>OY728127.1:1415993797-1417243797 GCA_963277665.1 Viscum album
GTAAAAATATTGCTCATGCATATGTGCAGACTACTGCCTTGCGAGACGATGTATTTTATTTTTCATCACCAACTCACATAGATGGTATATATGAGTGGTTTTAATGAAATAATATTATATTTATAATATATTAATAATTATATAAAGATAAAATAACACTTACCTTATTTCCATGCCATTCATTGAAAAATGGAAGCGTTACTCATGTGTACGTACAGACAACAATCTCCATGATGTAGCATAATTCATTTTTTATAACCACCTTATATAGTTAGTTATAAAATTTTTATTTATGTATAAAAGATATAATTATATCACAATTAATATCCTATAAATGATATAATAATGATCAATTTTACCATATTCATCCTACTGAATCCATTTTGGACATATAAGTCGAACGTCCTCAAAACATATGATGTATACTTAATCGATTATGTAATTAAGTGTGGAATGATAAAAAAGTGAACTAAAAGGAATGAAAAATATAAAAATATTCTTTATAAAGTAAATTTTTTAAATAACTTTACTATTTAGGGATATAAAGAACATACATGACAATTCATACTCGAGGTAAGTGATACTTTACCTTAAAATATCATATTAAATGTTTTATTTTTTAAATATTATTTATATATGTCCATAATCATAAAAAATATTTTATAAAAGTATTTAAATGTATATAAATGAATTATAAAAGAAATTTTATGTCTATTTTTAATTTCATTCAATGATTTTTTCAAATTATTATTTTTACATATTTTATATGAAGCATTTTGACTTTATTTTCCAAAGACAAAAGGAATCTTATATTTTAACATATATGGCGTCAACAGATTTACCCACCACAACAATAATTATTTTGATTTATTTTTATGATTCCATGTTTTTTTCAAAGAAAACACTTTCTTCCTTTTTTTGGGGTATTTCGGTTTTTTAAAAAGGGACTTTATAGGAAGAATATTTCGATGTCTGAAAATGATTTTACATATGTTTTCAATTGCGTTTTAAAGGGATTTATGACGAAAAGGAGAAATATTAAAAAAGTTTTTGTACGAACCGGATTTTTCACTCAGGTATGGATCATTTAAATTTTGGTTTGATTATCTTTTATGAACCTAATATGGACTCTTAGTGAGTTCATGATGGTCTTAGGGGTGTCCGAGGCTTATTTAGAGCCCAAAAATCAGTTTTTTGAGAGAAAATGGCAAATTACACAGTTAGAGGAAATCATGTGAGGCATCCCACAAGATTAGTTTTAACCATTTGTGGCTGGATAATAGAGTGATATGGGGTGCACAGTTTTCCCTAACCATACAATTTGGGCCGCATGGTCATGCATGAAACTACGAACAAATTGAAAAGGTGACTCACACAATTGGAACACAGTTTCCCTAATAGTTCAGGTGCCCTATTCCTATAGCAGATCATGTACAGTTGGTATATAGTTTGACAAACTATGTGACCAAACTGTAAAGAGGCTATTTCTGGGTGATTTTACATTTTCTCCTTTAAATTATGTTTTAAATTCACCCCTATTTTATTTTCTCTCTCTAGTTAATGTCCCCTCACATTTCTCCTCTTTGGAGCCCCTTTTTAAGAATAATCTAGGATTTGATCCTGAGCGTCGAAGTATCGCCTGCCTCATTTGATACGCACTGGTACATTCTTAGTTTCCTTTTAATATTTCATTATTATTCTTATTCTTATCGATGATCCTATTTAGATACATGCCCATATGCCCTATTTTTAGGGTGTTGATCCATTCTTCAGATCTCTTCAAATCCAAGAAAAATTAGAGAATGATAAGGGACCAAGAGAGTCGTACGAGTATGAGGAAGGTGGTATATAAATCATTCCTCATGATTTTTTGTTTTATAAATTTCTGTGCGCATGCACCGATTTCATAGGGCATCATTTATTTAATTAATATCCTTACTTGTAGTCTTTAGAACTGTGTTCTGAGGCCCACATCATATATGTTAATCATTTTTGGTGGTTTCATCCACACAACTGGCCACCCCATGGTGTGTGATTTTCCATAATGGTCTTTTAGTTATTAACGTGTCTGTTTGGACCACTGTTCTGGTATGCCTTGGATTGAACTGGATAATAGTAATCCTCCCACATTAAAGATCTATTAAAATTTGAATTGATGAATGGACTAGACCATTTTTATTTTCACTTGACCCACCCAAGGTAAGTGATTCAAATTTATTATCCAGCCTTAAATGTAATTGAAAAGTATACTAAGTATATGAATTGGAAATATTAATTGTAAATGAAATTTTGGTTTCATGTATGCATCATCCCTTTCCACTTATGATGTAATGTAGTGGAATGAGCCTAATGAAATGATTTTGACTTATATGAAATTAAATGGTTTAATGACCCCTTAGCCTTTTCACAATAATAAAATGCAAGTATTGAACCAAATGAACTCTTTAAATGGTATTACAATTACATGGATTAATTAAATAGAATAATCAATTATAAGGTGACTACTATTATGGACCATTACATCATTTTAGGAGTGGTCAGACACAAGTTAGCTTTTGGATTCCTGAGGGAGTGCTTTGAGTGCTAGTGGACACCATTCTGATTTAGGGAAGCCTATTGCCAAGGGTGAGACCCACCTTGGGACTTGATATTTTTCTATCAGTGGATGCCCGGTATAACACCATAGGATCCATTATTTACTATTTATAGTATGCCTTGGATAAAATCCTTGGATACAACATGGCTTCTATGGATATGAGATACCTTGGTTACATACATGGGTCTAGCCAATTCTTATCCCATTTTACCATGGATGTATTCCTTGGACTCGGTTATATTCACTATTATCAAATTCCTTGGATGATACTCCTTGGATTACACTCTTACCCCTATATCTAGGCTATAGTTACAACTGAAGATTGCTCTGAGGTATGTGCTTGGCATTTATAGAACAATATCGCCATGGCGTCCTCATGTCATGCACCAGCTGGGTGGTGATGACCATGCTCGAAACATGGTGGTCCCTAATCCACATGTCTTACTACCAGGAATTCCACTTGAGGAATATCCTATTGTACCTAATATGGACACTGATTCTTTGGTTTTTGATAGTTTACTATGTCTGATGTAGTCCATGAAAGGTGATCTACAACATGAACCTATGATGGATAATCTGACACGTTAGTTATATAAGAATCATCCTCATACCTTCTCAGAAGATGGTGGTCCATAGGCTGCTGATTCTTGAATAGAGGCCACCCATTATATCTTTGATCATCTAGAGATGCCTCTAAAGAGGAGTGTCAATCATGATTTGTACATGTAGCACGATTCGGCCAAGCACTAGTGGGATGTGATTACCTAGGCCAGTCTCCATCAGGTCATCATATGGGATTATTTAAAAACTTCTTTCTATGATCAATTCCTTCCTCAGATGATGAGAGATGAAAGAGAAATAGAGTTCATGCATCTCAAATAGGGTCCTATTTCAGTCATGGAATATTTAGGTTGTTTCAATAAGTTACAGTTCTTTACACCACTTCTAGCCGGTGATGTGATTTCTTGTGATAGACGCTTCAAGGATGGGATCATGTATGCCATTCGTGATTAGGAGAATGTATTTCACCTACTAAACTTTTCTGAAATAGTCTTATGGTCTCTTATCATTGAGAAAAACCCAAGGGATGGTGATAGTACCAGTTATAGAGGACCGGTACTGAAGTAGGACAGTAGTTCTTCCGGCAGTAGGAAATTTTCCATTGAGGTTTCTCATCTGGTAAGTGGAAGCTAGAGTACCCATACTGGTAGCTCAATGGTGTGTCATTGGTGTGGATGATAGGGGAATATGAATCCTCAGTGTGATATAAACCCTCTAAAGTATCGGGCTTACGACTGTATGAGGAACCTTCAGAGATTCTGTCGGGCCTTTCCATCATCTTCTAGTGGAAGAGGATTCCCACCAGCACCACCATCGGGGGTATGTTCTTTTACACCATGTCAGGTGAGGAGTTGGAGTAGCACTGGCAGGACTGGACAAGAAGGAGGTCATGACCATGGTATCTAGTCTTTGGATTTCCATCACTGCCAGAAGAGCAGCCTTGATCGTGGTAGTCTAGTTATTGCACAAGATCATGGATTAGGTAAGTTTTATGCATTACAGTCGATACCCAAGGATCAATCTATAAAACCATCTATATTACAGGGTACCATTCTAGTAGCCTCAACTATAATGTTTTCTTTGTTTGATATTGGTTCTTCACAATCTTTCATATCCATGTCTATCATGGAAAGTCTCGGACTAGAAATACAATATTAATATGGTGAAATGACCCTAGATACACTATTGGGAGTATAGTCAGAGGGAATACACCTTTGTAGGGACAGTCCCCATGAGTCCGGAAGTCACCCTTTCTTATGGGACCTCTTTGTTCTCAAGAGGATAGGCTTCAATGTCATTCTCGGGGTGGATTGGTTGGTTCTGTATCATGCCTTTGTAGAGTTTTATCATCGCAGTGTATTGTTTACATCACCAAATGGAGGTAGTTATCTACACAAGGGTGAGTGGGATATCCAAGTTAGTAGAGCTGGACCATAGCATCATGGTCTAGGTGGGGTGACTGCCCATATTTCCATTATCTTCATGGAGGATCTAGGTTTAAATCAGGGTGAATTACCTCCAGTATTAGATCATTTCATGGATGTTTTCCCCGAAATTTTCTAGATTACCTTATGATATATAGGTAGAGTTTGTGATTGAGATCATTCCAAGAGAATCTCCAATGTCTATTCCTTCATACAGTATAGAACCTATAGAGTTCGAGGATCTCAAGCAGTAGTTGGAGGATCTAGAGGCCAAATTTTTTATATGGACTAGTACTTCCTCTTGGGGTTTTCTCATGATTTTTACAAAGAAGGCAGATTATAAACTTCATCAATGCGTGGATTACGGGTAGTTGGACCAGCTCACAATCAATAACTGGTATCCCCTTCCATATATAGATTATATATTTTACCATCTCTAAGGAACTGGGGTATTTTATAAGATTGACCTAAGATCAGGCTGTTATCAAGTGCAAGTCAGGCTATCAGACATAACTCATAAAAATTTCTATAGCATGTATGATCTATATGGCTACCTCATTATGATGTTGGATCTTATGAATGCATTATCTGTTTTCATGGCATTGATGAATAGAGTGTTCCATCCCTATCTGGATTCCTTTTTCATAGTATTTCTGGATGAGATCTTGGTGTATTCTTACACTCATAGTGACCATGCTAAGTGCCTTGATATTATTCTAAGTACACTGCGAGAGCATCATCATTATAAACATATTTCTAAGTACCACTTCTAGATAAAAAAATTCACTTCTTGGTTCATATTATCTTGGAATTAAAAGTATCTATAAAGCTAGAGAAGGTGAGTGGGGTGATATCCTAGGATCATCCAAAGAATGCATTTTATATACGGAGTTTCTTGGGGATGGAGGGTTATTACATTCATTTTATACAGGATTTATCACATCTTTATTCACCTATAACCGGTCTTACAAATAAGGGTGTCAAGTTACTGTGGTTAGAAGAGTGTGAGAAATCCTTTCAGGAGCTGAAAGAAAGGCTTGTATTGCCACCTATTCTGATTCTTCCAATGGATGGTAGAGATTATACAGTGTTATATGATGCATCAGGAATTGGCTTGGGAGTAGTACTAATTCAAGAGGAAAGAGTCTTTTTAGACAGATCTTGGTAGTTGAGGCCTCATGAGGGAAATTATTTGACACAAGACCTTGAGCTAACAACATTTGTCATTGCCTTACATTTCTAGAGACATTATCTGTTGGGTGAGCACTCTGTGCTATAAA
This sequence comes from Viscum album, assembly GCA_963277665.1. Taxonomy (NCBI): domain Eukaryota; kingdom Viridiplantae; phylum Streptophyta; class Magnoliopsida; order Santalales; family Viscaceae; genus Viscum; species Viscum album. Next base: position 1,415,999,659 of record OY728127.1, read on the forward strand.
CAGACCATAAGAGCATCAAATATATCTGTAAATAGCATGAATTGAACTTTAGACATCAGATATGGATTGAATATCTTTAGTCCTCTGATTTTGAACTTTCTTATAATCCTAAAAAAGGCAATGTGATAGTGGATGCACTGAGTCAGAAAACTCATGCACAGGTCGTACGAGAATCCAGTGATGAATTTAAATTGATGGACCAATTTTTTGAGCTATATCTAGAGTATTATGAAAATAAAAACTAGTATTATCATCCAACCTTGATATTTACTTATTACCTCATTGAGAAGGTGAAGATCAGAAAATTTTTCAGATCCTGAGGGTTTGGTTCTTCATGAGAGTATTTCAGGAGATTACCCACCTCCAGATTAGTCTCTGGAAAGAGACAACATCCTATGTATACATGGATGTGTTTGAGTTCCTATAAATATGAGAGAAGCACTAATTTAGGAGTCCTACATTTCTCAGTGGGTAGTTCATCCAAGAATCTCCAAGATGTACTGAGATATGTGATTACAGTATTGGTGGTCTGAGATGAAATGTCAAATGGCGGGCTTCATCACTAGGTCTTCCACTTGTCAGTAGGTGAAGGGGGGCACCATATACCTATAGGATTGTTACATCCATTTGCAGTTTTATAATTTAAATGGGAAGATATTTCTATGGATTTTTAGTTCGGCTTATTGAAGTCACCTAGAGGTAGTGATGCTTTATGGGTAGTGATTGACCAACTGAAAAAAGTAGAACACTTCATTTCTATCTAGGAGACATTCTCAGCTGATGAGTTGGGAATACTATATGTCTGTGAGATCATATAATTATATGAGGTACCTCATAATATCATTTTAGATATGGAATCTCTATTTACGTCATAGTTTTTTCAAGGGTTATAGAAGGTTATGGGTACAAAGGTGCTTCTCAGAACATATTTACACCCTCAGACCAATGGACAGTTGGAACAAATGATAAAAGTTCTAGAGGAAATTATCTGGGCATGCTTCCCTGTTCTTTATGGTTATTAGGATAATCATATCCCTCCCATCAAGTTTTCTTACAATAATAACTTTCAGGAGACAATTCTGATGTCTTCTTTTGAGGTCATGTACGGTAGGCCATGCTATTCACCACTATTCTAGTTATAGGCAAGAGAATCTTCCCTACTAGGTCCTCATATCATATAGGATACTTCAAAGTGGGTTCAGGTGACCAGGATGTATATGTCTACTACTCAGTCTAGAAAGAAATATTGTGTCGATCACCACAGATGACCTCTAGAGTTTGAGTTCAGGGATCATGTTTTCCTGTAGGTATCACTGAGGCTAAGGATTACACGGATATAGGGGAAAGGAAATCTATCACCATATGTTTTTAGGATATATGATATTCTATAGAGAATTGGTCCATTAGCCCATCGGTCATTATTAACTTATAGGTATCGTTCCATGAACAACGTCTTCCATGTTTCACAGCTTCATAGGTATCATGCCGACCCATCTCATAATTTTTAACGCAAGGAAGTTGAGTCAGATGCAAAGGCTACCTTTGATTAGTATCCTATATGAATTGTTGAATGGAGCATGAAGGCTCTATGAGTCTAGTATATCCCTTTAGTATGGTGAAATGTAAGAAAAGTTGTGCACGTGATGAGACTTGGGAGCAGGAGGCTGATGTACATGCCCAGTGGTTAGAGTTATTCTCAAACAGTGTTTCACTTCCCTTGGAAGGTGAACTCAGGGACGAATTCCATTAAGGGGTGAAGACTATAAGAACCCAATTTTTCACTCAGGTATGGATCCTTTAAATTTTGGTCTAATTCTATTTTATAGATATAATATGGATTCCTAGTGAGTTTGCAAAGGTCTCAGGGGTGTTCAGGGATTGTTCTGAGCCTAACACCTAGCTTTTTGGGAGAAAATGTCTTGCCTCATGGTTAGAGGAAACATTGAAAGGAATTCCACATGGTTAGTTTTAACCATGAGAGGCAAGACAGTGGGCTGATACAGGACATACAGTTTTCCCTAACCATGAGATTTGGACTGCATGGATATTCAAGAAGCTGACGACAAATTGTAGAGGTGATTCACATATTTGGTGCATGGTTTACCTAACTATGTGGCCTAACCATGCAGGTTCTTCCTTCCTATATAAAATCCTTCACATTTGGCATATGGTTTGGAAAACAGTGCGACCAAAACATGCAGAGTCTATTTTTGGGGGATTTTACATTTTGGACCTTAAATTATGTTTTAAAACTCACCCCTATTTTCTTATTTATCTCCAGTGGAAAACCCCTCCTTTTTTCTTCTTTTGAGACCCTTTTTATGCCTAATCTAGGATTTGATATCGAGTAATAGTCTGGTGTCTGATCGAAGTGCCATCTATCTCATTGGATCTACACTGGTACATTCTTAATTCCTTTTTAATATTTTGTCATTATTATTCTTATAAATGATGGTATTTAGATGCAAGCTCATAAGACCTATTTTATGGGTGTTGATCCATTATTTAGATATCTTCCAATCTAGGCCAAATTATATTCTGATACTGGATTAGGAGAGTCGTACGAGTATGAAGTAGGTGGTCTATAAATCTTTCCTCAAGATTCGTTGTTTTATAAATTTCTGTGTGTGCATGTCGATTTCATTAGGCATTGTCTGATTAATTAACATTCCTTGATTTTAGTCATTAGAAATGTTTTTTAAGACCCATTCCATATATGTTAATAATTTTTGGTGGTTACATCCACAATGAGAACCACCTCATGTAGGGTGATTTTCCATATTGGTCTTTTAGTGCTTGACGTGTGTGTCTGCACCACCGTTCGGGTGTGCCTTGGGTAGTACCCTCTAATAGAAAGACTGTATCATAAAATGACTACTAAAATATTAATTGACGAAAGGATTGGACAATTTTTCTTTCCACTTGACCCACCTAAGGTAAATTCTACAAATTGATTAACTAGCCTTAAATGTAATTGGCAAGTATACTAAGTATATGACTTGGCCTTATTAAATGTAAATGAAATATTGGTTGTATGAACATATCACCCATTTACACTTATTATGGAATGTAGTAAAATGGACATAATGAAATTATTATATCTTGTATTAAATGAAATGGTTTCATTCCCTCTTAGCCTTGTCATACTATTGAAAGACAAGGATTGAACCAAACAAACTCTTTAAATGGCATGACCATTACATAGATTAATTTAATAAAATAATAAATTATAAGGTACCTACATGTATATGAACCTCAAAATAATTATACGAGTTTTTAGGATTGAGTGATATTTTGGATTCCTGAGGGAATTCCTTGAGTGCTCGTGGACGCCATTCTAATTCAGAGATGCCGGTTTCCAAGGGTGATACCCACCTTGGAACTTGATCTTTTTCTATTAGTGTATGCTTAGTATGACATCATAGGATCCCTCGTTTACTATTATAGGATTCCTTGGATACACTCCTTGGATCCATCATGGATTCTATAGACATGAGATGCCTTAGTTACATCCTTGGGTCTAGCCTTCTCTTATCCTTTTTTACATTATATTTATTCCTTGGACTTAGTTAGATTGACTATTGTGGAATTATTTGGATGAATCTCCTTGGATTACACTCTTACCCATTTATCTAGGATGTAGTTACAATTGAGTTGGTGAACCTTGAGGTCTAGGTTTCCTTGGTTATCACCTTGGAACCTTTTCATTATAAATAACATCAAGATTCCCTGTTATATCTTGGATCCATCACTAGTATCGTGTAAGAGATGGATATGCCTCACATGACTTATATATATATAAACTGGAACTTAATTAATTAATGAACTAGTTACATGTTTAGACACCATCTGAGGGATGAAGCAGGTACTTGGGTATTTATATTACAATATTCTTTTACTTTTATATATGCATGTTTGAAAACTATTTAAATTTATAATATATGGATTGGATGTTATATATTCCATTGGTGGGGGACAACTAAGGTTTATATCACACCCTATCCAGGCCTCCATTGGCACCCAAGAAGAATACATGTATACAGGTGTTGACAAAGGGAAGATTTTGTCTTTGGAAACTTGATTGCTTGATTTCTTAGGATAGAGCTGGTAGGAGATGATCGAGCTGAATCTAGGGATGCTTGGGAGATGCGCTTAAGGCCATTTGTCCCCCAAGGCTTGGGGAACCATTGAGTGGCATCCAGGTCTAGGACGTCACAATTTTATTCATGATATGGTACTTGAGAATTATAGATGATGATGAGTGATCTTGATACAACTTATATGACTGGTGATCCTTATATATATTATATGATGGGTGAGCATGATATATCTCTCTAATGCATTTGGTAATGCTCCTTATCTTTTAAGGAAATAAGGAGGGTGTAAACTGGGGATGTTTCTCCTGTAGATTTAACCAGGATCTAGTTATTTATGATATGAGTGAACAGAAGTTATTAATATGATTCTATATGATACCTAATATGGTTTTCTATTTATTTATTTTCATCTATAATGGTTTTTTGAGCTATAATTTTTTTCCGCATGGATTTAATTTATTTTATTCGCTCAATGAATAATGTGAAATGGTAAAAATTTCATGTTTTTTTCACTAGAATAATAGAATTATTTCCTTTAATCCCCAATTGATCTTTCCCCCCTTCATTCCATGTTTTAAAATGTTTTTCACAGGGTTTAAGGATGAGTAGGAACAAAAAAAAATTATGTTAAAAGTCATGAAGATTTTTTATGAAAAGAAAACATGTTTCATTTTAAAATTTTTATATTGTTGTAAAAATGGAAACTAAGTAGAATTATTCACTTGTAATATACAAGTTTGTTATATATTTATTATAATTTAATTATCTAAAATTATAATCCAAAAATACCATGAGAATGTAAGAAAATTAAACCCTTGTTATAAATCATATAATTATTGGTTGATTAATATAAGTTTCCTTATATATGGTATCAAAGCATGGTTTAGATAATTTTATAGGCCAGATAATAAAATAAAACCCTTAAAAGATTATAATTTACGGTTATGTTGACATGATATATCTTTTAAATATTATCATGTTGTTTTATTTAGTCTATATCTATTCAAAATGGGTTTTCACAAAGGAATGAGGGAAGATGATGTAGGAAGGTATCCAGAGGACACCATCCATCCAAATTAGTATCCTGGAATGGTTTAAATTAGAACTAAACAATTTTTTTCTATGATGGATCAGTTGATGAAGGCTATAAATGGTACTGGCATCCATGTTAGAGAGAAACTAGATTTAACATAGAGGAACATTTCTATTTTTGGGAATTTTATAAAACAATGCCCTCTAGCTTTTGATGGAACCTCATATCTAGTGGTATCTTAAGGATGGATCAATGTTCTCGAAATGATATTCGAATCGATGGGATGTTCATAACATCAAAAGCAAAAACTCACCATTTATTATTTTTAAGGAAAAGTTGATTGATGACAATCAATGGTTAATAATACTAAGGAAATAGAATAACTTTAGGAAAGGGAATATATGGAATTTAATAATTATTTCCTAGGGAAATATCTCCCTATGGCTACTTGAATCATGATGAAGAAAAAATTCATGGGATTGAAGAAAAAGAAGGAGATGTTAGTTTCCATATATTAAGTAAATTTTACCCAAATGTCCAGTTCTGAAAAAAATTATATTTTAGATCTTAACAGAAAAATTAATCAATTTTACTTAGGATTGATGGAAAGATATCAAAAATCTTTGGATTCAATGAATTTAAATGTTATGATAAATTTTTTCATTATGATGAGGAAGTAAAAAAGAGTTTTCTAATGATTATCCATCATATGAAATGAAAGGGAAGAAGTGATCAATGTTACAAGAAATATAAATCTAATTAGTAAATAAATCCAATGGTAATCCCCCAACTCTTCCATGTGTGTAAGGAGACATTTTAAGTAATGTTTATCTTGATCTGGTTAATGTTAAAAGTTTGTTAAGTTTGGTTATATGGCTTGGAATTTCAAGGAAAGGATTCATGATCTAACCATGAATGGGAAGATGGAATGAAATGTTTTAGTTGTAATGAATTGGAAAATTATGCTAACATATATATGAATTTAGTTAACAAAGGTAAAAATCAATAGGATCAAAAATTGAAGAGTGAATCAAAATATTTTATGACTACCTCAGTGAATGCTGGGCCATTGAATGAATTGGTGTCAGTTAAATTACATGTCTATTAAGATTATGAAAATGGTTTGTTTGATTCAGAATCTACAAATTCTTTCATTTCTATGAAAATTTCTATTAAATTATAAATTTTACCTTAATAAATGGGTTCATAAATTTTTGTAAAAATATCTGATGGTAGAATTAAGGAAACAAGAATCTATAAGAATCTTGCTATTAATATTAAGGGAAGTTTTTTTCTTGAAAATCTTGTTGTCTTACCTCTTTTAGAATTTTATGTTACTCTAGTAATGGATTGAATTTCAATTTATCATGATAAGATAGATTGTATAGATAAAGAATTTGTTTTCAAAATGAGTTCTAGTTACATTATAAAAATGAATTCATAGCTTTGATAACTTTTCAATAAGTTCATAAACTGATAAAAGTCCAAAGTTAAAGTTACATAACTAATATTATTAAAAGGAAAGAAAATTTCATATTAGAATGTTACAATTATAAATGATTATATGGATTTATTTACTAATGATTTACCTATTATTATTCTTGATCTAGAGATTGAATTTACTATTGACATAGTTCTTGATGCTAGGAAAATTTCTAAACATCCATATCAAATGGAATAGGAATAACATTTGGAATTGAAAAAGTAGTTGTAGGAGTTTCTTGATAAAATTTTAATTCATCCCATCAATTCACCATAGAGTGCTTATATTTTATTTGGTTTATAATGAAAAATGGTCCAATGAGGCATTTTATTGATTATAGATCCTTGAGTAACATCACTATTAATAATAAGTATCCTTTACCTCATATTGATGAATTTTTTTATCATCTACAAGGACCGTGAAATTTTTTGAAGATTGATCTCAGGACAGGGTACCATCCATTAAAGGTGAATGAGGGAGATATTCTAAAGATGAAATTTCAGACTGGATATGGACATTATTATTTTTTTATTATTCCTTGTAGGTTATCTAATGCACTTATATACACATGGATATCATGAATAGAGTTTTCCATGACTATTTGGATTAGTTTTTGTCTGTTTTTATTGATGAAATTTTGTTATATTCTAAAATTCATGAGGATCATGGAAGAAACCTAAAAATTGTTTAGTAAAAATTGAAAGAAAAGATGTTATATGGAAAATTTAGAAAATGTGAATTATGGTTACAATAGAATTCATTCCTTGGGAAAATTGTTTCTAAAGATAACATCAATGTTGACCCTATTAAAACTAAATTGGTTAAAGTATGGATTAGACCTAAACATTTTATAGAGATTTGTAGTTTTCATGGATTATAAGGAAACTACCGAAACATGTTTAAAACATTGCGTGATTATCTATACCACTAACTATGTTAACTAAAAAAGAAGTAAAATTCATTTGGATGAAAGAGTGTGGTGAGTGTTTCCAAGAATTAAAAATAATATTGGTGAGTTCTCCAATTTTATACCTTCTATGGTGAGTTTTTTATATAAAAATTGATTATTTGAAGGGGCATGGTTTTTTTCTCATACAAAATGATTTGATAATTTCTTATTCTTCAAAATAATTTAAACCACATGAGAAAAATTATCCAACACATGATCTTGAAATGGATTTCGGGGTTTTTACTTAAAAAATATAGATAAATAATTTATATGGAGTAAAATGTGAAATATATACTAATCATAAAAGTTTTATGTATACATTCACTCAAAATGAGTTGAACATGACGTTAAAAATATGGATTTAACCCAAAAATTATTATAATTACATGGATTACTATATTTTAGGAAAATAAAATAGAGTATTGGGTACTTTTATTTAGAAATATAATGCATCATAAACTATTCAACGTTTAGAATATGATCCTTTAGTTTGTGATTTTATAAATGTTGGGCTAGAAATTATGTATGCGAAAACTCACTCTGTTTAATTTTTTGTTTCAATGTAGTCATCATTAATAGACTAGATTATGAAATCTCATAAGGAAGATTGTGTTTTTATAAAAAAGGAAATATTGTTTAAGAAGGGTAAGTTTCCTTATTTTAACATTGACAAGAAACGTGTTTTGAGATTTGGAAAAATAGTACGTGTGCCAGCTATCTCCCATATTAAAAATGAATTGTCGAGTGAAGATCACAACTCTCCCTTTTATATTATTCCCAACAATACTATGATGTATAGATACCTTCAAGAAAATTTTTTTTGGGATGGAATGAAAATAAATATTGCTGAATTTACTATGAAATATTTGAATTTTTGATAAGTTAAATCTGGAAAGAAATTATTGAAGGTGATACTTTAGCCTTTTATAGCATTAGAGTGGAAATGAGAGAATATATTCTTGAACTTTATGTTTGAATTACCAAATACATCTCGAGGTAATAATTCGATTTGGGTTATTTTTGATTGATTGTATAAATCTATACATTTTCTTCATATTCTAAATATTATGTCATTAGATAAGATTTCTAGACTTTATGTTAAAGAGATAATCATATTTCATTGAGTCCCTGTTTCCATTATATCTGACTGTAATCCCATATTTACCTCAAATTTATGTAAAATCTTTGATAAGTTGATGAGTGCAAAATTAACTTTAATTATGGATTTCTATCCTCAATTTGGTGGACATTCAGAGTGTATTATTTAGACTTTGGAATATATTCTTCGATCATATTTATTAGACTACCAAGGAATTTGGGATGAATATCTATATTTGGTTAAATTTTCTTATAATTATAGTTTTAGTTATAGTATCCATATGACACCATTTGTGGAATTATATAGAAAGGGATGTCGAACACCCAATTTTTGGGACAAAGTTGGTGAAAGGAAGAAGTTGGGGCCAAAGTTAATCAAAGAGATGGATGAGAAGGTGAAGATGATTTAACATCAAATGATAGAAACTCAGAGAAAATAGTAAATCTATATAGATAAGTTTAGTAAATATATTCCATTTGAGGTAGGTGGTCATGTTTTTTTAAAATTATCTCTTTGGAAGAGTGTCATTTATTTTAGTAAAAAGTGAAAGTTAAGTCCATGGTTTATTAAACCATATGAAATATAGGAAAAGGTTGAATCAATTACATATGGAGTGGACTTTACTATGAGTTTATCTAAGTTATATGATGTGTTTCATGTTTCATTGTTGTGGAAATATGTTCTAGATGCATCTCATGCCTTGAGCCCTAAAATAGTATATGTGAAAGAAAAAATTTACTATAAGGAATAACCAGTTCAAATTATTGACCATATAGAGAAGGTATTGTGGAATAATGTGATTCATAAGGTTAATATATTTTTTGGAAAACCCATACTATTGAATAATAAACATGGGATAATGATATCTAATGAGGTATTCATGAAAAATATTCTATGTGCTAGTGACTTTGATAATTGGGTATGATTTGAAAGGTATTATGGAAAATTATTGGAAACAAAATAGGTTGTGATATGTACTCCAATAGAATATTTCCTTATAAAAAAGGAAATAAGAAGAATAATCATATAAAGAATCCTGGGGTGGTGGACTCTCCAATCAAGTCAATTTATTCTGAATTTGTTTTTAAATCTAATTCTAATAGTGTTTTGGAATATCTTTGCAAATCATTAAATCTGGATAACCCTATAAAAGTGGTAGAGGATGGTTATTCCAAGGAAGGAGTGGCAACACCATCAATTCATACATTTGGAGAGTCATTATATAGAAACCAATAAAATATCCAATCCTTATATGAGAAGGAGGCTCAATGGGTGATTATGAATAAAGTGGGATATGCATTCATAAAAGTTCTTTCTATAAATAAAAAATACTAAAACAAGTGGAGGTGTCCTTGTATTATGAAATTATGAAATTGGGTGAAAAAATGAAAGGCTAAAGTCATCTCCTTAATAAATTGCACATAATTTAGGAAAACAACTTTTTATAGAGAAAGAGTTGAAAGTAAGTATTTTCCCTCTCAAAACAAAACTTGATGAGTGGATAAAATCTAGGACAGAATCTATATTAATGATTAAGGATAGTAATATCCAATTATTATTAAAAATTGAGAATATCAAGGAACATAAAGAGTGGTTAAAGACCTATAATGAAAATAAGAAGATCCTTGCCATGAAATCCTTAATTAGTGGAGTATGAAAATTTTCATATCCAAAATTAGTGAAAAAATAGAATATTCTTACCAAATTTTGGAGAGATAACTCTCAAAAAAGGGTATCCAAAAAAATATACTTTTATGGAAGATTGGGATACTCTATGATTGTGCATTTAGAAGACCAAGGGATAAATGGTTGAAAGAAATCTACTACAACAAAATCTCAATCAAATCATAATTATACATGGTAAGTTTTTAATGAGATATTCTTTATTTTTGTTAACCATATCCATATGGATATAAATTATAGAAAAGGGGAGTGCTCAAAGATTCATTAGGAAATACTACATTCCTAGTAGTAATAGGAAGAAAACATACTCATAAATAATATATTTTTAGCTGGAAAATAGATTTACTACATTGGAGGAATGCAACGTTAGAGCTCAATGAAGGGTGAACCAAGAAGCAAAATTAGTTTAATCACAACGTACCACATAGAGGGAAAATAATAAAAAATGTAAGAAAATTAAAGAATCTACTCCATATGTGAGGAATATGAATGATCATGTAAAAAAGGATCCATCAAAGAAGAAAAATTCTGAGGTGGCACTCATGGCCATTATAGATGAGAAAAATGAAGCATGTCAAAATGGTCTCGCATAAACTAATACAAGGAAAGAGATGAATTTTGATGGATGTTTTTAGAAAATAAGTGACCAACCACAAAATCAAATATTTCAGGGGTTGGTTGAAGATCTCATGTTGAAATTAGATTGAAAAGGAGTTCCAAATCTGTTGTTAAAAAAAAGTTTTAGAAATAAAAGAAGATTTAGAAAATCGAGAGAAGTTCACCTGCTGATAATGCTGATAAAGATCATATGAAATAAGCATCCCAAGGAAAGGTATATGTTAAGAAACCTAATTATTCCTGGAGGGATAATCAAGGAAGCAATAAATTTTGGAAAAGAAAATTCCAAATAGAGAAGTTCTAAGATATCCTTGTCGGTAAGAGTACCCAAGGACGGGGAGCTTGTGTGAGGGGGAATAAAGAGAAGATCGATACCATGGAAGATAAAGTGAAGTTTGATTCCATAAAAACTAATTCAGATCTAAATATAGATTCCAAAATAAAGGATAAATGAAAAAAATGTTGTTCCATAGTGACTCGCCATGCTTCTTGACCTAAGAAAATTAAAATTCTCTTTATCCCCATGTATTTAAATGTTATTAATTTTTATTGAAGTGTTTCTAGTTTTAGGGGAGATATGATCCATGGGGAGGTTGTGTAAAAATATTTAAGTGATATTTTGATATTTTTTGAAGTTCCAAATTTATTATTAGAGTAGTGATAGTGACATTTGGATGAATCTAGAATTACAAGAATAAGGGTACAACTAGAAGAATCAGAGCAATGGTTGTAGGTATCTTAATCAGAATCAAGGTCTAATTAAATTGATGGTTTCAATAGAACATATTATCAATTCATATCATACCTTGAATATGGGGGAAGATACCTTGATGGAAAAGTGTAAAAATGGTTTTTATGAATTATTTGAGTTATGATAACATGTGATATCATCTATGTGACACTTTTCAGGTCATTGGTATATTTTATTTTGAGACTTATTTATTTATTTATTTATTTATTTATCATGGTAGTTACCTATATTTGGAGGTCAGGAGACATTATTTTGGGGAAAATAGGCCCTGGCACATGGGTGGTGCATGGATAGCGAAACTATGTGGCTAACCATGAGATATGGATGTTTGGGGGTCAGTGGGGTTTCAAATGGCTTGAGCATGGTTTTTATAACCATGTGAGGGTATCCAAAAACCATTCCAGTTGTGTTTTGGGGAGACAGCAGCATCTTCATGGTTGGAATAGATTTTATCTGACCATTCAGCCAAAACATATGGTCTGTATAAGTCATTGAAAATTGATTTTCAACCATTTTTTCCTTTTGATTTTTAAAGGTTATCACCATTTTATATCTCCCCACTTGTGCACAGACTCTCTCCCATGACTTTGAACTTCTTCCCCCTTTATTTTGGTGGATTTCTTGCTTTGGAAATTTATTTCAAGGTAATCATGATTTCTACTTCTCTTCCCATGGTTTATCCTTATACTTCCATTCTCATGGAAGGTGAAAACCATGAATTGTGATTTAGTAAAACCTAGGGTTGTTTATGAGGGTTTTGTTTTTTTTCTTTGTGGATTAGGTGTGTGAGGATATATCTTACTCTAATATTGTGGTTGTCATCAAAGTTGGAAATATTCGGTTTGATTATGAGGTATGTTCCTTAATTTAAGGTAACTTTTTCATGGATTTTCATTGATTAATTATATATTTCCCTTGGATTTTTCTAATTAAATTTCCCCAAATTTGAGTTATTAGTGATGGTTTAACCATGATTGTTATCTTTGAAATGGGCTGCTAATTTAATGTTTTAAAGTGGATTTTCAAAGGGAGTTGGCTTTGATGCACTCAATGTGTTTGTTAAAATCTCTTTGAGGTTTTATTATTTCAAATGGGTTTCTAAAAGGGTTATAAAATATGTATTGAATAGTGTTGAATGCATGACTTGTAATGGGAAATAAAGGTTTATGAAAATGGATTTTAAATTGATTATGAAATTGTCACTTGTTGATGTTTAGGTGTTTGGAATTGTGTAGCACATGGGAGACCTTCGGTATGTGTGTGTGTCCATAAGATAGAAAAATGGAAACGTAGCCTATTTCTTGGTCTTTCTAGGGAGTGTTGTCCAAGGGACCCAGGGATCCTTTGGGAGGATGATTAAGGGAGATTCCAAAATTTTTCCATGTAGATTGATAGTGCCCATGAAATTATAGTTGATGAAATTGTTGAGTACTATGATGGTGATAAGGAATAAAAGGGTACTTCCTCTAGATAAGAAGATGATATGGAATTTTCTGTTGATGAGGGATGTGACCCAAACTTGTCTCTTAGATCTCATGCAATCTCATAGGGAGATCTTAGTCCACCTAGGACTCTCCCTAAGAAATAGATGTTAGTAAAAAGTAATGAGGAAGATACTGATGTGTCTAGAGAAGATAAATTCAAAAGTAGTTCTAAATTAGATGAAGATAATGGTGATGGTGTAGATGAATAAGGAAATGGAAAAGGAAGTATAGATGAAAATGAGGATGGTAATGGAGATGATGTTGATGAAGGATCAGATTCAGAGAGTTCCAGTGGAATGATTACAAGAAATAATGTTGAGATTCCACAAGATCATCAGATTTCTCCAAGAGGTTCCTTTTTTAAATCAGAAGAGAGGACCAGTATTTTTGGTGAAAAGAATATTCTTTTTAGGAAATTGGGAGATGAATTTGTTGAGGGGGAACAATATCCATGTCCTTGAAGTATTCAAGTGGTTACTTTTGTTGATAGAGTTTTTGTTGATGGTAAGAAGGTTTTAGATTATGTTGTTGTTGAACATATGTAGGTTATTATTTTTGTTAAGACGCATGTGGATTAACATATGGATGTTGGGTGTGTAGAGAATATTGTTGATAATCATAGATCTATTGTGACCCATGATGATATACGGTGTACAAATTTGGTTGCTTCTTGAGTGACTTCTCCAACTATAATTTTAGTTGTAGTCATGTATATAGCTTCGAAGACTTCAATGGTTGAGCTTCCTTCTAAGTCATCAGAAATATAGATGGACCCTATGTATGAGGAATGGGATTCGTTTCTAGGAAGTTCAACAAAGAATGTTGAACCTACCATTCGAAAATAGAGAGATCCTATAGGTTCAATGGTGAATCTGATTAACATTGATGGTTTGTTAGAAACATTTTCCTCTGTGAGAGATCATGCTCCTGCAGAAAAGTTTGTTCCTATTGATGTGGTCAACATGGGTGACTTAGATTCTTTTAGAGAAAATATGGTTTCCAGTTTTGTAAAGCTTTTGAAGAGTCAAGAACCACTTATTACTATAATATGTTAACATGATGCTAGATATTTTTTTGGATTGGTGATCCGTAATATTCAACCAAAGAAGATGCACCATATCCAAGATGTGGAAATTGAGAACAAAATGTTGGAGAATGAGTCGGAATATCTAAAATCCATTGTAAAAGAGATTAAATATTCTTTTACATCTAATATGGATTCCTTGACAATTTTTTTTAGAATATTACCTCTTTGGAATCTAGTTCATGTGCTCCTCCTCCTCCTCCTGTCTCTGATACTGAGTTTCTTAGGCTTGTTATGCGAGAAGAACTCTGTAGTCTTTCTAGTGGTTCTTCAAATGTTGCACCTTTCATACCTAAGGCCTTTCATACCTAAGGCCACTTTGAGTAAGTTCGAAAATGATAGTGATCATGTTTACAAGATGATTCGGGATTATTCTAAGGACATGATGTCTGATAGGGATATGAAAACTAAAGCCATAATGTATTATCTACCAAATATATATACTAATAATTCCATGGATTCCAATTTATGTTTTTAGCTAAAAATTTTAGGATGCCTTCTACTACATGAGCTTTTAAAGAACTTGTCACCTAGTTGAATGTTATGACTCATGTGCTTCAGAAATTTTTGGACAAAAAGCGTTTCATTTTCACTTTAATATAGTGAGGTTGTTCTATTATAATGAATTTTATCAACCTTATGAATCCTCTTCTAGATGCTCATGGGACTACAGTTGTATCTCACGAACCAATTCCAGTGACATTCCATCTCACATCTCTTCTATAGATCCATTTTTTTTTTCAAATATGGGGTTACTAGAGATCTGAATGTACATATTCCAACTAGGTTTCAACCGTTTTCTCTATCTCTACGAGAAGGTATTCAGCATGTCTGACCCATTCTTATCAGAGAGCCTTGTTCTCTGACTAGTGTTCCTACAACCCTACATCAACCTCCTTCATCTCTTATAGTTGTTCCTATTGAACCCATTATCACCATTTCTTATTCCTTAGCCAAGGACAAAGGAAAAACACCTTTAGAACATTCAGTCAAGCCCAAAGTCTGTTGATGTTTAGCCATTGTTTCCATGATGTTATTTTATTATTTACCTTTTTATTGAACACTTTTTGAGTTGTATTCTCAAATAGTTTATCTCTGGAATCTCTACTATACTGTTAATTCTATTTCTCTTGCATTTTTTGTTTTACACTTATTTTATTAATTTTCTACTATTTTTTATAATCCCAAAGATGGGATAAAATCTATGGAATTTATCTCTATATTTATATTCTCATATTTTTTTCCTTTGATATCATACTTCTTTGTGTAACCATTTTTCTTTGATACTATGTGTTTAAATTTCCTTATTTGTTCCTTTCCTTATCATTTATATCACATGTATAAATTGTCATGTTTTATCTTTGATACCATCTACTTACTATCTTTGATACCTTGTGTACAATTTTTACCTTTGATTCCTTTATATTTCATTGATACTATCTTTATGAAATGTTCTGATTTATCTAGGATATTATGTGTATAAAACTCTCATGATTTTTGATCATAAAAATGGGGGATATTGTTGATCTCCTTGTTTTCATGATCACCAAATCATGATTATTATGATAATTAATGACCTTTATGTTTTATGTCAGGATTTTTTCATATCAGAAGGAATGTAAAAAATATGGTTAAGTATCAAAAGAATCACCACCAAAGATAAATCACCATCCACAATGATTCACCACAATGATATAAATTTAACAAAGTATGAGGCACTTCTAAACTATGCCTCATAGCCAGACAAAGTCTCACCGTCACCAAAGTCTCACCACCAAAAAAAGTCTCACCATCGCCATGAGACACCACCAAGGATGTCATACCACTAAATAGAAAAATTGACAAAGTGTTGGGATGGCTCACTGCTAGTGTCTCGCCACTAGTGTCTCACAACCAGATCCATACACCATTCCAATGTGTCACCATTCCAAAGAGTCACCACCAGATCAAGACACCGCTAGAAGTGTCACCATTCTAAATACTCACCATCACAGTTTCGGTTTATTTTTAATTTGATATTTCTAATGGATGTTTTATATAATTAAATACAAGAGATTATTTTAATGATTGTGTATTGACTATTCTAGAGGATTCATTAAAGAATTTGTCAGACATGCAGTATGAAGATGCAGAAGATCCAGAAAATTCTATTTATTATTGCTAATAAAAGTGAAAGAAGACTCCCTCATGCATAGTGTGTGGATAACATAGAAAGATACACTTAGATAGATGAACACCAAAACTCGATATGGACATTACTGTAAGAACAAGAAGAGATTAGCTGCTACATTCTACTTACACTCAATTGAGGAAGATAAAACACATCTTACATCTAGTGCCTTCCTACAATCAAGAACAAGAGTTTACAACACTTTGTTTTAGTGTAATTTTTGATTCACGACATGATACTCAGTTAAAATAACATACAATAATTCACAAGTTGCAGATCCTAACAGACCAAGAAACTCTATCTCTTTACATATTTTATTTTCTCAAAATTTTCATTCGTGTTACATTACGAGAAATGCATTTTAATCTGTTTATAACACACACAGACACACTGTATCATTCTTCAAAAATGAAAGATTCATTGATATCTTCTTAAACACATTTTAATTTTGTTTTACGCATTTTGTGGTAGAGGTATAGCTGTGACCTGGATAGATTTCATGTTGTAACACCCGATCTAGGTTGTGGATCAAAAGTTTATTTTAATATAAATTTCTTGGAAGTGAGTTATTGTCATGTGGAAAGGACTAAGTCTCAACTTGATAATTATCCTCTTGTATTAAAATTCTTCTGTGTTTTTTTTTCTTGTCTATTTTATTTTTTGTACTTTCAAATTGAATTTGTTTTTCCGTTAAAACAAAATCACTACTTTGTTAGTTTATCTTAATTAGTGTTTATAATAGATTTTGATTAAGTAAACTAATTTTGAAGGATATAATAATATTTTATATTGTTTTATCTGAGGCCTAATAAATCTTTTGAGAAATATTCTAAAAGATTAAAACTTATATCAATCTAATATTTTTGATAAACTGGGTCATTTTAAATTGTCAGGGGGATATATTAGAATTATTTTTTAATAGAAATTTCTATTGGGTTCTAAATTCACCCACCCTCTTGGGATACTCACTCTGAGAAATAGTGATATATTATGATCTTTTGATGATATAGAATTAACTTTGAGCATTGAAGGGTGTATCAAAAAAAATTGAGAAGAGAAGAAAAAAGTGTTTGAATAAGAATTTTTAGAAGTTATGATCATTTCCTATTTGACCTCGAGATTTTAGGTAAATTGAATCTAAGACTAAGTTTGAACAAGCATATCATGATCTGATTCTGCACTGAGTATACTTTTTTAAGCTATCTATGTTGAAGGCCCAAGAGTAAGATCATCAAAAGTTGTGGAGAAACCAGATTCTCAATAAGATGGGATAAGGGACAGTTAGGTTTTTCTTGGGAAAGAAGAGGCTGGAAGGCGGTGTCCTTGAGGCAGGCCAACGACACGATGTGTAATGATCTATCCAGGACAATTCATGATGTGTAATGGTTTTTCCCTATGAAGGGAAAAGTTGGAATTACACGATAAGAAGGGGAATTAAACTTCATGTAATTGCTAGAATATTTTTTTAAATAAGGTATAGGTAAATTATTTTTTTAAAATAGAAGCCTCACCTCCTCTCTTCTTATGCTGGAATCCCCAAGAAAGCCTAAAATTAGGCATTGACCTTGGTTGTAGATGAGGATTATATTTCTTTCAACAATAGTCTTATTGTAACCATTCTAGTAAGATATTGATTCCATTTTATTCATTATTGGTTATTCAGAACAACGACTGCATTGTTTGGATTTAGGATTATATGCACTATATTCCTATTCATTGTCAGTTCATCAGATTTCTCCTAAACTAAGGGGAATCTAGAAATGACACTGAATGAGCACTCCACTTACAAGGTAAGATAGGTGTTTTATACTTGTATATAATATTTTTGATGCTTTATAGAGCTATCGACATTTTTACTGCCCTCCAGACTTTTTGTAATGATCTTGGTTTTGAAATGTTAATCCAAAATAGATGATGTATGACCTATTAGAGATACCCTTAGGTTCTTTGATGTGCATTGGTGGTTATTTCCCTAACCAGAGGCCACCCATGGGATGTTTCATGACTTTTATTTGGTTTTGATTTTTTATAAACTACCCAAGGGGTGTGTTTTTTAGTTTTTTATATTTATGGAAGCATAGTTGTAATTAAATGAGGTTTATTAACATGCCTAAGAGATGTTCAGCCACATATCCATGTGTTACAAAAAATATTACATGCCTAAATTGTTTAAATTCTTGAATGGAATTTGTTAAATGATTGGGATACACTCATTGGTTTTTTTATATTACCTAAATGGGTTTTTGTGATTAAATGGGTATGTATACAAATTCAACTTGATTAAATGGATGTTGTTTATATGAGTGGACAGAATCATATGGTTCAAACTATGGTGAAATGGATGAGTTTGTAAAGATTCCATTGATGAATATCCATAGAACTAGAATGCAGTAGTGGACACCATGGTTGAGTTTTCACCTTATGTCATAATTCTAGGGATGCCTTGGGCTATGCTGCCCCTTGGCCCCGGATTGCTTGGACTAGAATAGGACATGTTGGTACACATGCTTATAAGACTCCAACTAGTGCCTATACCTAGTTTCCATCAAGATTATCCTGGGATTATATGGGGATTCCTTTGTCTTTGACACCTTGGATCTGGCCCTTCATGGTCTACAATTCATTATACGGTAAGGCCATGGGTTATACACTTCATTATACGGTAATACCATGGGTCTATCATGCGAGTACACAATACAACACATCCATGGGATATATGACTTTGGTTGTATGACAAGTCTATAGGAATTTGATATGGTCCTTTATACAGAAAGACTGTGCGGACATGATATAGATGGTTTTATGACCATGCCATGTTTTCCAGTTATATTCCATGTAGCTACCTTGTTAGGAGATGACACTTGTTGCAGGGATCCTCGAGAGGCTGTTGGGAATTTCTATTTGCATTAGACATATTCTAATGCAATTGACACTTATGTCACTACTTTACATACACTTTTTTAGTATATTGCATCATACTGCTTAGAACTATATAGATGTTTTGGTGGAAACCTACTCAGATTTTTATCTCACACCCTGTTTTCCACCATAGGGACCCAAATAGATTATATGGTTTTGGGTGATAATAGGGTAAAGTGACCTAAAATAGGTTATTTATCATGGATTTGAAGTAGGGGAGCATGGGACTAAGATTATGCTTGTGATGCTCCTGGGAATTTTGGTATTTTTTTCATTTTGGACACTTTATTTTTACCATGATGTCATGTACATATTTTAGATATTTTCTAGAAACATGTACCTTTTTCATCATCGTATATGATCCATCTTTTGAGTTTGTTATATATTCCTACTATGTGTCTGTTGTCTTCTGGTTTTACTACATCCCATATTGAATGTGTTTGACTTCTGTTGTGATATACTCTGGTAATGAGGGAATAATCTCCCCAATTACTCACCTAGACCCCACTATTATTTAGTAGCCTCTGGCATTTAGGGATATACACTTTAGGCCATGTGTCCAATCGGACTTGGGGCACTGTTGAGTGGCATCTAGGTCTGGGACGATACATCACTCATGCTTATGTTTTTGGATCTTAGCTTGGGCTTGGTCCAAGGAAAATCCCATAAATTATATCTCTAATAGAAGCTCAAATAAATGGGCTTCATAGGGAACAATTCTACTGGTTGAGTTTGTCACTTCCTTTTCCTTAGTTAATTGGATTTGTTGAATCCCAATATTTATACTATTCATGTGATCACTGGTCAATGACTATATTATCAATGGTAAATATTTTTAATGTTCTTTTAAATCTAATAGGATATAATAAAATAGAGTAAGTGCATGTGTTTTCTATAACCATTTTATATAATATGGAATTTAATAAAAATGGAAATTTCATTTATAACATTTTGGGTCATTACATAGTACCCATCTTCCATTTTACACTTATAAAATGTATTGAAAATATTATTTCTATTAATTATATCTTATTTTTTTTCAAGATATAGGAAATAAATTATTATTTTGTATTCATCCATGTCTTAATGTTTTATTTTTATCTCTCCATACAGATATGATAATTTTATTCAATGAACATTTAAAGTATCCTTTATGTACAACCTTTAGGAATCATTTTTTATCTTAGATCTCTCATTGAGGTAACTAATAAGTCATAAGGGAATTGATCACATAAAAATAAAATTTTTTGATGTTTTTTAGTGTACATTAATGTTTGTCACTATAGAAAATTTGAACAGAAAATGAAAATTTCTTCCATGAGGGATCACAATGTTACCGTGGTATTGTTTTCCATTTTTTTAAAAAAATGAAAGCATGTATTTATTACTTTATCTTGTGTACTTGTTATAACATTATAAATTAATGTTATTTCTATCCAATTATTTTTTGAAATCCAAATATCCCTCATAATGGAATCTATAATATCCCACCACTTGGATATTATAGTGGAAAAGATATATATATTCCCCATAAAATAACCTAGATGAGGGATAGATCAAATTACCAATAGGTATTTAGGTATACTTTATACTCTAACTAAATTAACTCATAATTCGTTGTAAGAACTCAGATCTTCTTTTCAGGTACGTTTTTCATTTTTCTGGAGTTTTTGAGAAAAATGAATTTTCTGCAATTTTTTTAAGTACACGCAGTGTACTTCCTTTTCTACTAGAAGCCGTGTGCTGGCCATGTCCAGGCCATACACATGGAGTGTAAGGGTGAGGTGGAGGCCGGTTAATTCAGAGTAAGAAAAAATGAAGTACAAGTCATGTACTCAAGAAGTACATTCCGTGTACTTTTTTTCATTAAACGGACTGGGGTCGCACCTAACCCCTGATTCCATCTTCTTCTCCATTTTTCGTCCGTCCGAGAGCGACCGTACGGCCGGATCTTCGACGAACTCGCGCCTCATTGTCCGTTATCCGATTCGAGCATGGTTGATTGCGTTGGAAGCGCATCGGTGAGTTCTTCCCTCTGCATGAGCATTGTTTCATGATTATTCTTTATTTTCATGATATCGTGGGATGAACGTTTTGTGCGTTTTCTCAGATCTACGTTGTTCTAAGAGGAATATGTCGTCGTGGTTAACATATATCGATCTCCTAGGATCGAGTTAGGTGGTTTGTGCCTTTCCATAGAAAGTTGATGAATATTATGTGGAAATTCCACCAATACCCTTTAACGGGGTATTGTGTGTTTCCTGTTTTTCCCCTGCTGTTTTCCTGCTTTTCTTGTTTGCTTTAGTAGAGGTTATTTCTTGTGAGTAGAGTAATTTATTTTATAGTTAGGTTTATTTTCCATTCTTGTTGTGCTGTTTTGAGTTTCCAATTTCCATGCCTAGTTGTAGGATAGTGGAACTGTTTTTTTATTATTGTTGTTGAGCCTTAGTTGATATCCAAGTAGTTCTTGAGGTTTACTTGGACGATGCACGTGCTCTGAGCATGTTTTACTTTTCCACATAGGACTGTGAGAGTCTAGTGTAGTAGACTATAGGGAGAATTGACGTAAGGGATTCTCCAGAGTATCTTTTAATTACGATGCGAGACCATAGGGGGAATTGATGTTGAGTGCTTCCTCAGAGAGTATGTAGTTCCTCGACGTGGGCCATAGGGGGAATTAGAGTTGAGTGCTTCCCCAGAGAGCCTTTAGCACAATACAAGACTATAGGGGTAATTGAAAATGAGTACTTTCCCAGAGAGTCTATTAATTTCATAGCTGAACCAGAGGGGTGAGACTGTGTGTGCCTCCCAGAGGGTTGCTAGTACATGTGGGTTGAACCATAGGGGTTAGGCTGTGAGAGCTACCCAAAGGGTTAACTATTTCTTCATTTTTTGATGGTTGTTTACTTGTGTACTTTATTTGTTAGAACTGTGGATTGTAGCTGCTTGTGCTTTCATGTTTACTGCTTCTTGTTTTATTACATTCCTTGTATTCATTGACTGTTAGGCACAGATCTTTGGGTTATTGCCTACTAGGATTGTATCTCACACCCTGTTTGGGCCATGATTTTGGGCCCAATCAGACTACGTTGCTGCAGGTATAGATAAGGGAAAGCACCATTCTACTTCAGGTTCTTGATTGCACTGGAGCTGGGGAGCATGGAACCGAGCCGTGGATCACGATGCTGAGGAAATTTCTTTGTTTTATTTTTCAATTGGTTTCAGTTGTATTTCATCACGTTGTTGTGTTTGCTGCTTTTCTTAGATACTTGTACCTACCGCATCATTGTCATCATTGTTATATATCTACATTGCTTCCACTGTTTGGGTTCAGATGTTGCGTATTTCTTACTGCTTCCGTTGTTTATTGTTGTTTTCTTACCTTGTATACCTTACCGAATGAGGGAATAGTTTCCACAATAACTTACCAAGGACCTCGCTGCTAGTCGGTAGCCTCTGGCATTTGTGGAAACGCGCTTGAGGTCATGTGTCGAACCGGGTATGGGGCACCAGTGGAGGGGCTCCGGACTCGTGTTGTTACAAAGTGGTATCATAGGAGTTCTTTTCTCTTGCTTTACTGTTTGGAGACTCTATCCAGGGATAGGACAGATTCAGTACATGGTATTAAGCTGTGCTTGGGAGTAATTAACCCGTGTACAGGGAAAACCCATACTACCTCGTTAATTGAAATTTTTCTAATTTTGAGATTTTATAGTTGATCTGATTTCAACGTGAGTGATTCACATGACTTGTGCTATTACTGTTTTGATATTTCGGTTCTATTTCTGTAGATACCCGATGAGATGAGGGTATGCTGTCTCATTCATCATATAGGAACTTGTAGAAATCACATGTCATGCATTCTTTCCATGACATCTAGGGTGCATTAGCGATTGCATGCTGTTGTGATATAATTTGTGTAGATTATGCATGATGTTGTGAAGGTTTCTTGATAGATTCTCTGTTGTTATGTTAGAAAACTATTTGTTTTGTTCCTTGCTTAAAGTGAACCCCAAATTTTGGTTCTTGAGGTGTTATGGGCCCTCACAGATCATAATTTGGCATATTTTTTCATTCTTTTTATTATTTCTGGAATTATGTGCAGTTTCTAAGCTACTGCCCAGAAAAATGAAGAATACACGACATGTACTTTTTTAGAACCTTCAGTGTAGTTTCCATGCCATGTCACTGACCATGTGGGAAGACCATGGTGTCGTGAAAGTAACTTCGGGAACACGCCGTGTATGTTCGGAGCCGTGTACCCGACAGTGTCACCAACAACACGACTCGGGGAAGCTCGGGTAGAACACACCATGTCCATGGGGAACACTCCATGTAGTCCTATCCCGGTACCCGGCCGTGTCACGAACAACACGGGCCAGTGTTACCTTCCCTTCCACACGCCGTGTTTGTTCGAAACACACCGTGTTGTCTTGCCCAGGTACCCGGCCGTGTCATGAACAACACGGGACGGTGTCGCCTTCACCTATACACGTCGTGGTTGTTCGAAGCACGTTGTGTAAGTTCTAGCCATGTAGATGGCCGTGGGATCAACAACATAGGCCGCCAAATCCTTGTCTAGTACACGCCGTGTTTTGTTTAGAACACACCGTGTAGTCTCAGGTTAAGTCGTACCATGTGGGTTAGCTATGTAAAGAGACTCGGGTAGGGGATTAGTTTC
The DNA here is from genome assembly GCA_963277665.1 of Viscum album. NCBI lineage: Eukaryota > Viridiplantae > Streptophyta > Magnoliopsida > Santalales > Viscaceae > Viscum > Viscum album. Next base: position 1,416,023,710 of record OY728127.1, read on the forward strand.
CTTGTACACGCCGTGTGTTGGGGTCAACACGCCGTGTAGTTTGAGGTGTTACACGACTTGTAGAGCAGGAGTACACGCCCATGTCAGTGGGTTAAGAAGACACGCCGTGTAGTTTTTATACACGCCGTGTATTCGTGTTTTGAAATCTTGTGTTTTTTTCTTCCCCTGTTCCAATTTTGTACTCTTGTGTTCTCTATCCATGTTTTCCTGATCCAAGGTGTACTTTTCATCTTTCAGAGTTATGCCTTCAAGACGTCCTCCAGTCGTACGTCTGTCTTCGGGCAGTGATCAGATGCCAGACAGGGCTGATTAGGGACTTCTTACCAATCCTCCAGTCGGGCCAGCCTTGGCACCAGTTGTTATACCAGTTGCAAGTGCTGATGCACAGTTCAGGGAAGGCTTCATAAGGATGATGCAGGCCATCCAGGGAGTGCCGACTCCTGCCACGTCTATGGAAGACTTGACATGGGTTTTCCAGCAGCAACATCCTCCCACATTCTCTGGGGAAGGAGGGCCTCAAGCTGCAGAGTCATGGATTGAAGCCATGATGACTATATTTGAGCATCTGGCAATGCATCTAGAGAGGAAGGTCAAGATCGCCACCTACATGCTCCGAAACTCCACCAAGAGGTGGTGGGATGTGATTTCACAGGCGGGTCAACAGTAGGCTATGACTTGGGAGGAGTTCCAGTGCGTGTTCTACAACTACTTCTACCAAGAGACCCTGAGGGCTGATCGAGCCCGGATGTTCATGAGTATAGAGTAGGGTACTCTATCTGTCATGGAGTATTCCTCTCGTTTCACTGAGCTGCAGCATTTTACACCCCTTCGGTATGGGAGTGGGGTGTTCTTGGCAAGGAAGTTTGAGGAGGGACTCAGGCAAGAGATTCGCTCGCAGGTGAACATCTTCTAGTCGACTTCCATCACTACCATCATCAACCAGACACCGATTGAAGAGCACAATTAGAGGGACTCTGGAGCTGTGAGCCAGGGCAATTCTGCTTCCAGAGTTAGCTTCCCTCCAGATAATAGCAAGAAGTGTCATAGGGAGTCTATGCACGGTGATTCGAGGAAGCGAGATGCATCATCAGGAAGCCAGGTGACATGTTACCAGTGTGGCCGGACAGGGCACATGTGGCCGCAGTGCCATAGAGACCCCATGGAGTGACGATCTTGCAGAAATATGGGTCACCTTCAGCATTTCTGTTAGGTTTTCTCGCCAGCAGCTGATGATCGGGGTTCTTCCATGACTCCTCGTTCAGGAGCATCCCCACCAGTTTCTCAACAGCTAGGAAACTGGAGTTCTTCTGGCCATTCGGCCCGAGGTGGAGGTTGAGGTCGTGGCGGTCAGCCACCAGTTCCTTAGCACCAACAGGGTGGTTCAGCATAGAGAGGTCATCCAGGGGCGCAAAGCCGCGGTATAGGCCAGTCTTTCGCCGTGGAGCAGACTTATCAGGAGTAGGATCTCGGCCCTTCTACTGTACGAGGTACAATTTCAGTACCCTCAGTTTTATCTTCATCCCTTTTCGATACTAGTGCTATGCATAGCTTTATCTCTGTTGCTGTTGTGGAGAGCCTTGGACTCTGCATCTTTTCTTCTGTCGACTCTTTGACACTAGACGCACCCTTGGGAACAAGGACATCTAGTGTACACTAGTGTAGAGAGTGCCCTCTCGAGGTTACAGGGTATCGCTTCTTATTAGATCTCTATGTCCTAGAGATGATAGGCTATGATGTCATCCTCAGCATGGACTTGTTGATTCCCTTTCAATCAATCATTGACTGTAATTGCCGTAGGGTAAGTTTCATCTCACTAGAGGGTGAATCTTTTCTTCATAGAGGCGAATGGGACATTTGGGCGAGTCGGGTGGGACTCGAGCATCTTAGGCTAGGAGGAGTGACGGCCCAGATTGCTAGCCTTTATCTGTATGATCAGGGGACTCCACAGTTGGACTTTCTTCCAGTTCTGGATCGCTTCAGGGATGTATTTCCAGAGGACTTTTCAGGTTTTCCTCCGGAGCATGAGGTAGACTTCTCTATTGAGCTCGTGCCAGGAGTAGCACCGGTGTCCATTTCTCCCTATAGGATGGACAAACCTGAGTTGCAGGAGCTGAAGAAGCAGTTGGAGGAGCTATAGGCCAAGGGTTTCATTTGACCCAGTACTTCTCCTTGGGGTTTGCCTGTCCTATTTGCAAAGAAGGCAGAGAGTACCCTTCGGCTTTGTGTGGATTATCAGAAGCTGAACTAGTTGACGGTCAAGAACCGATATCCTTTTCCGAGGATCAATGATCTTTTCGATCAACTTCGTGGAGCCCGGGTGTTCTCAAAGATCAAATTGAGGTCCAGTTATCATCAATTGCGCGTTAGACCATTAGATATACCTCTGACAGCCTTCAGGAGCAGGTATGGTCTATACGAGTATACAGTCATGTCGTACGGTCTCACGAACACACCTACAGTTTTCATGGCACTGATGAACCGAGTGTTCCATCCTTACTTGGACTCCTTCATTGTGTTCTTTGTGGACGATATCTTGGTGTACTCTCACACTCGACACGACCATGCCACACATCTTGAGATCGTTCTGAGTACACTGAGAGAGCATCGCGTTTATGCTAAACTCTCGAAGTGCCACTTCTGGATGGATCAGATTCACTTCATGGGTCACGTCATCTTAGAGGCAGGAGTGTCAATGGACCCAAAGAAAGTGAGAGCTTTAGTTTCCTGGGAGCATCCGAAGAAAGTCATTGAGGTATAGAGCTTCCTAGGGCTGGATGGATACTACCAACGCTTCATTCAGGACTTTTCTCATCTAGCAGCACCTTTGACAGGTTTGACCAAGAAGGGGGAGAAGTTCTTATGGTCAGATTCTTGTGAGCCAGCCTTTCAGGAGCTGAAAGGGAGGTTGACGTTGACAATGATATTGGTCTTTCCAGAGCCAGGCAAGAACTATACAGTCTACTGTGATGATTCAGGTTTCGGACTAGGAGCTGTGCGTATGTAGGATGATGGAGTCATTGTGTATGGGTCTCGACAGCTGAGGCCACAAGAGAGGAACTACCCTACACACGATCTGGAGATGGTAACTTTTGTTCATGCCTTGAACTGTTGGAAACACTATCTTCTAGGAGATCAAATTTTGGTCTTCACTGACCACAAGAGTCTCAAGTCTATCTTCACTCAGCGTGATCTGAATCTGAGGCAGCGCAGGTGGGTTGAGTAAATTTAGTCTTTTGATTTCGAGCTTGCCTATACGCCGGGAAAGGGCAACGCTGTGGCAGATGTGTTGATCTGGAGAACTCAGATTCAGGAAGTTCAGGAGGCCAATAGTGAGTGGAAGTTGATGCCTCTGTTCTCTAAGATGCATCTAGAGGTGCACGACAGATGGGGACAGACTTTTCTATCTTTTGTAGATGTTACCTCCACGCTACATGATCGGGTACAGATGAGACAGCTATCAGACTCAGAAGGCTTAGTCCTGCGGGAGAGTTTGTCAGGAGAGGACCCTATTCCTAGATGGACAATGGGCAAGGATAAGATCTTTCATTTCCAGGGATGCGCATGGGTTCCAGCAGACATACACAACGAGCTGATTCAGGATTTTCATTCCTCAGTTTAGGCAATTCATCCTAGCATCACCAAGATGTATCGGGATCTTCATCACCAATACTGGTGGCCAGGTATGAAGAAGGATGTTGCTGGTTTTTTCATGAGATTTTCTACTTGACAGCAGTTAAAAGCAGAGTATTAGCGACTAGAAGGGATTTTACAGCAGTTACCCATCCCGGAGTGGAAGTGGAATGATGTTGCGATGGACTTTGTGACCGGGTTTCCGAGATTTCCCCAGGGGAACGATGTTGCTTGAGGATATGATCCGAGCTTGAATTCTAGACTATGGCGATTATTGGGAGATGCATATTCCTCTGGTGGAGTTCGCCTACAACAACAGTTTTCAGGCGACCATTCAGATGGCACCATACGAGGCTTTGTATAGTAGGCCATGCTGATCACCCATATGCTGGTTGGAGGTAGGAGAGGCAGCTTTGCTGGGACCTCGTCTTGTACAGGAGACTTTAGAGTAGATAGAACTGATTCGGAAGAGGATGGCTACAACGCAGTCTTTGCAGAAGTCTTATGTTGATCAGTGGAGATGACCTCTACAGTTCGAGGCCAGAGATCAGGTTTTCCTACATGTCGCACCAAGGTTGGGACACAAAAGGATTCGGAGACAGGGTGAGCTTCACCGCGGTACGTCAGGCCTTTTGGGGTCTTGGAGAGAGTTGGGTCAGTCGCCTATTGGTTGCAGCTACCTCAGCGGTATCAGGTCATGCACGACGTCTTCCACATCTCTCAGCTTCGACATTACTTTTCAGACTCGTCTCATGTCTTTCAGCCTAAGGAAGTTGAGCTTCAATCGGATGTGTCATTCAAGGAGTATCCTATCCAGATTGTCGATCACTGTATGAAGGTTCTCCATGGGCAGTCTGTTCCTCTGGTATGAGTGCTATGGCAGCACGGGCGAGTACATAATGAGACCTGGGAGAGGGAGACCGATGTACGATCGCAGTGGCCGGAGCTGTTCGGGGATTCCCCTTCTCCGCCTTGTTAGGGAAATTCAGGGACAAATTTCTTTAAGGGGGGAAGTTTGTATGAACCCAGATCTTCTTTTCAGGTACGGTTTTCCTTTTTCTGGAGTTTTTGAGAAAAATAAATTTTCTGGAAATTTTTGAAGTACATGTCGTGTACTTTCTGAGTACATGCCGTGTACTCCCTTTTCAGCTTGAAGCCGTGTGCTGGCCGTGTCTGGGTCACACACACAGTGTGTTAGGGTGAGGTGGAGGCCAGTCAGTTTGGAGTACAAATAACTGAAGTACACGCCGTGTACTCAAGAAGTACACGTCGTGTACTTTCTTTATTTTTTTCATTAAACGGACCGGGGTCGTGCCTAACCCCCGATTCCATCTTCTTCTCTAGATTTCGTCCGTCCGAGAGCGACCGTACAGCCGGATCTTTGACGAATTCCCACCTCGTCATTTTTTCTCCGATTCATGCATGATCGATTACGTTGGAAGCTCAGCAGTGCGTTCTTCCCTCTTCTTGAGCCATGTTTCTTGATTCCTCCTTGTTTTCAAGATATCTTGGGATAAACGTTTTGTGCGTTTTCTCAGATATACGTTGTTCTAAGAGGAATATGTAGTTTTGGTTCACATATATCGATCTCCTAGGATCAAGGTAGGTGGTTTTTGACTTTCCTTAGAAAGTTGATGAATATTATGTGAAAAATCTACCAATACCCTTGAACGGGGTATTGCATGTTTCCTGTTTTTCGCCTCATGTTTTCCTACTTTGCTTGTTTTCTTTAGTAGTGTTTATTGCTTGTGAGTAGAGTATTTTATTTTGTGCTCCAGTTGCTTTTCCATGCTTGTTGTTCTGTTTAGAATTTCCTGTTTCCATGCCTAGTTGTAGGATAGTGGAACTATTGTTTTATTATTGTTGTTGTGCCTTAGTTGATAGACAAGAAGTTTTTGAGGTTTACTTGGATGATGCACGCACACTGAGCATGTTTTACTTTTCCACACAGGCAGTGAGAGCCTAGTGTAGTAGACCATATGGAGAATTGACATAAGGGATTCTCGAGAGTGTCTTTTAATTATGATGCAAGACCACATGGGGAATTGATGTTCAGTGCTTCCTCAGAGAGTTTTTAGTTCCTCGACGTGGGCCACATGGGGAATTGATGTTGAGTGCTTCCCTAGAGAGTCGTTAGCACGATATGAGATTATAAGGGGAATTGTAACACCCGAGACTTTTAAGTTATATAAATCATCAAAGGAATCTTTTTCTACACAACACTTGCTTGGCTTGCTTTACACGCAATCGCGACCTTCCTCGATAGCTTGCGTCGTACGCAATACCGAGTTTCACTAAACAACAATATGCTATTAAAACTAGCCGTTATGAATAGTAATAACCACTTTTTGAAAATTTATAAATTTTATTTTTCAAAATGGACTTCATTTTTGGACTCAGAATATCGAAATTAGCCTAGGGTGAAATTTTGGTATTTTTCTGAAAACTTTCAATTTTTGATGAATAGTGAAACCACTAAGTGGTAGGTTAAAAACTGAATTTTGCATAAAACTTAATTTTACCGCTTCTGTGAATGGAATTTCGAAAATCCGAGAGACACGGTTAATATCAAGGACTAAAATGTGGTTCAATGAGATTAAAATAATTTTTTGGTGAATAGTAACTTTTTACTTTTTTTACCGCGGTTAATAGTAAATAGGGTAACTAAGGGTAAATATGATATTACTATTACCCTAACACATGTCCTAATTCTATTGGACAAGTGTAATTCGACCAAAAACAAACTTAGGAATAAAATATGACCATTTAGGCCCACTTGGATTAGATCAGGACATTTATTATTAATTTATTTAAAGAAGGGATAAAATAGTTAAAATCAAAGTTTAATAAGTAAATCATTTTTAATATGGGGTTATACATAAGATAAATTCGATTGTAAGTATTCATTAGAAAGCTAAAAAGATTTCCTACATGATGGTATTTTATTTGTAATTTTTAGACATCAAATACTTTAATTTATTTATGACACAATGATGATGCAGTAATTATCTTATTAATGAAATATTGACAAAATTGATAATATAAATACCAAAATAAATGTAATTTAAGACTTTTTATGAATTACACTAATTTTCTAGGTTACTATGATATATTATTGTTGATGTAATCAACTTGGTTAGAACATATAATTCTGTTATGACTTTCACAAAAATCATATATCAAATAGTGTCAAAATTGACATAAAATAGTTTTTAAATCAAATATTATATTATTAATTGTTATTTTATTCCTAAAAATCTAAGGTTCGGCCAAATGACTTAGATAAGGATATATATATTAATAATAAACAATTTGGGGTTCGTTTGGCATGTTATAGTAAGTGTATTAACCATATAGTGAAAGAAAACAAAAAGACACGGTAAAAGTTAAATTAATTAACTTAGAGTTAAATCTAATTGATAAGGTTAAAATAATACCCTAAACTTGTCTAAATCCTATTGGTTGATAGGATTTCGACCCATCCCCACTTTAGCTTCGAAATAAGACCCTTTGGAACCATTATAAACCGATTTTGACTTTAATATAAAATAATATTTTGAGATTTTCCTAAGGTGCCCCTCTCCTCCCTTATAAAAGGGCACCTCCTCCCCCTCCTCCTCACACCAATTTGAGCACTCAAGCTCGGCCAACCCCTGCCATTTTCCCTTCTCCACTTCCCTAGAATAATCCTAGAGGTCCTGGTCTTCTTCAAAGACCAATCTTAGTTCCCTAAGTGAAGGATTCAAAGAGGCGTTTCAAAGAAGAGGTAATAACTATTACCGATCTTTTCAATTTCTTTCTTCTTCAACTTCTTCTTATTTAGTTGTTTCATGATAAAGTAATAACATCAGTATTACTTACATACTGATATTTTATTATAAATATGAAACAACCCTAATTAACCTTCTATCCATCCTACGGAAAAATGAAATCACCGCGCGTGCGTACGTACGGAATACCGTCTCCACGCCGTGGTGTAATCTATTTTCCACCATAACCTTACAAGGATGGGTATAATGGTGTAATGAGTAACTATATATGATTATTATGAAGTAATATTGATACTGAAATAATATATATATATACTCCAATACAATTCCACGATCATAGGAACGATATCATCACTCGTGCGTACGTACGGAATACCGTCTCCACGATGTGATGCGACTCGTTCTACATGATCTTCATTTAATAATGATTATATAAATTAATTGAATGAATGAATATGGTATATACTACACTAATACCATTCTGGAAATGAATTATCTATAACCTAAAGATAAGAATAAGAATTTACTCGACAAAACACGCATAAGAACAAAAAGTTATAAAGACCCGAGTAACAAGTAACAATGAAATATTACTAACAAGAAGCTAATAATATGACCATATATGATATCATATAAATATGTATGATTCTGGAATAAGTAAATAACATTATTTAAACCATTATACAGGAGCTTCGGACACGTACAAAGCTAATCGGACCTAAGGTAAGGGAAAATATCACAATCTCACTTTTATCCGAGATTGTTTTTACTTTGGTAATTACTGGGGTGTATTTTATCATCCACATCCATGTTTCCTCGATATGTAATATTATTTCCTTCCTTCTACAATAGTTTATATCCAATTTTACCCTTCGGTAAGTTTTTTTGTAAAAGATATGAAAGGAATCTTTTGTCGTTTTTCGTACGAGGTACTTTTTGACTTTTCCGACAAAAGTTAGAAGAATGTTTTTCTTAACTTATATGGCATGAATGGATTTTTAAAACATTATTTCCAAGAAGCTTCCTTTACAAGTCTTCAAGTTTATTTTTAATCAACTTCTTTTATTTTAAAGTTGTATGACATGTTATGAAAGGAAAAATGTTTTTGAAGAAGAAAGGATATTTTCCTCAAGAATGGAGTTCAAGCGTTTTATCAAAATTATTTTCCATCTAAGATAATAAAGGGTTCTGTTTTATCCCTGTTATTAAATTGATTTGATCATGTTGTGATGGAATTATTTTTATGAATTCCTTTATCTTATATGAATTGATTTATGATGTCATGATGTTTCAAGAATCCCATTTTTGTTACATGTGTTATAAGATGATGTATGATTTATGATTATGTGGAACACATAAGAAAGGATTCATTATAAGATGGGTGGGACCTATATCTCCCTCCAATGCATTGGGTAATGATTTTATATCTCATGAGATAGACATGGCTGGAACGGAAGGTTATTTCGGTTCAGTGATACAGGACTGAAACGAGGAGTGAACTCGGTTCAGAAAGGGACTTTGTCCACTAAGATAATCTTGGCAATGAGTCATGACTAACAAGAAATGATTTTCCATGATTATGTGTGCATGCCACAAAGTTTCAAGTTTTATGTTATGGGGATCTCATTTTCACTTCTATGATTTATTCCATGTTAAGATATTATGATCTCTTTTGTAGGTTTTGATTTTCAAAAAGATATGATATGATTTTTATTTCCTTTATTTGCCCTTGCTGAGCATTTGAGCTCACCCTTTTATGTTTTCTTTTCCCCAGGTCAGGAAGATGGATATTAAGTAGAATATGCTAAAAGGGACCCTAGATATGATGAAATAAATGGGAGACACTGTAGAAGATTTATGAACCAGTTGTTTATGTTTCCCAGTTTCTAAAGACACTATACCTATACGGTCCTTTGTGGTTTTGTCATATGTTGTAATAAGTGTGCTTCAATTTTGAAGTATTAACAATGTATGTAAAGTATGGGTCGTTATAGTTGGTATCAGAGGAAAGGTATAGTCAACCTTTGGAAACTAGGATGTGAAAGCCTTAGTAAGAACCCTAAGGATAAGTCTAAGCATAGAACACAATCTTAGTGTTTTAGAAGTGGCCTTGAATAACCTAGGATAAGACCTTAAGCATGAAAATTTTATTCTTGAATTATGTGGTTTCCTATTATAATTAGTGTTTCTCACACTATTCTTCTTGGTTTTAGTCAATGGATGGAACCCGAAGGAACCGTGTTAATGCGGAATGCGATGGGCAATGCAAAGATTGTCCCCCTGAGCAACCAAACGATATGGGAGCTGGAATGCAAAATCTTGTAGCCATGCTCACACAACTTTCTCAAGCTATGAATCATGCAGGATTTCCAAACGAACAAAGGAGGGAGCAACATTCTGTTGAATCCTTCATGAGGCAGCGTCCACCTTCTTTCAGTGGGTCTACTGATCCATTAGTTGCTGAACAATGGATTAGTACTACTGAAAAGATATTTTCAGTTCTTCAATGTTCTGAGCATGATAAAGTCATCCTAGCAGTGTATCGTTTGGAAGGAGATGCTGATCAATGGTGGAATCTTGTTAAGAATACAAGGCAAAGGGATGAAATTGAGTCTATGGAATGGGACGAGTTCAAGAACTTATTTTTCAATAAGTACTTCCGTCGTATTCTCCGAACAAAGATGGAGAAAGAGTTCCTTGAACTGAAGCAAAGGGATGATGAATCTGTTAGTACCTATGAAGCAAATTTTACAAGACTTGCAAGGTACGCTTCTGGTATTATTATCCAACCTGAGAGTAAGATCGATCGATTCTTTAGTGGCTTAAAACCAAGTCTTCGAAGGGCGTTAGCCATAAGGGACTTCAATAGCTATGAGGAAATCGTTCGATGTGCTCTCAAAGTCGAGATGGAGATTGGAGTAACCCATCAGTCACATGGGTTTGATAAGAAGAGGAAGATGGAATTCAAAGAAAAATCTAAAGAGCACACGGAAAAGAAGATGAGCTTTTCCTTATGCTCAAAGTGTGGAAAGAAACATGGAGGGAGTTGTCTTAAAGGGACAAGTAAATGTTTTAAATGTGGAAAGGAAGGCCATCGGGCATTTGAATGCCGTGATAATGGGAAGAAGATGTCTAATGATGCAAACAAAGGAAGGGATACACAGAATGAACCTACTACACTTCAATGTTTCAAGTGCAAGGAGATGGGGCATTATGCCAATCAATGCCCAAATCCAAGGGTTGATGATGATGGTCGACGTCAACAAACTCTTAAGGCTAAAGACAAAGGAAAGTCACATGCAATTTCTATCAGCGATGTGGAGTACGATAACGATGTGGTGAAAGGTACACTTACCATCCACTCTAAAGTAGCAAATGTTTTATTTGATTCTGGATCCACCCACTCTTTTATTTCTGAAGACTTTTCTAAGGGTATCACCGTATTACCTCAACAATTAGATGTTGAGTTAGCTGTGACAACACCTAATGGCACATCAATCGCATCAAAAGTTTATAATTCTTCCCCGATCGAAGTTTGTGGGAAAGTGCTTCCTGCAATACTTGTGATCCTTCCTTTAGTGGAATTTGATGTGATTCTTGGCATGGATTGGATTTCTCTACATGGAGCTCATATCAATTGCCAAAGAAGGGAAGTCACATTTCATATTCCAGATCAATCTACGATCGTCTATCGATGCAAGGATGAATATAACCTTCCAGTGGAAATTTCTTCCATCTTATGGGTCTTGATACCACTAAATGAAGGTTATTTATCTCAAATGGTTTGTGAGAAACTCACGATTAAGAATATTCCCATTGTACGGGAGTTTGATGATGTCTTTCCGGAGGAATTGCCGGGTCTTCCACCAAATCGTGAAGTTGAGTTTTCAATAGAACTCGTACCGGGTGATTTGCCTATTTCAAAGACACCTTATAGAATGGCCCCAATTGAGTTGCAGGAATTGAAGAAGCAACTCCAAGAGAATCTTGATAAGGGATTCATACGCCCTAGTGCGTCACCTTGGGGAGCACCTGTTCTATTTGTTAAGAAGAAAGATGGATCAATGAGACTTTGCATTGATTATCGAGAACTTAACAAGATCACTATCAAGAACAAATATCCTCTCCCACGCATTGATGACTTATTTGACCAACTACGCGGAGCTCAATACTTTTCCAAGATTGATCTTCGTTCAGGGTATCATCAATTAAGGGTCAAAAGGGAGGATATACCAAAGACGGCTTTCCGTACAAGGTATGGACACTATGAATTTATAGTGATGCCATTTGGTCTTACTAATGCCCCTGCTATCTTCATGGATCTAATGAATAGAGTCTTTAGAGACTATCTTGATCAATTTGTGGTAGTCTTTATAGACGATATTCTTGTCTATTCAAAGAGCAAGGAAGAGCATGAAGATCACTTGAGAATTATATTGAAGACCCTGAGAAAGGAGAAGCTTTATGCCAAATTTACCAAGTGTGAATTTTGGCTTCAAAAAGTTGCATTTTTTGGTCATATAATCTCAAAAGAGGGGATATCTGTGGATCCAGCAAAAACAGAGGTTATCGAAAGATGGTCAAGACCAACAACAGTAACTGAGATCCGAAGTTTTCTTGGTTTGGCTGGATATTATCGACGTTTTGTAAAAGATTTTTCACGATTATCTAATCCACTCACCAAGTTGACTCGAAAAGGAGTTAAGTTTGTCTGGACAGAGGAATGTGAAGAGAATTTCAAGGAGTTGAAAAGAAGGTTATCCAGTGCACCTGTTCTCACACTACCTTGTAGTGGAGAAAGGTTTGTGATCTACAGTGATGCATCCAAGAAGGGATTGGGGTGTGTTCTTATGCAAAATGATATGGTAATAGCTTATGCCTCACGACAGTTGAAAATCCATGAGCAAAATTACCCAACACATGATTTGGAGTTGGCTGCGGTAATCTTTGCATTAAAGATTTGGAGGCATTACCTTTATGGTGAAAGGTGTGATATTTATACTGATCATAAAAGTTTAAAGTATATTTTCACACAAAAGGAGTTGAATATGCGTCAAAGAAGATGGTTGGAGCTAATTAAGGATTATGACTGCTCAATCCATTACCACCCTGGGAAAGCAAACAAGGTGGCAGATGCATTAAGTCGACAAGACCATGCTAGTTTATCCATGATGAGGATCACAAAAGATCCAATATTTATGGATTTACAAAGGATGGATCTTGGAATTATAATGGAAGGGGAAAAATCTTATCTTTCTCAAATGAATGTTCAACCATCTATACATGTGAAGATTAAAGAGGCACAGAAAGAAGATGTCGAGTTACAAAAGAAGGTGAGAAATGTTCCTGAATTCAACCTTGATTGTGATGGGATAATAAAGTTCAGGAATCGGGTTTGCGTTCCTCCCATCCCCAAATTAAAGAATGAGCTGCTGGATGAGGCTCATAGTTCATCATTTTCTATTCATCCTGGAAGCACGAAGATGTATAGGGACCTGAAAGAGTACTTCTGGTGGGATGGCATGAAAAGAGATGTTGCTGAATATGTCTCTCGATGCTTGGTTTGTCAACAAGTTAAAGCTGAGAGACAGAAGTCTAAGGGGATGTTACAACCATTACCCATACCCGAATGGAAATGGGAAAACATCACTATGGACTTTGTCACAGGACTTCCTAAAACATCCAAAGGCAATAATGCTATCTGGGTCATAGTTGATCGTCTTACAAAGTCTGCACACTTCATTACTATTAGAGAGGATTTCTCTCTAGATCAGCTTGCCAGGATATATGTAAAGGAAGTGGTGAGATTGCATGGAGTACCACTTTCTATTATATCTGATCGAGATCCGAGATTTACCTCGAAGTTCTGGCGAAGTCTTCAGCATACTCTGGATACAGAGTTGAGTTTCAGCACTGCTTATCATCCCCAGACAGACGGTCAGTCTGAGAGAACAATTCAAACCCTAGAAGATATGTTGAGAGATTGCTCTATGGATTTCAAAGGAGGTTGGGATCAACACCTACCTTTGGTGGAATTTTCTTATAATAATAGCTTTCACTCCAGTATTCATATGGCTCCTTATGAAGCTCTCTATGGAAAGAAATGCAGGACTCCAACTTGCTGGGATGAAGTTGGGGAAAGAAAGCTATTAGGACCTGATCTCGTTGATGAAATGGCAGAAAAGGTCAGATCTATTCAACAACACATAAGAGCAGCTCAGAGTCGACAGAAAAGTTATGCCGACAACCGAAGAAAAGACCTAGAGTTTGAAGTGGGTGATAAAGTGTTCTTACGAATATCTCCCTGGAAGAGGGTTATGATATTTTGGAAGAAGGGGAAGTTGAGCCCTAGATATATCGGTCCTTTCGAAATACTGGATCGTGTTGGGAAGGTAGCTTACCGATTGGCGCTTCCACCGAATCTCTCTCAAGTTCACGATGTGTTCCATGTATCTCTCCTGAGAAAGTACATACCAGATCCTTCACATGTACTCAGCTCAGAAGTTGTACCGCTGGAGCAAGATCTTTCTTATGAAGAACAGCAGAAAGAGATTCTGGATCGTAGCGAAAAAGTCCTACGAAACAAGACCACTCGCTTGGTGAAAGTTTTATGGAGGAACCACCAACTTGAAGAAGCTACATGGGAGCTTGAGGATATGATGAGGGAGAAGTATCCTCATCTGTTTGTTACAAAGTGACGAATTTCGAGGGCGAAATTCTTTTTAAGGGGGGTAGAATGTAACACCCGAGACTTTTATGTTATATAAATCATCAAAGGAATCTTTTTCTACACAACACTTGCTTGGCTTGCTTTACACGCAATCGCGACCTTCCTCGATAGCTTGCGTCGTACGCAATACCGAGTTTCACTAAACAACAATATGCTATTAAAACTAGCCGTTATGAATAGTAATAACCACTTTTTGAAAATTTATAAATTTTATTTTTCAAAATGGACTTCATTTTTGGACTCAGAATATCGAAATTAGCCTAGGGTGAAATTTTGGTATTTTTCTGAAAACATTCAATTTTTGATGAATAGTGAAACCACTAAGTGGTAGGTTAAAAACTGAATTTTGCATAAAACTTAATTTTACCGCTTCTGTGAATGGAATTTCGAAAATCCGAGAGACACGGTTAATATCAAGGACTAAAATGTGGTTCAATGAGATGAAAATAATTTTTTGGTGAATAGTAACTTTTTACTTTTTTTTCCGCGGTTAATAGTAAATAGGGTAACTAAGGGTAAATATGATATTACTATTACCCTAACACATGTCCTAATTCTATTGGACAAGTGTAATTCAACCAAAAACAAACTTAGGAATAAAATATGACCATTTAGGCCCACTTGGATTAGATTAGGACATTTATTATTAATTTATTTAAAGAAGGGTTGAAATAGTTAAAATCAAAGTTTAATAAGTAAATCATTTTTAATATGGGGTTATACATAAGATAAATTCGATTGTAAATATTCATTAGAAAGATAAAAAGATTTCCTACATGATGGTATTTTATTTGTAATTTTTAGACATCAAATAATTTAATTTATTTATGACACAAAGATGATGCAGTAATTATCTTATTAATGAAATATTGACAAAATTGATAATATAAATACCAAAATAAATGTAATTTAAGACTTTTTATGAATTACACTAATTTTCTAGGTTACTATGATATATTATTGTTGATTTAATCAACTTGGATCGAACATATAATTCTGTTATGACTTTCAAAAAAATCATATATCAAATAGTGTCAAAATTGACACAAAATAGTTTTTAAATCAAATATTATATTATTAATTGTTATTTTATTCCTAAAAATCTAAGGTTCGGCCAAATGACTTAGATAAGGATATATATATTAATAATAAACAATTTGGGGTTCGTTTGGCATGTTATAGTAAGTGTATTAACCATATAGTGAAAGAAAACAAAAAGACATGGTAAAAGTTAAATTAATTAACTTAGAGTTAAATCTAATTGATAAGGTTAAAATAATACCCTAAACTTGTCTAAATCCTATTGGTTGATAGTATTTCGACCCATCCCCACTTTAGATTCGAAATAAGACCCTTTGGAACCATTATAAACCGATTTTGACTTTAATATAAAATAATATTTTGAGATTTTCCTAAGGTGCCCCTCTCCTCCCTTATAAAAGGGCACCTCCTCCCCCTCCTCCTCACACCAATTTGAGCACTCAAGCTCGTCCAACCCCTGCCATTTTCCCTTCTCCACTTCCCTAGAATAATCCTAGAGGTCCTGGTCTTCTTCAAAGACCAATCTTAGTTCCCTAAGTGAAGGATTCAAAGAGGCGTTTCAAAGAAGAGGTAATAACTATTACCGATCTTTTCAATTTCTTTCTTCTTCAACTTCTTCTTCTTTAGTTGTTTCATGATAAAGTAATAACATCAGTATTACTTACATACTGATATGTTATTATAAATATGAAACAACCCTAATTAACCTTATATCCATCCTACGGAAAAATGAAATCACCGCGCGTGCGTACGTACGGAATACCGTCTCCACGCCGTGGTGTAATCTATTTTCCACCATAACCTTACAAGGATGGGTATAATGGTGTAATGAGTAACTATATATGATTATTATGAAGTAATATTGATACTGAAATAATATATATATATACTCCAATACAATTCCACGATCATAGGAACGATATCATCACTCGTGCGTACGTACGGAATACCGTCTCCACGATGTGATGCGACTCGTTCTACATGATATTCATTTAATAATGATTATATAAATGAATTGAATGAATGAATATGGTATATACTACACTAATACCATTCTGGAAATGAATTATCTATAACCTAAAGATAAGAATAAGAATTTACTCGACAAAACACGCATAAGAACAAAAAGTTATAAAGACCCGAGTAACAAGTAACAATGAAATATTACTAACAAGAAGCTAATAATATGACCATATATGATATCATATAAATATGTATGATTCTGGAATAAGTCAATAACATTATTTAAACCATTATACAGGAGCTTCGGACACGTACAAAGCTAATCGGACCTAAGGTAAGGGAAAATATCACAATCTCACTTTTATCCGAGATTGTTTTTACTTTGGTAATTACTGGGGTGTATTTTATCATCCACATCCATGTTTCCTCGATATGTAATATTATTTCCTTCCTTCTACAATAGTTTATATCCAATTTTACCCTTCGGTAAGTTTTTTTGTAAAAGATATGAAAGGAATCTTTTGTCGTTTTTCGTACGAGGTACTTTTTGACTTTTCCGACAAAAGTTAGAAGAATGTTTTTCTTAACTTATACGGCATGAATGGATTTTTAAAACATTATTTCCAAGAAGCTTCCTTTACAAGTCTTCAAGTTTATTTTTAATCAACTTCTTTTATTTTAAAGTTGTATGACATGTTATGAAAGGAAAAATGTTTTTGAAGAAGAAATGATATTTTCCTCAAGAATGGAGTTCAAGCGTTTTATCAAAATTATTTTCCATCTAAGATAATAAAGGGTTATGGTTTATCCCTGTTATTAAATTGATTTGATCATGTTGTGATGGAATTATTTTTATGAATTCCTTTATCTTATATGAATTGATTTATGATGTCATGATGTTTCAAGAATCCCATTTTTGTTACATGTGTTATACGATGATGTGTGATTTATGATTATGTGGCACACATAAGAAAGGATTCATTATAAGATGGGTGGGACCTATATCTCCCTCCAATGCATTGGGTAATGATTTTATATCTCATGAGATAGACATGGCTGGAACGGAAGGTTATTTCGGTTCAGTGATACAGGACTGAAACGAGGAGTGAACTCGGTTCAGAAAGGGACTTTGTCCACTAAGATAGTCTTGGCAATGAGTCATGACTAACAAGAAATGATTTTCCATGATTATGTGTGCATGCCACAAAGTTTCAAGTTTTATGTTATGGGGATCTCATTTTCACTTCTATGATTTATTCCATGTTAAGATATTATGATCTCTTTTGCAGGTTTTGATTTTCAAAAAGATATGATATGATTTTTATTTCCTTTATTTGCCCTTGCTGAGCATTTGAGCTCACCCTTTTATGTTTTCTTTTCCCCAGGTCAGGAAGATGGATATTAAGTAGAATATGCTAAAAGGGACCCTAGATATGATAAAATAAATGGGAGACACTGTAGAAGATTTATGAACCAGTTGTTTATGTTTCCCAGTTTCTAAAGACACTATACCTATACGGTCCTTTGTGGTTTTGTCATATGTTGTAATAAGTGTGCTTCAATTTTGAAGTATTAACAATGTATGTAAAGTATGGGTCGTTATAGGAATTGACAGTGAGTACTTCCCCAGAGATTCTATTAATTTCATAGCTGAACCAGAGGTGTGAGACTGTATGTGCATCCCAGAGGGTTGCTTGTACTTGTGGGTTGAACCATTGGGGTTAGGTTGTGAGAGCTACCCAGAGGGTTACCTTTTCTTCTTTTGTTGCTGGCTGTTTACTTGTGTACTTTATTTCTTAGAACTGTGGATTGTATCTACTTGTGCTTTCCTGTTTACTGTTTCTTGTTTTATTACTTTCCTTGTATTCATTGACTGATAGGCACATATCTTTGGGTGATTGCCTACTGGGATTGTATCTCACACCCTTTTTGGGAAATTCTTTTGGGCCCAAGTAGACTATGTTGCTGCAGGTATAGATAAGGGCAAGCACCCTTCTAATTCAGGTTCTTGATTGCACTGGAGCTGGGGAGCGTGGGACCGAGCTGTGGCTCGCAATGATCAGGAACTTTCTTTGTTTTCTTTTGAACTTGGTTTCAGTTGTATTTCAGCACATTGTTGTGTTTGCTACTTTTCTTAGATACATGTACCTGTAGCATCATTTTCATCATTGTTATATATCTACATTGCTTCCACTATTTGGTTTCAGTTGTTGCGTATTGCTTACTGCTTCCACTATTTATTGTTGTTTTATTACCTTGTATACCTTACCGAATGAGAGCATTGTTTCCCCAATAACGTACCAAGGCCCTCACTGCTAGTCGGCATCCTCTGGCATTCAGGGAAACACGCTTGAGGTCATGTGGAAAACCGAGTACAGGGAACCCGTGGTGGGGCTCCGGACTCGGGTTATTACATTCCTTGATTTCATTATTAGAATCCCCAATCCAAAAAATCCTAGATGTATTAATTCTCAATGCTACCATCTATGTTTCCCCACATCTTGGAAGGGGAACTAATCTTAATGCTAACTTAGTTAAGTCAACCAAATCATTCATTATAACTCTTCAATATATAAAAGAATCATGACATGGGCCAGAACAATACTTTGATATATGGTTTCATTCTTACTAATGTAATGGAAGAAGATTACAGAATTAATATTTATAGGAGTTATTTTTTAAAACTTATAAGTAAATTTAATTTTTTTATTCCTCACATGCTTATTAATATTATATATCTTTTAAAAAATAAATTATCAATTCCAAATGAAATAATTAGGCCAAATTATTTTACTTTATTTCATCTTCACCTTCTTGTTAATTTATGTAGTTTTT
The DNA here is from genome assembly GCA_963277665.1 of Viscum album. NCBI lineage: Eukaryota > Viridiplantae > Streptophyta > Magnoliopsida > Santalales > Viscaceae > Viscum > Viscum album. Next base: position 1,416,042,679 of record OY728127.1, read on the forward strand.
GTGATTGTGTTTAATCATGAAAATAAACCATGCATCTTATAAATTAGTAAATTACCAATCATTGATAAATAAATTAAATATATAATTTTATCACGATCTTTTTATCCACAGGTTTAATTAGCAAGAAGAGATAAACAAACCTTGATCCTAGGGGAAACAACTCCATTAACCGAAGTTAGGATTGAGTTTCTACATTCCACCACCAACTAGTGTATCTCATATATTAGTTTCACCTCATATTGGGTCATAAACTATCACATCTCATTATATTTCCATCCTTTACAAATTTTAAATGACTCACAAGTGAGGGGTACTATGAGTTTATTGATATATTAAATAAACCATAGAAACACAAAACCAAACATTATAGACGACAAATGGTTGGTACCCAGATCATCATATTTAAATTAAAACTAAATGATCACATAGTACCCATGTAATAAAAAAATTTAGTAAAATAAACCTAACATATACATGGGTTTTTCAATCTCATGACCAATCACAATATGCAAAAATAACCATTTAATATTGTTATTATTTACATTAATTTATTATTATTAAGATAAATTTACTCAAAATAATAAAATGATTAATTTTATTAATAATAATTCTTAATGGTTATTGATATTCCAGTATGTTATTATTTTAAACAAATTTAATTAATTTAATTTTTAAAATTATAATGTACACAGTGGGTACTGACAAGGTTACATGACATGTAACCTTCTAATTTGTTTAAATTCATTAGTTGAATTTAATATATCAATGTCATGTATTGGTGGAGACATTATGTGTATCATTTTTCATTTGATTAGATATATTTTTGGAGATTAATTATTTTATAATGCGTTTTATCACTTGACACATCTTTTAACACATACCATGTATAGTTTCTATCATATATTGTGTATTTACATGAAATGTATTCTCTCATAGTGAATTTAAATATACACAGTGTTTCATTTCATTGGTCACAAAACGTAGTCTTCATGGCATGTATGACCATAAGAAATTCCATGAATATATGTGGCATGTTCTGTTAGCAATGTACAAGGTGTGTGTGATGACCCTATACATCATGTAGTTTCAGAGTTACATAGATAATACATACTATTCATTTATATCCACAAGACAAGACAAAAATTACTCAGTTTATACCTGATATAGATTAATTCTTTTTACAAAGCATGCACAACCAAATACACACTGTGTAGTTTGGTCTTTCTTTAATTATCCACAAATTGACTCACATGACATGCTTGTCATGACATGTACCTTACATGAGATTGAACATGTTACATGAAACGTACAACCAGCTATATACTATGTAATTCACTATTAGACACTAGACCAAAATTCCTTAAGGAGTAGTGTGAAACTTGTGTGGGATATCATTTGTTACTTGTCTCGCATCTTTAGCCACACAAAGTGTAATTCACATATTACCATGTCACATAGTTGGATGACACAACATTTTTTTACTAAATGGTCTTATTTGATTTACACTAATCCAAAACTGTCTAGGGTTACACAGTGTGGACACTAGATACACTTCTAGTGATCCCCATCATACCACATGCCGACTGGTGGTCATTACGTTGTGTGTAATGATACCATGCACCAACACCCACCTATTGAGTTATGGTCAGTACAACACACACCTTGTGTGATTAACTAAGGGTACATGATATATAATATGACGTTACATGTTGTGTATCCATTTCATACAACCTACAACCTTGAAATGTCATTATGGGATCTTCGAGCATTCATTATTCATTCTTGGATCGTTCTTAGTCATATGAATTTAGATGATTATGGTATCTCGAAATTTGGATTATAAATAAAAAATTTCGAAATAAAACTAATAAATAAACATTAAAGTTATCTAATAAATAATAAATAATTATAATTATAATGTGACACTCTGATACCACTTTACAGTTCTAGGCAATAATGTAAGTATTAGGATGGTTCCCAATAATTATTTTTTAATGGATTCAATTGATGTAATTTGAGTAACTTGTTGGTGGAAACTAGATAATATTCCAGATTAGATCATTCAAATTTAATTTATAATTATTTTAAAATAATTATTACCAAGAACGTGATAATTTTCCATGATCAACATTTTTTTCGACTCTTGCCTTGTCATCATTGTAGTGGAGAATCGAATAGGCGATTCATCTTGTTACATCCATACAATATCTATGAATCTTTTAACAACACTCTTAATATTTTAGGTTATAGAATTCACGAACCTAGTCTTTTTCATTATATGCTGTTGATCACAACAAATAATTTCTTTTATTCTCTCTATATATTAAGAGGGATTGATGTGGATTTTCTCTCTAGGTATGGCATTAATTATTGAGAGATTTTCCTTAAAAAACAAATCTATAGTATCTAAAAATATATTAATCAAAATATATAATTAGGGTAAATATTTTATAAGTGTGCAATGGAACTTTATCATATATTCTATCTAATTTATTCACTATGGATAATAATAATAATAATTGTATTACTATTATTTCACTAAACATGAATATATTCAAATATCAATATATATTTTTTGTCAAAAAAAATATTATTATAAATTTAATTGATATTAAATAAAATATATTATATAAATATTTTTTAAATTATATTGAATAAAATATATAATTTCAATTATGACCTTATCTCATCTTTTCAATCCTATTCATAATTTATTGAGCCTTTAATAATAGAACATTTTTTAAATAAATGAATAAAATTTATTTAATAAATAAATATTATAATTACTAAACTTGGGATTAAATATTTATTTTAATATTCATGTAACTAAATAAATATTTATATTAATTCACACTCTAAACATGTGAATAATTGTTTTACCTTATGAATAGTATACTAAAGATAAAATTAAACTCACAAATTCTATACTCTGATATATGATGATTGAATTTATGATATCAAAATATAATGAATGATTATTATTCCACAATACATGAATAATATTTATTCTTAATCATAAATCCAAATATAATTTAATGAGATTATATATACACTTAGTGTGTGGCCCTCTAAGCCTCTTTCTCAGTGACATTAGGTAAAGTTACTTAAAATAAAAGACCAAAATCTAGATACACATCAATGTACCCCAAGAGAATGAATATAACATAATAATTACAATAACCTTATTATTAATGATACTAGTAATATAATCCTTTTGTATCAATATGTAATTAAGGAAGATGCATACTTGTGTCATCATCTGGTATTCTGGAATTACCTTTCTTTGACATTCAAAAATGAACTTTTTAATGATCTACCATGGTTATGGAGTTAATTAGATGGTTCCATTTCAATTAAAGGGCCATATATATCTTATTAAATTTACTAGGAAGGGAATATCCTTTCCTGACTTATTTATTTAATGTTATATCACATATGATGCATCCAACATGTGATACCTCTATTTGAGAATATTTTTCCACTATTTTTATATATACATCAAAGAAATTGATTCATTATATACCTAAATAATAATATCTTATACAAGGAAAAAAATACAAATCCATAGAAAGGAATATCCTATAAATCATATAACATGTGAAATTCCTTTGGTGGGACTATCCTTATAACCTCACAATTCAAAGATTTTTAAGAATGATAACCATGATAAGAAGTGTCAATGTCATATGATCCTCTAACACAAGATGGTCACTCATTTCCTATGTCCCATTAGAAAAATAAATTCTACACGATAAGACATATGTCTAAGAAAATTATCATCAAATTTTTTTGGCTCTCATTATATCTAGTAATAATGATAACCTTTAGATGTGAAAAATACTATTAAAAAATTATCAAACTAATGTTAAATTGAATAATAATCCTCATGTGATGAGATATTTATTAATATTTTTGTAATATAATGTATGAAATATAGTTGGATCTTGGAAACCAACACTAAAAATCACTCCTCTATACATGGAATCCCTCCTATTTGGGAATTAAATCAAATTTGTATATACAAATCCCAATGAGAGAGAAATATCCATGCCTTAGAATTCAACCTATATGATAAGGTTCAATAAATGAATACCCAATATGAAGAAAATATAGAATATATATATGAAATATCATCCAAATAATCCTCTAAGAAAAATGATCAAATCAATATCAATTAAAGGTAGCATGAGATATGATTATTTTCACAAAAAAATAATCATAAAACCTCAATAGGTTAGTACCAACAAAAAATTATCTAAATAATCATATTTGGTAACTTTAAAGGGACTTAACCACTTCAAATAATGTGTCCATTACCAAGTGAAAATTACCAACAGATAATCTATCCGTTGGTAAAAATGATTAGCTCCAAAAAATATTCAATTATGTTGATATTAACTATAGGTACCTATAATTAGGTTTACCATCAGATATATTTGTTTATATTAGTTTTTCAATACCAATAAATCTTTTACTAACATTTAAATATGTTTCCATTTCCTGATAATACCAACAATTTATTTAATGATAAATGAATTTTTTGTTATTAGTTATTGTTACCAACAAATATTTTACCATTAAAAAAATTGTTACCAATAAATTATTCGAGAATATCAAATATTTTACCAACTTTATATAGTTTTCTTATTTTTATTGTTTAACCATTATTCTTGTTCAAATAAATAATTTTTTAAATTAAAATAAATTTGGAATGTGAATTTTTCAAGGATATTGTATGTAAAATTCAATGATCTGGGATAAATGATGGTCACAAATTTTCTAAATAACCCTATTTCAATTTTATTATGTAAAATTCTCTATTATTTTTTTACATTTATAAATACATGGGTTCAGACACACGAGGGAGTAAGATTGAATAGTTTTAACCCTATTAACAAGTGTATTATTTTCAATTTTTTATTTTATGCACAATTCATTATATTCTTTTTGGATTTTCTAAATTTAAATAGTTTTGAAAATAATCAATATCAGTTAATTTTATATAAATTTTTATAAATTAATTTTCTTTTGATTATTGAGATTATTATTGTTTATCATAAAAATCACATTTCTCATTTTTATGTGTTACAATAATAAAAATTGGATATTTATTTAATTTAAGATGTCTACATCCAATTAGAATATTGATAAATTTAATGATGATAATGTTTTTGATATCTAGAGAACAAATATTAGAGTTATTATAGTGCAATAAGTGGTTCAGTATCCCCTTAATGAATCCAAGAAGATGTTGATTGCCCTTGGGGGTGAACCCAAATTTATGGATGTATATTTATAGTTTTTTAATATGGCCCAAATGTTATCATCCTAACATTTTGGGATAAATTTATGCCTGAAGTTTCAAGAAAACTCTCTATATTGTTAAAATTTGATTAAAAATTGTATATCTATATATGAAAAAAATCTAGTTTGATAGGTTATATAATAAAAAATGTTTTTAACATTCAAGATCAATCTTTAATCCAAAATATAGATTTTTTAGATTAATTTAAATAGATATTCACTAATCATGAAAATAAATAATTTTAAGCTAGAAAATAATAACTTCGCTATAAATCTTTTCATCATTAGAGAAATCCATTTTAAGGTTAAAATAACCAGTTATGTTTGATAGATAAAATTTAAACTTTTAGGGGGTTTAAAAAACATTAAATTCTAGATGGATTTAGTTAAAATATAAAAAAAAATATAACATAGGGTAAAATTTTTATGATAATTGGAACACAAAAAAAAATGAGTAAAAAAACATTAAAAAATATAGTAGATTGGTAAAATATATGGGAATACCATTTAAATGTAAAATATGTAATAAATAGGTTCATTTAAAATAATGTTAACAAACATGGGTAAATTTCAAAATATTAAAACCAAAATACTAATTTTAATTTATCCCTGATTTGGGAAAATTAATATGATAATTTTGAAGTGTTAAATATTGATACACTGCTAGAAATGAACCATTTACCAATGGTTCTAAACCATTTGTAATGGAAGGATAACCATTGGTATATCATATTCCAACTGTTATCCAAACCATAGGGAAGTAAGCCGTAGGGAAAACATATGCCAATGCTTTTTGGAAAACCATTGGTATATGTTCGGAAATCTACGTTATACCAACGGTTATGTAAAACCGTTGGTATAACTTTTCACCAATGGTTATAAACCATTGGTAAACATACTATCCCAACTGTTTCAAACCGTTGTAATATTGTTTTTTAAAGCTTTTTACCAACTATTTACACAAACTGTTGGTATATCTAAACATTTCACCTATATCCCAATGGTTTGTAAACCATTGGAAAAGTGTTTATACCAACGGTTCTCTTAGAATAGTTGGTATAAAACACATTCACATACCTATGAAAACAGTTGTAAACTATTGGCATAGGCTTTGTTATGCAATTTAGACAGCAGCCTGCTACTCTGTGCTACTCTGTGATTTCCATCAGAAGGCTGCCCTTTATGCATTTTCAGCTTCCCCAACTCCAATTACCTGAAATAACCAACTATAACACATACAAATACACAATTAATTCATATATATTTAACAAATAATGCACCCTGAAACTATACACATACATAATTAAAACTTAATTCATAAGGTAATTATAAACATACATAATTGATTTAGAATTCAATTCAGAATTAAGAGTATATGTGCAATTCGGAATTCAATTCATAATTGAATACTGAATTGAATACATACATAATTTAATTATCAATTATGAATAAAATACATAAAAAACTGAATACGTAATTATATGTGTTATATAGAATTAAGAATACATAAAAAATTTCATTTTATATAACACATACACGATTGAATTCAGAAATTAGAAGCTAATAACCCCAAAATAATGAAATGGATAAATGACTTCAACCAAACACAAATATAATGTCCCATGGTTTGGGGTAGGTGTTATTTGAACTTAGTGATGATAATAATGGGTGTGTATCAATGAGCTTGTGTGACTTAGGGAATATAGTTGTCCTTGGTGTATTAAATGTCATGTGTTTTAGAATAGGGGTAGGAGTTCCTCACATGAGAAGTGGATTATGTGAGGCTGGACAATGGATACTTGTGCTAAAGTATCAACACAATCCAAATTCGTTTGGTTGGTTTTCTATATGCCCGCTGTTTTTACTTAAAATAATGTCTATTTTAAACAAAATATAGACACTTCGAGTGATACCAACCACACTGTGCCTTAGATTGAGGCGAAGTTGACTCGTAGACTTCACATATGACCCATGGATCGTTTTCTTAATGTATCAACACAATCTGAATGTGTTTGGTTAGTTTTCCATATGTCAGTTGTTGTTTTCACATAAAATTTTGTCCATTTCAAATAAAATTGAGACACATTGAGTTGTATCGGCCACACCCTGCCTCGTATTGAGGCGAGGTTGACTCATACACGTCACAAATGACCCATGGATTGTTGTGCTAAAGTATCAACACAATCTGAATATGTTTGGTTGGTTTTCCATATGCCAATTTTTTTTACTTAAAATGATGACCATTTTAACCAAATGTGAGACACTTAGAGTAATACCGGCCACACCGTACCTCATATTGAGTCGAGGTTGACTCATACACATCAAAAATGACTCATGGATCAATTTCCCGAAGTATCAATTCAATTTTAAAGTGTTTGGTCGGTTTTCCGTATGCAAGTTGTTGTTTTCAGTTAAAATCCTGCCCATTTCAAATAAAAGTGAGGTAGTTTGAGTGTTACCGGACAAACAGTGCCTCGAATTGAGGCAGTGTTGACTCTTACATGTCAAAAATGACCTATATATTATTGTCCTAAATTATCAATATAATCTGAATCCTTTTGGTTTGTTTTCTGTATTCCAATTGTTGTATTCATTTAAAATGTTGTCCATTACAAATAAAAGTAAGACACTTTGAGTTGTACTGGCCACACCATGCCTTGTATTGAGGTGGGATTTACTCATACACGTCACAAATTACCCATGGATCCATGTTCTAAAGTATCAACACAATCCTAATACGTTTGGTCAGTTTTCCATATGCCAGTTGTTTTTACATAAAAGGGTGTCCATTTTAAACAAAAGAAAGACACATTGAGTGATAATAGCTACACCGTTCCACGGATTGAGAGGGGGTTGACTTTTCTATGTCAAGTATGACCCATGTATTGTTGTCTGAAAGTATCAACACAATCCAAATGCATTTGGTTAGTTTTCCGTATGTCAGTTGTTGTTTTCACTTAAAATTTTGTTCATTTCAAATAAAAGTGGGACATTTTGAGTGGTACCGGACACACCATTCCTCATATTGAGGCGGGGTTGATCCGTACACATTAAAAATGACCCATAGATCCTTGTTCTAAAGTATAAACACAATCTGAATACGTTTGTTTGGTTTTCTGTATTCCAGTTGTTTTTACTTAAAATGATGTCCATTTTAAACAAAAGACAGACACTTCGAGTGATACCAGCCACAAAGTGCCTCAGATTGAGGTGGGGTTGACCCGTAAACATCATATATGACCCATGGATCGTTTTAGTAAAGTATAAACAAATAACAAATGCATTTGGTCAGTTTTACGTATGCCAGTTGTTGTTTTCACTTAAAATGATGTCCATTTAAAAAAAAGAGACACTTAGAGTGATTCCAGCCACACCGTGCATCAGATTGAGGCGAGGTTGACTCGTACACGTCACAAATTACCCATGGATAGTTTTCATGAAGTATAAATACAATTTGAAAGCGTTTGGTTAGTTTTCAATATGGAAGTTGTTGTTTTCACTTAAAATCCTATCCATTTCAAATAAAAGTGAGATAGTTTGACTGGTTCCGGCCACACCGCACCTCAGATTGAGGTGGGGTTAACTCGTACACATCAAAAATGACCCATGGATCCTTGTGTTAATGTATCAATAAAATCCAAAAATGTTTGGTCTGTTTTCCATATGCCACTTTTTTTACTTAAAAGAGTGTCCATTTTAAACAAAAGAAAGACACTTCGAGTGATACCGGCCAAACTGTGCCTCGGATTGAGGTAGGGTTGAATCTTACAGATAAAAAATGACCCATGGATTGTTTTCCTAAAGTATAAAAAGATTCCTAAAGTGTTTGGTTGGTTTTCGGTATTCTAATTTTTGTTTTCACTTAAAATGTTGTCGATTTAAAATACAAGTGAGACACTTTGAGGGGTTCCAGCCACACTGTGCCTCGTATTGATGCAGGGTTGACTCATACACATCAAAAAATTAACCATGGATCCTTTTTCGAAAGTATCAACACAATCCAAATACGTTTGGTCAGTTTTTCGTATGCCATTTTTTTATATAAAAGGGTGTCCCTTTTAAACAAAATAAAGACACTTCGAGTGATACTGGCCACACCATGCCTCGGATTGAGTCAAGATTGACTCGTGCATGTCACATATGACCCATGGATCATTGTCATAATCTATTAACACAATCCAAATGCATTTGGTCGGTTTTTCGTATTCCAGTTGTTGTTTTCACATAAAATGTTGTCCATTTCAAATAAAGGTGAGATAATTTGAGTGGTATCGGCCACATCATTCCTCGTATTGAGGCGGGGATGACTTGTACACATCAAAAACGACCCATGGATATTTTTTCTAATGTATCAACACAATCATAATACGTTTGGTCAGTTTTCCTTATGTTTGTTGTTTTTATTTAAAACAGTGTCCATTTTAAACAAAAGAGAGACACTTTGAGTGATACCGTCTACACCATGCCTTAGATTGAGGCGGGGTTGAGTCTAACACATCCAAAATGACCCATGTATCATTTTCCTAAAGTATCAATACAATTAGAAATATTTTGGTCGGTTTTCCGTATGCATGTTGTTGTTTTCACTTAAAATCATGTCCATTTCAATAGGTCTCATATAATAGGCACTTGCCTTCGGTCCCATTATGTGTTATAGGCATCCCAAATAATTCACTCATGTTCAATAACTCATTATTGTCGCCCCTATGGTCATAACATTCATTACCCAATTAGTTCCCCAAGTCAAGGACACCCCATGGGTGGATAAAGTTCAGGCTTCTACACTAATAGTTTGTTCATGGATCGTAACGAGGTTTAATTTCGTAAAGTATAGACAAAAACATTTATTTTTAAATTTTAGATTAATAATAACGTATGTTAATGATGCTATACATCATAAAGAACACAAAATATTGATACTTTTAAGGGATAGTTTATAAACCATCTTTTATATACTCACAGACATCTACCAATCATGTATTAATCACTGATTCAATATCAAATAGTGTGAATCATAAAATTTTCCAAAATCCATAGAAATAGGGAATAATGATGTGATATTTCTAGATAGTGAAATAAATGGAGAAAGTATGAGAATAGAAGGATATCCTTTTAATGAGATCATAGTTGGGATGAACAAATATAGAAATTGATAAGATACCTCAACTCACCATGTTAGCTCACAGAGTTTGGTAGACCACACACCAACCATATCAATTACCTCATTGAGGACTTCTATGACTATATTTGGGAATTGGTTGAAGGTGTATAACCTGGATGGGGGAGTTACAGCCGATCGGATGGAAGACCTCGTGTTAGGGTTCACCTGCGCGGGGGCTTCTGGAAATTATGGTAAATGCAGAGTTATCTACTTCTGTGTAATCGAGGGTGGTTTTTCTGCATTTGGGGGACCTTTGCCAATAGTTTTTTAAAAAATTTGGAAAAATCATGGACTTTACCAATGGTTTCTACAAACCATTGGTAAAGGTAGAAAATTTTGTAGATTTCCCAATGGTTTCATCAAAATGTTGGGAAATCCTTCAATAACTCAACCTTTACCAACAGTTTATTCAAACCGTTGTTAAAGGACCCCTATACCAACAGTTCTGTTGAACCGTTGGTATAAAAGCGTTAGAAAAACCCAGCATCCCAGTAGTAATAATTTCATCACATTTAATGAACTAGTTAAATATATACATATCATTTTATTTTCAAATGTGTCTAGTTATGAAATAGTTTATACACATTTAAAACATTATTTAATGTAATGCATTTTTGTTAATCAATAATACCTATAAAATCATAGTGGTAGAGGATAATATACTATAAATTGGTGATTAATCAATAAAAATTATATAAAATTTAGGGTGGATAATAAAGCTATATATTTTTAATATATTTTGGAATTCAAAAAATAATGATTGTTTTAACGTATAAATCATGTTTAATAAAAATTTATATAGTATTTCTCACTATCATTATATGATATATATAATTTGTTCGGTATATTTTAATGAGAAATTAATTCCTTAGAAAACAACCAATAGTGAAAAAAACCCCAATGAATTAAACCATGTTTTGGCATTAAAGGCTAGACCATGTAAGTGAAAGAGGGTTCGTTGAGTTCTATAAAATAAGTTATATCGATATATATAATAATAATAATTATATTTTACTAAACATTTCATTTATGAAAACACATAAAAGTTTCAACATTTACTGTAATAGTCGGCTTTCATAAAACTAATTTCATAGAATATGTACACTTTGACTTATGGAATCCAAAAAAGATGTTTTTCAGGGAAATTAATTTTTTTCTTCACAATAGTTAATGAATAATCTAGGAAAGTATGAATCTACATGAGATCAGGATCATTTTATGCTTGGTCGGAAACTATAGTCACTTTGTTCAGGACTTCTCCAGGATAGCTTCTCCCTGGATATATTTATCTTGGAAAGGGGTAAAGTTTGAGTAGAGTGAGAAGTGTTGGATTTATTTTGAGGAGTTCCAGGTTCACTTTACATCAGCTTCAGTTTTGATTCATCCTGATCCTAGAAAGGAATATGCAATGTACTATGATTCCTTGGTGTGGGGTTGGTGTGTGTGGTAATGTGGGATGATCATATGGTGGCTTATAGATCTTGTTATATATGCACAAATGTGAGGAATTACCGTTACCATAACATATAGTTGACATATATTATGTATGTGTTGAAGACTTGGTGTCATTACCTCTTCGAGGATCAGTTAATGATCTAATCATATCATAAGATCCTGAAGTATAACTTCACCTAGAAGGACTTGAACCTCAAGAAGATATGGTGGGTGTAGTATCATAAAAACTTTAATTTTTATATTTCTTGTACCCCTAGTAAGGGGAATATGTTTGTTGATTCCTTGATAAAAAAGTTATCGATCCAAGTAGTTAGAGAATCAGTGGATGGGTGGAGTCTAATGGGTTTATTTACTGATCTACGTCTAGAGATGTTGTAGGATGGAGAGCTGGTTTCCTTGGATAGTGTTTAGGTTATGCCCAATATTGTTAATCAATTTCTGGGTGAGAAGACAGTTGAACCCAACTTTCCGTGCATTACGAGAGTTTTAAATAGTGGGGATACCTTAAGTGATTGGACTCAATCTCCTAATGGAAACCTATTCTTTAGGAAATATCTGGTAATTCCTTTAACCTTAAGGTCAGAGGTGATGGATTAGGGGAATTATTCTAGTCGGATTATTCACCTAGGGGATACCATGATTTTTTTTTGCTATGAGGATTCAGTACTGGTGGCCCTTAATGAGATGGACGATTGTGAATTTTGTATCTTGGTGTTTTACCTACTAGAGGATCAAAGCAGAGCATCAAAGACTAGTTTGGGGTTTCTTTAGCCTCATCCCATCCCAGTGTGGAAGTTTGATGATATCTACATGGAATCTTTTTTATTTCTCCACCTCATACTCCTAGTATTATATATGATATTTGGATTATTATAGATTGGTTGACTAATTCATCCCACTTTCTTCCCATTAGGGAGTCAATGAAGGTTGAGGAGATCCGAAACCTATATGTCTGAGAGGATGTTAGGCTTCATGGTGTTCCTTCAGAAATAGTTTCTGGTTGAGATTTCTATTTTACTTATTGGTTTTAGAAGAGTCTATAGTAATTCATGGGAACCGATTTGAAGTTGGGCACAACCTATCAATCATAAATGGATGGTCAGACTGAGCAGGCTGTCTAGATCCTTGAGGATATACTTCATGTGCGTGTGATTGAATTCGGGGTTCATGAGAAATTATATGTCATTGGTATATTTTTCATACAACCACAATTACCATGCCTCAATAAATATATCCCCTTTTGAGTAATTTTATGGGAGGTCATGTTAGGATGAGCTGGGAGAACACTCCTTATTCAGAATAAGTCTTATCTAGGAGGTAATGGAGACAGTGAAATTAATCCAAAAGTGGTTGGAGATAGCTAAAAGTATCCAAAAAACAAAATTTTTATCATCATCTCCACCTGCTAGAGTTTGAAGTTGGTGATGAGGTATTTCCCTGGGTATCAGTTCAACTAGGACATCATCAGTTAGAGAAGAAGGGGAAATTGGCATTGTGTTGTATTGATATATTTCAGATTGTGGAGAATATTAGGAAGGTAGCCTATTAGTTGGACACATCACCATGACTAACATCGATCCATGATTTTTTCCATGTATCCTTATTAAAAAAGTACCATCTAGACGCATCTCATGTGATAGAGTGGGAAGATTTGGATAGAGAGCCTGACACCACCAATGTGCAGCAACCTATTCATATCTTGGACTATTAGAACAAGTTGCTTCATGGTAAGTCGATCTTGTTGGTCCGTGTTCTTTGGAAGTGTGGTGGTGATATCCATGATACATTGGATCATGGAGTTTCAGTGAGGGAGTAGTGGACTCACCTATTTTATTCCTAAGTTCCTTATGGATTTTATAGGGGTAGAAAGGGGCATGGTGGGGAGAATTATGACACTTATCAGGTCACTGGTACATATTATTTCGAGATTTTTTTATTAATTTATTATGGTAGTTTTTTAGAGTTAGAGATCAAGAGCCTGTGTTTTTTGGGAAAACAATCTCTAACTTATGGTTGGTGTATGGTTAGAGAAATTGTGAGGTTAATTATGTGAGAGGGATATTTAGGGGACACTGGGGTTTTGCGCAACATGATCAGGTTCTGTCTAACCATGCAAGGATCTCCAAAAATTATGTGGTTTGCTTTTTGGGGAGACAATGGATCTCGCATGGTTGGCACATGGTTTTTTGAATTGTACGTCCAAACCGTACGATGTTTCTAGATAATTAATAATGGGTTTTGACTATTTTTTTCCTTTTTATTTTTAAGGTTTATCACCCTCATTTCTCTGGCCACTCATGTTAAACCTCTCCCCCATGAATTGGAACATTTAACCTCTCCATTTTGGTGGATTTATTGCTTCCTTTGGTGATTTCATTCATGGTAAGCTTGATTTCTTCCTAATTTCTCATTTATTTATCATTCTTTATTCTTGTTATTCTATTTTCATGGAAGGTGGAAACCCTAAATTGTGATTTATAAAGACCTAATGTTGTTTATTGGGGGGTTTTTGATGTTTCTTTATGTCTAAGGTGTTTATAGACCTCCCTTACTCGAATATTATGGTTTTAATTGAAGTCAACGATATTTGGTTTGATTCAAAGGTAGGTGTCTCTATTTAGGGGTTTGTTTCCATGAATTTCCATTGATTTGTGATTTCCCTTGGTTTTTAATAATTAAATTGACACTAATTTATATTATTAGTGATGGTTTATCCATTATATTTGTGATCATTGAAATGGGTTGGCAATAAAATGGTTTAAAGTGTCTTTTAGATAGGAGTTGGATTGATGCGCTCCATGTTTTTGTTAAAATGACTCAAAGAGGCTTTATGATTTCAAATGGGTTTCTTAAAGGGTTTTCAAAAAGTTATTTCATGGTGTTAAATTCATGACTGATCGTGGACATGAATGTTTTGTGAAAATGGATTCTAAAAGGCTTATACAATTGGAACTTATTGATGTTTATGTGTTTGGAATTCTGTACCACATGGGATAACTTGGGTGTGTGTGTGTGTGTGCATGACTTAGAAAAATGGAATCTTATCCTATTTCTAGGAAAAGGTAGGTAGTTTTGTCCAAGTTACTAAGGGTGCCTCTGTGAGGAAGGTCGAGAGAGATTCTAAAATGTGGCCATGCAGAAATGTGGCCATGCAGCCTAAGAGTGCCCATGGAATTATGGTTGGGTATGTGGAAGACCAAGAGAGCATCCAAACTTGTTATAACATACTTATTTAGATAGATTTTTTTCTTATACTAGGTCACACTAGACTCTATTGGTTAGAGCTCAAGATGGGTACAACTTGTGCCGAGTTGGTTTTTATATGCTTTTTTCATGATGCCAATTCTTTGTTTGGTTGTGATATATTATGCTTATGCCATTTCCATTATTTGACTATATATATTTATGTTAAGTTTATGTACATGTTTATGTCGTCTTTAGAGTATGTTAAGAACATTTATGTGGGCTTTGTTTGTTTCATTATTTGAGCATAGTTTACTAAGATTTGAAAATATGATTTGTTTTAGTAAAAAAATTGATTTCTAATGTATTATTTTCCAAGTGAACTTGATTTTAAAAGTGAGCTTGATTTTGAAAATAAATTTTCAAATAATAATTAATGGTTTTAATGGGAAACTTTCTTTCATGGATTCATGGTGGTATCCTACTAGGCTTTGTGCCTCACACCCTATATATGTATTTGGGAATATTAAGTGAAGAGTAGGGGCCAGAACCCGAATAGCCTAACAGCCCAGCTATGGAGAGATCGCCATGAAGTAACACCCGAACAACCCTAGCAGCAGCGAGTGCAGGATGACAACTATTGAATGAGTGACAAGATGATCTAGTATAGAAGGCCAAGTAAACCACAGATTTCCAGGTTGGTAGCCGGGCCAAGGAGTATGCCATGCCGAGTGGGATTAATTCACGGCCCAACAAGATTCCCATCCAGATATCCCATATCTAATATAAAAATATTAAATTGAGCAAATAATTAATAATTTTCATGTATTAGAAAATTAAAATGGCATTATGGAAAAATAGGCTAATTTCAAGATGAAAACTAAAATTAAATACCCATATTTCACAGGTTTGGATGTAGAACGGGGAGGTGGAGTGGACACGATGAAATGGTATGGTGGAGGGGGGCAATGATGAAATGGAGCGGAGGATGAAGGCGAGGATTGATGTGATCGAAAGAAGAGAGTCGTTGTGGTTGGAAGGGAGGACGTGGGGTTTGTATCTTCTCTAATGCCCAATATAACTCGAATATCGAATATAGCGTGCCATGTTCCCCTTGAAAAAAAAACTAACCATTGAATTGAAATGAAATAAAAAATGGGATTGTTAGACATTTTTGAAAAGCCAAATTGAAAAAACCTGAAAAACATAACCAACTCTTTATACATAATTATACATTCATAGTTAACTACTAATTTTTGAAAAGATTAAAAATTAAATAACGTGAAATTGTTCTTTAAAGAAATATTTTATAACTGAATTAATAAAAAATGCGGAAAATTATTTTCAAATAATTAAAAAACGATAAATAGTTTAAAAAGAGAATTATTTGTTTACTACTCTAGATAAAATTTTTTACTGGCTACCATTGCATAATAATTTTTTTAACCATATAAGAATAATAATTTTTATTTTATGTTGAAAATAATAATTTAAAACGCAATTCAAAAATATGGAAAAACTTATTCTTAAAAATAAAAAAAATTTAAATTGTTATAAAAATTTAAAAAGCATAACATCATCCATTTAAAAAAATATTTTTTTTGAATATTTGAAAATATTTAATAATTTCCTACGCCTATTAAAAAAATATTCTTTATATATTTTAAAAATCAAATTCAATTCATAAAAATACATTAAAATAGAAACATCAACATAAGAGAAATTAAATTTTATAAGGAAGATTTTCATTGAAAATGTATACTGGAAAATTACATTCCAAAAGGTTTATATAAAAATTCCAATATATAAATTCAGAAGAAATATATGATAAAGTTTCACTCTAATTTTATAATATAAATTTCCATTGGAAAACAACATTTAAACAATTACATTATATAATTTTATTGCAAAGTTGTAGTTGAAAAATTCACGTGAAATTTGCAATAAATAATTATAGTGGATTTTTCAACTAAAAATTTACAATAAAAAAACACCCTATATTTGAAATTTTTTAAAGGAATATTATCTTGAAAGAAAAAATAGTTTCAACAGAAAATTTTTGTGAAAAATTCAACTTCAATTTAGTGTAAGTTTCGATGAATGTTTCACTAGATGTTCTGGTGAAAATAGCAGTTGAAGTTCCACTGAAAATTTTACTCGAACTTCCATTGAAGCTTTCACAATGCAATAAAATTATATATTTATAAAACAGAAGAATGTAATAATAAAAAATAAATTTTAATAAATATATATATAATAAATTCAATAATATATGAAATGTATTTTATTATATATATAATTTTTATAAGTATAATATAATTTACCATTTAAAAATAAATATTCTATATGAATAAATGTAAATAAAATATGAAATTATAACAAAAACTAAATTTACTATAAATGCACTTATAAGATATATTTAATATATATTTTTTTACAAAAATATATATTAATAAAAAATATAAATCCATTAAGTGAAAGTACCAATGGAAGATGTTATGTTGGAAGTTTCAATGGATGTTCTAGGGAAAGTTTCACAATTCAATAAAGAATATATTTATAAACTAAAGAATATATTAATACAAATTAAATTTATTAAATATATTTATAATAAATTCAGTTGTATGCAATATTTATTATATTTTTTGAATAGTTTTTATAAATATAATATAATTTACCATTTAAGGATACATATTCTATATGAATCCAAATTTAAATAAAATGTTAAATTATAAATAAAAAAAATCTTATAATAAATTCACTTATAAGATAAATTTAATATATTTTTTTAATAAATATGTATTAATAACAATTATAAATCAACTAAGTGGATGTTCCTGTGGAAAACGTTTCAGTGAAAGTTCTAGTAGAAGTTTCAGTGAAAGTTCTAGTGCAAGTTTCACAATTCAATAAAAGTATATATTTATAAAACTAAAGAATATATTAATAGAAAAATAAATTTAGTAAATAAATTTATAATAAATTCAACTATCTACAACATGTCTTATATTTGATGTATAATTTTTATAAATATAATATAATTTACCATTTCATGATGTATATTTTTTATCAATAAAAAAGTGAATAAAATATGAAGTAATAACTAAAACTAAATTTATAATAAATGCACTTAGAAGATGTATGTAATTTTTTTTCAAAATCTGTACTAATAACAATTAAAAATCTATTATGTGGATGTTACAGGGGATGTTTCAGTGGAAGTTTCACAATACAATAGAAACATATATTTACAAAACCAAAAAATAGATTAATAAAAATTAAATTTTAATAAATATCTTCATATTAAATGAAATGATATAAAATATGTATTATATTTGTAACATGATTTTTTTGACTATAATACAATTTTCCATTTAATAATGCATATTCTATATGAATAAAAATTTAAATAAAACATGAATTTATAACTAAATCTAATTTTACAATAAATGCACTTATAAGATGTGTTTAATATATTTTTTAAGAAATATGTATTAATAACAATTATAAATCAATTAAGTGCGATTTTCAATGGAAGAAGTTATAGTGGAAGTTTCAATGGATGTTTCAATGGATGTTTCAGTGGAAGTTTCAGTGGAAGTTCCAGTCGAAGTTTTAGTGGAAGCTCTAGAATAGGTTTCATAATACAATAAAAGTATATATTTATAAACCTAAATAACATTTTAATGAAAATTACATTAAATAAATAAATTTCTAATAAATTAAATTATATACAACATGTATTTTATTTGTTGCATAATTTTTATAAATATAATACAATTTACCATTTAAGAATGTAAATTCTATATGAATAAAAATGTAAATAAAATATGAAATTATAACTAAAACTAAATTTATAATAAAGGAACTTATAACATATATTTAATATATTTTTTACAAAATCTTTATCAATAAAAATTATAAATCAATCAAGTAGAAGTTCCCGTGGAAGTCTCAGTGGAAGTCCTAATGGATGTTTTAGTGAAAGTTTCACAATGCAACGAACATATATGTTTATAAATCCAAAGAATATATTAATAAAAATTTATTTTTCATAGATATATTTATAATAAATTCAATAATATAAAATATGTATTATATTTTTTTATTATTATTATATATAAAATATAATGTACTGTTTAAAAATGTGTATTCTATATGAATAAAAATATAAATAAAATATGAAATCGTACATGAAACCAAATTTATAATAAATGAAATCATAAGATATATTTAATATTTTTTTTACAAAATATGTATTAATAACAATTATAAATCCATTAAGTGAGAATTCCAATGCAGGTTTCAGTGGAAGTTCCAGTGGAAGTTTCACAATATAATAAAAGTATGTTTTTACTGAAAGATCCAGTATAAGAGAGATGTTGTCATTGGAAATTCCAAAAAAAACATCCATGAAAAAATTCAATGTAGCTTCCATTAGAGATTATAGTGAAATTTTTACGGTAAATTCCAGTCAAACTTCCTCTTGAACATTTCAGTGTAAACTATAAACTTAAACTGATCAGTAATGGAAAATGTCATTAAAAATCAAGTAGATTACTCAAAGAAAAGGTTTTCATAAAAAAATTAACGATTCAACTAGAAACATTCTAGTGATATTTTCTAATAAAATTTATAATTGTAAAATATAAATGTAATTTTCATTTAAGTCATTCAAAGAAAATTTATAGAGTAATTTTTTAGATACTTCCTTCGAGAATTTTGTCCTGAACATTTGTAATTAAAATTTTTATGGATTTTTATTACTTAAAAAAGAATTTTTTTAACCTTTTAGTGAAACACTTTTATTTTAATAAATTTATACAAATAGTATTTATTATGATGAATAATAAAATTATAAATTTAAAAGGAAAAATTAAACAATTTTTAAAGAAATAATAATATTTTATGCTTACAGAAAAATATCTTCTATATTCATTAAGAAAACACTATTTTTTAAAGAAAGTTAATTAGTTTTGTTCAAATAGTTATAAAACAATTTTTTAAATATAAATTATTTTATCTTTTTTAAATGGCATAAAACATTTTTTACATAAAAAATTTCATTTCATTTATAATAATAATTTTATTTACAGTAAAATAAACTCAATATCCTTTTATTCATTTAAAAAATCATATGACTTTAAAGATATAAAAAAATATTAATTTCCCCCTAAATGATTAACAAGTCCATTTTTATCACATATTTAATTTTAATTCTTTTTAAAATAAGTAATATAATTTTTTTAAACAAAATAAAAATTCTTTTAATTACAAATATAATTGGTTTTAAAATATAAATAACTCAATAATATTTAACATGTTTTTAAAAATGTGCGCACTTGAAAATGTTAACTAAAATATGTTGATTTTATGAAAATAATCAAAAAATTGAAAACACTATTATTTGGTCATTTTTTTGAAATGCGTAATAATTTTTTTATAAGGAAAATATAATTTCATTTAAAAATATATTCAGTTTTAGAATATACAACAATTCTTATAATTTTTTTAATATATAATATAATATTAAAAATTTCATCGAGGAGATTTTGTTAATTGGAGAGAGGAAGAACATCTCTTGTAGTGTTTTTTTCTGTAAGGCCAATATACCCTTCACTCCATTCTTTTACCTGATCGCAACGTGTGAAAAAAAAACTATGTTTCATCATCTGAGCCTGTGACGGGACGATCCCTTATTTCAGGGAATGGGAGATGATAAATTCCAGGGTTGGGGTGTCGTGGAGTCGGGAAGCGAAGAGTAATAATTATTAAAAATTATTACATATTAATTAATTATTTAGTTACTAATTAATTAATAATTATACTTAGTTATCATTAAAAAATACTAA
This sequence comes from Viscum album, assembly GCA_963277665.1. Taxonomy (NCBI): domain Eukaryota; kingdom Viridiplantae; phylum Streptophyta; class Magnoliopsida; order Santalales; family Viscaceae; genus Viscum; species Viscum album. The sequence goes on from OY728127.1 coordinate 1,416,063,634, forward strand.
TAAATATTTTAAATTATTGTTTAGTTTATATTTATTTAAAATAATAATTATTTAATTGATAATTAATTAATAACTACTTTTTTTAAACAGGTTGGTTCAAGCCCCTTATTAAGAAAATAAAAAAGAAACCAATTCTAGATTAACAAGGAACCCATTACATGGAAAACTACTCAATAGAAACACAACTTGAAGGCCCGAGAAGAAACAAAACAAAGGATGAAGACCTAGAGGTAAAAAGCCAAAAAGTGTAACACCCCGACCCCAGAAGCTCGGAGCCGGTGCATTATTTATTACATTGGTAGGATTTAAAAGGAATAAAATCCTGAAGGAATGACCAGTTTAGTAGTCTTGAAAAAACTAGATACATATATGTAACTCATATTAAATTGAGAATGGTAACACAATACAATACATAGCAAAATCTAAAAAAAACTGCATCCATGAGAACTCAATATATGGCATCCTCCTCAGAACCGGTTGAAGGTAAAAAAATGAAAGGGGTGAGATCAAATGATTAGTAAGATTTAATAAAAATGGAAACATGAATCAATAATAACTAAATCATGAAAAATTTGGAATAGTCAATATGGCATGGTGAATAAATGAAAAACACGGGTCATTAATAAACTGAGAATGAAACTGCATCCATAGGTTTTCTCATAGTGAAAACCTCATGGATAGTAATAACTGAAAATGAATAAAGAAAAATTCCTATTATTTTGATGTCATGTATCTCTCACATGATACCACAAAACCGTTGAAATTGATTAATTCTATGGGTAGAAACCCGTCCGATTTTTGGGAAAAACTCAAAGGGTTTGTCGCCAACTGATTTGTCTCATGAGACCTGTCGATGCATCGAGGGGATATAGCAGGCCATGCCCATCACTGAATTTCCAAAACATTCTTTATACATAGATTCAATACAATTACAATATTTCTTCTCAAAATACAATGAGAGTAGAGGATACAGATTCATCAATATTTCCACAGTTAAAACAACATTCCAAATAAACACCGTATGTAAAAGGGTATATGGGTTAAGACAATAATCATATCCATGAAACCAGAATATCTATATATAATATATTTACAATTTAAAATGAAAAATGATCTCAAATGGGTAGTGGATACACCACATAAGAAAGACTAGGTGCACAATTCCAAGTAAATGACAATGAAATGGAAATTGTGACAATGTCCATTACCACACTGTAATCAATCGACTCATATGACCAAAAATTAATAACCACCAAATTAATCATATAATAACATGAATATAATGAGAATTATGATAATATATATCAAATTTCAGTACACAATACACCACATTCAGGAAATAAGTAGCGAACAATGGAAATCTCATGGAATTAAAAGTGAGATAAGAAACCTCTTACCTTAAGTTCAAAAGTGTTCTTTGACTGATCTTAATGACCTGAATAATCAAATTTAGATTCATTAATTAATAATTCCTGAACCTCCTCCACATTTATTAGATTTAGTTTAACCATATTAGGTTCATTCATGAGATTTTTTATGGGTTTAAGAGGTTCAATTTTATTGTTTCGAAAGCATTTTTATCATTGGTTTTAATGATCGGTTTACATGTATTCATGAATGGAAGTTCATTTGTAATGTGGTTAAGCATCCATAATTTTTAATATATATTATTAGTTACATTTACAGAGATATAAATGATCTTATAATTATTTTGGTTACATACCATGAGGATGACTTGTTTGATAAAAGATAATGATAAATGATTGGTTTACTTGGAGGTTTTGTGCATCATGAACTTGTTTTATATTATTATTTATATTATGAGTGTGTAAGGATACCAAAAACATTCATAAGATAAAATAAATATATTATGATCTGGTTCAACCATAAAAATGGTTTCATGACTATCTTTTAAGATGGTAATAAGAATTCAGAACCCGTCGTCATTGAATGTGATAAATTAACACATCTTAGACGGTTTTTTCACTTTTAGTATAAGAGGAGGGAGGGGAGATGATGATGAAATATTCCATTAGCATAATAAAATTACAGTTCATGTAAGGTACCATAATTATCATAGAATTTTGATGAGGGGATATGAGGAAAGAAAAGAAAAGAATGGAACTCGAAATAAAGGAAGAATTGAGAAATCCCTCACGAAAATTCAGTAGCCTAACACCATCACTTAAAAGTTAATAAAAATGAATTTATAAGAGAAAAAAGGGTCTCTAATCACTTGGACATAAAATGGATTGAAATAATGATATATAATAAAATACCCCAATATAAGAAAATGAAATTTAAAAGACCTAACAAAAGATAATTTCTTGACTAAAAGAGGTGGGTGAAAGTTTCTCTTACCTTGTATAGTAACTCCCAAAACATGAAGGTTGGGACCTTGGGGGATTGAGGAAACCTTGGGATGACTAATAGAGAGGTAAAAGCTCCCGGGATTTGAGTATTATGGGTTTGGAATGAATGAAAATGAAGCAATTAGTGGGTATTTATAGTAAAAGAGAGGGAGTTTTTTATTAATTCAAAGGGACAACTCATTAGTGGTTTTGGAAAAACCATGGGCTTTCCCAGGGTATTTGACCATGGTTTGAGCCACATGGGAAAAATCATGTTATATATTACTGTACATAAGTCGACTAGCCTTTTATATTAATTATTACATCATTATGATTTCATTAAACATATCGAAAATGCAAAACTATATTTTTACTATGCATGAAAAATTCATGTATTTTAGAAAAATCCCAATAATTTACCCCATACATTTATAAACACAAAGAATTCAAAAATGAACTAAACTTTTTGAAAATAATTTTCTAAATATTATTAATTTAATTTTTAAATAAAATTTTAATTTATTCAAAAATAGCAATTTTAAATCTATAACTCATTTTTAATACCTTGAAAAATTAATAAACATCTCATTACCTTATAACCTGAAGAAAATAAAATAATAATATGATTTAATATTTATAAGGGTCATATTACTATTCATATTAATATTCATAAAGGTATGTTAATATTCACCAAGAAAACAAGTTGATTCTATTGGAGTCCAAATAACTTACTGATCAGAACCGTAGATGACCGTTTTTTAAAATTCAAAACACAGATGTGGAAAATTTAAGTTTAATAGATAGGTTATAAAATTCTCCTATAAATAACCAAGTGTAGTTTTGTAAAGAATCAGTGCTTCATACAATATAGGTTATCTAATGAATTAAAAGTAATGAATAGAAACATGCCATAAAATGTTTGGGGTGTTATATTATTCCCACCTTCAAAAATTCGGTCCTCAATTTTTTTTTCATGTATAAAGTCCTTCAAAAAGATGTGGGTGATTATTATTAATAACAGCCTCAGGTTCGCATGTCTCTTCCTCCAATTTGTGGTTTCTCCAACGAACCTTTACTAGATGAGCTGTGTTATTTCTCAATACCTTATCCCTTGTGTCAAGAATCTCGATAAGTTCTTCACAGTATGAAAAAATAGGTTCCAGCTCTATTTCTTCACAGGTGAGTACATACATTCGGTCTGACATGTATTTCTTTAACAATGACATGTGGAACACATTATGGACTTTGGAGAGACTTGGAGGCATTTTTAAAGGGTAATCTATAGCTCCAATCCTTTCCATAATTTCAAACGGTCCGATGTACCTGGGGCTCAGTTTCCCTTTCTTACCGAACCATAAGACACCCTTCCACGCAGATACTTTTAGAAAGACATGATCTCTTACATGATAATTACAAAGCCTTTTTTCGGTTGTCAGCATAACTATTTTTCCTAATTTGGTCTGCATTAATATGAGCCTGAATTTTTTTACCTTTGAAGTTGTTTCTTTGATAAGTTCTAGGCTAAAAGCTTCCTCTCCCCAACTTCATCCCAACAAGTTGGAGTTGGAAACCTCTTACAATATAATTCTTCATAGGTGCCATTTGAATGCTAGAATGAAAACAATTATTGCAGGAAAATCCGCCAAAGTTAAGTATTGATCCCACATACCTTGAATGTCATGAGAGAATGATCTCAACATGTCTTCCAGTGTTTGAATAGTCCTTTCAGACTGTCTGTCGGTTTAGGGGTGATAAGCAGTACTCATATGAAGCTCAGTATCAAAATCCTTCTGGCGACTTTTCCAGAATTTTGATGTAAATCAGGGATCTCGATCGAACACAATCGATATAGGTGCACCATTAAGTCTTAAAACTTCATTAATATAAAGTCTTGTCAGGAACTCAAGTGTTAAATCCTCTCTTATAGCAAGAAAATGTGCTGATTTTGTGAAATGATCAACAATTAACCATATTGCATCATTCCTTCTAGGTGTCCTCAGTAGTCCAGTTACAAAATCCATTGTAATGTCATCCCACTTTCACATAGTAATAGGTAGAGGTTGCATCACCCCTTTATGATGTTGTGTCTCTTCCTTCACTTGTAGAAAAACTAGACACCTTGACACATAGTCAGCAATTTCTCGCTTCATATTATCCCACCAAAAATGTTCCTTTAGATATCTATACATATTAGTGCTACCAGGGTGTATAGAAAAATTTTAGCTATGACAATCATCTAATAGTTCCCTTTTTATCTCAAGTACTAATGGAACACAAAGCCTCTTTCCAAATTTCATAACTCCTTACTCATACACGAAGTCTTCCAATCTCCCAACCTTAACATCATTTATTTTCTTATGTAGATTCTCATCATCAGATTGAGAGTTTTTTACCTTCTCTAATAAATATGGTTTAACAATTATTTGAAAGAGAAGATATGTTTACCCATCCTTAACTATTATCATATCCATATTTAGTAGATCTATGTATATATGATCTCTATCAATCCTCATTTGGGTTATAAGTCCATGATCTATCCTTCTTAAAGCATATGCCACCTTATTTTCCTTTCCTAGGTGGTAGTGTATTGAAAAATCATAATCTTTAAGTAACTCAAGCCATCTCCTTTGCCTCATGTTGAGTTATTTCTATGTAAAAATGTATTTCAAACTCTTATGATCTGTATATATCTCACATATTTCTCCATAGAGATAATGTCTCAATATTTTCAGAGCAAAGATTACGGCTGCTAACTCAAGATCGTGAGATGGGTAATTTTTCTCATGATTCATCAATTTCATAGATGCATAAGCAATAAATTTATCATTTTGCATAAGGATGTAACCCAGTCTATTCTTTGATGCATCACTATATAGAAAAAATTCTTCATTTCCAGATGGAAGAGTCAAAATTGAAGCATTGAACAAACTTCTTTTCAATGATTCAAATAATTTTGTACATTATTTCTTCTATAAAAACATAAACCCTTTACGTGTGATCTTGGTTAGTGGGTTAGCCAGTTGGGTGAAATTCTGAACGAAACACCGATAGTAACCTACTAAGCCAATAAAACCGCGTACCTCAGTTATGTTTGTTGGTGTGGTCCATTCATGGATTGCCTTTGTCTTCATATGATAAACTATGATTCCATCCTTAGAGGCAATATGGACAAGAAAAGAAACTGATTGAATCCAGAATTCACACATGCTAAACATCCCATATAATTCCTTTCTTCTATGAGTTTATAAAATAATCCACAAGTGATTATCATGGTCTTCATTTCTTTTAGAGTATACCAGGATATCATCAATAAATACCACAAAAAAATCATCAAGATATTCCTTGAAATCTCTATTAATTAGATCCTTGAAAACAGAGGGAGCATTAGTTAATCCAAAAGACATCACTGTAAACTCATGATGCTCATACCTGGTTCAAAATTCTATCTTTGGAATATATTTCTTCCTCACATGCAGTTGATGATATCCTGATCGAAGGTCAATCTTTGAAAAATATTGCGCTCCATGAAGTTGATCAAATAAATTCATCAATTCATGGAAGAGGATACTTATTATTTATTATAATAGCATTGATTTACCTTGCTCTCATGGCCTTTTCTGAGGAAATTTTCCTTAGAGCTTAGAACACTCATTTACATAGTGTCCCATCTCTCTAAAATTTTAGCATTGAATATCATTGACTTGTTTCTTCCCCTTGCATTCATTAGATTGATGACCCTTTACTCCAAACTTATAGTAGACTCCTATGTCTTTCAAGCATTTCCCAGGATGATTTTTTCCACAGTTCTTGCATAATGGGAATTGCTTAATTCCCTTGTTCTTCTTTGGCACTTCACCTTTTCCATGGTTATTAGAGTACCGCTTCTTATCTTGGTTTCCCTTGAACAAATTTGATCTATAAAATTCATTCTCTATTCTGATGTCACTTAATACAATTTCATCATATGATGAAAATGACTGAAAAGCTAGTGTGCTTCATAGACATGGCTTAAGACCCTCAAAGGGAGAAGACTTGTAAGCCCAAATGGTCTAAAATCCCTAAGAAACAAAAATAGAACAAGTATCATGGTCCAAAAAGACATTCTATGTAAGGAAACCCCCCACCGATCCTTTGTTGTCCGACTCCAAACAAACACCGCCGTCCACTCTGATGGTCATCCCCATCAGCCTAGTATGCACCTCTGATGGCCACCATGTTTGCGCCGCACATCCCCAACTAATGTTGAATACTAAACGATTGGCTGCCTTGTGCCGATCAGACCACAACCCATGCCTCACCAAGTAGCAATCTCGCACCTGGTGACAGAAGAGGTCGAGTCTGAAGGGGATCAAATAGACGTCGATTTGAAGAGTCTCGCAAGCCTCACCAACCGACGGTTCCACTCTAGCACCACTTTCCAATCAAACTAATTCCACCCAACCCCCATAGTCGCCTTGACACCATCTCTGTGCCTGATGGCCATATATCAGAGGAGACCTGGGCTAAGTCAGTTTCTTGAATTAAGGTTGTTGTTGCCGTAGATCCGACCAAGGGCTCCCAAGAACAAGAGATCTTAGAAAAACTGTCGACCTCCATATCAAGTGAAGGATAATATTCACCACCGCTCATGGGATACCCCTGTCTTCAGTTAGGGGGTTTTCATTATTTCACCTTGTCATTTCTGCATCAAGCTCTTGGTTTCATCCCACGGTAGATCCAAGCTCATAGATAACCCTTGCTGCATAGTTCTCAGGTTCATCGTCGCACATATCCTTTGTAACAGTACAGATTTTTTAAAAAAAAACTATGTTTGATAACACATACGACACACAAAAGTGAGCCTAAAAAAACTATGCAATATTATTATTAATTATGATCGTTATAACATAATCGTTAAATTGTCGAGTGTCGATAGATTTAACTAATTTATTTAAAATATATAGATGTCATACTAAATATAAATTTATTTATAACTTAATAGTAAATAATCACTCAATTTTTAGTAAATTCATTTTATTCTTCAAAAAATTCATTTTCTTCAAAAAATGGTATTTATTAGTTTTTGTGAAGAAATTAAATTTTAAAAATTTTAGAATATGAATTTGATAAAAAATATATCATTTTTGAAATAAATATATAAAAATAATCTTGGTAAGATTTTTTTTGGATTTTTCGGAATATATATATATATATATTAATGAATAGTGATATTATTATTTTTATTGAAAAGATATATTTTTTAAAGTAAATACAATGTAAAATTATAGTTTCGATTAGTTTTAAAATTTAATTAGTTCATTTTTATTAAAAATAATATAATTATAATTCTTGTAATGAATTTTATACTTGAATTTTGTATAGAAACATTTTTATATTTAAAAAGACATCTTTTTGAATAAATGTTTTTCATCACGTTTTGCGGGTTTAATTTTAAATTATATTCTATAACTTTTGTGAATTGAATATTAAAAAATGGATTTTATATTTTGAATCATAAGGTCCAAATTTAGTAAATAACTCCCTTTTACTTTTGATCAATATAAGTAATAATCATAGTAAAAAATTGTCACCACGATGGAGGTAAAATGAGTTAATTAAGAGTAAAATTAATAGGATAATGACTAAAAAATAACTCTAACACTTAATTTAATTTTATTGGATGAATATATTTTGTCCATAATTATTCAAAGTTCTAATATATAACCTTTTGTTGTCAATTTTCCATGATTTTGATCTTTATAATATTTTATGTAATGAAAAGTAATAGATGTTATTCTCTTGATTTTATTATCTCTAAATCATTAATAAAGGAATAAAAATAAGTTATGTTCAATTGTAAATATTAATTTGAAATATAAATTAATTTTTTATCATGGTGATAAATTTTTTGTTTTTAGCGAAGAAATAATTACCTTAAATTCTTATGCAATGCTGAAACGATATTTATTCAATTAATAGAAATATAGAATAAAATATTTTAAAAAAATAAAAGTAATTTATGTTGAAAGAATTATTGTGTTCCATGAATTTTTTAGATAAAAATATCTTAGTAAGAAATTTTTAAATGATTATATTTGAATTCTATCTTTTTCATTGTGTTTTTGAAGTCAAATTAAACGAATAGTTCCATAAATGACATTAATGATTTTTTATAATAAATAACATTTTTATTAAATGATTTAAAATTGATAAATATAATATATTCATCCATGTTTCTGGGATATGGTTTAAAATATCAATCTTGTTCTATTTATGGGTCAATTTTCCTTTTATAGTAACTATATTGACCCCTAAAGAGTAAAAAATTTGTTATCATGGTAATTGTCAAAAGAAGTTAAAGCGAGTTAAAACAAAGTGATAAGGATAAAAACCTAACATAAAATTGTAAAATTTTTATTTTTTAATAGGACTTAGAACCATAATCGTATTATCTTCAAATTATATAATTTTGGAACTTTTTTTAGATGAAAATTAATTTATATTAATTTAATACCTTGAGAAATTCTAAGAACGTCCCTCCCCTCTCTTATAAAAGGGCACTCAATATCCTCTTTTCTTCACACTAAAAAATCCTTTTTGGTCAACCAAACCCTAATAAAATTTCTTCCTATCATCCCTCCCCACATTATAGAGGATTTAGTTTGGGTAGAATACCAACCTCAGAGGGTTTAAGGTGTAAGGAAAATGAAGTTATCTGAAGAAGAGGTATAGTCTTTAATCGAATGTTTTAGTTTTATTTCTTCTTTCACCTCCTACAAATATTATTAAAATATGATGATATATTAAAATTAGTATCTCCTATACGATGAGATGTTATTATTTTAGTGTAATAACCTACATCCATATCCTCTTCCATCAAATGGTAAACAAATCCTTCATTTATGTGTACGATGAACCAAAACACCAAAGGCTGGTATTAAGTTCCAAGGGCCTCAAGAACATTTGGGGGATGATTTATCCTTTAAATATAAAAACAACCAAAACAACTTAACAATAAACATCCACTCCTCTATATGATGAATAAAAAATAAAGTACACCTAAAAACACAACCAAAACAATAATCCATAACAAATTACAAGAAGAAACCAAAAGAAATACTCAAAAAGAACCAAACGACACAGTCAAAGAGAACCAAAAGTCCACAAAAACTCAAGACTCCCAAGTGATATCAACCAACTGTTGGAGTTGGTTCCCTAGAACCAACTTCAATGTACATTATATGATAAACATGTATTCAATGTTTTAAATATTAATTAACTACTTATCACATCATGATTGTTCTTTTGTGTGACAAAGTATGTGATAATGTCCCAAGAGTAACTATCGCACTAAAAGGTCAGAGTAGTTCCCCGCTATGATGAGAACCCGGAAGTGTTATGACATTATTCTTGAAAATATGTTCTATGGATAGATGATATCATTTGAAGGGACACAAAATAATATAGGCTATCAGGGGTGGAGACTCATAGGACTTTGAAGAACCTTCTCATGGTGTATGCCCCTGGTAACATCCAGTAGGATATTATGAGAATGACACATGATAGTAGGAAATACACATTTATAAGTGTCATTGGATGTTCCTATTTGCATATGTGTGTATTGGTCCTTAGACATTAAGATTATTATTAATGGATATTATGAGTCGTGTACTTTGATTTTTTGATGAAAAATGTGATGACATATGTTCGCGGTGCTGTAGGATATGTTGGGTACATCACGAGTAATATTGCATTAATAAATAATGCGATAAAATATTTATCCCTTCTCTTCATTAATAAAGTTTAATATCTGAGACACTTTTACAGAAATTATATATCCTAAATAAATCCATGGTCATGGTGTTCTTTAGGCAGGTTCTATTTCTGTAATGTCAAAGAAAGAGATATCAACTGTATAGGTTGATTGCACTGGCATGCAACCTTCTAGATTGGAGATATTGTGATAAAGAGAATATATTACACGGTAAGTGTTTGTATGAGGTACCATATCATTACAGCATTAACTTCTTTCTCTATGGGTACCTTGATGTGTTGTTAGATGCTAACCTTGGACTTTAAGCACGTTCTCCTAATACCACTGCAAAAGAGGTCTAGAGGGTGACACACTAAGTGTATCCAAAATTTTAGTTGAATAATTTATTATTTAACAAGTTGAATAAATATTATTCCCATTTTTTGTTTAATAATTATTTATGTATTCCTAATCACATTTATTCTGTCACTTGTTATTCGGGAGAATATATTGTGAGCAGAATATTTAATAAATATTTAATTTCTATTTAGTGAATAAAATATTTATTTATTTATCGATGAATAATTTAGTGATATTTAATTTAAAAATAAATAGTCATTATTCAAGTGCTGATAAATATTATGGAGGAATGGCAGACTGAGTTAAATGGTCTAGTGAGAAATAATAGTATTTAATTTATAATTTGTAAGTTAACCGCATGTCTTGAAATAATAATATTTCTATTATTATTTCTCATGGGGGTTTTTCTAGGATTAACAAAATAATTAAAGGAACTAGTGAAAATTATTTTATTATAACACTAGTGATATAAATGTCTGGTTATATTATTCTCTCATTCACTAAGGGAAATCCCATCGATGCCAATTTAGCTGTGCACAACATTTTGGAGAAAACCTCTCAAGCCTAGACAGTTCTTCCTTCACCAAGAACACTCTTAAGAACAAGAGTGATCCTCCTCCACCGAATCAAGGATAACACTTTAGAAGTTGTTCTCATGGTGATCGAAAGTGGAAAATACAAGCACACATATCTTCCATGCTAGCACCCAGAGACTCCTTTGGCAATGTTTGGAGATTCGCGTAATACATGTGGATCACTACTAGAGTAAATCTAATTTTATTTCTATAATGCAATAATGATGAACTATATATCGGCGACCAAATTCATAAATGAAGAATTAATAACCTTAGAGGTAATTGTTATTTAATTAAATTAATTATAAATAATATATTTTGATATTCTCTTTTGGGTTATGGGTTTTTATTCCTTTGTCTTATTTCTTTGATTCAATTCCACTGACCACGACGCTCATCAACTCATAGATCCAGAATTGATAATTGATTATGAAAAAAGAAAAGTTGGTAACCACCCCTCCCATGCTTTCGCTATTCCTATAACCTATAAGTGGTATCAGAGCGGGAATATTATTGTTTATAATTATTTAAAAATTTGTTGGTGATTTATGCATTCATAATTTAGTTTTTCAATTCAAGTTTAATCATTCTTTTAATCTGAATTATGAGATCTATTTATTCCACTATCATTTATTACAGATCTAATAGAAAAGATTAATTTTATGATTGAAATAAAATCGAGGATATCATCCGAAGGTGCCAAGGATTATGCCAAGATAACACAACATTACACACCATGTAACCAAAGTTACACACCACATAGTTATGTTCAATGCACCAGGAGGTAATTTGGTAATTACTCACCCTGTTTGCATTAATAACACACGATGTATTTAATTTTTACACCATGTGTTGACCAAGATAAACTGGCGCATAGTCATCCAAACTAGAAATTGTGTGGACCACTGGACATGGATTGTAGTCCCTTTGGGTTATGGTTGGTCCATGTATTCCATACATGACCTACCCGACTGGTGACCGTGTAACACGGAGGCAAAACATCGTATGGATCACTAAACATGCAGTGTACTCCATGATTTCTGAAGTACACCTCACATGCTGAGTCCCTAGGCATGTCCTTTAGATAGACGGTGAAAGGAATACATGTAGTGTAGTTTGGATCTACACGCCGTGTACATTTACCATATTACATATATTTGAAAATTTAATATATGCATAATGTTCAGATCCTCATATCATGTATAAGTTGTATTACAGATTGTTACACTATGTGCATTGAAGCATAACATGTGGACGAAAAAATCATGTGATTCGTGTAATTATCTGTGAAGTACACGTTGTGATAGTAGGTGTTAAATCATGTATGCCATATTTCACAAGAGTAAAATAGTATGAGTATAATACATGTTGGGTAGATTCAGATGGGTATTCACCGTGTTTCCTCCATGATACATTTTTATACAAGGTTAATTTTAAGTGAATTTATTTAATTTTTTTACAATTATAATGGATTAGAATATCAAGGACATTCATAAAAGGATTAAGATAAAAGGATTGATTAATTAAAGATAATAATTAATCGATTTGAGCCTAATTTATCTTAAATAAGAATGATTAAAGAATTTAATGCTAGTTTTATTAAATGCATAATTCGTTGCATGTATGTAGAAGATCATGAGTTGGAACAGACCTTTGTATGTGATTGGTTTTATTTAATTTATTAATAAATTAAATTTTTGTCCTATATGGCTTCTCTCTACATTAATATGTAGGACCTTCATGCTCATGGTTTCTTTTATGAAAACCCCTTTTACCCCTCACTTTCATGTGAGTAAAATCATATGTAATGGATGGAGATCCCAAGCTAGCGGAGGTGGCTCAAGTTCTGAGCTGAGGTGAAACCAATCCAAGGAGATACAAAGTTGGATAGGTGGAAAGATGTAAACACGAACCTCAGAATGGTTCAAGGCGTTTCTCCCCTTGGTCAGTGATTATTTTATCAATCTATAGATAAACTAACTATTTGAACAAGATCATGATCATACCCTTTATTTTATTTCTGTCAGTTTCATGGTTATTCATTGTGGATGTTTTGTCAGGATCACATAATTAATGAATTAACAAGCCTGCAAGATAAAAAAATAATTTGGATTGCACGTAAATACTTTCTAATACATGGTTAATCACATAAGTAAATCACACTTAATATTAAAAAGCATGTAATAAAGATAATAATTGGCAATTTATGCATAAACAAATAAAATCCCTCAATAAAATATTAAGTTGTTATAATCTTCCATTACTTATGTTATAATCGAACCATAGCTCAAAGTACTTGACCATCCAAATTTGGGGTGCTTTAAATTATCAGGGAATTCTAATTTGAGGTTTTGGGTTGACTTAACTTGTTTGAAAACAAGGGTTGACTACCAAAGTAGGAATTGGTGTAACTGAGAGGCAAAGGATGAGGAAATCCAAACTAAGGATTTTAGGATTGGGGAGTCCACTCAACGGATCATGGAACTGTGAGTTAATGCAATTTGCTTTTGGAATGCCTACCCGAAACCATTCGAGTTAATTGTCCATCCAAATTCGGGGTAATGGGAATGATAATATGGATCCTGTCCTGTCCAAGCAACATGATATTCTAGAGCCAATGGTTAGGGATATTGGGTTTCAATAATATAGTGGGATACCAATAAATATAATTTTATTTATTTGGATAAATTTATCTGATAAAGTACTAAATATCTTCTCATATTATTTTTAGAAATGAAAATAAAAAATGACATCAAACATATCATTGTGATCCATACTCGAGAAGTAAAACCTTCTTACTGGCATGAATTTCAAAGAATGACATAGGTGTTTATGCGTCATCCTTTTCAATGAAAGGAAATTGTATGTGCTAGAAGAACCATTACTAGTTGTGCTTGGAAATGAGGAAATTGATGATGAGCTATATATCTATGAGAAACATATAAACAATGCTACAGCTGTTTAGTGATTAATTTTATCATCCATGTCCAATGATCTCTTGAAGCAATAATAGAAAATGGATTCATATATCAAGATGTCTCACCTTTGAGATATCTATCAGGAGAAGACAAGACAAGAGAGTTATGAGATCTCTAATGCTTTGTTTACCACTAAGCATGGAGAGTCTACACCAGTTGGACCTTATGTAGTCAATCTTATTTGATAAATTGAATTCTTGAAAATCTCAGAGATTAAATTCCCAGATGAGTTGCATATATATCTTATACTTTCATCACCACCCAAGACCTTCTCTAGTTTCTAATGTGAAATATAATATGAGAAATAGTGAGAAGATTCTATCTAAACTTTTGAATTTAATTCTCCAAGTGGATAAGGACATGGGGTGTGAAAAACCTGTAGTCCTTATGGTGAATATGAAAATTAATGAAAAGGAAAAGGAGACTAAGGCTTATAAAAAATCTAAAGGCTCCGAGCACCGTCCTACCTAGAAGAAGAAAATCCATAGGCAAGGCAAGGAAAAGGAAGCAATATGTTTTACATGTGGCAAGTCAGGCCACTAGAAGAGGAACTACACGCAGAGGAAAGGGGAAGCCAAAGGTGCGTTCATTATTGAGTGAAAACATTCCATTTCTACACATTGGGTATTAGATATAGCTTGTGGTGCTCACATTTTTATTCAAATACAATAACCAAGTAGATTTTGAAAAATTACCAGAGGGGTGGATCTGTGAGTTGCCAATGGCGCGAGGCTGGCTGCTCTAGCCATTGGTGACTACCACCTTTAATTGCTGATGAGAATGATTTTGGTTTTACATTATTTTTATTATGTACCATTTATTACCAAAAACATAATTTATGTATGAAGTTTAGATACAGATGAGTTTATTTTCATGTTCGAAAATAAAACTTGTTTCTTTTATAAAGAAAACATATTCTATGGTATGAAACATTTAAATAATGGTTTATATGTATTAAATTATGAAAACCAAGTATTGAAAATCGATAATGATTCATCTTCACACAACTCATATGACACCCAGTTGTGGCATCACCATCTTGGTCATGTAGACGAGAAGTGCTTGACAAAGATATATCAAGAGAGTTAGTTAGACTCTTCTGAGCTAAAACCACTTTGAATGATGTAACACTTGTTTAAAAGGAAAAATGACCAAACCACCATTTGGTGGGTAGAGTTAAAGGTCCACAAAGCTTCTAGGATTGGTACAAACTAATGTGTGTGGAATAATTCTAGTGGAATCCATAGGTGGATATTCTTACTTCATAAATTTTACTGATGACTTTAGTAGATATGGATATATTTACTTGATGAGGCATAAGTCTGAGTCCTTTGATAAATTCAATGAATTCCAGAATGAAGTATGGAATCAGCTTAGTAAGAAGAAAAAGAAGCTTCGACCAAATCGAGGTGGCGAATATCTTATCCAATAGTTCATCAAATTTCTATGAGAGTTTGGGATTCTTTCTCAACTCACTCCACCATATACAAAAAATTGGAATGGTGTTAGTGAAAAGAGGAACAATACCTTTTTGGACATAGTAAGGTCTATGACGAGTCATCCAGATCTTCCATTATCCTTTTGGGGATATTAATTACTAACTGTGGCATACACATTAAACTGAGTACCAACTAAGGTGGAAAACATAATTTCCTTCGAGCTATGGAGAAGAAAGAAACCCATTTTGTTGCATACATGTGTATGGGGTTGCAAGGTGTTTGTTAAGGATTTATTTGGAAACAAACTAGCACTATGGGGCATGAAGTGTATCTTTATAGGATATCCCAAGGAAACAAAGCGATATTACCTATACAATCCCTTAGACAAGAAATTGATTATCCTTAGACAAGTCATCTCTCTTGAGAGGGAGCACATCCTCAAAAAGGATAGTGGGAGAAAGATTGACTTTGATGAATTTAATGCTCAATATACACACGAGTTGGTACAGGAACAAGTTCCATAGGTCCTCATGGAAGATGTAGTTCTTGAAACACATGTACTACATAGGAGTGTAAGAGAGGTAAGATAACTAGAGAGATATGGTTTTCTAGTCACCGAGGATGCTGACTCATTATTATTTGAAAATAAAGAACCTCTCTCCTATAAATAGGTAGTTGAAATATCAAAATATTCAAGATGGATAGAAGCTATGAATTCTGAGATGGATTCCATGCATCAAAATTGAGTTTGGGTTCTGGTCGATGCCCCTATTGAGGTAAATCATGTTGGGTGTAAATGGGTATTAAAGAAGAAACCTAACATGGAAGGTAAATTTAGTACCTATAAAGCAAGGATAGTGGCTAAAGGGTTCAAAAAATGTCATGGAATTGACTAAGATGAATCCTTTTGGTAGTTTCCATGTTTAAATCTATCAGAATCATACTTTCCATAATAGCTTATTATGACTAGACGATTTGGAAGATGGATGTCAAAACTACATTCCTTAATGGGAACCTTCAAGAAGATGTCTATATGACACAACCAGAAGGTTTTGTGACTCTAGGTGATTCCAAAAGAATTTTCAAGTTGCAGAGATCCATTTATGGATTGAAGTAAGCATCACGGTCATGAAACATTCGACTCGATGAAGCCATGAGATAATTTGGATTCATTAAAATTGAATGTGAGTCATGTATTTAAAAAAGGTTTTGTGAGAATGCGGTCATTATCCCAATAGTATATATTGATGACATATTACTTATTGGAAACAACATACCAATCTTACAGTTAGTTAAGAATTAGTTGAACAAGTGATTCTCCATGAAATAATTAGGTGAAGCAGCCTATATTCTTGGGATCAAGATCATTCATGATAGATCCAAGAGGATACATGGACTAAGTCAGAGTACAAATACTGACCAGATACTAAAGAGATTTAGTATGGAACAATCTAAGAAAGGATTGGTTCCAGTGTCACTTTACTTACATCTTTCTAAGAAAACGTGTCCCCAACGATAGGATAAATATTGTATGCCATGTTATGTACTAGACTTGATGTTTCCTATACACTGAGAATGATAGGTAGATATCAGGAAAATCCAAGAGAACAACCTTGGACTACTGTTAATGTTATCCTTAAGTATCTGAGAAGAACTAAGGATATGTTCTTGGTGTATGGAGGAGACAATGAGCTTATCATTAAAGGGTATGATGATACGGGTTTTTAGATAGATCTGAATGATTTGAAGTTTCAATCAGGATATGTTTTATATCTCAATGGAGGAGCTTTGACCTAGAAGACTTCAATGTAGCTAGGTGTCACTGATTCTATACTAGAGTCTGAGTATATAGAGGCTTCTAATGTAGCCATGGAATCCATTGGATTCATAACATTATCTAGGATCTTGATGTTCTACCTAACATTAGAGACCCTATCACATTTTACTGTGATTGCAATGGTGTCTCTTTCAAAAGATCTATGGTCACATCAACAGAAAAAGAACATACACTGGAAGTATCAAATCTTGAGGTATTTTCATTAGAGGTTGAAGTTGCAGTGGGTAGAGTATCCATGGAAGAAAACATGATGGACCCCTTGACTAAAGTCCTATCTCATCAAAAACATGAGTATCATGTGAGTGCTAGTAGACTGAAGGTTGTTAGCAGTTGGATCTATTGCAAGTGGGAGTCTATTAGAGTTAGTGCCCTAGAACAAACATCTATATACTTTATGATAAACATGTATTCATTGTTTTGAATATTAATTAACTACTTTACACATCATGATTTCTCTTTTGTGTGATGTAGTATGTGATAATGTCCCAAGAGTAATTGTCTCACTGAAAGGTCATAACAGTTCCACACTATGATGATAACCCAGAAGTGTTATGACAATATTCTTGAAAATATGTTCTATGGCCAGATGATATCATTTGAAGGGACACAAATTATACTGGATATCAGGGGTGGAGACTCATAGGACTCTGATGCACCATCTCATGGTGTACTCCCTTGGTAATATCCAGTAGGATATTTTGAGAATAAGACCTGATGGTAGGAAATCCACTTTTATAAGTGTCATTGGATGTTCCAATCTCTAGACATGTGTATTGGTCCTTAAACGTTATGATTATTATTAATGGATATTATGAGTGGCGTACTTTGATGTATTGAAGAAAACCATGATGAAAAATGTTCGTGACGAGGTAGGATACGTTGGGTGTGCATGATTAATATTACATTAATGAATAATGCGAGAAAGGATTTATCCCTTCTGCTCATTAACAAAAGTTATTATCTTAGTACCTTTTAAGGAAATGATATATCCTAAATAAATCCATTTCCATGGTGTTCTCTAGGTAAGTTCTATTTCTGGAATTTCAAAGAAAGAGATATCGAGCACATAGGTTGATGGCACTAGCATACAACCTGCTCGATTGAAGATATTGTAATAAAGGGATTATATTACACATAAGTGTTCGTATGAGGTGGCATGTCCTTGTGGTATTTACTTCTTTATCTATGGGTGACTTGGTGTGTTTCAAGATGCTAACCTTGGATTTTAGATAGTTTCACCTAATGCCACTAAGAAAGAGGACAAGAGGGCCACACAATAAGTGTATGTAGAATCTTAGTTGAATAATTATTTATTTAACAAGTTGAATAAATATTATTTCTCGTTGTGGTTTAATAATTATTCATGTATTTCTGATCATATTTATTCTTTCACTAGTTATTAGAAATAATATATTGTGAGCTAAATATTTAATAAATATTTATATGTTATTTAGTGAATAAAATATTTATTTATTTATCGACGACTAATGCAGTGATATTTATTTAAAAAATAAATAGTCATTATTCAAGTCCTGATAAATATTTTTCATGAATGGTGGGATGAGTTAAATGATCTAGTGTGAAATAATAATATTGAATATTATTTGATTAAATAATATTTAATTTATAATTCAAAAGTTAAGCGCATGTCAGGAAATAATAATATTACTATTATTATTTAACATGGGGGTTTGCTAGGATTAATAAAATAATTAAAGGCACTAGTGAAAATTATTTTATTATAACCCTAGTGATATAAATTCTTGGTTATATTATTCTCTCATTAGCCAAGGGGAATCCTAGAGATTCCAATTCAGTTATGCACAATATTTTGGAGAAAAACTCTCAAGCCTAGAGAGTTCTTCCTTATCTATGAATGCTCTCTAGAATGATATGGATCCTCCTCTGCCAGATCAAGGAGAACACTTTGAAAGTGGTTCTCAAGGCGATCAAAGGTATATGATGCAAGCATAACGATCTTCTATAATAGAACCCGAAGACTCTTTTAGTGATGTATGGAGATTCACGAAACATATGTGGATCACCGCTAGAGGAAATCTACTTTGATTTCTACAATGAAATAACGGTGCACTACAGATTGGTGGAAGAACACATCAATGAAGAAAGAATAACCTAGGAGGAAATTTTTAATTAATTAAATTAATTATAAACAATATATTTTGATTTTCTATTTTGGGTTCTGAGTTTCTATTCCTTTGTCTTATTTATTTGATTCAATTCTATTGATCACGAGATTCATCATCACATAGATCTTGGATTGGTCATTTATTATGGAAGAAGAAAAGTTGAGCACTGCCTCTCCCATGCTTCTATTGCACTCGGAACCTACACCAGCAACACCAAACACACACCAAGCTCCAACTCCACATGCATCAACCATGGTATCAAGAATAATAGATAAAGAAATGATATACCTTACCTTAACATATGTCTTGATATATGACATCTAAAAACATAAAACAATTCCCAAGCAAGGGTGATTCTAAACTTAGTAGGATTTCCCAAATGACTTCCCAACTCACGACACTAGGAAAAAACATGTTATAACATTTATTTAAAACATTTTAAAATCAGTTTAAAATAGTTTACATCAAAATAGTAAAAAAGTATCAAGGAAAACATTTAAAAGCCTGAAACCCTTCTCAATAATTTGGAATACCCATTACCATGTATCCACAAACACGCACACACACACACAAACCCTATTCATGCCTAGGTGATAGTTCCATACTCATGATCGGTCTCTCATTGATCCACCAAGTCTTTATAAGGTGACTAATACATGGCGGCCCAATGACACACAACCCTTGCACAAGGATTCATCTTTTAATGTACTCACACAACCCATTTATTCCAAATTCCATGCTAACCCATTCTACATAAAACATTTCTTTTATTGAATTAATTTCAAAAATCCTTTTACAAGTGTCAAAACAAAACCATAATTTAAAAAAAAACTATTTTAAAATTATTAATAAAGTGAATTGTCTACAAAACCATACAATTTCCATAATTCCAAAGTCATACCCCCCAAGATAGGTTTCAATTAAGAATCAAACACAGATTTCATAGCAATTTTAGGAAATTAATTGAAATAAAACTAACCCTTAAAGTTATAAGTCAAGTGAAGTCAAGAGAGAAACCACCTACCTCTCAATGGTTGGAAAAAATGATGAACGCAAAAATTATTCTCTAAAAATCAACCTAGATCTTCTTCAATTCAATAAAATCTTGCATATCACATCAAGATTATCATTAAAGAACATGGATCTACAATTTTAGGGGTGCCAACAATACACCGCATGGTTAAGCTGCACAGTTTAGAAGATCTTACGAAAACCACGTGATGGTACTATCTGAAGCCATCCCCTCACATATTTAGCTTGCTTAATTAGAAAAACCATGTGCTGGTCTTGTATTTCCCCTCTGTTTGGAGTTGCATGGTTTCCCCTATGCACTCTCATGGTTTGGCCAAATTGTGTGTTAACCATCCACCTGACTAGTGCCCAATTTTCTCCCTTATAAGTCTTCTTGGAGAGGGTACATGGTTTCTACCAATCGTTCACAAACCATGAACCTCTAGAAAATCCTCCAAAACATGTTAAAACCCCTTAAAACATTCTAAAACTAAACATGGACATAATATAAACATAGAATACATGAATAAAGGGTCATTTACTTAAAACTAGGTGTACTAAATTCTCCTCACCATTAGTCATTCCTTCCCTAAAAATTAGAAAACCATTATTTTCCTGAAATATTTTGGGCCATTATTCCATCACTCCCTTTTCATGCTCCCATGTTTCTTCTTGAATCCGACCTTGTTTCCATAAAAACAATACAAGACCAATGATTTTCCCATGTAAAATATTTTATTTCCTATCCACAATATGTACTGAAACATGAATCAACATAGCATCTTGATCCAGGTCAATGTGATCCCATAAAATCATATGGCCAAGATTCGGTTGATACCTCTTTAATTGAGATACATGAAACAAATTGTGCACTGAACTGAACCTTAGTGGAAAATCCAACCAATATTCGTCTTCAAAAACTCGTTCAAGTTTCTCAAAAGGTCCTATGTAATAAGGGTAAAACTTTTACTTATTACCAAAATTAAGATGCCAAAGTCTTAGAGAAATTCTCAAGAAGACATGATCACCCACATCAAAGGTAAATGACCATCAATGGTGATCTTTATATGATTTCTGACAAATCAGAGCTGTCTCCATCCTCTTTCTAATCAACTGAATTTTCTCCATTGTCTCTTGCACAAGGCTTGGTCTAATTAGTGAAGTATCACAGGTTTCTACCTAAAAAAGTGGAGAACGACAAGGACACCCGCACAATGCTTCAAAATGGGCCATATTTATCAAGGCCAAATAACTATTATTGTATAGAACTCTATTAAAGGTATATTATCCTCCTAGGAGCCACAAAAATCCATTACAAAATCTGTAAGCATGTCCTCTAACATTTTTATTGTTCTTTCTGATTTTCCATCCATTTGAGGATGATAATCTATGCTTAAGCTCAACTGGTTTCCAAGGGATTATTGCAAGGAATTACAAAAAATGAGATGTAAACCTCTGGTCATGGTTAAATACAATCGAGTCTGAAACACCATGATTCTTTACAACTTCTCAGATATGTATTTTGGACATGTGTTCCATCATATGAGATTCACAAATTGGGATAAAATGAGCCAAATTCATGAGCCGATTCACAATTACCCATTTAGAGTCATGTTTCGTAATCATTATTGGTAGACCTATTAAAATATTCATAGCTATATGCTCCCATTTCTACATGAGAATCAGTAAATACTACATCATACCTATTGATCATTGATGTTCTGCCTTGACCTGCTGATAAGTGAGGCATCTCAAGACAAACTATGTCACTTTACTCTTCATGCTAGCCCACTAAAACTATTCTTTTAGTGCTTTATACATCTTCAGGATTCCAGGATGAACAAACCATCTCAAATGGTGGTAGACATTTTGAATGTGTTCCTAATGAGTCATTGGTACCACGATCTGATCTCTAGAACACAATAGTGATCTCCCATTTAGTGTCCAACCCCCAATAGTCTCCCCACCATTGAGTTTTGACATCATAGCTAAATATTCTCGATTAGATGTTTTAGAATCTCCAACCTGCTCAACTAAACCTAAACAATAGAAACTGGAAAGAAAATTGTAGCATTACCATTGCATAATCTGGATGCATATCAGCTATGACTGACATATGTTACCACTGATCCAAAGCCTCTTTATCCAACTAAGCATATGACTTACTACTTAAGGAATCTACTACAAAATTACCTTTCCCTAGTGTATAAAACAAGTCAAAATCAAACATTTGAAGTTATTACAACCATCTTATTTTCCCTATGTTCAAATATCTTTTTGAGAAAATGTGCTTCAAGGTTTTATGATCCGTATACACTAAAAATTTATCACCAAATAGATACTAGTTATGAGTCTTCAAGGCAAGCGCTACAATAACCGACTCCAAATCGTGTATTGAGCAGTTCTTATCATGAAACTGTAACTATCGAGAGCTAAAAGCAACAATATGATCTCCTTCCATGAGAACACATCCCATCCCATATCTCGATGCATCACAGTAGACTACATAGCCCTAACCTGACTCTGAAAACGTGGGTATAAGTGATGATGTAAGTCTAACCATATGATATAAAAGGATTTAATTATATATTCCATTAGAAAGGAATTCCTTTCCTCATCAAACATATCATAGGTGAGTACAAATGTGAAAAATAATGTACAAAACTTCTATAGTATCCTTCTAATCCAAGGAAACTACGTATCTCAAAAACATTCTTCAGTGGTTACTAAGAAATAATAACTTCTATCTTTTTAGGATCCATAGAAACTCCTTTTTCAGAAATTGAATTTCTAAGGAAACTACACTTCTTGTATCCAAAAATCATACTTTGATAACTTATCATACAAGTGATGCTTCTACAAGATTCCCAACACTATAGACAAGTGTTTCTCATAATCAACTTCGGTTCTAGAATACACTTATATATCTTCAATAAAAACTATCAAAAAGGAATTCAGATACCTTTTAAAGATTCAATTCATCAATTCCATGAAGACTGCTAGTGAATTTGTAATACCAAAAGGTATAACCACATATTCATAATGTCCATATCTGCTTTTGAAATATGTTTTTTGGTTATCCTTCTTCCAAAGTCAAAGTTGGTGATATCCTAAATGTAAATAAATTTTATAGAACCCCTGGGCACCAATCAACTGATCAAAAAAATCATCAATTAGAGGAATATGATATCAATTATTTATTGTAGATTGTTTTAAATTATGATAATATACACAAAGTCTAAGGGTTTCATCAACCTTCATTACAAATAGGACAAGTGCTTCCTACAGAGACAAGCTCAGTAGAATGAACCCTTTACTTTATAACACTTCAATATGCACCATCATTTCCCTTAATTATTTTGGTTCCATCCGATAAAACAGAAGGGAAATCATATTAGTACCTAGTAGAAGATAAATTGTATACTCCACTTATCTTTTGGGTGGAAACCTAGAGAAATTATCAGAAAAAACAATAATAAACTGGTCCACTATAGTTGTAAAATATCAATTCTCGATATAATCTACAAATTTCAAGGTAACTATTGTCAACTGGTAAGAAATAGTTCTAAAAACCAGTACCAAGGGTCTTGCTCCAGTTGTATCTACTGTTCAATATCCTTTAAATATATGATCAACCCAATCAAATATTTAAAACTTACCTGTCATGCATAACAATCAATATGGGCCTTAATGTTTTCTATCCAATCCATTCCCAGAATGAGTTCATACGCATCAATCTCAAGAACAGAGAAATCCCATACCAACTTAGTCTCATCCATTGTTATCTAACATGATATACATTTCAAAGATCTACACTCTCATTATCCCAAATGTGTTTAGAGTTTAAAAATAGAAGGCATTATCTCAACATGAAAACCCATTAGATTTTCAACATGATAGGAAATAAAAGAGTAGGATGAACCTGTATCAAACAAGGTTTGTATGAGGGTAGAATTAAAAATAATTATACCTCTCACTATTGAATGACCCAATTGATCATACGAGATTACTTGATCAGCTTCATACAATTTCTCAGTCACTGCACATTTCTCTTTATTACCTTATTGAGATTTCATAGGTTGAGGAGTCATAGTGTTCTTATAATCACCTTGGATCAATCGGTTCTGATGACGATAGTTATTCTGATGAGCTTATCCAGTTGAATTATATGATACCTGAGAAGCATGAGATGTTTCCCTAGCACTTGACCTTGTAGCATTGCGACAATAGCACTGAAGATGTCTCATGTGGCAGCAATTGTGATGTGATCTTGGTGGTTCCGTACAATCTCACTTCATATGGTCAAAATAACCACATTGAAAACATCTTGTCTTACTCTTTGGTCGATGGGGAATGATTACTGATCCCATAGACAGATTTGAAGGTGTCCCACCACTTTGGAAATAGGTGTCTCTCTTCTTCTTATTCCCAACATTTGAGTTCCCGCCTATTCCTGTTGGAATAAACATGCTCCCTCCAAGCTTATTTCCTGAGATGGACCTTTCTATCACTTCCACCCTATTCACCATATTTGTATATTCCATAATACAAATAACACTACTCTTTTAGAGAATTTATGGTTTCAACCTTGACTAAAAAATGTGTGCCTTCATGGACACACTTGTAGCAACTTCTGGTACAAATCAGACTAAATTCAAAAAAATTTCTACACACTATGTTACTGAGAGGTTCTCTTGCTTCAAACTTAAGAAGTTTGTTGTTCTAGAAATTCTGAATTTGTGAGGATAGAATTGTTTGCTGAACAATTCTTAAAAATCCTCACATGCCATGCCTTGGTTCAATTTATCCTGAACTGCTAATTCCCACAATTGTCATGCCAAATCCTCCATCATATATTATGTCAACTTTACCTTCAACTCTACTGGTGTCCTAAAGAAATAAAAGATTCGACTCATCCTATTCAACCAGAATTTTTATTTTTTTGATTCAAAATCCCCAAGAAAGATGGGTGTGTTCTGCTTTTGTAATTGAACTGAATGATCCACTTTTTGAGGCTCATCATGCTAATTCCTCCTTTACAACAATTGAAAAGCCTAAACAATACTTTTCACCAGCTGTTGGTTCACCCGTGGTTCAGGTGAAACCACATTTTTAGCACTCTCTTTTGGTTAATTTCTATGATTTCTACCCAATGCCATTCTATATAACCAAAAAAACTCTGTTTAGTCTCACTCACTAGAAACTGAAGTCTTAACAATTCAAATTTACCACAGAAACACATATAGCAATCACCCATTTCTTAAATCCAACCATCTTAATTATTATAATTTTTTTGAAAATACCATAATAATTTTCTTCGAAAATCAAACCATTTTAACCATTTCCCAAAAATCAACTATTTTTTGACTATTTTGAGAGATAATTTACTCAAAATGAAAAATAATGTCCTAGTAGGAAGTCTTACTATTAATGAATGATATGAAATTCCCATCGACTAAACCCATGACGATGAGGTGATAACTCAACTAGAAGTGCCTTGAAAGACTTATTTACCCAAACACCATAGTAACTTGAAGTTTGGAATAAGAAGGTCAGCTATAATGTTTTATTATATAAATTTCAAGTTCTGATAGTCCTATCTGATTACTACCATCCTAATAGATATACAGACTGATCATTTATAACTTCAAGGTCTGAATAAGATTGACATCATTTGTCCCAAAATGAAAGATAGACTGGCCAAGACTAATACCATTTGTAACATCCCACCGCTCCTCATTGGATTTAGAAGAGGCAAAGGTGATACCAAGACATAGGTAACATCCCCAAAGCACCAAAGGCTAGTAATAAATGTCAAGGGCCTCAAGAGCATTTGAGGGATGATTTTACCTTTAAAGATAAAAACAAATAAACCAACTTAAAAAAAAGCATCCGAACCACTATATGATGCATAAACAACAAAGTACAACTCAAAACATAACCAAAACAATAAACTATGTCAGAGTATAGGTGGAAACCAAAATAAATACACAAAGAGAACCAAAAGACTACAAAAACTCAGGACTCTCAAGTGACATCAACCAGCAACACCCAACCGACTCTAATATCCATCCCCACAAGCCTCGGTGACAGTATCAAGAATCATCGCTAAAAAAATGATATACCCTGACTTTACCTGTCACTCAATATATGACATCTGCAAACAAAAAATAGTGCCCAAGAAGGGGGTGAGTCTAAACATACCATGATTACCCTAAGACTTCCCAACTCATGCCACTATGAAAAAACTTGTTAGCGAATTTATATGAAAAAAATTTAAAAGTATTTTAAAATAGTTTATATCAAAATAGTAAACAAGTTCCAAGGAGAAAATTTACAAGAATGAAACCTTTATCAATAATTTAGAATTACCTTTACCATGACTCCACACTCACACACACTCACAATTCATTCTGAAGTGAAAGTTCCATACTTATGCATGGTCTCTCATCGACCCACCAAGTTGTCACAGGGTTACCAATACCAGGTGACCCAATGGCACACACCCCTTCCATAGGTTTATGTATATGAATACACTCACAACAAACATGTATTCCAAATACCATGCCAAACCATTACACATAAAAAATTTCTATTATCGAAAAAATTTCAAAAAACCTTTTTCCATGTGTCAAAACAAATCCATGATTTTAAAATTCACCGTTTTAAAATTATTACCGAAGAGAATTTTCCACAAAACCATCCTATTTACACAATTCCAAATCCATACCCCCAAGAGAGGTTTCCATCGAGAATCAAAAATATATTTCAAAGTAATTTCAATTAATTCATTTAAATAAAACTAAGCCATCAAGTTCTAAGTAAAGTGGAGTCAAGAGAGAATCCACCTACCTCTCAACAGTTGGCGAAAATGAAGAACGACACAATGATTCTATAAAATATGTCTTAGATCCTCTCCACTTCAATAAAATCAAGCATATCACATCAAAAATATCATTAATGAACATGTATCTATACCCTAAAAATTAGACACATGATTCCAAAAGATAGAAGAAGACCCGATCTAAGAATAACGACCAAGAATGATGGATTACCAATTAATTTGGGCCTACAACACACTTTAATTAACCTAAGAATCACCTTTTTATTCAAAGTAATAATCTCTCAATCCAAGGGAGAAAAAGGAATTTGATAATAAGGAAAATTATGTTGAAAACGAGGGATTTAGGGGTTAATTCATATTAGATCCCTAATTATAGGGGTTCCAACTATACGTCGCACGGTTTGGTGCACCATGTGACAACCATGTGGTGCTACTATCTTAATCCACCCCCTCACATAGTTGTCTCATACGATTATACAAACCATGTTACAACTATACATTTCCCCTTTGTTTGTAATTTCATAGTTTCCCTTAGGCACTCGCATAGTTTGACCAAACCATGTACCAATTGTGCACCTTCCTAGTGCCCATTATTCTACCTTGCACAATTTCATGGAGATGGTGCATGGTTTATACTAACCATGAAAAAATCACCCACCTCTATAAAATCCTTCAAAAAATGCCAAAAATCTCTCAGAACCTCCTAAAACTCAACCTGAACATTATATAAACTCAGAATACATGAATAAAGTGTCGTGTACCTAAAACTAGGGGTGATACAGTTATGGAAATATAACCCTTGGTTTTAGTATGGGTTTTAGTAAGGAAAGTTATTTGAGGAAGAATTCATTTAATTTTTTTTTGGAAAAAAGTATAATGGTAATGGAAACCTTTAGATTTTATGGTATCTTTGATATTGAGGTAATTATATTCAATTAAGATTATTTTATTTTGTAAAAAAAATTGTATATAAAACCATAGGGGTTAAAAGGTGATTTGATGATTAATTTTATTTTTTTGGATGTTCATCATATTATTGGGAATGTTACAGGATTTATCTTAATATAGTTTTAGAAAAGGTCAACCCGCACATTAGGTGATAACCTGTCACATCCAGTATGATCTTGAGGTTTGAACACACAACTCAAGGGAGAAAAGAGTGCATCACCTACCACTCACATATGTGATTTCCTGGTTAGTATGACATTTTTAAACCTAAAAATTTGACATATAATTTTTAAGATAATTTTGGGAAGCCTATTATACGATCAAATCATTTTCAATTTTGGTATTTTTAGGCCATTAATGATATTTTG
This sequence comes from Viscum album, assembly GCA_963277665.1. Classification (NCBI taxonomy): domain Eukaryota; kingdom Viridiplantae; phylum Streptophyta; class Magnoliopsida; order Santalales; family Viscaceae; genus Viscum; species Viscum album. Next base: position 1,416,092,224 of record OY728127.1, read on the forward strand.
GTCATTTGGGATATAATTGTACCTTAGTGTAACCATTTTATTTAATGTGTAAATATATGAGGAATAAATTATTAACCTTTTGTGGATTTTTTGATATGTTAAAAGTTGATTTTAGTTCTTTATTCATGAAAACAATTCATCTTAAATACAAATCATTTGGAGAAAATATGACTTTTTGGTGGAAATTGATTAAAGGATGAAATTCTACTTGTCAGGTAAGTATATTTATTTTTGTTTTTAGTCTAGATGGAAAATGAATTTATCAACTCCAAGAAAAGGATATTTAAATAAAAAAATTTATCCTATTATCATCATTTCTGATGAATTGATGGTATTTTTCTCACCACTTTGGTTTAATGTTTTATTGTGGTTAACTTTCTCATGATCATTCAATCTATTGTGATAATTGATCTATGTACATTACTTTTATTAAATGTATATATTTTCACTTATCACTAATTTTATCATATTTGGAATCCTATTATGTTTTATTCTGTAAGACCATCCTACTTCTATTTCTCACTTTTCAGGTGGGTGCTTTATTAACCCTTTTTATGATGTGGGATTTCAACAAAGTATTTTCAAATGTTAAACCTCTGATCATTGAGTTTAATTTTAAATTTATAGGACACAATTTATTAAAGGGGGTAGAATGTAACAACCTAATATTTAATAAAAAATGAAAACTATGTTTGATAGTGTATACGACACGCAACACTAAGCCTAAACGAACCATGAAGTATTATTATTTAAATATGAATGTTATAACCTAGCTGTTAAATTGGAAGGTATGAATAATATTTAATACATTATTAAAAATATATAATGTTCATACCCAATATAAATTTATTGATAAATTCTGATTATAAAATCACTCAATTTTTAGTAGAGTCGTTTTATTTTTCAAAAAATACATTTTCTTCAAAAAATGGTTTTTATTGATTTTTGTAAGGAAATTAATTTTTGGAACTTTTATAATTTTAATTTTATAAAAAAATATATAATTTTTTAAATCAACTTTTCAAAATTATCTTAGAGTGATTTTTAGGATTATTCTAAAAAGATTGATTTTTTTCAATGAATAATGAAAATACTGATTTTTATTGAAAATTATATTTTATTTTAAAGTATTTACAAAGTAAAATTATATTTTGGATTAGTTTTAAAATTTAATTAGTTAATTTTTATTAAACATAATATAATCATAGTTCTTTTAATGAATTTTACACTTTTATTTGTTATAAAAACATTTTTATACTTAAAAAGGCATTTTTTTGAAAAACTATTTTTAGTCACATTTTATGGGTTTAATTTTATATTAAATTACAATAATTCTATGAATTAAATATTAAAAAAATGTATTTTATAATTTTAATCAATTGGTAAAAATTTATTAAACATTCCCCTTTTATTTTTGGTCAATTTAAATAGTAACAATAATAAATAATTGTCACCGTGGAATAGGTAAAATGGGCTAATTAAGGGTAAAAATGATGTGATAAGAACTGAAAAATAAATATAATACATTAATTATTTTTTTGGATGATTATATTTCACCCATAATCACTCAAAGTTTAGATATATAACCCTTTTCCCTAGTTTTCTATGATTTTGTATTTATAGTATTTTATATAATGAAATGTAAAAAATGGTATTCACTTTATTTTATTATCTTTATATCTTTGATATAGGAATAAAAAGAATGTATGTTCAGTTATAAATATTAATTTTAAATATAAATGAAATTTTTATCATCGTAATTTATTTTTAATTTTTAGTGAAGAGATAATTACCTTAAAAGCTTATTCAACACTGACATGATATTTATTCAATTAGTAGAAAATAAAAATAAATGATTTTAAAATTATTAAAAGTAATATAACTTGAAATAATTATTGTGTTAAATGAATTTTTTAGGTAAAAATAACTTATTAGGGAAGTTTTAAATGATTTCATTCTAATACCATGTTTTTATTTCTGTTTTTAAATTCAAATTAAATGAAAAGTTCCAAAATTGACATTAATGATATTTTATAATAAATAATATTTTATTAAATTATTTAAAATTGATAAAAATATAATATTTGGAAATGCTATTGGGATATTGTTTAACATATCAACCATGGTCTATTTGTGGTTCAATTTTTCTTTTTATAGTAACTATATTTACCACTAAAAAGTAAAATCTTCGTTATCGCGATAATTATCAAAAAAGGTTAAAGTGAGTTAAAACAAAGAGATAAGGATAAAAACATAACCTAAACATGTAAAAATTTTATTATGTGATATGATTCCAACCCATACTCATCCTATATTCAAATTACATCTGTTTTAATCCTTTTATACATGAAAATTAATTTATACTAATTTTATACCTTGGGAAATTCCACGAATGTTCCTCCCCACTCTTATAAAAGGGAAATCACTCTCCTTTTTTCATCACATTTCAAAAGATTTTTAGTTAAAAAATCCCAAAAATAAATATCTTCCTAAAATACCTCCCTATATTCTAGAGGCCTTATTTTGGGTAGAATAATAACCTTAGAGTTTTTAAGGTGTAAAGAATGAGAAGTTATCTGAAGAAGAGGTATAATATTTAACCGAATGTTTTATTTTTATTTCATCTTTAACAACATTAAAATATTATTCAACCATGATGATATAATAAAATTAATATCTTCTATATAATAATATTATATTATTTTAGTGTCATAACTTACATCCACATCCTCTTCCATCAAATGGGAAATGAAATCATCATTCGTGTATATAGCGGACTGCCGCCTCGCGAACTGATGTAATTCGTTTTTCATCATGACCTATCACAGCTGTTTATGATGATGGATTTAATGTATATATGTTATATTAAAGATATATTTATCATTATTTATAATTAATATATCATATATTTTATTTCCATTCCATTCATAGAAAAATGATAACATTGTTCGTGCGTATATGTGGATTATCACCTGTATGAAGCGATATGATTCGTTTTTCATTACTACACCACATGAATGATATATATAACTATATTTAAACAAAGATGAATTTTAGGAGATAATTATCATTCTAGAAATATAAAATAACACCTACCTTCTTTCGATAACGATTGTTGAAAAATAGAAATGTTACTCATGCGTACGTATGACCTACCGTCTCCATGTTTGTAACATGGTTCATTTTTCATAATTATCATTGATGATTGGTTATAAAATTATAATTGATTTATAATAGAATTATAATTATATAATGATTATTATTCTAGAGATTATGAAATATTGACCCCTTTGACCATGGTCAACATTCCATATCCGTTTTAAAATTATGAACTGAATGTCCTCAAAACACTCGATGTAGACTTAACTAATTAAGTATCTAAATATGAATTTTAAAATAAATGAAATAAATGATTTAAATATAAGATATTAATCTATGAAAATTTACTTACTAAATAAAATAATTGATATATGTTTCTTATAAATGTGTTAAAGGGCATACATAGCAAGTCTGAACTCGAGGTAAGAGATATTTTTCTCGCTTTTACTTCTGCAAGACACATGCCATATTCACCACTTGTTTTTTATGTTGTTCATATGCTACCCATTGAATTTATTTTATGATTATTATCATGATAATTATGGGATATATATATACATCCACCTATTCTTCTTTCATTCCTTGGGATTATGATTCAAAAGTTACCAAAACGTTAAGAGATTTATGTTTCAATTCTATTTTAATTGGGATTATTTATTCTTGAAATTTACATTGAGGAAATTATATTATCCTTATCTAATAAATCCACTTAATTTAATCTCATTTGGTTATTTTGGTATATTTTATTTTTTTATTTAATTTTCCTCAATTTAAATAATCAAGAGACTGACAAAATATTTTTAAGGAAAATCAACCTTATTTCTCTCTTCGATCAAAAATCCTTTTTCATCAATGTCCATGTCTTCTAAAAATGTTTTCAAGAATGTTTTTAATATTATTTTTTGATTATTTAATGGAATTTTTACCCATGTTTTACTTTTTAAAAATTGGTTTAAAAGGAATATTCTTTTCATTTTCCAAACGAAGTACTTTTGACATTTTACAAAAAATGTGGAAGAAATATTTGTTTTAATGTATATGGTAAGAATAGAATTTACGATCGTCATGACTGGTTAATGATTTGAAGATTCCATTACATGTTTATGAATTTATTTTCAAAGAAAACGTTTTCCATAATATTTTGGAAATTTTTATATTTCAAAGAAGTAATTTCCAAATGGAAGGGGTATTTTCCTCAAGAATATTTTTAATATTTTTATAGTATTTCTATTCCTAAGTGACAACAGCCTTTAATGTTATGGATTTATTCTAAATTTTGTCTATATGTATCTTACATATATACCTAGTTTATTCCCCATTCCTTTAATGGGGTAATACATTACTTAAGTTCATTTCTCAAATTCCTTCTTTATTAAATCTCTTTTGATTAGGACATGAGGTAAGATTATGCAACCCATTTCATTCCATGGGTAATTATTATGTTTATGACTTATGATAAATTTCCTTTTGAGGCACACATGATCATGAACTATTATAATGGGTGTACCCATTTAGCACTCCAATGCATTGGGTAATATTTTAGTCTCATGAGTTATTGTGTATGGGATTAGGAAGTAAATATAATCCAATATGATACTTTGTGCACCATGTGATGTTGTCATGGAAGTTAACATTGACTTATGACTAAGTCATGTTTTGTTTTTCTTCTACTTTTCCTATGTTTCCATGATCTTAGGATACTATGTTCTTTATGTTAGGCTCCCATGTGATTACTTATGAGCCTTATCTTTTGTGATATCATGTTATACATTTCTCTCAGACTTTGAACTTCCTTATCATGTTTATTCCCTTATTGAGAATCTGATCACAACCGTTATTATGTTTTCCTTTCCCCAAGATATAAAGGAAATTTTTATGTATGATGTGTCTAAGAAGGGTTCTAGTTATGAATAACTGAGTAGGTGATGATGTAGATTTTTTTAATGATCCAATTTTTTATGTATCCAAGTTTTTAAAGACACTAATCCTTTATGATCCTAGCATGGATCGTCATGTTTTATGATTAATATTCATATAATAAGATGTAATATCCATATATAAAAATCCAGGGTCGCTATAACCTTCATATTCTTAGGAGTTCCAAGCTCACCGTCAACCCCTGTTGCACAGGGCTAGGCTTCATCACCGCACGCAGACTTCCTCCTCTTGGGAGATCGAATCACACTGCCATACCTTGCTGAATTAATACACATCATCTGAAGATATAGGAATGTTATCATCCATGTCGAGTCCATATTCAACCTCTAGACTTCATAGTTAGATCTCATATCTTCCACCAGGGATTCAAACACCATTCAAAGCGGACACTACAACAACTCCATACATAAATTTATTATCCTGAAATGCCTTGGCATTCCTGAGAACTTCATCCCTCCCACTAGAACTTTGAGATTAATTGAGAAACCACCACACTACTAAAAATAGACCTTTAATAGAATTTAACTTTATCAGCACTAGCAAAAAACATTGATAAAGGTATCCTTTATTGATGTTGAAAAAGGGTAACCTTTATAAGTGCTTTTATGTAGGGATGATAAAAGGCATCCTTTATTAGTACTTTATTTTTAACGCTGATAAAGAGTACCCTTTATTAGCACATTATTTTTTTTGTTGATAAAGGTCCAGAATAAAATGAAAAAATCAAACAAATACAAAATAAAAATGAGTAAATTAAAAAAAATATCAACAATTGTATTAATTAAATAATTATTGATAAAAATGAATAAATTGAATATACATATATAAAAACTGTAAATATTAATAAATAGTATATATTAAATATATATATGTAAAATGAATGAAAATAAATAATTAAACAAATAAAAATTAACAATGAGTAATTTAAGTGAAATATTAAACATTTTATTAATTAAATAATTGTTGATAAAAGTAAATAAATTTAATATACATATTGTTGAACCCTCTATGAGACAGTTATTTTAATAATCACAAATCATTATTATTGTTGTTTATAAGTCCATTTAGTAAATTATTCAATTTTTTCTAAATGTGCTTGCATATGGTTAATCATGTCGACATATGTTTATCTATGATTATTTATGGTCTACAATTGACCTGGAAGTATTCTGTATTACACATACACTTTGGGAGAATTTCAAATTTTTGACTCACTATGGGTTATATTTTTTGACTCACTGTGAGTTATATTCTTGAGTCACCGATAGTTAAAGAAATCCTCGCACCAATGACAATGGTCTCACTAATGAAAAAGGATTCACCGATGACAATGGTCGCACTGATGGAAACGATCACACTGATAACAACGGTCTGACCGATGACGAAGGTCACACCGATGACAACAGTCGCACTGATGATAATGGTCACACCGATGATACAACTATCTCACCGATGTTGATCAAATGGTCTACCGAAGCTGATGCTGATCAAATGATCTACCGGAGCTGATGCTGATCAAATGACCTACCAAAGTTGATGCTGATCAAATGAACTACCGAAGCTGATGTTGATCAAATGATCTACCGAAGCTGATGCTGATCAAATAATATACTGAAGCTGATGTTGATCAAATGACCTATCGAAGCTAATGGTGATCAAATGACCTACCGAAGCTGATGCTGATCAAATGACCTACCGAAACCGATGTTGATCACATGACCGACCAAATTCGTTGCTGATCACATGACATACTGATACCGATGAAAATTCAAATGACCTGCCGATCTCATCACTCACCGAACTGTTTGAATTTCTATTATCTCTTATTTAATTCCAATGGTCGTATTTGCTAAATTTAATGCTCTTGATATTAATTAATATTGGTTGTTGGATGTCAGGGAACCGTACCTCATACCTGTAAAAAAGTAATCATTATTTTTACTAGATCTCAAGGAGTAAAAAAGTAATATCTATCTGTAGTAAAAGGTGACGAGAAATACACAAAAAAACACAGAAAGAGACACAAGAGCAGACAAGGGCGTACATGTGTGTGATGAATGACGAAACAAAAGAAGAACTTGGAGAACACCTGTGAAAATGAGAGAGCTTCAAGAAGATCATTCACCTAGAACAAACACTGAAGCCAAGTTGTTGTTCCTACTGAACATCATATGCACAAGGCTGAAGAACTGTAGCTGAGAAGAACAACGACACTCTGTTTTGTGTCATCCTCACTAGAAAGGACTCAAATAACATCTGCAACATCCAAACGAGTCCAGAGCTCATCTGAAATCACTTAGATCATTATAAACTCATTATCTTTTTATTTTCTCTATACTAAACCTTTTTTTAACATTTTGAGCATTGTGTGTGCATCTTTCTATTTGGACACACACTGACTTTTGGGCTGAACTGGAGGATACTAATTCCTCACACAAAACATTTTACACCTTATTGTATCCCACTGTGTATTGTGGAAGAGGTTAACTATGACCTAGACAGCCAGTGTGTTGTTGTTTAGTTTTACCATGTAGAACTGTGGCAGAGGTCTGAGGACCTGAATAGTCTGAGTACTATTGTAAAACCCTCGATCCAGGGTGTGGATCATAGTTTATATAAAGTTTTTGAGAGGACTAAGTCTCATCTTGAGATTGAACCTCTTTCTTTAAATCTGGTGTGATTTTTTCCTTTTATAAAACTATTTTTAATATTCTACTACTAATCACATTAAATATAAATCTATTTCAAAGTTACACTGATAGATAAACTAGCATGTGTTTGTAATTATTGTGAAACAGTAAGTTAGTTTCAAAAGCTAACTTAATCTTCAGATTAATTTAACTGAGAAGTAATCAATCTTTGAGAAACTGATCGAACATAACCAATATTTATAAATTCACTACAGTTTAACATGCTTTATAAATTGGGGGATTTTAATACAAATCTTTTAAACAAAAATTGTTAATTGGAACTCAATTCACCCCCCCCCCTCTTGAGGGTCCACTTCGACCAACACATATATATAGATTATAAATATTAATAAATATTATATATTAAATATAGATATATAAAATGAGTTTCTTATAATAATTAAACAAAAAAGTAAAAATGAATAAATTGTAATAATTAAACAAAAAAATTAAAAATGAATAAATTAAAAAAAATATTAAAAAATTCATTAATGAAATAATTACTAATAAAAATGAAGAAGTTTAATATATATATATATATATATATATATTAGTTATAAATAGTAATAAATAATATATATTAAACATAAATATATAGAAAATGAGTAAAATGTAATAATTAAAAACATATTAATGTATTATTCATTTTTAATGTTGTTTGATTTTTTAGTTTAACATATATCAAACTCGCATTACTTTGATTTCACACACATATATGCAATTAATGCATTTTTATATACAACACACATAAATATTTACACAATAAATGAAATATTATATATATAGAAACACATACACCTAAAATTTATGTAACTTATTCAAATTTTATTATATTTTAGAATTTCATTATAACATGATACATTTTATATATTATGATTTTAATCAGTCAATTTTATTTATTTATTTTTAATATTATTACAGTTATGTATTATTTATTCATTTTTAATATTTATTTTTAATTTAATCACTTTCTATTATTTACATAATTATATTAATTTACTATGTTTTAGTATTTTCCATATTTTTTAATAATGTATATTTAGTAAATAAAACATATCCATTTTTTAAATATTTTTAAAGTGTACACATTTTTACTGAAACAACTCAGCCATGGATTTGGAAAATCTAAATCCATGACCCCAAAATTTATTAATAAAATGAAAAAGTAGAAGGGAGGAGGGAGAAAGCCAAGAAGACATAACATGCTCACAATTGAAAGCAATAAACAGATCATCTAGATCCCAAGTTCCTCGGATATCATCCTCTGTCCTTTGGGTGTAGACCATGCTGTCATGCCTTGACCCTTTGAGGGGCCACACATTCTTCATCTGATGATGTAGATGAACCCTCTACAGTGGAGCATATCCCGAATTTTCAATATAGATATTGAAACTCCATTTCTTGATTATAGCAGAGTCCATCATTGATGTTAATAGATAATAACCTCTTTACTGTTATATAATCATTGTATCTAAAGACCTCTGGCTCCATTTATGAGAAGGTTACCTTAAGTTGTGAGAAGAACCATTTTTTCACTTCCTTGCTGATGCATGTAATGGGCCTTTCACATTTCTAGCCCACTGGGGTTACAATGTTTGAATTCTTTGCTCGTGAAGAAGCACGTTCTTCATGTGAGGCTCTGCGAAAGGAAACCTATGCATTTTTCATTAAATCCATAAAATGGGGAGGATAATCACACCCCACATTCTCAACACTCCTACAAGAGGGAGAAATAATTAGATGCTCAATCTGTAAGGGAAAATACTATTTCTCAATACTTTTCCTACTTTCCACCTACTCCTTACAAGATGTTTCCATTCCCTATGAAATTTTAACTACATGGCTACATGAGTCATCTGGAAGGATAGTAGAAACTTGCTTGCATCAGCTTAGTGGAAACTCAGATTGAGTAGCAAGAATGCAAGGTACCAAATCCATGTCCCTCAAAGGTTGTCCCAGATAAGAAGAAATGGATCTGAACTTCCAAAGGGAACCAATTGGAAACCATCATTATCAGCTATGAAATTGGATGAAGGTCCCTTATTTCCATCAAGATCACTTTTTCTATGATCCTCCACACCATTGTAAGGAACAAGACTAATGTCACTGACCATGGGAAAATCAATATCCCCAATTTGCAGAGCATGAAGAGAAGCTGCTAATGCAGCAATATTTTTGTCCCTTGACGAGGACATGCCCTTAAATTCCAAAACACAAGTAACTATAGTAGATGCCTACTGCATAGAGGATAAACGATCAGCATCAAAACCCACCTTAAAATCATCCATACCAATTTGTAGAAGAGATAAAATATGTTCAATAGGATGAGCACCAGAATCAACTCGTTGAGAGTTTACTGTTGGAGAGCGTTCCTTACATGGAGAACTTATCATGTGCACCCCAGAAGTAGACATATTCAATGCAACTGGCCTTTTCAGAACATTAGAAAATGGGCAAATATCCTTCTCCAAATTAGCAGTAACAACAATAATTTTCATCAGAGGCTCAAAATACATTATCTTAGCACTAGACAAGGAATTATTAGCCATGTTCTGCTTATGAGTGCTACTATGAGACTTTGAATGTGAAGGTGTCTTGACATTCATTTTTTTCTTTCCCTTATGGTATTTGGAGGCAATTATATGTTTATGAATTATCTATTGATCCGATAATTCTTACGCAACCACTTCATCAAAAGATTGAACATCATAATTTGATTCCTCTTTGACAACATCAGCCCCAGACTTTGTTACATGCTACTTATTAAATCCAACCATTTTTAAACCTGTAAGATGATCCCCACTGTCTATCTCCGTAGTATCCCGGAAAATCTCTTTCTTCTAGGGGTCGCCTCCACCAGAGTAAAATTAACACACATAACCCCAACAAGACAATCCAGAGTAGCTGATTTCTTCACATCATGTTGTAAATGAGCATGCCCAAGATCTCTGTAAGTACTCTGTACTCCAGTCTTCAAACCCCTCTTTTTTTTAGACATAAACATTCCTCATGTCCTGTATGAGATAAATAAGAACACAATAGGGAGCTTTTTCAATTTGATTCCTCATGGGAAATGATCTTACATTATGAACATAATTAAGGCACATTATCATAATCAATGCACAAATTGAATTCATCTTCATCTATTGAATGGAACACCCTATCAACAAGAGTAGAGCATAAGTTAAATTCCACCAAGAACCGAGTGAAATAACCATATCTCTCTAATTTGGTTTAATTGTACATCTTTATGAGCACTCTAATTGCTGAAGCAATATCGTATAGTATTATGGGGTTCCAGAATACCCAGCTCAGTCCATAAACCATAACCCACGCCTGGACAAAGGAATTACTAACCTCCAAGGGATTGAAATTATGATCCCATTCATGGATGTGAAGGATGCCTGGTTTGAGCTAAATTGATCTCAAATCCCAAGCCCTCGTCTTCAAATCATCATAGGGAAAGGGCATGTGGATGATCCTGATCCCAAAGAAACACACTTCTAGTTGGTAAAACCCCAGATTCCTGATAGTCGATCGATTAAATCATCAATTTCCAAAGGTTTGGATCCCTTAGGAAAAAATAATCACATGATTATAGAAAACGTACTGATTTCTTGGTACTCTGAAATGGCATCCGGATTCAATTTGACAAAGGAAACATTACCCTTGGGGTGTATCCCTCCAGCAACGGATCCCTTGAAGAGGGATAAATACCTATTGGTAGTACCCTCTTCTAGTTTTTATCCACTGTTACCCCTCTAAAAATGATCTTTCGATTATCCATTCTAAAGGAAACATGTTTGTGGGAATCAAATTCCCCATGGGTGAGGAAAAAAATAGGTAGAAGACTCTGAACCGCCATTTTGAAGCCCGATATTGCCATCCAGGTAGAGCGAGAAGCTCTCACTACCCCCACCTATCCCTCAAAAGTGTACTCATTTTTAATTATTCAATATCACTCATTTTTAAAATGTATGTATTTAAGATTATATATTCATTAAAAATGTTAAAAATAAATTTTTAAATAAATTTTTATAAATAAATATATTTATAAATGTATATTTACTATATTTATAAATTTGTAAATTTATAATTATAAATAAAGAAATATTGTTTATATAATTATAAATAAATAATTTCATATTTAAATAATTATAAAATTATAATGATTTTATTTAAATAATGAATATACAATATTTATATTTATATTTATATTTATATTTATTTATTATATATATAATTATATAAATATATATAATGATTTGAATATATAAATATTATTTTTTAAAATTATTCATATATTTATAAATAAATAATTATATATATAAATAATTATAAAATAATAATAAATATATTTAAATAATTAATATATTAACTATATTTATATTTATATTTATATTTATTTATTAAATATATATATATATATATAATTATATAAATATATATAATGATATATATATATTTATAATTATAAATAAATAAATATAAATATATTTATAAATATATTTATTTATAAATGTATATTTACTATATTTATAAAATTATATATTTATAATTATAAATAAAAAATATAATTTAAGAAATAGTATTTAGGTAACTATAAATAAATAATTATATATTTAAATAATTATAAAAACGTAATAAACAAATATATAATTATATAAATATATTTTTTTATTTTTTTATAATTATAATTATAAATCCTTTATCAACACTTCTTTAGCACTGATAAAAGGCGTCTTTATCAGCACTTATTAATTCAGCATTGATAATATATATCGTTATTAGTTCTTTTTTAGAAGCACTGATAAAAGTTTCCCCAATCTATTTAAAAGAACCCTAACTGTGACTCATTCAGTCACGATTCTCAGGCTCTCGTGGAACTCCCCTTCTACCGGTGCTCCTCCTCTACGTTCTCTCAGATGAATCCAGTCTAGAATCCAAGGTATGTTGTTTTCTTCTTTTCCTCTCTCTCTAATTACTTTTTTGGATTCTATGGTTTGTGTTTTTTTAGCGTTCTCATCCAAGAAGAACCATACTTCTCTTCTCCCAAAACTATAGTCATGAGTGGTCTCTCTAAGTCATCCTCATTGTTTCCATTCTTATCGCCACCTTTACCCATGGCTATTTCCATTGTTAGCACTATCGTTGTCACTATCACCACTGTCCACATTGCTCCACTAAACATTCCCTCTAATAATTCCCCAAAAGCTACATGGTCACTGCATATCATAGATATCATATAAGACAATAATGAATCTTTTAGTAATGGAAAATGGAAATGGGTTGTGTGCTTCACATATAGTACTGGGGACTCATTCTTTTCATCATCATAGTCTTTCACTAGTGCAGAAAACGTTATTTACATCACCATTTTTTATGTCGGTTATACATAACCGATGTGATAATCTATGAAACATGGTTTTCTACGTTGGTTATTTTATAACCGACATAAAAAATGTGGTTAGTAAATTTTTAACGTCGGTTATTTTAATAACCGACGTTACAAATCACACACATTCATTTTTTACGTCGGTTATAAATTAACCAACGTAAAAAACCAATGCACGGGGTTTTTTACGTCGTTTATTTGATAACTGACGTAAAAAATGATCTATTTACGATTTTTTTACGTTTGTTATAAAATAGACGATGTAAAAAAGCGGCTTTTGAGGCCTTTTTGACGTCGGTTATTTGATAACCGACGTAACAAAACAACCCGCAGAATTTTTTAAGTCGGTTATAAAATAACTGACTTAAAAACTGTTATTTCTGATACATTTTTTACGTCGGTTTTTCTATAACTGACGTAAAAAACCAACACGCGGATTTTTTTACGTCAGTTATAAAATAACCAACATAAAAAATTCCGTATCTGATACATTTATAACATCGGTTATTATAATAACCAACGTTATAAATGTAAAAAAAATATTTTATAACATCGGTTATTAAATAAATGACATTATAAAACATTTAAAAAATTAACAAGCCCCGTGGATTGTCATTTACGATTTTTCGATCGACAGTCCGACGACTCGTCTCCCTCGCATGGTAAACCCTAATCGACTTGTCAATCTCGTTGTGTTAAAATCATTTTTCCATTATTGTTTATCATCATTACTCTCCTCGGATCTATCATCTCAACTCGCAACACTCAGGTAAGCCTCCCACGACTTTATTTCATTCGTTTTTTTCGGATAGTTTATATTTACGTTTTGTAGTTTTTTTTGTTAAAAATAGGTATGATTCTTCGATTTCGAACCCTCATGCCTTGTTTTTCCATCATCATCTTATTTATCATCCCCAGATCTATTAGATCAACTCCCAATATTCACATAAGCCTCACCTACTTCTATTTAGTTTGTTTTTGTTTTACGAATGCCCAACATTGATGGTAATTTTTGTTGTCATTGACAACTAATGATCTCATTCACCTATATTACTACATAAAATGGTTATTGATTAAATGTACAAATTGGGAAATGATATTTCATGTGTTGTTGTTGCTTATGTTTATCCTCTTTTATATGAGAATCTATTAGACATATAATGTAATTGTTGTTGACCTCTATGGCCCTTCGATGCATCGCTATGTCTCATGATTCCAAATAAAATTGGGTTCTGCTGATTGCTTACCCTAGTATTTTTTGAGGCCTTGGCCAAGGCCTTGAAAATATGTTTATGATTTCTAGAATTATCCATTACCTAATTCTGATATTAGTTATCGAGAAAACTTTTGATCATTTGACTAGTTGAATATCAATGGTTATTTTTCATTATCATACGATCATTTAAGTAGACATATTTAATAATATTTAATTCCAACTATTTCATGCTGAAGTAATATATTAAATGCATGTGTTTTTAGTTGTTCACCATGCCTAGTTTTTATATGTAAACCATTGTTTGGGGGGTTTTCCGGGGGGTGGGGGGCCGTCCAGAGGGTTGGGGGGTGTCCAGGGGGTGTCCAAGGGGGTGTGGGGGTGTGGGGGGATGTCTAAGGGGGTAGAGGCATGTCCAGAGGGTTTGGGGGGTTGTCCGAGGGGGTAGGGGGTATCCAGAGGGTTGGGGGTGTTCAGGGGGGTGTCCAAGGGGGTAGGGGTGGGGTGGTGTCCAGGAGGGTGGGGGTGCTGTTTAGAGGGGTGGGGGCTGTCCAGTGGGTGGGGGGCTGTCCAGAGGGTTGGGGGTGTCCAGGGGGGTGTCCAAGGGGGTGGGTGGGTGTGGGGGGCTATCCAAGGGGGTGGGGGCCTGTCCAGAGGGTTTGGGGGGTTTTCCGGGGGGTAGGGGTTGTCCAGAGGGTTGGGGGTGTCCATGGGGTGTCCAAGGGGGTAGGGGTGGGGGATGGTGTCCAAGAGGGGTGGGGGTGTTGTCTTGAGGGGTGGGGGGATGTCTAGGGGTGGGGCTGTCCAGAGGGTTGGGGTGTCCAGGCGGTGTCCAAGGGGGTAGGGGTGGGGGTGGTGTCCAGGAGGGATGGGGGTGTTGTCTAGAGGGGTGGGGGCTATCCAGGGGTGGGGGCTGTCCAGAGGGTTTGGTGGTGTCCAAGGGGGTGTCCATGGGGGTGGGTAGGTGTGTGTATGGGGGGGATTTCGAAGGGGGTGGGGGCCTGTCCAGAGGGTTTTGGGGGTTGTACAGGGGGTGGGGGCTGTCCAGAGGGTTGGGGGTGTCCAGGGGGTGTCCAAGGGGGTAGGGGTGGGGTGGTGTCTATGAGGGGTGGGGGTGTGGTCTAGAGGGGTGGGGTCTATCCAGGGGGTGGGGGCTGTCTAGAGGGTTGGGGGTGTCCGGGGTGGGGGTGTCCAAGGGGGTAGGGGGTGGGGTGGTGTCCAGGAGGTGTGGGGGTGCTGTCTAGAGGGGTGGGGTGCTGTCTAGGGGGGTGTCTAAGGGGGTAGGGGTGGGGGTGGTGTCCAGGAGGGGTGTGGGGTGCTTTCTAGAGAAGTGGGGGGTTGTCCAGGGGTGGGGGTGTCTAGGAGGTGTTGGGGGCTGTCCAAGGGTGTGGTGGTTTCTATGGGGTGTCCAAGGGGGTGAGGGTGGTGTCCAGGGCGTGAGGGGTTGTACAAAGGGGTGGTGGTGTCCAGGGGGTGTCCAAGGGTGTGGGGGATAAGTGTCAATTGGGATTGACTATTGCATCATGGTTTCTGAGATTATAACATGATTATTATGCCGTGATGATTGGCTTTACATTGAGATTTTCTCCATCTGAATTTTTATTTTAAATATGATGTGATTATAATGTTTACTCCATTTTCTCCAATTTTCTTTCAACCACTATAGGCCCCATGGTTTTCTTTGATTCAATGGAATTTAAAACTTTTATATCTAACTATATTTTGTTTTTAAAATAATATTCAAGCATATTTTTTTAAATACGCACAGATTTCTTTTATATTTCAAAATTGTTTTACATTCAAATTATAATTTTTTTTCATATAAACATATATTTGTCTTATAATAAAAATATATATATATTTGATATTTTTTATAGGTAATAATGAGTCAAAGTTGGATTACGGCACATCGAATGAGCAATGAATATGAGGAAGGTGTTGATGCCTTTTGGAATTTTCTAAACAAAATGTTCCAAGTAGTGACATTTTTTTCTGTCCATGACTAAAATGTTTGAATATGACGAAGTTAAAAAGTAGAGAGATAAAAGATCATCTGATTTTTCATGGTTTTAAAACGAGTTACAGCCCTTGGATTTGGAATGGTGAAACTAGATAGAATGTCACTGATGATGATGATTCGCAAGATGGTAACTCCGATGGAATTTAAGAAATGATTCGCGATATTGTTGTAGAAAAAATTGAGATAGAACCGACAATTTCATGTCTATATGGTGATTCTGAAAAACCATTATATTCTGGTTGTACAGATTTTACGGTTTTGTCGGTGGTGTTAAGATTTGGTTAAACTGAAGGAGAAACATGGATGTAGTGACATAAGTTTTACAGAGCTGCTGCAATTGATGAAAGACATTCTTCCAAAAGATAACGATCTTCCAGATTCACATTATAAGGCCAGGAAAATATTATTCCTGATAGGATTGGGATACAAGAAAATACATGCATGTCTGAATGACTGCATTATATATAGTAAGGAATATGAATTTCTATCAGAGTGTCCTAAATGTGGGACATCACGGTATAATGTGAAAGAAAAATCACAGGCTGATGTAGAGATAACAAAGATCCCTTCAAAGGTATTTTGGTATCTTCCTATAATTAATCGTTTCAAATGTTTATTTGCTAATTCACATGATGCAAAATGGTTAGGATGGCATTCTGATGAGCAGGTATGTGATGGAAAAATATGTCATCCAGCTGATTGTCCACAGTGAAAGAAAATTGATGCACATTATTCTACATTTGGAAATGAAATTAGAAATCTCAGACTAGGTTTGTGTACAGATGGAATGAATCCATACCGAACCCTCAGTAGCGCACATAGTTCATGGCCTGTTTTATTGGTAATTTACAACCTCTCTCCTGAAGTTTATATGAAGCGCAAATATGTCATATTGAGTATAATGATCTCTGGTCCAAAGCAACCCGACAATGATATTGATGTTTACTTGTCACCATTGATTGATGATTTGAAACTGTTAAGGGCTGATGTTATTAGGGTGTATGATTCTTATAAAATAGAATATTTTCAACTACATGCAGTGCTTCTGTTCACTATAAATGACTTCCTAGTGTATGTAAATTTGTCTGGATACAATGTTAAAGGGAATAAAGCAATTCCAATTTGCGATCAACAGACATCATATTGTTAATTGCATCATGGGAGGAAAACAGTGTATATAGGTCATTGAATGTTTTTTCCTATGGATCACCCTTATAGAAGATTAAAAAAGGCATTCGATGGCTCAGAAGAATTTGATACTGCTCCAAAACCTTTATCCCCTGATCTGTATTTTGAGAGGGTGAAAAACTGTGATGTCACAATGGTAAAGACATAGAAATATGGTAATGATAGACATATTTGGAAGAAAATGTCAATATTTTTTTAGCTACCATATAGGAGGTATCATGAAGTTAAACATAATATTAATGGCATGCACGTAGAGAAGAATATATCTGATTGTTTTATTGGAACATTGTTAGATATTAAAGGAAATACAAAAGATGGGTTGAATGCAATATTAGACTTACTATCAATGGTAATACGTTTGGAGTTAGCTCCCACTCCTAAAGGAAGATGAACATTTCTTCCCTCGGCTTGTCATACATTATCGAAGAGGGAGAAAATTAGCTTTTTTCAGTTTTTTCATGACATCAAAGTGCCTCCAGGTTATTCTTCAAATGTAAAAATTTTTGTCTCATTGAAGGACTTGAAGTTTATAGGTATGAAATCACATGATTGTCATGTCATGATGCAACAAATTCTACCAGTTGAATTGCGTGGAATATTGACCATCCGTGTCAGAAAGACTATATTGAAGTTGTGTTATTTTTTCAATTCAATTGGTAACAAGGATATTGATGTGAATGATCTGAACATTTTGGGAAAGGATGAAATTTTTATAATTTGTCATTTGGAAATGTATTTTCTTCCAACTTTTTTTGATATAATGGTGCATTTAATGATTCATCTGGTTCGAGAAATAAAGATTTTTGGATCTGTATATCTTTGTTGGATGTATCCTTTTGAAAGTTATATGAAAATATTAAAGGGGTATGTTAAAAATCCATATCAACCTGAAGCCTCTATTATTGAAAAGTATATTTCTGAGGAGGTAGCATAGTTTTGTACGAGCTACTTGGCTGTGACGCAACACATTGGTTTGCCTCCATCTCACCATGAACGAGTTAATAATGATGGAATGGGGATTTGTGGCTTGAAAGTCAAATCATTATTAACTGAACAGATGAAGAAGTTAGAATCATACATCTTGAATAACATAGCTGATGCTCAACAGTATATCACGTTGCATATTAATGAGTTGAAAAAATGTCGTCCAAAGCAGAAAGAAATGTGGATTTTGAATGATAACAAAAAAACTTTTTTTCATGGTTTAAAAAGACCATGCTTGGTAGTTTAGATGTATCAGAGACATTAAAATGGATAGTGGGTGGTCCATGTTTAAATGTGATAACATAGTCCGGTTATGACATTAATGGATATACATTTCATATGAAAGCTTAGGACAACAGAAGTGCAGTTTAGAATAGTGGTGTATTGGTGTTTGCATAAGCAATGCATTTTTTGAGTGCTAAGGAAAAAACCAATTTCTGCATCAAGTTCATATTATGGAGTGACTGAAGACATATGGGAGGTTGATTACTTTAAAATTAACGTTCCTGTTTTTAACTATAAATGGTTTATCGGTGAAAACAGTGTCAGACAAGATGAATTTGGAATGACACTTGTTAATTTGAATAGATTGGAAGACACAATTGATTCTTTTATAATGGAAATACATGAAAAACAAATTTTCTATGTATTAGATAAATCAGATATGCAGTGGACTATTTTTTCACAAGGGAAAAAACAATATGATGGTGAAGATGAACTTGATGAAGATGCTGATTTATGTGAGATCCCTACATACATGGAAAGATTAATAGAACATAATTATGAGCATGTTGAATACATGGTTTGTGCCATAAGGAACGATCACGACGAAGGAATTTGGGAAAACAATCCATTTGTACATTCCTAAAATTATAAGTAACATATGTTTATTTCTTTTTTACATTTATTCTTTTCATAAAATGTTAGGTATTATAAGTTTTTTACTTATTAGAACATATATTAAAAGAAAATAAGTATAAGTTTTTGTTTATTTTATGTTTATTTAGTTTACTTTATCATGATTACCATTACATAAATTATATATCTAATATTTTTGTTCAGTGATAATTACTTTACCATGTTTACCTGGTTTACCATGTTTACCATGTTTACCATGTTTCCCGTGTTTACCATATTGACCATATTTACCAGCTTTACCATTATTTAACATACTTACCATATTACTAATGTTTAATACTACGTAACTTAGTACACTTTTCTATTTTATGATTACAGTAGTATTAAAATATTTGAATTTTAATATTCTTGAACTAATGTTTGTTTTTTTTGATTTAAAGGATATTGACAGATCATTCAGTTGATCAACCAAATGATTCTAGAGATGAGAATATTCGTCATACCTCTGGGTAGGAACATTCACATGCTCCTCTTGATGTTCCCCAATATTCTGCATGTGCTCCTATTACGACAAAGAGTTCAAAGGTTGGTAAAAGTGGGTGCACACGTTTACCAAAATTAGCACTTGCTCGTACGCAGGATCAGAGGATACTCGTTGAGTTTGATGATGATGATATTCCTAGAGGTCCAAATGAAAAATATTTTAAGATTTTTGTAGCAACCCAGGATAAGAGCAAAGTAAGCATTCTATATGATGTCTGGTGAAGTGTGGATAAAGCGATAATCTCTCAGGTGTGGGAGATGATTTTTGTTAGATCTTTTTCTATTGCTCGACTATTATTTAAATGTTTCTAGTATATGTAATATGTTTAACCTCTTCTTTATTAGATGAAATTTGATATTCCTAACCCTGGAGGTGTCAGGAAGAAATGCTTATCATTGGATGCTAGGAGATGGAGAGATTTCAAATCAACCCTCTCATCTTATTTCATTTATGGTCATAGGAGTCATGTCAATCCATGTCGTATATATCCTTTTATAGATGAAGACACATGGAGATAGTTTTTTGAATGTAGAAGAAAAGAGACATTTTTGGTAAGGGTAATGTAAACTTTTGTAAGCTTTCTTATATAAATGATCTCATTAATTTTTTGTTAATGATTTCTTATTCTTAACTTACAGAAAACAACGAAAGCTTATCAGGAGATCTAATCTAAAAATGTATACACTCAAAGTTTGTCTCGGGGAGGGTATGCATTTTTGGAAGAACAAATGATGGACGAAAAATTTCAACAACTTAGAGCTGAGTCTTCAAGCTCTGGAGAGGTGGACCCTCCATCCCCTCCATCTAGGCATGAAAAATGGAAGAGAGCTCAGAAGGGAAAAAAGGGAAATATCTTTCAGAAGAATCGAGAATCATAGCTGAGAGGATTGTAAGATATCTATTTTATTTATTTAGTTAACTATTTTCTTCATATAATTTCAGTCATTACAGAAATGTTCAATTAATTAATACAGGACTCTCGTGAGGAGTAGAGTTCACAGGGGACATTTACAGCTACTGGGAGGCAAGATATTTTATCTGTAGCATTGGGAAAGCCCGAACATCCTGGTCATGTAAGAGGATTTCCGGAAGGTATATCAGTAAGAAAAGTGTTTCCACGTTCTTCAACTTCTAACCTTTAGGGGGTTCATAAAAAAATAGAATCCTTGGAGGGTAAAGATCATAATATTAATGTGACGATGGAGGAAAACATTAGAGAATTAGTACAGACTATGTTTGCAGACATGCAAAGACAATTTCAGACTGTATCTCCCACTCCTCCACCTCCCTGTGCAGACCCCATTATTTATCCTCCTCCTCCGCCAGTACCTCCCACTCCCCTACCTCATCCTGCGAACCCCATTTTTTATCCTACTCTTCTGCTGCAGCTTCCTACTTATTGCGAGTTGTATGTTGATGATCCTCAACATCATAAAGGTGTGTACGGGTTAGTATATTGTATAAAAGATACATTTCATCATCAACAATTAGAGGTATAGAATCAGAGGGTCAATGTATAGGATATTATAGATAGATTAGCTCGGGTACCATTACCTACAGATGAGGTGATGCCAGTTGGACATAGTATCAGCCATTTTTTAATTTGGCCATCCAGACTTATTCAACTCATTACCATATAGGTATGAATGTTATATCTTTTATTTTATTTTATTATTAAAGTTGTTTTATCATTTGAAAACGAATATATTTTTCAATTTATTTTTACAGTAATACTTCAAAGGTAAAGAAATATTGTATAGAAAACAACAAAGACAAATGGATATGACATCAGATACATATTCTATTAGTCTTGACATATTTTCAAGATATTCAAATTTGTTCGCGGGTCATTATGAGTTTCCAATGGAAGCTCATGTTTGTGGACATGCAATAAGTGTGGGGATTTTGAAAACTGATATCATGGAACTTTTTAATGAAGATAAGTTGGGCATCAACGTGGTGCAATTTTTTTCCAAGAAAGTCTTAACACCTTTTCCCTGCGTTATATTTATTAAAAATGTGTTCTTATGTCTGTTTTGTATTAGGTATCTTTATAAAATTTGTGAGAGGAATGAGCTGACAGATGTATATGGATTCATGGACCCGCAATTGATTTCCTCTGAAGCATGTGCATTGGATGAGGAACAAATAATGCTTTATATTTCTGAAAGACTTGAATAGAATATAGTCACACAATGTTGGATGATGCCTTTTTGTGAGAGGTATGAAACACATCTCTCTCAAATAGTTAATTATCTTTTAACATAAAAAACCACTATCGTTAAATTTACTTTTATCAGTGATCGTTGGTTGTTAGGGGTTTTTTCCCCAAGGGAGAAATCACTTTATTGGATATGCTCTGTCCATGATGATGTGCGAGAAAGTTTTAAGAATATATTGGAAAAGTAAGTTTTAATTTATCAATTGTTTTATATAATATAATGCATTTTAAATTTACCCCATTCGTATTATTTTCGAATAGGGAATGGGCCTACTTTCGAAAAAACACAAAGAAAAGGAGTGCAATGATCAAATATGTAAATGCAATGGTAAATATCAATTTATAATTTTTGATTTTTGATTTATTACATAAAAATAATATATTTAATTTACACTGATTCAAACAGAATTTTCATGAACAACAAGGCGTCATCGAATGCGGATATTATATGTTAATATTTATGTATGAAATAATAATAACTGGGACAGTTGTGAATTTTGTCCGGGTAAGATTTCCTCATAAACTGTTCCATAAAATTTCAATTTGATTTATTCATTATACACGTTAACTACTATCATATTCATTTATAGCTTTTTGATGACCCTCAACCCTATACTACTGAAGACATCAAACACTTACAATTGGAGTGGTCAAATTATTTTACAGGTTTGATTGAATTTTAGTTGTTTGTAATGTATAATGTAATTTTGAAATTTTTCATTGTAATTGTGTATTTGGTAGTCGTTTAGGTTGGATTTAGTTTTTTTTTGAAGCTGACCATGTAAGTTTTGAATGTTATATATGTGAATGTTTAATTTTGCTCTACTTCATTTTTTGGTCTACTTATGATGGTTTTTCTGGTATGGATTCTGGTCTGGGGGGAGGGGTTACAAGGCTGTGGGGGGTGTTCAGTGGGGTTGGGGTGTCCATGGGTCTGGGAGGGATGTCCGGTGGGGTGGGGGGCAGTCCAGGGGGTGGGAGGGCTGTCCAGGGGTGTGAGAGGGTTGTCTAGGGGTGTGGGAGGGTTGTCCAGGGGTGTAGAAGTGTTGTCCAGGTGGGGGGTATACATGAGGGTGGGGGGTTGTCCAGTGGTGTTTGGGGCTTTCCAGGGGGTCGGGGGCAGTCCAGGGGTGTGGTGGGGGCTTTAATGGGGTGGGGGAGTGTTGTCCAGGGTGTGTGGGGTATACATGAGGGTGGGGGGGGGGGGGGTTGTCCCGGGGTGTTTGGGGATGTCCAGGGGGTCAGGGCAGTCTAGGGGTGTGGTGGGGGCTGTCAAGTGGGGTGAGGGGGTGTTGTTCAGGAGGGTGGAGGGGTTGTCCTGGGGTGTTTGGGGATGTCCAGGGGGTCGGAGGCAGTCCAGGGGTGTGGTGGGGGCTCAAATGGGGTGGGGGAGTCCTGTCTACGGTGTGTGTGGGGGGGGGGGTATACAAGAGGGTGGGGGAGGGGGGGGGGGGGGGTTGTCCCGGGGTGTTTGGGGCTGTCCAGGGGGTTGAGGGATATCCGGGGATGTGGTGGGGGCTGTTAAGTGGGGTGAGGGGGTGAGGGGTGTTGTTCAGAAGGGTGGGGGTGTTGTCCTGGGGTGTTTGGGGATGTCCAAGGGGTCGGGGGGAAGTCCAGGGGTGTGGTGGGGGTTCCAATGGGGTGGGGGAGGGCAGTCCAGGGTGTGGGGGGTATACATGAGGGCGGGGGGTTGTCCAGCGGTGTTTGGGGCTGTCCAGGGGGTCGGGGCTGTCCAAGGGTGTGGTGGGGGCTGTCAAGTGGTGTGAGGGGGTGCTGTTCAAGAGGGTGGGGGGGGGGTGTTCCAGGGTGTTTGGGGATGTCCAGGGGGTTGGGGGCAGTCCAGGGGTGTGGTGGGGGCTCCAATGGGGTGGGGGTGGGCTGTCCAGGGTTTGGGGGGTATACATGAGGGTGGGGGTTGTCCTGGGGTATTTGGGGTTGTCTCGAGGGTCGGGGGCAGTCCAGGGGTGTGGTGGGGGCTGTCAAGTGGGGTGAGGGGGTGAGGGGTGCTGTTCAGGAGGGTGGGGGTTGTCTCGGGGAGTTTGGGGATGTCCAGGGGGTCGGGGGGCCGTCCAGGGGTGTGGTGGGGGCTCCAATGGGGTGGGGGAGGGATGTCTAGGGTGGGGGGGGGGTTATACATGCTAGTGGGGGGTTGTCCCAGGGTGTTTGGGGCTGTCCCGAGGTGTTTGGGGTTGTCCAGTGGGTCGGGGTGAAGTCCAGGGGTGTGATGGGCTGTAAAGTGGGGTATGTTTTATATGTTATCAATGTAAATGCTTAAATTTTCTGTAGTTCTTTTTTTGATCTGCTTCTGTTTTTGTGGTATGAATTCTTGATTTGGTTTCTGGTTGTTTTTGGGGGGGAGCATAGGACTTCTTTCAATTTTTTTTAAAAAAAAAATTCTTCCACGTCAGTTATTTTATAACCGATGTGATAATGAAATCGGGAAGGGTTTATCACGTCGGTTTTTTTTAATAATTGATGTGATAAAAGGCCTGGGAAATGGTTTATCACATCGGTTATTAAATAACCGACGTGATAAACCCCCCCTGATTGGTATAGCACGTCGGTTATTATATAACCGATGTGATAAACCATTTCCCAGGAGTTTATCACGTCTGTTATTTAATAACCGACATGATAAACTCCCACATATGTGTTTATGGCATCAGTTATTATATAACTGACGTGATAAACCCCCCCCCCCCCGGTTTATCACAGCGGTTATATAATAACCGACTTTATAACCCCCCCCCCCCCGGTTTTTTCACGTCGGTTATTAATTAACCGACGTGATAAACACCGCGATGTTATGTTTTTTTACGTCCATTTTTAAATAACCGACATAAAAAATGTTATTTATAACGTCGTCTTTATTAACATCGGCTAAAAATCGACGTAAAAAATGAAAAATAACTAATGTAAATAACATTTTTTCACTAGTGTTTATAGCTTCCCATGGAGTGAGATCTTCTATTATAGAGTAAGTAAAGGATGTTTGGTTCAAAATATTATTGAGCATCGATAAGGGAATCATCCCACCAATTGTTGTAATGGAATCTTCTTTTTTACAAATATGTTCCTATCAAAAACTACAACCAATTGGAAAATTACCTACTTAATATGTAGTTCAATGGTGTTTATTATAATCATTTGAGTTTCCCCAAAAATATTATAGAAAAAAATATAGATTCATACATTTTATCTTTAGTTGGAAGGACCAAGGGCTTCATGTATATTTTCCATAGCTTTAGGTCTCTCTATCATGTGTTTTAATGATAGAAGAGTCCTAATTCCCTCAAACTCCACTATTATAGGCCACTGTGATTTTTATTCCACATTATCCTTACTTTTTTTAAAAAAAATGGTACATTGATAGGTATATTTATTTATATTCATATGTTAATATTATATGAATTTCAATTTAATGTGATGTTTTTAATGAAAATTTGGTTCAAACAATATTGATTCTCACCTTCTATTATTTTATTTTATGGTATTTATTAAAATATTTTTGTTTTTTATTAAACTGATATAAAATGAATGATTATTTTTAGAGAGTTATATATTATTAATGTATTTTGCTATAATGAATAATTAAAATTTCATTTAGGTTATTTTTGAATATGAGTGTGTTTATAGTATACATTGGATAAATATATTTTTAAAAAATAATAAGTGTCGAGTTTTATTTTATTTTTAAAAAGAATTTTTCTTTAGTTTTGTTCTAATTAGATGTAACAAATACTTTCTCCTTAAATATAAAAATTACTTCAAGATTTCCATTAAGGATAAGTTTATCTATATTAATTCCACAATATTTAGATCATTTAGGATATGTAAGAATTTTTAATGAATGAATTTTATAGTATTTTTTAGAAATAGATAATTTATTGTTTATTAACCATTGAAATATCTTATTCATGATTTAAATAATTCAATACTAATTAAATAACTCCATTGATAAGGGTTTTAGATTGGCATTAAATATAATCAATGACAGTGAAAGATTATATGTTTGTTATATTTGAGAAAACATGGGTTGTATAGAATCTTGATAAATTTTTATGTATTACACATTCTATAATAGAAATATTTAAGAGATTATCATGTTTAGTTATTCAATTAAGAAATTTCATGATATGATGCCATATTAGTTATAGTTTTTATATATGTATTTAATATTTTATTTTTTAGATGAAATAGTTCATAATATATATATGTTGATAGGAAAAATATATTCTTCAAATTATTTTACTATAATCATACACAAAAATATGGTTTTAATAATATTTATATTGTAAAATAAACCAATATACATTTATAAATAATTTTTTTACTGTGGGAACTATATGAATTATTATAAAATGTAACATGATTTTTTTAGACATTAGAATTTTAGGAAATGGAAAAATTATGTGGCTTTTATTTAGTAAGTCTCATTTTTATCTTTGTATACATTTTTTACTAATTGTTTAACTAATATTTTTTGTTTACTTGTCTAATCATTCTCTCTCTAGAGTATTTTTTTATAAAATTGTTTTATTAATCATAAATGGTAACTATTTTTTGTCGAATTTTGATAAATATTGCCTTATAATATTATTCTTTGAGTAATAAATTGATATTATTTTTAATATAACTCTTAATGTATGATTATAATATTTTTCTACAAGAAATACATGTGTGGATGTGATAAAAATAATTTTTATCATGTATTAGAATATGATGGGTATTATGTGAGGTCTTGGTATGGTATGTTAGAATGTGTGTTACTATATACATGTTAGTGATTCATTGAGGGCTAGGGTGAGGGTGATGTGATATTTTTATTATTGTTTGTTCTTCTTTATGGTTTTTCATAAGTTAGGTTTAACTAATGTATTATGGCACCCATTGTGTGGTTCTTTCCTAAGGGAACCAATTATGTTAAGAATTCCCCATAGTCTGAATGCACTTCTTAAGAAAAATGGATATGCTATATCCATTTCATGATTTGGATGTAATAAATACATGTGATGGTTATCCCAAAGGGATAGTCTTGGATGATAGGGGTCTGAGGTCGAATCTCATGGTACATATTATGTGGTTATTTATAGAGGTAGATAAATATTTTTTGCTCCTATTATGATTTAAATATTAACCTCATATTTGTGAAATGATTTTAATGTTAGGGAACAACCATGTTATAAACTTATATAATGATTAGTATAATTCACTATTATGAAATGAAGTAGGTGCCTTTGATTATCATGGTGTCTTGGTTAGTACACAATGACTTGACTTCCATATGTATTTTGAGTGTTACTATTTTGAACATATACTCAAATATATACATTTTTTGTATATTTTAGGGGCCCTTTTAGTTGTTATTTATTTATTTTTAGACTCACGCCCTATACATGATCCTCCGTGGATATAGAGATCCTGTATTTGAGGTATAGGTTAGCGAAGAAGACCAGTAACATAGATTAGAGTCTGTGCATCTCAGTGGGAATGAGTTTATGTTCTCGTCATAGTGTTAGGGAAATTTTATCATTTTGAGATGATATTTGAAATTTTAAATTAAGATGTAGTAATTTAAAAAGTTTTATGGTGAACAATTTCATCCTCCCCATCTGCATATCTTGAACAGTTATTATTGCATTTTGTTGCTTGAGACTCATCCTCCATATCTTCTATGTTTCTTGAACTACTCTGAGCAGTAGTCATCCAAAATGCTCACCGGTACCTAGTATGGGATGAATAATAGTTAGATTAGTTCAAAAAATATAGGTGCATTTCCAAAAGATATAAAGTATGTGTCTCAAGAAACAAAATGAAATAGTAATTATTCAGGAGATGAAGATGATGAGGATGACAATTTTCTATAACTTTCACCTTTGGATGAACTCAGAGGATAACACCTACCATAGTGGATTAATTATTTTCTTAAATTCAATTACCCATTTCCTTTAAAATGGTTGTAAGCTAATTGTTTGATAAAGATTGTGAATATGGAGTTGTTGAGTTCATCAAGTTTTTAATAGAGCATGCACATGACCCTTATCAAATTGTTTTTCAGTGTTTATATATTTTTTATTAAAGAAAAATTTAATGTTTGAATACTCATGAAAATAATGTATTCATCAAATGATGATGTTACCAATCCTAATGAAGAATAGACTGTTGATGATGAAACTACAGAATTATTAGGGGATCAATAACATGTTGATAAAAAAACAGCAATGATGCAATATCACAGTGTTGGATAAAATTATCAAGGCAAGAAGTCATGGTATAAAATTTGAGGTTGGTTGGAATCAATTTTGCCAAACTATTGACCCAAAAAAGTTAATGTTCATTAGTTATGTTGGGGTCCCAATGAGGATGAATTTGACGATTGATATTGATTCGTGGTGCCACGTCTAGTTTGTAACAAATGAAACCCTTTGGAAAGATATAACAGTAATTTTAAGATATACTTTCTATATTTTACCAAAAAATTATATAATGAAAACTTTATTTAATTTTAATTATTCCCTACAGAGTTCATTTATTTTAGAATATTTTTGCTTGAAATTTATCGTAATGGCCATTAGAAGAGAACATAGAGGCTTTCAGACTCTTCTTACCAAGTTATATATTAGGGATGCTTAGGGAAAAGTAAAGTCCCACCCACCAATCATTTATTCACACATTATAAATTAAGAAACATAGACTTATTTCATTAGTCGTTGTAATGATAAATAATTTCATTTGAATTAAAGTCGATAATATATTATTTGAAATTATTTTTTTTCAATTTGATTTAAAAAATTTAATTTATGAAAAAAAAGAGTGCTGAAAATGAAGAACGTGCATCAAAACCAATGTACCCCTATCATAAAGAAAGGATGGGGTAAACCTCACTAGATAAGAAATTGGTATGTACTTTAAATCAATAATAAATGTTTTATGCGATATCAAACAACATATGTTCCTTTATTTATATACAGATTGATGAATCCAAATCCAAATCCACTTCCATCCCACATCATGTGCCATGGAGGGAGGCTCGTGTAAATAAAGAGGGTAAACTAGTTGATGAAAACACAAAAGCAGTTTGGGAAACACGTGTAAGTATGACATAATAGTAATTAATTATGATTTATAATAGTATTATATAAAAATATATATTTATGTTCATATTTTATTATACGGTTTAGAAATAAGAATTGGTAGTGATCGTACCAGAAGAAAAACTACTTTCAATAGCTTTGAAGCGGCCAAAACAATATGGTCTTGTTGAAGGAATAGGTTTTGGAGTGTCTCCCCAAACATATTTCGAGAAGACAAAACCACATAATGATATATATAATACGGTGAAAGGATTGCAGACACAAATATATGCTTTGCAAGATATTATTGTTTGGCCTGGTTTGACATAATAATGTACAAGAAAATATCAAAGATAACTAGTAGTGGAATAAAGATCTGCACATAAACCAAATGACCCGCTAGATTTGAGGCTAGTCATTACCCTAAACCGTATACCTTACCCATGGTAATCAGTTATTTCATTACTCTTTATACTAAATGTGAATGAAACAACTTCTGATAACTTTATATTACTAAAATTCTACAGGGTACAATTATATGTGATTTTTATCTATCAACACCCACACATAGACTTATTGTTAGGGGTATGGTATATAATATCCATAGAGACAAGATACACCAGAAAGACCTCCCAAAATATCACTTGCGAGTGGGGATTGAGGTAGCTCATGAGCCGAATTCTGAGTTTCCTATTCCATCTGTTTGTTTTTTTTGTGTCATTTAGTTTTTGATTTTTTTAATAGAAATATATAGTCTCTATTCAAAATGACACTATATATGGTAAAAATATTTTTTTTCAGTAGTTTAAACCACCAAAATATCACATAGAATATATAGTGGCTGTTTAACCACCGCTATTTATAATTATAGCAGTGGTTTAAACCACCGCTAAACCTTCTAGACTTTTAATTGCTAAAAACCACCTATGAAAATAAAAATAACCTCCGTTAAATAACGTTTCATGAAACATCATAGAAACCATAGCTAAATTGGTGAAAATGATGTGAGATGATTTCTGATGCCAAATTTTTCATTGGTTTATAAAAACCATTATGGAACCATTTTTCAGTGGTTTAAATGGCTACCAAACCAAAAAAAACCAACTCCTTCCCACTGCATTGTTATAGTGTTTGTATTGGTTTAAAACAATATGAAAATGATATTAAAACAATAATATTATTGTTGATCAAAGAAAGGGATCAAACACTTATTGAAAAACGTTGGGGGATGGGAACATGGGAAGTCCTTGACCTCCGGTAATCATGTGATAGTGGAAGGGTTCCAAATGAGGAGAAACATGTGTGTTGAATGAATGGGATAGGAGGAGATGGGATTTTTAGAGTAGGTAATGTAAATGAGAATCATGGTAAAATAAAATAAGGCATGTGTGACTATAGGTTGATTTTGTAGAGAAATGGGGAGTAGTTCCGATTAGTGTGGGGAGAAGGTGGGGAGTAAACAGAAGTGCTAATTTGTGAGGGTTTGAGTGGAAACATGAGAGAGCGATTAGGGTTATTATTTATGTTTATATACATTTTTATTTTGGAACAAATTTTTTTATTTAATTATGAAAAATACTAAACTAACCTGAATGAAAATAAGAGATTTTGTATTTTTCACCTTTTAAAACTTATGAAAAATAATTATAAATAATTGAAACATGTTGTGATACTGTTTTTATTATATAAATAATTTTTGTATTTAGGTTGAGAGGGATCCCTTACATAAATCATAGGCCCCAAGCATTACCTGGACTGAAAGATCTGATGATGATGGCCCAAAATCCCAACTGAATATGACTCAAAGGCCCCAAGAGATGACCATGAAGGACCAACCGAGAAAAATTTATCACTCCACAACTATATACTTAACATCACACCACCTACTTATAATGTCGGGGGGGGGGGGGGGGTTTGGGAACATGAGTGATCGTTTGCCTCTGGTAATCGTGTGATAATGAAAGGGTGTTGAATTAGGAGAAGCATGCGTATTTTGTGAAGGAGATAGGAGGAGATGAAAGTTACACTATAGGTAAAGTAGATGAGGATCATGAAAAAGGTAACTATGACATGAGAGACTGTAGGTCGACTACATAGAAAATTGGGGAGAGTGCAGATCAATGTGGGGAGGAGGTGGGGAGTGCTGTAGTTTTCGGGAACACTAGAAGTGCCTGTATGGAATGACCAACTCGAATTTTAGCCTTAGTTTATGAATAATAATTGATGTATATAAATATAGACATCATAACCAATGAAAATCATTGATTACTTGACTTGATTAAACACTGGAACAAAAAGAGATGGATCTTCACCTGTAATTTATAATAAATTTATATACTGATCTAGAATTACCTGAACTTTTAATTCTTCCATTGTTGATGATTTAGCTGATTTGATCTTTTCATACCATCATTATGCTATAGTATCTAAGTGCAAAATCCCTTTAGATATGATCCAAACATGAACTATAATATCTAAACATCATTATATAATCACTGGGTGCAAGCACAACCGATCATAATCGCTTGAATCATTCATAGTTGATCACAACGGAATTCTTATATGAGGATGAAGAACTCTTGATGATCTCTTAACGGGTTGAGTGGATAGGAGGATAGAGAACACATTAAGATCTATTTAACTCTCTCTAGGGATTGAGATAGATTCTCTCTATCTATTTTACAAGATTAAGCATCTCTTAGGAAAGTGATATAATTATATATTTATAAAGATAGGTCTAGGGTTTCCAATTGGAACATAATCACCATTCTAATTCCTTTTTTATTGGTGAACCCCGTGTCTTAATAATACTCTATCTATTATTCTATTGACATGTGTATCACCTAATAATAAATAAATATAATTTATATAATTTCCAATCAGGCCATTAAACACAATTCACTTTTCCTCCTTGAAATTTATCAGTCCTTAAATAATGGCTATTCATTTAAAAATAAATATCACTACATTATTCACAGATAAATATAATAAATATTATATTCACCAAACCATTTATATAAATATTTATTAATATTATTTAACTCACTTATTATTTCGAATAACTTGCAATTAAATCTTAGCAATCATCCAAAACACAAATAAAAATTATTTATTATAACTTGTTAAATTCAATACTAAATTCAACTAAGATTGCGGATACACATAGTGTGTCCCTCTAGGCCTCTTTCTCAGTGGAATTAGCTAAAACCTCCTGAAGTCCAAGGTTATCATATAGAAACACATAAAGAAATAGGTTTATGTCAAAATTACATGCAACCTCCTATGAATGCTTACTATGTAATATCACCCCTTTATCATGATATCTCGAATCTAGCTAGTTGTATATTGGTGTCATCAACCTATGTGCTCGATGTATCTTTCTTTGACTTTCGGAAATTGTACTCACCCATAGAACACCATGACCATGGATTTGTCTAGATAGATCCATTCCCAACAAAGGGCCTGAGATATTAGCTTCCATCAAAGGACAAAAATAGATAAATTCTTTCTCGCATTATCCATTAATGCAATATTACTCATGACACATCCAATATATCCCACCTCACTATGAGAATATGTTTTCACTGTTTTACTCAACACATCAAATCATAAAACTCATGGTATCCATTAATTATAATTTTAAAGTCTAAGGATCAATACACACATCCACAGAAAGGATCACCCACTGACACATGTAAATGTGGCTTTCTTATTGGTGGGTCTCGTTCCCATAATCTCCTGCACTAAAAATTACCAAGGGCATGCACTATGAGAGGGTTCCTCAAAGCCCTTTGAGTCTCCACCCTTGATATCCTATATCTTTTGTGTCCCATAAAATTATATCATCTAGCTATAGAAAATATATTGAAGAATATTATTGCAGCACCTCTTGGTTCTCATCACAAGGAGAAACTTATATGGAATTTTAGTGTGACATATATTCTTAGAAAATTATCACATAAAAATTTCAGGCATAGGAACACTCATGACATGATAAGAAACATCATTAATA
Organism: Viscum album; assembly: GCA_963277665.1. Lineage (NCBI taxonomy): Eukaryota > Viridiplantae > Streptophyta > Magnoliopsida > Santalales > Viscaceae > Viscum > Viscum album. Next base: position 1,416,125,459 of record OY728127.1, read on the forward strand.
TTTAAGATAATGAATACATGTAATCAATTACATAGAATTTTGTTATAGGGAACCAACCTCAACAGACTCCCACTTGCACATGAACCAACCACTACGGAAAAATTGACTTTTTGCAAAGGGTTATTTGCAACGAGAGTAGATCCTGTTGCAAATAGTCCATTTAAAGGATTATTTGCGATGGGGAAATTTACCCATTGCAAAAGGTTTGGCGCGGTTTGCGCGCCAAACCACAGGAACGATATTTGCAACCGGAGGTGCCTCCCCGTCACAAATACCCAGCAATGGTAAATACTATTTGCGACGGAGATATTCCCCCATTGCAAATAGTGTTTCAGCAGGTCACTATTTGCGACGAGACCCGTCGCAAATACCCTTTTAACCGCAAACAGTAATTAATGTGGCCAAAGGTATTTGCGACATGAGTCCCGTCACAAATAGTTCTGTCGCAAATAATACAACCTATATATACCACCATCTGTTTTTCCCTTATTCCTCTCTATTCATACATTCCCTCTCTCTCTCTAAACACTAATTCTAGAGTTAAAATTTCTCTGAGTTAATTTTTTTACGAACACGTTTTGAAGTCATCTACACCTATAAGAGATCAAGTTTAAAGGTATTTATGTTTTATTTAATTTAATATTTATTTCCTTTTTTATATTCATTTTAATTATTGTTAATTAATTTTAATTAAATTAGATTTAGATTGTTTAGTTATCAGTATTTATTTTTAATAATAAATTGAAATTATTAATGCTAATTATTAAAAATTATTGGTAATTACAAATTATTAACGATAATTAGTAATGAATATAAATAATTAGCAGTAATTTGCAGCAATTAGGAGTAATTAGGAATAATTAAGAATAATTAGTAATAATTAGGATGAATTAGTAATAAATATTAATAAATAGTAATAACTAATAAAAAATTGTAATAAATATTAATAAATAGTAATTATTAGTAATAATTAGTAATAATTAAGAATAATTAGGATTAATTAGGAATAATTAGTATTAATTATGATTAATTAGTAATAATTAGTAATAATTAACAGTAAATAGTAATAAATAGTAATAATTAGTAATAATTAGTATTGATTAGGATTAATTAAGATTAATTAGTAATAATTATTAATAAATAGTAATAATTAGCAATAAATAGCAATAATTAGCAATAAATAGTAAGAAATAGTAATAATTAGTAATAATTAGGATTAATTAGGGATAATTAATAATAATTAGGATTAATTAGGATTAATTAGTAATAATTTGTAATAAATATTAATAATTAGTAATAATTAGTAATAATTATTAATAATTAAAATTAAATAGAAATAATGAGTAATAATTAATACTAATTAGTAATAAATAGTAATAATTAGTAATACTTAATAATAATCGGGATTAATTAGTGTTAATTAGTATTAATTAGTAATAAATATTAATAATTAGTAGTAAATACTAATAATTAGTAATAAATAGTAATGAATAGTAATAAACAGTAATAATTAGTAACAAATGTTAATAAATAGTAATAATTTGTAACAAATAGTAATAAATAACAATAAATAGTAAAAATTAGTTATAATTAGCAATAACTAAAAGTAAGTAGCAATAATTAGTAATAAATAGTAACAATTAGTATTAATTAATAATAATTATGATTAATTAGGATTAATTAGTAGTAATTATGATTAATTATTATTAATAATTAGGATTAATTATGAATAATTAGTAATAATTATGATTAATTAGTAATAATTTGTAATAATTTGTAATAATTAGTAATAATTACTAATGATTAGTAATAAATAGTAAGAAATAGTAAAAAATGGTAAAAAATAGTAAAACATAGTAATAATTAGTAATAATTAGTAATAAATAGTAATAATAAATAATAATTAGGATTAATTAAGATTAATTAGTAATGATTAATAATAATTAGTATCAATTAGGATTAATTAGTAATAATTAGTAATAAATATTAATAAATAGTAATAAATAGTAATAAATAGTAATAAATAGTAACAAATACAAATAAATAGTAACAAATACTAATAAATAGTAATAATAAGTAATAATTTGTAACAAATACTAATAAATAGTAATAACTAGTAATAATTAAAAGTAAAGAGTAATAATTACTAATAATTACTAATAATTACGATTAATTAGGATTAATTAGTAATAATTAGTAATAAATATTAATAAATAGTAATAATTAGTAATAATGAGTAATAATTAGAAATAAATATTATTAAATATTATTAAATATTAACAAATTGTAATAATTATTAATAAATAGCAATTAATTGTAATGAATTGTAATAATTATTAATAAATAGTAATAATTAATAATAAGTAAAAGTAAACAAAGTGATAATTAGTAATAATTAGCCCAGTTCACATAGAACATGCCCTAAAAGAGGATGAGAGCACCAGTAGTAGACACGAGAAGCAGAGCTAAACAGATTGGATGAATGAGAGGGTATGGAAACCGCCATCGGGACTAGGCACCGTGTAGCTTTGTACATGGGAAAGCTAACCGATCAGCAATGCAGGTGGGGAGATAAACAAGATCAATGATATAGAAGCTGGGGAGGGGCAGTTCTAGTGGGATGGGCCTATGTGTCATGTCTCGGGCATGGTATGCCTCTAGGCCTTCGGGTCATGTATTACGGGTCTTGTCGGGCCTTGTTCCTTGGGCCTACGGGTCATGTACGGGTTCCCCTTCGACCCTTAAAAGGGGGGTTAGCTATAAAAAAATAAAAAAATAAGGCCTTCGGGCCATTCAGAGGGAGTAATAATTAGTAATAAATAGTAATAATTAGTAATAATTAATAATAATTTGTATTAATTATGATTAATTAGTAATTATTCGTAATAATTAGTAATAATTAGTAATAATTAGTAATAATAAGTAATGATTAGTAATAAATAGTAATAATTATTAAAAATTAGTAATAATTAGTAATTAGAAGTAATAATTATTAAAAATTATTGGTAATTAGGAAATGTTTCAAAAATGAATACAAACATCAGGAAAAGGAGAATTCATACTAATTTTTTAGTTAATTTTGTCATCATTTTATCTACTATTTATAAGATAATTTTCTTATCATTTTTATCTAATACTTAATTATTTTATTTTTTTAAAAGTTGAGGCTAAAGCCTCAGTGTATTCGGGGAAGGGTCTATAGTACAAAGAAAATCATGCAACAGGCAATACAGGGATGAACTCGGCGAGACTTGAACTCAAGACCTCACTGAGACCCCAAGGGGAAACCTCCAACAGAGCTGCACTCTGGGGGCTCTAATACTTAATTATTATTTTCACAGATCTTTTGGGAAGTCACAAAATAGATAAAATGATTCTTTCTGCAAATATAACCACGTTTTCCAAATTTATCATCTTTCTTTGTCGAACTGCCAACACTTCATATTGATTCATTGTTGTTAACCGAAAAACATTTCTCATTTTTGAAGGATAAAAGAGTAAAGGAAGCTCATGTGTCCATTTTTGTGAATTCTCATGATATAATGGTCACATGAGCATATTCTCCTCTTTTGACTTACAACAACTGGATAAAAAATTGGCTAAGAAATTTGAGTTAATATGTAGTGTCAACAGTTCTACATAGAATGAAAATGGAAATGTTGTTACATTGGTAGTTAGGATTGTTTTGAAACATTGAGAAGTGTACGAATCAACCACAATTTAATTTGACACATGTTGTGATCGATATATATCGGGGAAGACAGAATGTGACATGTCGATGATAGCAGCAACAATAAGAGGAGAAGATAAATTGTTTACTAGAGTAACAACACCTATAGATGATGATGTACATGTGATGCGTGACTCATGGTTTAGTGTGTTTTTTATATTGCTGTGAATATTGTGTTTTTTATTATTTTATTATTTATTTAATTTTTAATATTTTAAAATTTAAAATTTATTTATTTATTATTTTGTTAAAATTAATTATAATTATAATTTTTTTTATATTTTTCTAAATATTGATTTTTTCTTATTATATTATTATTATTCAATTTTATTGATATTAACAATATTATTATTAGTATATTAATATTATTTATTATTATTATTATTATTATTATATAGATATTATTTATATTTTTATTATTTTTATTATTTTCTTAATATTTTTGTGTTATTATTATTATTTTATATTATTTTATAAATATTATTTTTAATTTTATTAATATTAATTTTTTATTATTATTTTATGTTTTTTGCGATGATTATATTTTCCCATCACAAATAGTATTTATAAATATTATTTTTTTAATTTTTTAATTTTATTTTAATTTTAATTTTTTTATTTTCGCGACGAGCCTGTCGCAAATGAGTTTTTTAAAAAACTCAGTGAATGTATTTGCGACAGGTGAATTTCTCGTCGCAACTATTAGTTTTTTGTGATGGTTAGTCACAAAAAAAGTATTTGCGACGCCATTTTCCACAACTGGTCATTTACGACGGGGCCCCATCGAAAATACTCATTTTTCCCGTAGTGAACTGTCAATAACCTTAAGTCCGCTATATCTCACATGAAACTCATGCCTCTACCGAGATAGATCCATTTTTCAGGGATACACAATGTTTTCCTATTAGATAATATGCTCACTATAACTTTACCTCATTGAGAAAAATCCCTTACGATAGGAAACTTCTAAACTATATGATTTTTCCTTTGATATAACCTTGGATCTTTGGAAAGAGCCATAATTGCAGTGTTATCTCAGTAAACCATGATAGATTCTTGACTTCTAGGAACCTTATCAAGCTCTTGGAAAATGTTTCAAATATACACTACTTACTTGGCTGCATCGAAATCCATAATATACTCAGAATCCGCTATAGAATCAGTGAAAACTTTCTATTTTGAACTATTCCTATAACGACCCAATGTTTTATCAATGGAAATTCCCCTCTTATAATTTTGTCATATAATCACATGAAATCACAACACAATGAACTACTAAGTACTATGTGTCCTTTAAACCCAATATTGTCACTTCTATGATTTGAATTTTGAAAATCTGACATACACGGTTGCGATCAGTATGATGATTGGAGTATAATTGAACAAACTTAATTTTTCGTGAAGAGTAACATACCCTTATGAATAGTAACACACCCTTATGAATAGTAATATGAAACTTATGAATAGTAAATTGTCCAAAATAATAGTAACCTCAACCATCAATGAATAAATAAATTTTAGGCATCTTATAAGTGATAATATGACCATAGTAAAAGTATTGGAATATTTATTAGTCATAAATAACTAATTTCAATTAATTAATTAATTTAAAAGAATTTTTTTTCCTAAAATGTTTTCATAAATTAAAATTTTATTTATTCTGGTTTTAATATAATTTTATAAGACCTTATGTAATTTTTGAAAGCATTGTTAAATCAGTTATAGATTTAAAATTCATATTTTCAAGTTATTTATGATTTTAATTAAAAATTAAATTAATCATATTTAAAAAACTATTTTTGAAAAATGGAGTTCAGTTTTGAATTCTACACACTGATAAATGGTCAGGGTAAATTTTTGGGATTTTTCTAAAATACTTGAATTTTTGATTAATAGTGAAATACGGTAATTTACTTTATATATACATTATAAGATAAATGAACTATTCATAGCATCATTCATGATGTAACAAACCTTAGTTCAAATTCACATGCACTTATTACTATTGTTGTTCATGGAATCATCACTATTTCTTGTCTTATGGAAAAATAATAAACTAATGATTAAAATATTAGGAAAACCCTCCTCCCCTCCACTATAAAAACTACCCACACTCCCCTCTTCTCTTAACACTTCTCAAGCATTGTTCCTTACATAAATTATTCCTAAATATCTTTCCTAGATCCCCCTATGTCCATCAGCCCTTGGTCTCCTCAAAATACCAAATCCACTCCCCTTAAGAGGCTCTCAAAGGAGATAAACTCAAGAGGTAAATTCCTCTTTCCGATTCTCTTATTTTCTTTCAAGTTCTGTTATTTTCTTCTTTATTTCATCACCTACCTTCAACTAGATGGTATGATAACTCCAGTAACATACATGTACTGGAATTCTATTATTCTTATGGGATAATTTAGCATAATCTATCCTTACCCCTCCTTTTATACTATAAATGAAAACACTGTTCGAGATGTGATGATTTATCACATTCGAGGACGACGGGTTTTCAATTTGAATTACCATCTTCAATTCTGGTCATGAAACCATTTTTATGGTTGAACCAAAATATTAAATATGTATTTTATCTTATGTGTTGTTTTGGAATCCTTTTTCACACATGATGAAAAATTATAATACAAACCGAGTTAATTATTAACAAAATCGCCAAATTAATTCAACTCTTTATCATTACTGTTTTATATAATGATTCACCTTCACTCCAAATAATCAAATGAATTTTATAACCATGTAATATTATGGATGTTCACTAATTCCATATAACTTCAATTTGGAACAACCACTCTCATCATACATATGTATCCGAACATGAATATAAGTAAAATGAACATGAAACAAACGGACCCGAACAATGAAATCGAACCTCATAACCAATCAAAGAATTCATGAATGAACATAAAACGGTTATAATAAATCAATTACATGTAAAATAGTATCTATAAATATCAATTAATGAACCTAATTTTATTATTCATGTCATTAATATCATGTGGGGAGCACCATCAGACTTAAGGTAATGGATCCCCTCTATTCCACTTTTATTCAAGAATGTCCTTCTATAGGGTATGATTTTGCACCTCTCCCATACTCCCCTCATGATGTATAAGTGATGAGAAACCTATTTCACTCTCATTAATCCCTCTCAAGTACACCCTAAATCATGGCAATAATCCACAAGTGATTCTACCCAATCCTCCTTTGTTCCTTCAGGTTGCCTTATCTTCCTTTTACCAAAATTAAGTTATCTTATCTTTTTATGTATATATTCTAAATACTATTTACATGTACCAAATTCATTTATAAATACCCTTTAATAATTCTCTTTCGGGGATATACATGTGTTTAGTGATTCCCTCCTCAATACTTCCTGATAAGAAAACCTGTTTTGAGGGAACTTCTTGGATTCTTACTCGATTTAAAGTGCACTGTATCTTCTGTTTTAAGCCATCATTGTCCTCATAAAATTATTATTTTTTATGAAAACCTTCTTGGTTCACTTCTGTTTTTATATAAAGTATTTTTCCCTTTTCTATTTTAAAGTTTGTATAGTATTTTCCTTAAAACCGCACAAAAATGTTTTAATGCTAAAATTTCTTAAATAATTTTCTTACATGCTGCCACTTCTATTTTACATCACTTACCACGATACATGCCTATTTTTAATTATGAATTTTTATGTGTATTTTATATCCTTTCTTTCATGGAAACTTTTAAGATACACCCATTCATTATGCTTTATGACATGATTATGATACCCATATCTTTCCATGGGTGTCCTTGTGTATATTTTTGTTTATGTATGATTTTATATGTGGAAAGCATATTCATGAGCATTTTAAGATGAGTGCGCCCAGATAGAGATCCAATGCATTGGGTAAAGTTGATTCTCATGAGATGTTATGTGCGATGATCTTGGCTGTTAGCCTTGGCTTGTGCAACCATATGCGGCGGTCTTGGTGTTTAGCCTTGGCTTGTGATACCATGTGCATCGGTCTTGGCGGTTAGCCTTGACTCATTTTAAAGTCATGTTTTATGTTTATTCCACATTATCAGGACTCCATTTTTATATTATTCCTTGTTTATATGTTATGATTCCATATGTTACATGCCTTTTTATATCATTATGTCATGCCCTCTATCCCATGTGCTAATTCTTTGTTCTTATGGTTATTACCTTACTAAGATATTTAGCTCATCCCTTTATTCATGTGTTCCCCAGGGTACCCTATGCAGATGTTTGAGAAAAATGGAAGTTAGAAGATCAATTTGAAGATTAAATAATGAAATTTTTTATTTAGTTACATGTTTTTAGTTTTATGTACCTAGTCTTCCATGAAACTAGAATTTATTGTCCTTGACTTGTACTCTGATGAATAATTATGTATAAAATCATGTAATGTTATCTGTAAAATGATAGGGTCGCTATACTTCTAGTTCAAAACTCATATGTTGAGACAAAATAGATATCCTGATTATGAATTCAAATCATTTTCATATGTCTGAAAGCTAGTATTTGTATAACCTTGAATGAATATATCTTTATCGCCTCCATATATGAGGAGCATATCCTTATTTATCATTAGACACGTAAGGATAGCCATAACGATAGTCCAATACTATTCACATGGATCATCATGATATATTTCTACCATGATCAAAGAATATAAAACATAAAACCTAATATGTAACATGACATTCATGATATTTCTTATCATAAATTTGTATGGGATATTACTCATTCTCTCTCTTCCCTCTCATTTCTAAGGACACATTTTCTTGGAATGATGTGTACCATTTGACATTGGAATAGATCCCCACTTGTATTGTTCCATACTTAACATATCTGGTATCTATTCAATGTATGTACTTTGAATTATTACGAGATGCCTCTTTGATCCATCATTGGTGAACTTGATCTCTAGAATAAAGGTTGTTTCACCTAAGTACTTCTTGGAGAAGAACATTCTAATCCATGAATTAACCAATTATAAGGATGGAATTTTGTTTCTAATTAGTAATATGTCATCAGTATATACTACTATAAAAATGAACATACTCCCACTAAACCATTTGTAAACTCAGGGCACACATTCATTATTAATAAAACCAAATTCTTTTATAACTCCATCAAACTGAATGTTCCATAACCTGGATATTTTATTTAATCCATAAATAGATCCCTTCAACTTTTATAACCTTTTGGAATTTCCTAGAGTCACAAAACCTTTTTGTTGTGTCATATACACATCCTCATGAAGGTTTTTTTATGGAAGGAAGTTTTGACATCCATCTTCCATATCTCAAAATCATGGTAAGCTATTATGACAAGAAAAATTCCAATGGGAAGAAATTGGGTAAAATATTTTTTCACAGCTAATTCCTGAATTATATCTAAACCCTTTATCCATAAGAAATTATTTATAGATATTTTATTTACCTTTCATGTCCAGGTCTCTCTTGAATACCTATTTACACCCGATGGGTTTTACTTTAACTGGTGGATCGGTCAAAAACGAAATTTGGATTTGATACATAGAATCCATCTTAGAATTCATGGTTTATTTGTATCTTGAATATTCTGATATCTCTATTTACTCCTTTGATGTGATTTTTTCATTATTGTTAATCAATAATGATTCACTAACATTGATGAATAAAAATAAATATCTTTCTAGTTCTCTAACCTCTCTAGTGCTCCTACACAATACTTGTGTTTCAGGAATAACTTCTTCCTCGGGGTTTTGTGGATTTTTTTCTTGTACCGACTCTTATGTACCTTGAGAATCAAATTCATGAATGTAAACCTTTATTCCACTATACTTATTGAGTATGTGCTCTACCTTAAGAAAGATGACACACCTTTTGATAATTACTTTTTTTTCTGATGGGTTGTATAGATTTTATCCCCTTATTTCATTGGGATACCCTATAAAGATACACTTCATGCCCCTAGGTGACAATTTTTTAATTGAGCTAGCCTTAACAAATAAATCACACCCTATGCACAAACATATGAAAAACGGGTTTCTTTCAACTCCATAACTCAAAGTGAATACCATTTTATGCTTTAGTTAGTACTCAATTTAGTATGTATGATGTCATGTGTAATACATATCCCCAAAAGGATAATGAAATAAATGCATGAATCATCATCCTTACCATATCCAGTAAGTTATGATTCCTCCATTCATTAAAACCATCCACTACGATTTATAAGGTAGAGTGAGTTGAGATAAAATCCCATAATAACATAGAATTTTGATAAACTCTTAGATAATATATTCACTACCTCAGTGTGATCAAATCTTGTTTATCTTCTTCCCAATTTGATTCTCAACTTCATTATTGAATTTCTTGTACTTATAAAAGGATTCATACTTATAAATCATTAAGTAAATATAACCATACCTACTCAATCCATAGGTAAAATTAATAAAGTATGAGAATCCACATCTAACTTCAACTTGAAAAGGTCTACACACATCATTATGTACCAATTCTAGAAGATATGTGGTCCTTTCACCTTGACCACTAAATGGTGTTTATATCATAATTCCTTGTAAACAAGCATGAAATATTTTAAGTGGTTTAAGCATAAAATATTATAAATAACCTTCTTAATAGGTATTTTTCAAACACTTCTCATTTATGTAACCAATCTAGTGATTCAAAATCTATGTGTTAAATGAGTCATGTGAATTTGATTCATTATCAATTTACAATATTTTATTTTCATAATTTAAAACATAAATAATATAATTCAGTTGCTCCATACCATAAAATATGTTATCTTTATAAAAAACAACTATTATTTACAAAACTGAAAATAAATCCATCTATGTTTAAACAAGATATAGAAATGATATTCTTGGTAATTCTAGAAACATAATAATAGTTATTTAAAAAAATCAATCATGTTGGAAATGCGGGGTGTTTGTATTCAATGGCTAAAGCATCTAGCCTCACACTATTGGAAGCTCATATATCTACCTCTCCTCTGGAAAACTTATTAAATATACTTAGTTCCTATATTTGGATAAAAATGTAAGCACCACATGAAATATCTAATACCCAAATTGCTGATATAAAAATATTACACTTGATAACAAATTCACTTGATGCTTGCTCTTGCTTCTTTGTCTAGGTGTAGTTTCTCTTTGTAACGTCCCAATTCCGAAAGCCACCCAGAGGTGCCCCATAACTAGTCGGTCACATGGCATCAAACGATGGATCCACTTCGAGCTCAACCTCCTCATGTTGAAAGACATGAGATGGGTCTGAAAAGTAACATTGAAGTTGAGAAACGTGGAAGATGTCATGCATAGCCCGATACCTCTGAGGTAACTGCAACCTATAAGAAACCGGACCAACTCTCTCCAAAACCTCAAACGGCCCGACGTACCTTGGTGAAAGCTTAACCTATCTCTGAATCCTCTTGTGTCCCATCCTCGGTGCGACAAGTAGGAAAAACTGATACCTGGCCTCGAACTCCAGAGGTCTTCTCCGCTGATCAGCATAAGACTTCTGTCGAGACTGAGTTGTAGCCATCCTCTTCCGAATCAACTCTATCTGCTCTATGGTCCCCTGAACAAGATGAGGTCTCAAAAAAGCTTCCTATCCTGCCTCCATCCAACATAAGGGTGATCGGCATGGCCTACTGTAAAAATACTCATAAGGTGTCATCTGAATAGTTGCTTGAAAACTATTATTGTTGGAAACTTCCACAAAACGTATATGCTTCTCCCAAGAACCTCCAAATTCCAGAATACAAGCTTGGAGAATATCCTCAAGCACCTGAATCATATGCTCAGACTGGCCATCTGTCTGGGGATGGTATGTTGTACTTAAAAGTACCTGACTACCCAAAGCCTTCTAAAGCCCCTTCCATAACCGAGAAGTAAAGAGAACATCCTCGACTGAAACAATGGAGTGTGGAACTCCATGTAGACGTTGAATCTCACGGATGTACAACCACCCCATCTCATCAACACTGAAGGTCTCCTTGATTGGAAAGAAGTGAGAAACCTTCATGAGTCTGTCAACGACACATCATACAGCATCATTCCCTTGCGGTGACCACAACAACCCGGTCACCAAGTCCATCGTGAAATCGTTCCAATTCTACTCAGGAATGGGTAACTGCTGTAGAAGCCCTGTCGGTCGCTGGTGCTCTTCCTTCACCTGCTGACAAGTGGAACATCTCGTGACTAAACCAAAAACGTCACTCTTTATACCTAGACACCAATACCAACAGTGTAGATCACGATACATCTTGGTGACGCTGGGATGAACTTCCCAATCCGAGGAATTAAAGTCTTGCATCATCTCTTCGCGTATGTCTATTGACACCCATACACATCCCTGGAAACGCAAGATCCCATCCTCACCAACCGTCTATCCTGGAATAGTGTCCTCTCCTAACATGCTTTCCTGTAAGACTAGGACTTCCAAATCTGATAGTTGTCTCATTCGAACCTGATCAAGAAGGGTAGAGGTAACAACTACAGAAGAAAGAAAAGTCTGCCCCTGTCTGTCATGCACCTCCAAATACATCTCAGAGAATAGAGTCATAAGCTTCCACTCACTACTGGCCTCTTGAACTACTTGTATCTGAGTCCTCCTGATCATCGCATCAGCCACTGCGTTGCCTTTCCCTGGTGTATAGTCAAGCTCAAAGTCAAAGGACTGGAGATACTCGACCCACCTGCACTGTCTCAAATTCAGATCACGCTGATTGAAGATGTATTTTAGACTATTGTGGTTGGTAAACACCAGAATGTGCTCTCCCAAAAGATAAATTTTCCAAAAGCACAATGCATGAACAACAGCTGCTAGCTTAAGATCGTGCGTTGGGTAATTCCTCTCATGTGGCCTCAACTGACGAGACCCATACACAAAGACTCCATCTCCCTACATAAGAACAGCTCCTAGCCCAATACCCAAAGCATCACAGTAGAAAGTGTAGCTCCTTCCTAGCTATGGAATGACTAGTATTGGTGATGAAGTCAACCTACCTTTCATCTCCTGAATGGATGACTCCCAAGAATCTGACCATAAGAAATTCGCACCCTTCTTGGTCAGACTTGTCAGCGGTGCTGCTAGGCGTGAAATGTCTTGTATGAAGCGTCCGTAGTATCTAGCCATCCCTAAAAAAATATGTACCTCAAAGACGTTCATTCGTTGCTCCCAGGAAACTACTGCTCTCACTTTCTCTGGGTCTACTGATACTCCTGTCTCTGAGATAACATGACCCAAGAAGTGAATCTGATCCATCCAAAGTGGCTTTTTGAGAGCATAGCATATAACTGATTCTCTCTCAGTGTACTCAAAATTATCTCAAGATGGGTAACATGGTAATGTCGAGTGTTAGAGTACACCAATATGTCTTCCACTAAGACAACCACAAAAGAGTCCATGTATGGATGGAACACATGGTTCATCAGTGCCATGAAATCAGCAGGCGTGTTTGTGAGGCCGAACGACATAACCATATACTCGTGTAGACCATAACTACTCCAGAAAGCTGTAAGAGGTATATCAGATGGTCTAGCATGCAACTGATGATAAACGGACCTCAAATCGATCTTTGAGAACACCCGGGATCCCCAAATATGATCAAATAGGTCATCAATACTAGGCAGGGGATATCGATTCTTGACCGTCAACTGGTTCAACTTCTGATAATCCACACAAAGAATAAGGGTGTCGTCTGCCTTCTTCGCAAACAGGACATGCGAACCCCAAGGAGATGTACTGGGTCGGATGAAACCCTTCGCGTTCAACTCCTCCAACTGCTTCTTGAGATCCTGCAACTCAGGTGTAGCCATCCTATAAGGAGTAATGGACACTCGTACCACTCCTAGAACAAGCTCAATAGAGAAGTCTACCTCTCGCTCTAGAGTCAAACCTGAAAATTCCTCTGGAAAGACATCCCTGAAACGATCCACCACTAGAGGAAATTCTAACTGTGAAGTCTCTTGGTCATCCAGATAAATACTAGCAATCTGGGCTATAACTGCTCCCAACCTATGATACTCTGGACCCGCATTGCTCTCCTAGACATCCCACTCGCCTTTATGATGAATGGATCCACCCTTTGGTGATATGAAACTCACTCTACAGTGATAACAGTCGACGACTTCCTGGAAGGGAACTAGCCAGTCAATTATGAGAATGAAATCATAGCTCGTCATCTCTAGGACATAGAGATCCCATAATAAGTGATACCCAACCACCTCTAAAGGGAACTCCTTTCACTGACATACACTAGTCGTCCTAGTCCCCAGCGGTGTGCCTAGAGTCAAGGTATCGGTATTGGAAATGTTAAAAATCCCAAGGCTCTCCACAACAACAACAGAGATAAAGCTATGGGAAGACCCTGTATCGAATAGAACAGAAGATAAAACTGAGGCTACTAAGATCGTACCTCGAATGGTAGAGGGCCTGAGATCCTGCTCCTAATGGGTCTGTTCCACTGCAAAAGACTATCTTGCACCATAGCCCTGTGACCCTACCTGACTGCTCCGAGATAATCCACCCTGTTGTTGCTGAAAGACCAATGACTGACCGCCATGGCCTCAACCTCCACCTCGGCCCAAATGGCTGGAAGAACTCCAGTTCCCAAACTAGTGAGAAACTGGTGGTGCTGCTCCTGAATGAGGAGTCATGGAAGAACCCATATCACTAGCTGCTGGTGAGAAAACTTGACAGAAGTGCTGAAGGTGACCCATATTGCCATAATATCGACACTCCACTTGGTCTCTCTGGCATTGTGGCCTTGTATGCCCAGCCCTTCCACAATTTTATCATACCACTTGGACACCTGAAGATGTGTCTCGCCACCTCAGATCACCGTGCATAGACTCCCTACGGTGCCTCCTGCTGTCATCTGGTGAAGCACTAACTCTAGAAGCGGAACCGCCCTGGATCTCAGCTCCGGAGTCTTTCAGATTTCGCTCTGCAATCAGTGTCTGGTTGACCATGAAAGCGATGGAAGTCATCCTGAAGATATTCACCTGTGAGTGGATCTCCCTTCTGAGACCATCCTCAATCTTCCTTGCCAAGAACAACCCATCTCCTCTCTGGATGGGTGTGAAATGCTGGAGCTTGGTGAAACGATAGGAATAATCCATGACATAAAGAGTTCCGCGCTCTACGATCATGAACTCCTAGGCTCGGTCGGCCCTCAGCGTCTCCGGATAGATGTAGTCGTAAAAGACGCACTGAGACTCGTCCCACACCAAAACCTACCGATGACCCGCCTGTGAGATCACGTCCCACCACCTCTTGGAGGAGTCTCATAGAATTTTGGTAGAGAGCTTGACCCGCCTTTCTGGAGGCATCTCAAGATGCCCAATGATCGTCATCATGGCTTCTAGCCATGACTCTGTAGCCTGAGGTCCTCCTTACCCTGAAAAGGTTGGAGGATACTACTGCTGGAAAACCCACTTCAAGTCTTCCATAGTTTAGGCAGGAGGTGGTGTTCCCTGGAAGGTCTGCATCATCCTCAAAAAGCCGTCCCTAAACAATGCATCGGTGCCCGTAACAGGTATCACTATTGGTGCCAAGGCAGGAACAACAGGAGGATCTGTGGGGAGTCCCTGATTATCCATATCTTGCATCTGATCACTACCCTGCAACTAGCAGACAGCCGGAGGACATCTCAGTTCCATGACATTGAAATGTCAAAAGCACACCTTAGATTCAGGATTAACAAGGACTGAAAAACGGAAGGCACAAGAAGGAACTGGGAAAAGAAGGCATTCAAGTTATGAAAAACATGACTACACAACATGTTATTTCCCTACACAGTGTGTTCCCTTAAGTCATTCACATGGGCGTGTACTTCTTCCACCACTGGTCGTGTAACTCCCAAAATACACGGCGTGTTGTCCTAACACACGGTGTGTACTTGAATCCTCTTCCCTGGCCAAGTACATCTACACGGTTAAGCCACATGGATCATCTGAGACAAAACTACACGGCGTGTTCATAGCAGACACGGTGTGTACTAGACATGTCTTACCTGGCCCGTGTTGTTAGGGACACGGCCTAACACACGACCGACACTACACGGCATGTTTCAGGCAGACATGGCATGTATGATAAAGGATGAAACCTTTCCATGTTGTTCGTGAAACAGCCAGTACCTGGGTCAGCCTACATGGAATGTTCAAGGTGGACACGGCGTGTATAAGAAAAGTCTTCACTGATTGTGTTGTTAACTACATGGTCGGACTCCTAGGATTACACTATATGGCATGCACAACTGGTACACGGCGTGTTCTAAATTTTTTTCCATGACCCCTTGTTTTTTCCCACACAGTCAGTGCCATGGTTTAAAAACTACACGATGTGTATTCCTAAGGTACACGTCGTCTATTCTGGGGTTTTCTAGGCAGTAGCTCCGAAACTGCTCCAAAGCCCAGAAAACACAAGAAACAAGCATGAAGGTTCCAAATTCCGATCTGTGAGGGCCCATACTTCCCACGAATCAAAGTTTGGCATCTCTTACATATCATATACAAGGGAAACAAGTCAATGATCCACCAAGTGCCGATTCATGATGGCCCCTAACACCTTAAGAATCAAAATTTTGTGTTCATTCGAGTAAATCTCTACACAAACAATTCTCTTTCAAACAACAAGTATTTATATCATGCAAAAAATCACAACAGCATGCATATTTTACACATCATCTATCACAACAACATGAAATCACTAATTCATCCTAGAAGGAAAGGAAAAAATGTGTGACATGTGATTCTAGCAAGTGCCTATATGATCCATGAGATGGCATAACCTCATCTCATCGGGTTGCAACAGAAATAGAACCTCAATAATATCAATAGTAACAACACACATCATGTGATTCACTCAAGGTGAAATAAATCAACAGTAAAATTTCAAACCAGTAAAATTGCAATAAACGAGGTAGTATGGCTTTCCCTATACGCATGTTAGATAATCCCGGGCATAGCTTATTACCAAGTACCTATTCCATCCTATCCCTGGATATAGGCTCCAAAGAGTAAGTCAATAGAAAAGAATTTCGCCTGATACCAATTTGTAACGTCCCTATTCCGAAAGCCACCCCGAGGTGCCTCGTACCCGGTTGGTCACATGGACTCAAGAGAATTTTCCCGAATGCTGTAGGTTTCCAACTAGCAGTGAGTGCCTTAGGTGTGATAGTGGGGAAACTATGCCCTCATTGGCATTGTATACACCAGAAGTAACAAACAATACAACAGCGGAAGTAGTAAATATCCATCAACAGTAACCACAAGAGACTAACAGTAAACAACTTTAGCACACAAATATATATATATATATTAAATGATGCATGATACATATATGTCTATAAAAACAGACAAACATATCTCAATGTTGAACACAGTACTAAACCAAAGTACAAAAGAAAATTAAACAGATAACTCCTCAGCATCACAAGCCATAACTTGGTCCCATGATCTCCAGCTTCAATGCAATCAAGAACCTGAAGTAGAAGGGAGCTTTCCCTTATCTATACCTGTAACAACATAATCTGTTTGGTCCCAAAAGCATGACCCAAACAGGGTGTGAGATAAAAATCCTAGTAGGCAACCACCCGAAGATCTGTGCATAATAGTCAGTGAGCATAGATCCGGTAAGGTGAATTAATAAGTAAACAGTAAGCAGTAAACAAGATAATACAAAATAGTAAAC
This sequence comes from Viscum album, assembly GCA_963277665.1. Lineage (NCBI taxonomy): Eukaryota > Viridiplantae > Streptophyta > Magnoliopsida > Santalales > Viscaceae > Viscum > Viscum album. Next base: position 1,416,142,908 of record OY728127.1, read on the forward strand.
AATCCACAGTTTCTAGCATTTCATTTACAAACAAGTAAGAAGCCACTCAAACAAGTAGAACAAACACATAACCCTCTAGGTAGTCCTAACAACCTACCCTTATGGTTCAACCTAAAAGTACTAGCAACCCTCTGAGAGGCACACACAATCTCACCCCTCTGGTTTAGCCAATGAAAGAATAAACTCTCTAGGGAAGCACTCACCGTCAATTCCCCCTATAGTCTCGTGTCATACTAAAGGCACTCTGGGGAAGCACTCAATGTCTCATTCCCCCTGTGACCTGCATCAAAGAACTAAAAACACTATAAGGAATCACTCAACGTCAATTCCCCCTGTGGTCTCACATCGTACTATAAAGACACTCTAGAGGAGCCCTTACGTCCATTCTCCCTATGGTCTACTACACTAGGTTCTCACAGCCCTGTGTAAATTCAGAAAGTATCGCATCGTGTAACGGCCAAAATGAACCTCAAGAACTTCTTGGATAGTATTCAACAACATATCAGCATATAAGAACAACATTCACACCATACGACAACTAGTCATGGACCAGGAGATAGCCTAATAGAAAAAACTAGACCAGACGGTCATAAAGAGGCAAACATGCATGGTCAAAACATCCAAAGCACAGTAAATTACCCTATTCATAAACAATAACCTCTACTTAGGCATATAAGAAAATATGGAAAACAACAAGGGAAAATAGAAAACACACAATAGTTCGTTCAAGGGTATTGGTTGAATTTGCACAAAATACTCAAATAATTTCTACAGAAAGGCACAATCCACTTAACTAAATGTTAGGAGATCAATAAACTTGAACCACGAGGCTTGAATCCCCTTAGAACATTGAAGATCTATGAAAACTCACAAATAATTCAACCCAAAATAACTTGTGAAATATGAGAAAATGGAAACAAATCTCTAGGAGAAGGAAGATCTTACCGCTGCGGTTGCAACGTAATCGACGGTGGTCGATTCAGAGAGCAGACAGAGGCTCGGGGGCTGGAAGGAGATTCGCGGCCATACGGGATGCTCTAGATCGAAGAAGCTAGATAAGAATTGTTTTCTAGCGATTAGACGCGACCCCATCCCATTTAATAAAAAAAATAAATTACATGTCATGTACTTTTGGAGTACACGGTGTGTACTAGGATTTTTCGTACACTAATTTAGGTGGACTCCATGTCACCACTACATGGTCATGTGCGTTTCCATGACATGGCCAGCACACGGCCTAGACCAGCAATGAAGTACATGGCGTGTACTCATAAAGTACACGACGTGTACTTCAAAAATTTCCAGAAACTCTTCTTTTATCAAAAACTCCAGAAAAAGGAAAAATGTACCTGAAAAGAAGGTCTGGGTTCTTAAACACTTCCAGTGGACTTACTTTCCAAATGAAAAACACACCACATTCCATTCCTTTACTTGCCTCTTGATATTAGTATTTTTGGAAGGAAAATTCTCTGAAGCCTTAGACCTGGAATGAGTCTTCAGACCCTTTACCTTGTTCTTCTTATTCTTATCCATTATAAGGACCATGGATTTTTCATGCCCCATGTATTTATTAACTTGTAAAATAAGATTAATAAGTTCTGAAAGAGTCTTCTAATTATTACTCATATTATAATTCATAATAATATTGAAGATGGTTTTAGGTATTGAGGAAATAATGATATCTATACACAACTCATTAGGGATATTAACCCCCATGATTTCTAAATATTATATATATCCAATCATCTTGACTACATGATCCCCAACTGGCACCAAATCTCTAAGATTTCACATGAATAGTGCACTGGAGATCTCATATATCTCATGTATCCCTATTTTATAATAGAAATTATGATGGTGAGAATGATTCTATATGCATCCATATCCTCATAGTGCTTTAGAGTCTCACTAGACATAGAGGATAACATGAAACATTGGACATCCATTTTGTCATCAACATGTTTCAAGTAGAGAGATACTTGTTCCTCATTAGCCTCTTTGTTAAATGACTCAGGAAGTAGGGTTTCTAGTAGGTATAATTTCTATTCATAGTGTAGTATAACATGTAAGTTCCTATACCATTCCTAGAAATTCATACTTGTGAGAAGGTTATCCTTCTCTAGTAAGGATCATTGTGATATTGTAGAATTTATATGATTTCCCATTTCTAAAAATTAAGAGAAGATTATTTGTGCTTTATTGATTACAAAATCATATTAGTAAAATTAAATATTATTAATATCATACTATTTTTTGAAACCTAATAAACCTCATCATTAGTTTTGGAATATCTAGTTTCATAGATATTCTAGTTTTAAGGACCCATATTCCCTTCTCATAACCCAGAGTTGGGACTGGAAAGTTAATTAAAGGGTTTTAGGCAGGTGTAACTTTCCAACTACATTAACTCATTGTTCCTCTATCTGTTGAGGGGACTCCCCAATATTAAAATCCTAGATAGATAATTCCTCAAATCTTTCCTCTTAGTTACACCAATTCCTACTTGGGCAGTTAACCCTTAACATGAACTAAGTTAATTCAACCTGAAACTTCAATATAAAAGTTCGTTGATAATTGAAATCACCCTAACTTGGGTAGATCAATCACTTTAAACTACGGGATCGACTCTTAAGTTATGTAGTGGAAGGCTATATCGACTTAATATTTTAGTTGTGGGGTTTTTATCCATATGCGTAAAATCTCATTTTATCTTATCACATGACTTGATAATATTATGTAGACTTTACATAAGTGATTAAACTTGTATAATAAATTTTAGACATAATATAGTTTTATTTTATTTCATCTTGCATGGTTGTTAATTCATTTATTAAGTTATCATGAAGCATCCACAAACATAAATATTCAACCATGAAACTAACAGAAATAAAATATAAGTGTCATGATCATGATATTATCTAATGGCTAGTTTATCTAGTAAATGATAAACTAAACCTTTATCCTAGGGGGGAAACACCTTGAATCATAGCTTGGTTTGTGTTGCAACATTTCACCATGGATCCCTTGTATCACCTTGATTGGTTTCACCTCATCTCTTAGACTTAAACCACCTATCCTCACCTTATAGCTCCATCCTTATATAATATTTTACTCACATGCAAGTTAGGAGATCTAATTATTTATATAAAAGGGTTTTAAATAAAAGAAACATTGGGCATGTAGGACCTTACATAATAAGGAGTATGGGATGAATTGTAAATTAAAAGAAAACAATAACATGCTGGGATGATATAATATCATGATCATCCACACAACATGCAATGAAAATAAATTCTCCATTTATCCATTAATTACTTCAATTAATTCTTTAATTAAGATAAAACACCACGAAATAATCCAATTAATTTAATCTTAATACTATTTGAGTATCCTTGAATTTCTATCATCTATAACACTAAACAAATTAAATAAATTTATCTCATTTAAAATTAATGAAGCACATAAGTATACTTAGAGGTAATGAAATGTACTCTCCTAAACTATGTGACATGATTCTTGTACTTATGAATTACCTTGGCATCCAACACATATTAATTGATAGGTATATACATGGTGTGTACTGACAAAAAAATGACACACATAACACATGTGATTTACATTGTATGTGATGATCATGATGCATATAGAATACACTATAAGAAAATAACATAAATAAATTTTAGTCTTAGAATTTTACATGGAAATTAATTCAATATATAATTATCAATACTATAACATGACATGTTTTATCAGATAAATTTCACATAATACACATGTCAATAAGTTTGATTATATAATAAATTCTTCTCTCTGCATCAAATTGAGCACATAGTCTACAATAAACTACACGAAGTGTATTGGGTTACATTGAATGGAGTCTCTTTTACCTATGTCTGCAGAACAGACATTAGAGACTGAGCATGTTTCTAATGACTCAGATTTTACATATGTTATTTGTGGATATTGTACAGAATATTTTTGAGACCAGATGATGAGATGGTGTGCAATTATAAGGCCTAGTGTGCCTGAAATAAATGTTTGAAATATATTAAATATAATAAATAGACAAAACATGAAATTTTCCTGAAAAAAGTGGAATAAATTCTAAATGGATCCACAGATCAGAAACATGAGGGCACTGTTGAGTTTAGAATGTGAGGTTTACACTAAGCACAACAAATACTTAGTTGGTATGGGTCATTTGTGAAAAATACAACGTGGGCATAAAATGAATAAAATAATAGAATACATTATATTATTTTATTTTTAATACAGTGACCAAATTCCCTCTCTTTATGTATAGAACTGGAATTTCTATGTATTTTTTAAAAATATATGGGAATTTTTGGAGTCCACAAACATTGCCGACATGTGATTCTGAGGCCCATAGTGCCTGGAATGAATTTATGAACCTTATTTTGGGTATATTCAGAAAATGTGCGAGAGGGTTTTTCTAACTTTTGAACAGGTTCTCGGAAATTAAATCTAATGGCACCGTTGAACTCACAGCGTCGATAATCTCTTAAGGATACATTCACCTCGACAGCAGTTGGTCGAGGGTGAAATTTAGTTTTTGGGTTTTTCGTGAAAAAATAAAATATAAACAAAAATGTGTAACATTTTATTTTTATTTGAAGAACCCATGTGAATGTTGAGAGGTTATAGAAGTGGGGACCACCAGAATTAAACCTCCCATGAGTGGTTATGGTGGTGGGGACCACCTGAACTAACCTCCCATGATAGGTTATGGGGGTGGGGACCACCCGAGGCTAAACCCCCTTGAACTCCCTCATAAGTGTGGGGAAGCCTCTTAAACTTCCCCCACATAAATGGTGCAACACCCTTTAATTTATTATACCAACCTATGCAATTAATTAATCCAATTTGAAATTGTGACAACATTTAAAAATGGGGGAAACACAATAGTATTGGATACTTGGAATTTTTTGTGGGATTAGGGAGAGAATAACTTGGAGAAAATTATTCTCACCAATGAAGAACGCTCCTCCCAACGAAGAACGACCACCAGAGATCAAAGAACGAGGAAACCGGCCCCAAGCCAGATCCGAAGCACCTTGCGGAGGCAACCAATGTAGGACGTCTTCAATGACCATCCTTCCATCCTCTTTGATGACAACAAACAAATGAGGTAGGGTGGTTGTTTTATTTTTCTTCTCCTTTCCCGTTCATGATAATTCCCCTTTCCCGATCCCACTACGACCCATTTATGCTCTTTTGGCGATAACTTTGGCACCAGACATCAGTTGGACGAACTGTCAGCAGTGACGGAAACCTTGGAGAGAGACAGTCCCTTTGAGTATACCCCATTGGAGTTTTGGATTGATATGGGGTATGGTTAGGTTGGATTGAGAATGAATCCAATCGGTCCCCAAGACTAAAAGGCTAATATCTCACAGACTAGGAGTCCGAACGACGCACCGTCTAATGCGTTGAGGGCCCTTTGGTGTGACGGTCATTTGAGATACTTCTTCGTGGGTTTTCATGTAATTTGGAGTATCGACCAGTGGATTGTGGATCGAACCCTCCCAAAGACAAGAGAGAGTAGTGTGGGAACCCTTTAGTTGGCTGTGACATGAAGAATGATTAGAGATCCTGTGTAGGTCACCACCGAGTGATCCTGTGTGGGTCAGCTCCGACCGATCTGGTGTGGGTCCTCACCGAGCAATCCTCTATGGGTTAGCACCTAGAGATCCAGTGTGGGTCAGCACCTAGCGATCCAGTGTGGGTCCGCACATAGCGATCCTGTGTGGATCAGCACCGAGCGATCCTGTGTGGGTCAGTACTGAGTGATCCTGAGTGGGTCTGCCTATTAATGGAGTAAGACGATTCAGTAGTTATAACTATTCATCTTTACTACCGTACCTAAGTTATACCTGGTGTGAGATGAGTATGTACCTATGTGGTACTTTCCTTCGTGGTAATACCTTGGTGGTATTCTTCTGTGTGGCGTACCTATGTGGTACTTACCTTCGTGGTATTGCTTCCTTTGTGGAATAGTTGAGCTTGGGGCTTTGGAGTAGGAAACTGTGTTTTCCTCATGATTGAGATGGGTTTACTTGTTTACTTAGGTATATGTATGGGCATATACCTAAGTAGGGTTATCAGTTGTTTCACTCTTTGTGGTTTATCCTTTGAAGATTTTGTGAGACCTTGAGGGTCTCAGGGTCCCTAATGATTGTCATTATAATCACCCCTACATGGGCTATGCCCACACCCTGTTCTGTTTGGTGTAGATGAAAGACAGTACTGACTAAGGACGAGAGTAACTGGACTAGATGGTGCCCAATGGTGGACCATACGGCATTTCTGTACGTAGAGGAGACGGGCATACGTGGAGAGCTGAGGAGTCGATCTGTACCTACCCTTCATGTAGGAACCTCTTAAGACGACCCAGTATCTGCTTTTTCACATTCTTCAGTTGTATTGTATTTTAGTTGTACTTGTACCTTTACTGTTGGGCTTGTATTCCGGCCCCTATTACTTTCCATACTCTTTTGGTTATATATTTTTCTTCTGTTCTTATCTTGTTGTGTTCTTGGTTACATGAGATTATTTGTTATAAATGAAATGTCTTCCCAGTTTTAGGGAATACACCATTTGGTGCTGGTTTCCAGCCCCTGGCCTATGGAAGGCGGACTTGGGGTAGTCACGACATGGGCCCTGGGGGATGGGTCACGACAAATTGGTATCAGAGGAGTTGGTTCTACCATAGAACGTAGGACTCTGATCTTTTCTTTTAATGACAATAGTGTTATGTGTAGTGAGTGTGGTTATCAGTTTAGGGAATCCAATTTTTTTGTGGCGGCTGACGTATCCATACACCAGGACCCTGACTTTTGATTTCCGACTTAGTGCATGAAAACACTGATTTTGTATGTGTTTCCAAGAGTTTTATTGTGATCTCTTGATTCATATCACCAGGTATAACTTATTGAACGTGGTTCACCTGTTTCTTTTCAGGATTCCTCTACGAAGACATCCATCTAGGGTTCCGAGAGTTTTACGCACTGATATCTCACTGAGCGACGAGGCCTCGGTGCTGGGCCCTTTTCCAGTAGAGGCGCCGGTGGCGGCACCAACGGTACCATTACCCATTGGGCCACCAATTCCACTAGCCCCAGAAGCAGTGGGTGCATGCCGCTTGAGAGCGTTGCATGAGTTCCGGCGCCAGAGGCCACCCAGGTTCAGGGGAGAGACGTACCCAAAAACGGATGAGGATTGGATGGAAGATGTAGTGAGAGTATTTCAACTGTTAGGGACACCAGTAGATCTTATTGTGATCCTTGCTACTAGCCTTCTATAGGCTGCAGTAGGAAGATGGTGGAGCTTGATGGTCCAAGTTCACGACGAGATGACGCTTCTCTCGAAAGACTTCGAGAGCCTCTTTTGGGAAGAGTTTGTCCCAGACACTCTTCACACTGTGCACATACATGAGCTACTTCATCTAAAAAAGGGTAGCATAACCATAGCTCCGTACTCAATGAGGTTCACTAACCTCTCATTCTACTCCACTGATATGGTTCGGAACCCATTCTTCAGGGGTCGGACCTTTGAGTAGGGGCTCAGGAGAGAGATAAGGGCTTCGATGATTTCTCTTAACATCCCAATGTAGGAGGGGGTGTTATAGAGAGCCCTATTAGTAGAGAGTTTCCTTGCTAAGCAGTCACGAGTAGTGAGACCCACCACCTCACCTAGCAGAGTCTTCTGCAGCTGGTAGTAGACAGATGTCATAGAGGTTCAATAGGACCAGACCTATGGGAGGACGACCTCGGGATTTAGAGTCGGTTTTGCGGGGCACCAGAGGCAGAGCCAGTCATGCCAAGAGTGGGTAGTGTTATGCATGTGTCGGGAAGGGTCACATGGCTTGTGACTATCCGACCTATCGTGCAGATGATCAGCAGACGGTCAAAGGACCGCCCAGGTAGAGACAAAGATTTGATCGAGGTGGTACACAAGGAGCAGGCAGACGTGGCAGAGGAGTAGGCCATGCATGTGGCAGTGGGCAACGATTCGAGATGTTACTGCCACCACCACCTGGTGGTCCACCCCAACCATAGGGAGTAGGTGGACATGGGGGAGCTCAGATCCAGGAAGCTGAGGCCTATGATCACAGTGCTCCAGAGATGATACGAAGTACGATCTGTGATTATTCCACCTTAGCTGTAGTACTTATAGAAACAAGAGCTAGTCATTATTTTATAGCCATAGCCCTCGTTCAGATCTCTGGGATTTCGATGGAGCCTGTGGATCAATCCTTATAGTTAGAGACTCTTGCGGGAGCATATTTGACGATTACACCCTGGTGCTTGCAGTGCGAGCTTACTCAAGGAGGCGAGAGATTTAGCTGAGATCTCCTAGTAGCAGCGTCGAGGCCTTACGACGTCATCTTGGGTATGGAATTGTTATCAACAGTCCATGCTCATATAGAATGTATTAGGCAAAAAGTGTGGTGTGTCTGCATGGATGGGACCATATTTACCTTTATCGGCGAGAAGGGAGCCTTTGTATCACATGATGGACTTACCCAGAGAAGAGTGCAGTCGATCACTCATCCGTTGGCTAGCCTTACCCTTTGAGCGGTTGATGTGGAGAGTCTGAGCTATCATGTCGTGGTGGACATGTACGAGGATATATTCCCTAATAATGTTATGGGTCTACCTCCTTGCAGATAGGTAGAATATTACATAGACTTGCACCCCAAGACGAAACTGATATCTACACCAGCGTATCGGATGGCTCCAACGGAGCTTCGTGATCTGCGGGTACAACTAGAGGACTTTTTGGGGAAGGGATTCATTCATCCCAATGTATCTCCCTAGGTAGCCCTGATTTTATTTTCCAAGAAGGCGGATGGGAGATTGTGACATTGTGTTGACTATCAGTTCCTGAACCAGGTGACTGTGAACAAAAAGTACCCACTCCCGAGGATTGAAGACCTCTTTGATCAGCTAATGGGAGCGCGATGGTTCTTGAAGATAGACCTCAAATCAGGATATCACCAGCTTGGAGTATGAGATGAGGATGTGAAAAATATGGATTTTAGATGTCCTTATGGCCATTACGAGTTCTTGGTTATGCCATTCGGTGTGACCAATGCTTCAGTAGTGTTCATGGGACTGATGAATAGGATCGTTCAACCATACCTTGATTGATTTGTCATAGTATTTATCAATGACATTCTTATCTAATCGACAACTGAGGAGGATCATGCATATCATTTGTGGGTAGTACTAGACACACTCCAGGAGAACCATATTTATGGTAAGCTCTCGAAGTGCCAATTCTGGATCTGAGAGGTTCACTTTCTGAGACATGTCATATCGGAGGCTGGAGTTGCAGTGGATCCAACGAAGATTGAGGCAATACTTTCTTGGGAGCCACCCAGGAGTGTGACAGAGGTACAGAGTTTTTTGGGTTTGGTTGGATACTACAAGAGGTTTGTGATAGATTTCTCCATATTTTTAGCACCACTTTAAACATTGACGAAGAAAGGGAAACCCTTCGTGTTTTCGGAGAGATGCCAGCTGAGTTTTCAGAAGATGAGGAAGAGGCTGACTAGTGCCCCCATATTGAGGCTTCCAGAGGAAGGCGTAGGGAACATAGTCTTCTGTGATGCATTAGGGACCATACTCAGATGTGTCCGGATGTAGGAGAAAGCAGTGACTGTATATAGTTCTTGATAGCTGAGACAACATGAGCAGAACTACGCTACCCATGACCTAGAGTTAGCAGGAGTGGTCTTCGCCTTGATGATATGGCAACACTATCTGATGGGAGAACACTTTATAGTCTACTCGGATCACAAGAGTCTCTGGTATATCTTCTCTTAGAAGGACCTAAACTCGAGACAACGACGTTTTCTTGAGATCCTTTAGGACTATAACTTTGAGATAGTCTATACTCCTGGGAAGGGGAACGTTGTAGTAGATGCACTCCACAGGAGATCTAGTATACAACTGCTAGGATAGGCGACAGAGAAGCTGGATGCTTTGTAGATATCCTTTGAGGATCAGGATGGAGAAACTTTTCTTCAGTCTCTTACAGTCACTCCCCCACTTCTTCAGCGAGTCAGGGAGGCCCAGTGTGGGTACATTGACTGCGAGGCTCGATGTGCTCAGATATCCACAGGACAGGAACCTAATGGATTTTCTGAATATTAGGAGCACGTCAACCTCTTTAGAGGACGTACTATGGTACCAATGTCGCTTTAGGAGGAAGTGTTGATGGAGTTACCCACATCCCCTTTAGCGGTACATCCAAGAGTGGCGAAAATGTACCAGGATCTCCGACAACAGCACTGGTGGCCTGGAATGAAGAAAGAAATTGTTGAGTTTTTCTCTCGGTGCCTCACTTGTCAGCAAGTGAAGGTGGAGCATCAGGTACCAGTGAGCTTTGTTTAGCCTTTAGAGGTCCCAGAGTGGATGGGATATCCATGGAATTTGTTACAGGACCACCACGTACATCTAGAGGTCCTGACTCGATTTGGGTGATCATCGATCGACTCACCAAGTCAGCCCACTTCCTACCAATCAAATAGCGGGGTTCAGTAGTGGGATTGGGACGCCTATATGTTCAGGAGATTGTGCAGTAACAGGAGTACCCTCGAGGATTGTCTCCAATTGTGATGCATGTTTTACTTCTCGACTATGGAAGAGGTTGCAAGAGGCTTTCAGGATGCAGCTTTGTTTGAGCATCGCCTTCCATCCCCAGACATATGGACAGACTGAGCGGACCATTCAGACCCTCGACGACATTCTATGTGCATGTGTCCTTGACTTTGGATATAACTGGGAGGATCGTTTTACTTTGGTAGAGTTTTCATTCAAGAACCGCTCTCACTCCACCATTGGGATGGAAGCTTTTGATGCATTGTACGGGCGACCTTGCAGATCACCATTGTGCTATACTGACCCATGGGAGTCAGCACTCGTGGGACCATAGATGGTACGAGCTACCATAGAGAAGGTGAAGATCATCTAGGAGTAGATGAAGAATACATAGAGGAGGAATAAATCTTATGCCGATTGGAGACGAAGACCTACAGATTTCGAGGATGGTGACCACTTCTTTCTATGGGTCTCACCTAGATGAGGTTTGCGGAGATTTGGCTGAGGCAGAAAGTTATCTCTAAGGTTCATCGGACCCTTCCAGGTCCTCAACAGAGTTGGCAAGGTGGCTGATCGCATAACACTTCTACCTTAGTTTCTCTAGGTGCACGACATCTTCCACATATCCCAGTTGAGGAGATACGTGGATGACCCTTCCCACGTAATTGACTACGGAGAGCTGGACATCGACGATGGGGTGAATTTTACAAAAGATCCAGTTGAGATTGAGGATCGATAGGAGAGGGTCCCTCGTGGGAATTTGATACCTCTGGTGTGCGTTCGTTGGCAGCACGGGAACCTCCAGGAGAGCACATGGGAGTAGGAGGCTCAGATGCGTGCTCAGTACCCCCACTTGTTTACCTAGTTTTGAGCTGTGTCTTACGGGGATGTAGAGCCCTGAGGTGGAGAGAATGTATGGGTCTAGAATTTCTATGTAATTTTTTTAAATATATGGGAATTTTACGAGTCCACAAAAATTGACGGCGCATGATTCTAAGGCCCGGAGTGCCCGGAATGAATTTCTGAACATTATTTCTGGTACATTCATTAAACGTGCGAGCAGGTATTTATAACTTCTTAACCGCTGCTCGGAATTGAAATCTGAGTGCACCGTTGAACTCACAATGCATGTATTCTCTTAAGGTGGCTTTCACCTCGACGACAGTTGGTCGAGGGTTAAAATTAGTATTTGGGTTTTTCGTGAAAGAATAAAATAAAAATAAAATTGTGTAACATTTTATTTTTATTTGAAACACCCATGTGGATGTTGAGAGGTTATAGATGTGGGAACCACCTGAATTAAATCTCCCATGAGAGGATATGGTGGTGGGGACGACCTGAACTAACCTCCCATGAGAGGTTATGGAGGTGGGAACCACCTGAGGCTAAACCCCCTTGAACTCCCTCATAAGTGTGGGGAAGCCTCTTAATCTTCACCCACTTAAATGGTACCACCCCCTTTAATTTATTACACCAACCTTTGTAATTAATTAATTCAATTTGAAATTGTGCCAACAATTAAAAATGGGGGAAACACAACAGTATTGTCAACTTGGAATTTTTGGTGGGATTGGGGAGAGAAGGACTTGGAGAAACATATTCTCCCCAACGAAGAATGCTCCTACCAACGAAGAACGACCACTGGAGATCAAAGAATAAGGATATCGGACCCAAGCCAGAACAGAAGCACCTTGAGAAGGAAACCAACGTAGGAAATCTTCAACGACCGTCCTTCACTCCTCTGCGATGAAAAAAAATGTACGAGGTAGGGTGGTTGTTTTATTTTCCTTTTCCTTTCCCATTCTTGATAATTATTTATAATACAAGAAGGAATTATACCCGCTTTCTACCACTGTAATGCAGAGAGTGCAGGCCAAACAAACATGGCCCGTCCTCTCTGCAAACCTTGTGATTAATTGTTGATTGCGATGGAGGAATGACTACCATCACCGGAGGTGCACAAGAATGGCTGTTGGACCACCGCCGACCGCGACGAACGCAAAGGGCCATGGTGCCACACCTCGGCCATGCCATGCCACACGTGGCCCCGCCGCATTGCCTTGAGGCTGCGCCGCCTGCGGCCCCATTACGCCGCCCATGCGACACCCTCCGCAGCCGAGCTGCCCCGCGACCTTGTGTCGTCCACAACTGAACCGCTCCGTGGCCCTCACGGCCTGGCGGACTCGGCTGCCCAGCACGAGGGGGGCCGGACCCAGTGGGTCTAACCGGGTTGACCCAGACCGGGTCATCATAGACCAGGTCAGGCAAGGTCGGTCCGACCGGGTCGGGCCGGACCCGAGCCCACTACGACCCATTTATTCTCTTTTTTTCATAACATTGGCAACAAACGTCCATTTGACAAACCGTCAGTGGCACTAGAAACCATGGAGCGAGATGGTCCTTTTGAGTATTCCCCACTGGTGTTTTGGATTGAGATGGTGTACGGTTAGGTTGGATTGAGCACGAATCCAACAGGGCCCTTGGGACTAAAAAGCTAATAACTCACAGACAGGGCGTCTGAACGACGCACCGTCTGATGCGTTGAGACCCCTTGGGTGTGGCGGTCCTTTGAGATACTTCTTTGTGGGACTTCGTGGCAGTTGGAGTATCGACCAGTGGCTTATGGAGCGGATCCTCCCGGAGACAAGAGAGTGTAGTGCGAGAACCCTGTAGTTGGCTGTGACGTGAAGAATGATTAACGATCTTATGTGGGTCAGCACCGAGCGATCATGTGTGGGTCAGCACCGAGCGATCCTGTGTGGGTCAGCACCTAGAAATCCTGTGTGGGTCAGCCGCTAGGGATCCCGTATGGGTCAGCACCTAGCAATCCTGTGTGGGTCATCGCCTAGTGATCCTGTGCGGGTCAGTACCGAGCGATCCTGTGTGATTCAGAAATGAGCGATCTTATGTGGGTCTGCCTCTTAACGTAGTAAGATGACTCAATAGTTATAACTAATCATCTTTACTATTGTACCTAAGTTATACCTGGTGTGAGATGAGTCTGTACCTGTGTGGTAATTTCCTTCGTTGTAATACCTTGGTGGTATTCTTCTATGTTGCATACCTTTGTGGTACTTGCCTTCGTGGTATTGCTTTCTTTGTGGAATAGTTGAGCATAGGGATTTGGAGTTGGACTCTCTGTTTTCCTCATGACTGAGATGGGATTACTTGATTACTTAGGTATATGTATGGGTATATACCTAAGTAGGGTTATCAGTTGTTTCATTCTTTGTGGTTTATCCTTTGTGGATTTTGTGAGACCTGAGGATCTCGGGGTCCCTACTGAGTATCGTTATACTCACCCATGCACGGGCTATGCCCGCACCCCGTTGTGTTTGTAATAATTAAAAGTAAATAGCCATAATTAGTAATAATTAATACTAATTAGTAAAAAATAGTAAAAAATAGTAATACTTAATAATAATCGGGATTAATTAGGAATAATTAGTAATAATTAGTAATAAATATTAATAATTAGTAGTAAATATTAATAATGATTAATATATAGTAATAAACAGTAATAATTATTAATAAATGTCAATAAATAGTAATAATTAGTAATAAATAGTAATAAATAACAATAAATAGTAATAAATAGTAATAATTAGCAATAACTAAAAGTAAGTAGCAATAATTAGTAATAATTAGAAATAGATAATAATAATTAGTAATAATTAATAATAATTAGGATTAATTGGTAATAATTATGATTAATTGGTAATAATAATTAGGATTAATTATTAATAATTATGATTAATTAGTAAGAATTAGTAAGAATTAGTAATAATTAGTAATAATTAGTAATAATTAGTAATAATTACTAATGATTAGTAATAATTAGTACAAAATAGTAAAAAATGGTAAAAATAGTAATAATTAGAAATAATTAGTAATAATTAGTAATAATTAGGATTATTCAGTAATAATTAGTAATAATTAGTAATAATTAGGATTAATTAGTAATAATTAGTAACAAATAGTAATAATTAATAATAATTAGGATTAATTAGGATTAATTAGTAATAATTAAAAATAATTAGAATTAATTAGGATTAATTAGTAGTATTTAGTAATAAATATTAATAAATATTAATAAATAGTAATAAATAGTAATAAATACTAATAAATAGTAACAAATACTAAAAAATAGTAGTAATTAGTAATTATTTGTAATAAATACTAATAAATAGTAATAATTAGTAATAATTAACAGTAAATTGTAATAATTACTAATAATTACTTATAATTATGATTAATTAGGATTAATTAGTAATAAATATTAATAAATATTAATAATTATTAATAATTAGTAATAATTAGTAATAAATATTAAAAAATATTAAAAAATATTAATAAATATTAATAAATAGGAATAATTAGTAATCAATAGTAATAAATTGTAATAATTATTATTAAATAGTAATAATTATTAATAATTAAAAGTAAAAAAGTGATAATTAGTAATAATTAGTAATAAATAGTAGTAATTAGTAGTAATTAATAATAATTTGTATTAATTATGATTAATTAGTAATAATTAGTAATAACTGGTAATAATTAGTAATGATTAGTAATAAATCGTAACAATTATTAAAAATTACTAATAAAAAGTAATAATTATTAAAAAATATTGGTAATTAGGAAATGATTCAAAAATGAATACAAACATCAGGAAAAGGTGAATTCTTTCTAATTTTTTAATTAATTTTGTCATCATTTTATCTACTATTTATAAGTTATTTTCCATATCATTTTTATTTAATACATAATTATTGTTTTCACATATCTTTTAGGAAGTCAAAAAATAGATAAAATGATTCTTTCTGCCAATATAACCACGTTTTCCATATTTATCATCTTTCTTTGTCGAACTGCCAATACTGCATATTGATTCATTATTGTTAACCGAAAAAACTTTCTCATTTTTGAAGGATAAAAGAGTAAAGGAAGCTCACGTGCCCATTGTTGTGAATTCTCCTGATATAATGGTCACATGAGCTTATTCTCCTTTTTAACTTACAACAACTGGAAGAAAAATTGGCTAAAAAATTTGAGTTAATATGTAGTGGCTGTAGTTCGACATAGAATGAAAATGGAAATGTGGTTACATTAGTAGTTAGGATTGTTTTCAAACTTTGAGATGTGTACGAATCAACCACACTTTAATTTGACACACGTTGAGATCGATATATATCGGGGCAGACAGAATGTGACATGTCGATGAATGTAGCAACAGTAAGAGGAGAAGATACGTTGAGTAACAACAGCAGCAGGTGATGAAGTACATGTGATGCGTGACTCATGGTTTAGTGTGTTTTTTATATTGTTGTGAATATTGTGTTTTTTATTATTTTATTATTTTATTATTTTTATTATTTTAATATTTTAATATTTATTTATTTATTATTTTGTTAAAATTATTTATTATTTTTATTTTTATTTTTATATTTTTCTAAATATTGAGGTTTTTATTATTTTATTATTATTATTCAATTTTATTAATATTAATAATATTATTATCAGTATATTAATATTATTTATTATTATTTGTTATTATTATTATATAGATATTATTTATATTTTTATTATTTTTATTATTTTCTTAATATTTTGTGTTATTATAATTATTATTATTATTTTATTTATATTATTTTATAAATATTATTTTAAATTTTATAATATTAATTTTTTATTAATATTTTTTTTGCGATGAGTATATTTTCCCGTTGTAAATAGTATTTATTAATATTTACTTTTAATTTTTTTAATTTTATTTTAATTTTAATTTTTTATTTTTGCGACAGGCCTGTCACAAATGATTTTTTTTAAAAACTCGGTGAAAGTATTTGCGACAGCTAAATTTCCCATTGCAAATATTACATTTTTGTGATGGTGAGTCGCAAAAAAAGTATTTGTGATGCTGTTTTCCACAACGGGTCATTTGCGACACAGGCTCATCGTGAATACTCATTTTTTCCACAGCGAACTATTAATAACCTTAAGTCCCCTATATCTCACATGAAACTCATGCCTCTACCGAGATAGATCCATTTTTTAGGGATCCACTATTTTTTCCTATCATATAATCTCCTCACTGTAACTTTACCTCATTGAGAAAAATCCCTTAAGAGACGAAACTTCTAAAGTGTTTGATTTTTCCTTTGATATAACCTTGGATCTTTGGAAATAGCCATCATTGCAGTGTTATCTCAGTAAACCATGATAGATTATTGACTTCTAGGCACCTCATCAAGCTCCTGGAAAAAGTTTCAAATATACACTACATCCTTGACTGCATCAAAACCCATAATATAGTCAGACTCCACTATAGAATCAGTGAAAACTTTATATTTTGAACTATTCCTATAACGACCCTATGTTTTATCAATGGAAATTCCCCTATTATAATTTTTTCATATAATCACATAAAATCACAACACAATGAACTACTAAGTACTATGTGACTTTTAAACACAATATTGTCACTTCTATGATTTGAATTTTGAAAATCTGACATACACGGTTGCGATCAGTAAGATGATTGGAGTCTAATGGAACAAACTTAATTTTTTGTGAATAGTAACATACCCTTATGAATAGTAACATAGCCTTATGAATATTAATATGACCCTTATGAATAGTAAATCGTCCAAAATAATAGTAACCTCAACCATGAATGTATAAATAAATTTTAGGCATCTTATAAGTGATAATATGGCCATAGTAAAAGAATTGGTATTTTCATAAGTCAAAAATAATTAATTTCAACTAATTAATTAATTTAAAAGAAAATTTATTTTCTTAAAATGTGTTCATAAAATAAAAAATTTATGTCTTATGGTTTTAAGATAATTTTATAAGATCTTATGTAATTTTTGAAAGCAATGTAAAATCAGTTATAGATTTAAAATTCATATTTTTCAAGTTAATTATGATTTTAATTAAAAAATAAATTAATCATATTTAAAAAATTATTTTTGAATAATGTAGTTTATTTTTGGATTCTACACATTGATAAATGGTTATGGTAAATTTTTGGTATTTTTCTAAAATTCTTGAATTTTTTATAAACAGTGAAATATGGTAATTTACCGTATATATACATTATAAGATAAATGAACTATTACTAGAATCATTCATGATGTAAGAAGACTTAGTTCAAATTCACATGCACTTATTACTATTTTTGTTCATGGAATAATCACTATTTCTTGCATTATGGAAAAATAATAAACTATTGATTAAAATATTAAGAAAACCCTCCTCCCCACCATTATAAAAACTACCCACACTCCCCTCTCCTTTTAACTCCTCTCAAGCATTGTGCCTTACATAAATTTTTCCTAAATAACTTTCCAAGATCCCCCTCCTTCCAGAAGCCCTTGGCCTCCTCAAAATACCAAATCCACTCCCCTTAAGAGGATCTAAAAGGAGATAAACTGAAGAGGTAAATTCCTCTTTCCGATTCAAACAGGCATGAATATAAGTAAACCAAACATGAAAAAAACGGATCTGAACAATGAAATCGAACCTCATAACCAATAAAAAAATTCATTAATGAACTTAAAACGGTTATAATAAATCAATTACATGTAAAATAGGATCTAAAATTATTAATTAATGAACCTAATTTTATTATTCATGTCATTAATATCAAGTGGATAACACCATCAGACTTAAGGTAAGGGATCCTATATATTCCACTTTTATTCAAGACTTTCCTCTATGGGGTATGATTTTCACCTCTCCCATACACCCCTCATGATGTATTAGTGATGAGAAACCTCTTTCACTCTCATTAAGCCCTCTCAAGTACATCCTATACCATGTCAATAATTCGTAAGGGATTCTACCCAAACCTCCTCTGTTCCTTCGAGTTGCCTTATCATCCTTTTACCAAAATGGAGTTATCTTATCTTTTTATGTAAAAATTCTAAATACTGTTTACATGTACCAAATTCATTTATCAGGACCCTTTAATCATTCTCTTTTGGGGATATACATGTTTTTAAGTGATTCCCTCCTCAATACTTCCTGATAAGCAAACCTGTTTTGAAGTAACTTCTTGAATTCTTACTCGATTTCAAGTGCACTATATCTTCTATTTTAAGACATAATTATCCTAATAAAATTATTATTTTTTATGAAAATCTTATTGGTTCACTTCTGGTTTTATATAAAGGATTGTTCCCTTTTCTATTTTAAAGGTTGTATAGTATTTTCCTTAAAACCGCACAAAAATGTTTTAATGCTAAAATTTCTTAAATACTTTTCTTACATGTTTCCACTTATATTTTACATCACTTTCCATGATACATGCCTATTTTTCCTTATGAATTTCCATGTATATTTTATATCCTTTCTTTCATGGACACTTTTAAGATACACCCATTCATTATGCTTTATGACATGATTATGATACCCATTTCTTTCCATGGGTGTCCTTATGTATATGATTATTTATGTATGATTTTATATGTGGCAAGAATATTCATGAATGTTTTAAGATGAGTGTGCCCATATAGAGATCTAATGCATTGGGTAATGTTTATTATCATGAGATGATATGTGCGACGATCTTGGCGGTTATCCTTGGCTTGTGCAACCATATGCAGCGGTCTTGGTGGTTAGCCTTGGCTTGTGATACCATGTTCAACGGTCTTGGTGGTTAGACTTGACTCATACTAAAGTCATGTTTTATGTTTCTTCCACATTATTATGACTCCATTTTTATATTATTCCTTGTTTATATGTTATGATTCCATATGTTACATGCCTTCTTATATCATTATGTCATGCCCTCTATCCCATGTGCTAATGCTTTTTTCTTATGGTTATTCCCTTACTAGGATATTTACCTCATCCCTTTTTCATGTGTTCCCTAGGGTACCCTATGAAGATGGTTGAGAAAAATGGAATTTAGGATATCAATTTGAAGATTAAATAATGAAATGTTTTATTTAGTTACATGTTTTCAGTTTTATGTACCTAGTCTTCCAAGACACTAGACTTTATGATCCTTGACTTGTAATCTGATGAATAATTATGTTTAAAATCATGTAATGTTATATGTAATCGGATAGGGTCACTATACTTCTAGTTCACAACTCTTATGTTGATACAAAATAGATATCCTGATTGTGAATTCAGATCATTTTGATATGTCTGAAAGATATCATCTGTATAAACTTGAATGAATATATCTTTATCTGCTCCACATATGAGGAGAATATCCTTTGTTATCATTAGACACTTAAAGATAACCATAACAATAGTCCAATACTATTCACATGGATCATTATGATATATTTCTACCATGATCAAAGCATATACAACACAAAACCTAATATGTAACATGACATTCATGATATATCTTATCATAAATTTGAATGGGATCTTACTCATTCTCTCTCTTCCCTCTCATTTATGAGGACACATTTTCTTGGAATGATGTGTACCATGTGACATTGGAATAGATCCCCACTTATATTGTTCCATACCGAACGTATTCGGTATCTAGTCAATGTATGTACTTTGAATTATTCCAAGAAGCCTCTTAGATCCATCATTTGTGAACTTGATCTCTAGAATATAGGTTGTTTCACCTATGTATTTCATGGAGAGGAACTTTCTCAACCACGACTTAACCAATTATAAGGCTGGAATTTGGTTTCTAATTAGTAATATATCATCAGTATATACTACTATAAAAATGAACATACTCCAACAAAACTACTTGTAAACTCAGGGTGCACATTCAATATTAATAAAACCAAATTCTTTTATAGCTTCATCAAATTTATGTTCCATAACCTGGATGTTTTATTTAATCCATAAATAGATCCCTTCAACATTCATAACTTTTTGGAATTTCCTAGAGTCACAAAACCATTTGGTTGTGTCATATACACATCCTCATGAAGGTTCTCATTAGGGAAGGAAGTTTTGAAATCTATATTCCAAATCTCATAATCATGGTAAGCTATTATGACAAGAAAAATTCAAATGGGTAGAAATTGGGTAAAATATTTGTTCACAGCTAATTCCTTAATGTTATCTAAACCCTTTAGCCACTAGAAATTATTTATATATATTTTATTTACCATCCATTTCTAGGTCTCTCTTGAATACCTATTTACACCCGATGGGTTTCACAACAACTAGTGGATCGGTCAGAACCCAAATTTGGTTTTGATACATAGAATCCATCTTAGAATTCATGGTTTATTTATATCTTGAAGATTCCGATATTTCTATTTACTCCTTTGAGTTTATTGGTTCATTATTGTTAATCAATAACGATTCATTAACATTGATGAATAAAAAACCATATCTTTCTAGTTCTCTAACCTCTCTAGTGCTCCTACACAGTACTTGTGTTTTAGGAATAACATCTTCCTTAGGGTCCTGTGGATTTTTTTCTTGTACTGACTCTTATGTATCTTGAGCATCAAATTCATCAATGTAAATCTTTCTCCCACTATACTTCTTGAGTACGTGTTGTACCTTATGAAATATGACACACCTTGTGATAATTAATTTTTTTTTCCGAAGGGTTGTATAGATAATATCCCCTTATTTACTTGGGATACCCTATAAAGATACACCTTATGACCCTAGGTGACAATTTGTTACTTGAGCTAGACTTAACAAACTAATCACACCCTATGCACAAACATGTGAAAAACAGGTTTCTTTCCACTCCATAACTCAAAGGGAATACCATTTTATGCTTTAGTTATTACTCAATTTAGTATGTATGATGTCATGTTTAATACATATCCCCAAAAGGATAATGAAATACATGCACGAATCATCATCATCCTTACCATATCCTGTAAGTTATGATTCCTCCATTCATTAAACCATTCCACTATGATGTATAATGTAGAGTGAGTTGAGATAAAATCCCATAATCCCATAGAATTTTGATAAACTCTTATATAATATATTCACTACCTCAGTGTGATCAAATCTTGTTTATCTTCTTACCAAATTTATTCTCAACTTCATTATTAAATTTCTTACACTTCTAAAAGGATTCATACATGTAACTCATTAAGTAAATATAACCATACATACTCAAGCCATAGGTAAAATTAATAAATTATGAGAATCCACATCTAACTTTTACTTGAAAAGGTCCATACACATCATTATGTACCAATTCTAGAAGCTATGTGGCCCTTTCACCTTGACAACTAAATGGTGTTTAGATCATATTTCCTTATATACAAGCATAGCATATTTAAAGTGGTTTAAGCATAAAATATTCTAAATAACCTTATAAATAGAGCTTTTTCAAACACTTCTCATTTATGTAACCAATCCAGTGATTTCAAAACTATGTGTTAAATGAGTCATGTAAATTTGATTCATTATCAATTTCCAATATTTTATTTTCATAATTTAAAACATAAATAGTATTATTCAGTTGTTCCATACCATAAAATATGCTATCTTAATAAAAAAACAACTATTATTTACAAAACTGAAAATAAATCCATCTATTTTTAAACAAGATATAGAAATGATATTCTTGGTAATTCTAGGAACATAATAACAGTTATTTAAAAAAAAATCAATCATGTTGGCAATGTGAGGTGTTAGTCTTAAATGGATAAAGCATCTAGCCTCACTCTATTGGAAGCTCATAGATCCACCTCTCCTCTGGAAACCTACTTAAATCTAATTAGATTCTATATTTGGATACAACTGTAAGCACAACATGAAATATCTAAAACCCAAATTGCTGATATAAAAATATTACAATTGATAACAAATTCACTTGATGATTCCCCTTGCTTCTTTTTTTAGGTGTAGTTCCCCTTTGTAACGTCCCAGTTCCAGAAGCCACCTAGAGGCGCCCCGTACCCATTTGGTCACATGGCCTCAATCACATTTCCCCGAATTCCAGAGGCTGCCGATTGGCAGTGAGGGCCTTGGGTGTGATAGTGGGGAAACTATTCCCTTATTGGCAGAGTACACAGTGGAAGTAACAACACATAAAACAGCGGAAGCAGTAAATATCCAACAACAGTAACCGTGAAATACTAATAGTAAACAATGGGAGCACACACATATATATGAAATGATTCATGATACGTATATGTCTGGGAAAATAGCCAAACAAATCACAATGATGAACATAGTACTAAACCAAAGTACAAAAGAAAAGTAAACAAATAACTCCTCAGCATCTCAAGCCATAGTTTGGTCCCATGCTCTCTTGCTCCAGTGCAATCAAGAACCTGAAGTATAAGGGCTCTTTCCCTTATCAATACCTGCAACAACATAATCTGTTTGGGCCCAAAAGCTTGACCCAAATAGGGTGTGAGATAAAAATTCCAGTAGGAAACCAACCAAATATATGTTCCTAACAGTCAGTGAGTATATGGCAACTAAGGTTCACTATGAAGTAAACAGTAAGCAGTAAACAGGATAATACACAGCAGTAAACAATCCACAGTTTCTAGCATTTAATTTACAAAAAAGTAAGCAACCACTCATGCAAGTAGAACAAACAGGTAACCCTCTGGGTAGTCCTCACATACAAACCCTTATGGTTCAACCTACAAGTACTAGCAACCCTTTGGGAGGCACACACAGTCTCACCCCTCTGGTTCAGTTAAAGAAATAATAGACTCTCTGGGGAAGCACTCACCGTCAATTCCCCCTATAGTCTCGTATCATACTAAAGGCACTCTGGGGAAGCACTCAAAGCCTCATTCCCCCTGTGGCCTACATCGATTAACTACAGACACTTTGAGGAAGCACTCAATGTCAATTACCCATGTGGTCTCACATTGTACTATAAAGACACTCTGGAGAAGCCCATACATCCATTCTCCCTATGGTATACTACACTATTTTCTCACAACCCTATGTAAAGTCAGCAAGTATCTCATCATGTAACGGCCAAAATGAACCTCAAGAACTACTTGGATAGCAGTCTACAACATCTCAGCACGGAAGAACAACAGCCACACCATCCTACAACTAGGCATGGAACTGACGATAACCTAACAGACAAAACAAGACAAAACGACCATAAATAGGAAAACATGCATGGGATAAACATCCAAAGAACAGAAAATTTCCCTATTCACAAACAATAACCTCTACTCCAGAATATATTCAAAGCAGGAAAACAACAAGGGAAAAATAGGAAACACACAATACCCCGTTCAAGGGTATTAGTGTAATTTTCCCAAAATACTCAAAGACTTTCTACAGAGAGGCACACACCACCTATATGGATGTAAGTAGATCGATATACTTGAATAACGAGGCTTGAATCGCCTTATAACTTCACAGATCTATAAAAATTCACAAATCGTTCAACCCACGATAACTTGATAAAGAGGATAAAAAGGAAAATAAATCTCTAAGAGAAGGAAGAGATTACCGCTGTGGTTCCAACAGAATTGATGGCGTATGATTCAGAGAACAGATGGAGGCTCGGGGGATTGGAGGAGATTCGCAGCCGTACGGGATGCTCTCAGTTGATGAAGCTGGAGAAGAAGTGTTTTTTGGCGATTAGACATGACCCCGGCCCGTTTAATGAAAAAAAAGAATGTACACGACATGTACATTTGGAGTACACTGCGTGTACTAGGCTTCTCCATACTCAGCTTTAGGCGGCCTCCATGTCACCCCTACATGGTCGTGTGTGTCTCCATGACATGTCCATCACACGACCTCGAGCGGAAACGAAGTACACGACATTTACTCATAAATTACATGACGTGTACTTCAAAAATTTCCAGAAACACCTCTTTTCTCAAAAACTCCAGAAAAAGGATAAACATACCTGAAAATAAGGTCTGGGTTCTTACAAACACCCCCCCTTAAATAAATTCATCCCCAAATTTTCCTAGCATGGAGTAGATGAAGAAACCCCGAAAAACTCTAGCCACTGTGATCATACATCGGCCTCCCTCTCCAAAGTATCATCATGTGCTCGCCCATGCTGCCATAGCACCCGTACTAGAGGACCAGACTGACCATGGAGAACCTTTGTACTATAATTGGAAATCCAGATAGGATGATCCTCAGACGATGCATCCGCTTCAAGCTCAACCTCCTCGGGTTGAAAGACATGAGAAGTGTCTGAAAAGTAATTTCAGAGCTATGAAAAGTGGAAGACGTCGTGCATATCCCGGTACCTCTGAGGTAACAAAAATCTATAGGCGACTGGCCCAACTCTCTCCAACACCTCAAACGACCCGACATACCTCGGTGGAGGCTTACCCTCTCTCTGAATCCACTTGTGTCCCAACCTTGGTGTGACACATAGGAAAACATGATCCCCGACCTCGAACTCCAGAGGTCGTCTCTGCTGATCAACATAACAAATCTGTCAAGACTGCACTATATCCATCCTCTTCCGAAGCAACTCTATCTGCTCTGAGGTCTCCTGAACAAGATGAGGTCCCAACAAAGCTGCCTCTCCTGCCTCCATCCAACATAAGGGTGATCAGAAAGGCCTACCATACAAATCCTCATAAGGTGTCATCTGAATAGTTTCTTGAAAACTATTATTGTAGGAAAATTCCACAAGAGGTATATTCTTCTCCCAAGAACCTCCAAAGTCTAGAATACAAGCTTGGAGCATATCCTCAAGCACCTGAATCGTACACTCGGACTGAACATTTTTCTAAGGATGGTATGCCGTACTCAAAAGTACATGAGCACCCAAAGCCTTCTAAATCCCCTTCCAGAACTGAAAAGTAAAGCATGCATCCCTGTCAGAAACAATAGATTGTGTAACTCCATGTAGACATACAATCTCTCGGATGTACAACCGCCCCAGCTCATCAACACAGAAGGCCTCCTTGATTGGAAAGAAGTGAGAAACCTTCGTGAGTCTGTCAATGACAACTCATACTGTATCATTCCCTCACAGTGACCTCGAAAACCGGTCCACGATGTCTATTGTGACATCGTTCCACATCCACTTAGGAATGAGTAACTGTTGTAGAAGCACTATTGGTCGCTGGGGCTCTTCCTTCACCTGCTGACAAGTGGAATATCTCGTGAAGAAACTAGAAATATCCCTCTACATACCTGGCCACCAATACTGACGGTGTAGATCAGGATACATCTTGGTGATGCCAGGATGAGCTGCCAAAACCGAAGAATGAAATTCTCGCATCATCTCTTCGCGTATATCTACTGGTACCCATACGGATCCATAGAAATTAAAGATCTCATCCTCTCCTACCATCCATCCAGGATTAGGTTCCTCTCTTGACACGCTTTCTTGTAGGACTAGTCCTTATGAATCTGATAGCTGTCTCATTCAAACCCGATCAAGAAGGGTGTAGGTAACAATTACAGAAGAAATAAAAGTCTACCCCTATCTATTGTGCACCTCCAAATGCATCTCAGAGAACAGCGTCATAAGCTGCCACTCACTACTGGCCTCTTGAACTGCTTGTATCTGAGTCCTCCTGCTCAATGCATCATCCACTGCGTTGCCTTTCCCAAGTGTATTGGCAAGATTAAAGTCAAAGGACTGAAGATAATTGACCCACCTATGATATCTCAGATTCAGATCACACTGATTGAAGATGTATTTGAGATTCTTGTGGTCAGAAAACACTACAAAGTGCTCTCCCAGAAGATAATGTCTCCAAAAGTGAAAATCATGAACAACAGATGCTATCTCCAGATCGTGCATCGGGTAATTCCTCTCATGGGGCCTCAACTGTCGAGACCCATACGCAATGACTTCATCTCCCTGCATAAGCACATCTCTTAGCCCGATACCTGAAGCGTCACAGTAGACAGTGTAGCTCTTTCCTGGATCTGTAAAGACTAGTATCGGTGCTGAATTCAACCTCCCTTTTAGCTCATGAAAGGATGAATCACAAGAATCTGACCATAAGAACTTCACACCCTTCTTGGTCAGACTTGTCAGCAGTGCTGCTAGGCGTGAAAAGTCTTGTATGAAGCTTCTGTAGTATCTAGCCAGCCCTAAAAAACTCCCTACCTCAAAGATGATCTTTGGATGATCCCAAGAAACTACTCCTCTCACTTTCTCTGGGTCTACTGATACTCTTGTCTCTGAGATAACATGACCCATGAAGTAAATCTGATCCATCCAAAAGTGGCATTTTGAGAGCTTAGCATATAATTGATGCTATCTTAGTGTACTCAAAACGATATCAAGATGGGTAGCATGGTCGTGTCGAGTCTGAGAGTAAACCAAGATGTCGTCCACGAAGACCAACATGAAAGAGTCTAAGCATGGATGGAACACTCGGTTCATCAGTGCCATGAAATTGTAGGCACGTTCGTGAGGCCGATCGACAAAACCATATACTCGTATAGACCATACCTACTCCGGAAAGCTGTAAGAGGTATATCAGATGGTCTAACATGCAACTGATGATAACCGGACCTCAAATAGATATTTGAGAACACCCGGGATCCTCAAATCTGATCAAAGAGGTCATAAATCCTAGGAAAGGGATGTTGGTTCTTGACTGTCAACTGGTTTAGCTTCCAATAATCCACACAAAGCATAAGGGTGTCATCTTCCTTCTTCGCAAACAGGACAGGAAATCCCGAAGTAGAAGTACTGGGTTGGATAAAACCCTTCACCTTCAACTCCTCCTACTACTTCTTGAGCTCCTACAACTCAGGTGTAGCCATCCTTAAGAAGGAATGGACACTGGTTCTGCTCCTGGAACAAGCTCAATCGAGAAGTCTACCTATTGCTCCGGAGGCAAACCTGAAAATTCCTCTGGAAAGACATCCCTGAAATGATCCACCACTAGAGGAAAGTCTGATTGTAAAGTCCCCTGTTAATCCAGATAAAGACTAGAAATTTGGGCTATAACTTCTCCCAACTGATGATACTCTGGACCCGCTCTTCTCGCCTGTACATCCCACTCGCCTCTATGATGAAAGGATCCACCCTTTGGTGATACGAAACTCACTCTACGGTGATAAGAGACTTCCTAGAAGGGAACTATCCATTCCATTCCGAGAATGACATCATATATCGTCATCTCTAGGACATAGAGATCCCATAATAAGTGATACCCATCCACCTCTAGAGGGCACTCCCTGCACTGATATACACTAGTCATCCTAATATCAAACGGTGTGTCTAGAGTCAAGGTATCAATAGAGGAAAAGATACAGAGCCCAAGGCTCTCCACAACAGAAATAGAGATAAAGCTATGGGAAGACCCTGTATCGAAAAGAACAGATGATAAAACTGAGGCTACTAAGATTGTACCACGAACGGTAGAGGGCCTGGGATCCTTCTCCTGAAGGGTCTGCTCCACTACAAAAGTATGGCCTGCACCACGGCCTTGTGACTCTGCCTGACCACTCTGAGCTGATCCACCCTTTTGTTGCTGAAATACAGGTGAATGAATACCATGGTATTTACCTCCACCTCGGCCCAAACAGCTAGAAGAACTCCAGTTCCCAGACTGGTGAGAAACTGGTGGCGCCGCTCCTGAACGAGGAGTCATGGAAGAACCCCTATCACCAGATGCTGGTGAGAAAACCTGACAGAAGCACTAAAGGTGACCCATCTTGCCACAAGATCGGCACTCCACTATGTCTCTCTGGTACTGCAGCCTTGTATTCCCATCCCTTACACACTGGTATCATACCATTTGGATACCTGAAGATGTGTCTCACCGCCTCAGATCACCGTGTGTAAACTCCCTATGGCGCTTCCTACTATCAGATGGTCAAGCACTAACTCTGGAAGTGGACCCTCCCTAGATCTCAGCTCCAGAGTCTCTCAGATTATGCTCTGAAATCAGTGCCTAGTTGAACATGGAAGCAATGGAAGTCATCCTGAGGATATTCACCTGTGAGTGTATCTCCCATCTGAGACCATCCTCAAACTTCCTTGCCATGAATAACCCATCTCTTCCCTGGAGGTGTGTGAAACACTAGAGCTTGGTGAAATGAGAGGAATACTCCATGACAAAAAGAGTACCCTACATTAGGCTCATGAACTCTTGGGCTCGGTCGGGCCTCGGGGTCTCCAGATAGAACTAGTCATAAAAGATGCGCTGAAACTCCTCCCACGCCAAAACCTGTTGATGACCCTCCTGTGAGATCCCATCCCACCACCTCTTGTCGGAGTCTCATAGGATGTAGGTAGCGAGATTGACCCGCCTTTTTGGAGGCGTCTCGAGATGCTCAAATATTGTCATCATGGCTTCAATCCATGACTCTGCAACCTGAGGTCCTCCTTCCCCTAAGAAGGTGGGATGATGCTGCTGCTGGAAAACCCGCGTCAAGTATGACATAGTCAATGTAGGATGCGGTGCTCCCTTGATGGTATGCATCATCCTCATAAAGACTTTCCTAAACTGTGCATCAGAACCCATAACCGGTATCACTACTGGTGCCAATGCTGGCACAACTGGAGGATCTATAGGGAGTCCCTGATCAGCCATATCTGGCATCTCATCACTATCCTGCAACTGGCAGACAACTGGAGGATGTCTCAGTGCAATGAATCTAAAGGGTCAAAATCACACCTTAGATTTAGGATTAACAAGGACTGAAACACTAAAGGCACAAGAAGGAACAAGGAAAAGAAGGCATTCAAGTTATGAAAAACATGACTACACGATGTGTTCATTCCCTACACGGTGTGTTCCCTTAAGTCATTCACATGGGCGTGTACTTCTGCCACCACTGGTCATGTAACACCCCAAATACACGGCGTGTTATTCTATCACATGGCGTGTACTTTAATCCTCTTCCCGGACCGAGTCCTACATAGTTAAGCCACATGGCTCTTCTGAGACTAAACTACACGACGTGTTCAAGGTAGACGCTGTGTGTACTAGACATGCCTTACCTGGCCTATGTTGTTAGCGACACGGCCTGACACACGGATGAAACTACACGGCATGTTTCAGGCGGACATGGAATGTATGAGAAAGGATGACACCATCCCATGTTGTTCGTGACACGGACGGTACCTAGGTCAGCCTACAGGGAATGTTCAAGGTGGGCACGACGTGTATATGAAAAGACTTCACTGTCCATGTTCTTAACTAGATGGTTGGAATCCTAAGATTACACTACATGGCGTTCACAACTGGTACACAACGTGTTCTGGATGATTTTTCCATGACCCTGTGTTTTTTCCCACATAGTCAGTGACATGGTTTAAAAACTACACGGTGTGTATTCCTAAAGTACACATTGTGTATTCTGGGTTTTTCTGGGCAGTTGCTCAGAAACTACTCCGAAGCCCAGAAAACACAGGAAACAAGCATGAAGGTGCCAAATTCCGATTCATGAGGGCCCATACTCTCCACAAATCAATGTTTGGCATCTCTTACATATCATATACAAGGGAAACAAGTCAATGATCCACCACGTTCCGATTCATGAGGGCCCATAACACCTCAAGAATCAAAATTTTGCATTCATTAATGTAAATATCTACAAAAACAATTCCCTATCAAATAAAAAGTATTTCTATCAAGGAAACTATCACAACATCATGCATATTTTACACATTGTCTATCACAACAATATGCAATCACTAATGCGTCCTAGATGGCATGGAAAAAATGAATGACATGTGATTCTAGAAAGTGCCTATAAGATGCATGAGATGGAATACCCTCATCTCATCGGGTTGCAACAGAAATACAACCTCAATAATATCAACAGTAACAACACACATCATGTGAGTCACTCAAGGTGAAATCAATCAACTGTAAAATTGCAAACTAGTAAAATTTCAATAAACGAGGTCATATGGATTTTTCTTGTACACGGGTTAACTAATCCTTGGCACAGCTTATTACCAAGTACCCATTCTGTTCTATCCCTGGATATAGGCTCCAAACAGTAAGTCAAGAGAAAATAATTTCCTCTTATACCACTTTGTAATGTCCTGGTTCCAGAAGCTACCCAGAGGCGCCCAGTACCCGGTTGGTCACATGGACTCAAGCGCATTTTCTCGAACGCCATAGGATACCGAATAGTAGCGAGGGCCTTGGGTGTGATAATGGGGAAACTATGCCCTCATTTTCCGAGTATACAGCGGAAGTAACAACACATACAAAAATGGAAGCAGTAAATATCCGACAATAGTAACTGCCGAAGACTAACAGTAAACAACTGGAGGACGCACACATATATATGAAATTATGCATGATACATATATGTCTAGGAAAACAACCAAACAAATCACAATGTTTAACATAGTACTAAACCAAAGTACAAAAAAAATTAAACAGATAACTCCTCTGCATCACAAGCCATAGCTTGGTCCAATTCTCTTCAGCTCTAGTGCAATCAAGAACCTGAAGTCGAAGGGTGCTTGCCCTTATCTATACCTGCAACAACATAATCTGTTTGGGCCCAAAAGCATGGCCCAAAAAGTGTGTGATATAAAAATACTAGTAGGAAACCACCCAAAGATCTGTGCCTAATAGTCAGTGAGTATATGGCGGGTAAGGTGTAGTAATTAGTAAACAGTAAGCAGTAAATAGGATAATACACAGCAGTAAACAATCCACAGTTTCGAGCATTTAATTTACAAACAAGTAAGCAGCCACTCAATCAATTAGAAAAAACAGGTAACCCTCTAGGTATTCCTCACAAACTAACCCTTATGGTTCAACCTACAAGTTATAGCAACCCTCTGGGAGGCACACATAGTCTCACCCCTTTGGTTCAGCTAAATAAAGAATAGGCTCTCTAGGGAAGCACTCACTGTCAATTCCCCCTATAGTCTCGTATCGTACTAACACTACTAGATATTTTAGTTTCGGCGCCTGTCATAGCGGGCGACCGCCATTGGCGGTCGCTACTGATAGTTTTAGCGACCGCCAAAAGCGGTCGCTAAAACTGAAATGAAAATCGCGGGATTTTTCCCGCCCCCCGCACTGTCTTCTTCGATGAAACTCGCTGCAACATCGTCCGCGCCTCCTGCCGCCGCACCGCCACCACAGGTCACCCCCGTCGCCGCCACCCCGTCGCCTCCCGTCACCCCCGTCGCCGCCACCCCGTCGCCCCGTCGCCTCCCGTCGTCTCTCGTCGCCACCCCGTCGCCTCCCGTCACCGCCACCCCGTCGCCTCCCTTCCTCCGACCACCGTGGATCTTCCATGGCCGTCGACCGAAGCTTGGGGTCCATCAAAACATCCCACGTGCGCCCCAGTATACAATGGGCACAAAATTTTCGTCGGTTTTCGAAGACAGTATTAGCGACCGCCATTGGCGGTCGCTATTGATTAATAGCGACGGAGCAACTGCGACCGCTAATAAAGACACTTTGGAGAAGCCCTTACGTCCATTCTCCCTATGGTCTACTACGCTAGGTTATCACAACCCGGTGTAAAGTCAGAAAGTATCGCATCATGTAATCGCCAAAATGAACCTCAAGAACTAATTGGACAGCAGTCTACAACTTCTCAACATGGAAGAACAACAGTCACACCATCCTACAACAAGGCATGGAACTGGCAATAGCCTAACAGGAAAAACTAGACCAAACGGTCATCAAAAGGAAACCATGCATGGTCAAAACATCCAAAGAATAGTAAATTACCCTATTCACAAACAATAACCTCTACTCAGGAATATAAGAAAATAAGGAAAAAACAACATCAAAAAAGGAAACACACAATACCACATTCAAGGGTATTGGGGGAATTTGAACAAAATACTCAAAGAATTTCTACATAAAGTCACAAACCACCTACCTGGATGTTAGGAGATCGATATAATTGAAGCACGAGGATTGAATCGCCTTAGAACCTCACAGATATATGAAAACGCACAAATTGTTCAACCCATGATTACTTAAGAAAGAGGAGAAAAGGAAAATAAAGCTCTAGGAGAAGGAAGAGCTTACCGCTGCGGTTCCAACACAATTGAGGATAGTCAATTCAGAGAACAGACAGAGGCTCAGGGTCTTGGAGGAGATTCATTGTTGTACGAGATGCTCTTGGTTGAAGAAGCTAGAGAAGAAGTGTTTTCTGGACATTATACGCGACCCCATCCTATTTAATGAAAAAAAAGAAAGTACATGGAATGTACTTTTGGAGTACAAGATGTGTACTAGTCTTTTCCATACTCTGCTTTAGGCGGACTCCATGTCACCAATACACGGCCGTGTGTATGTCCATGAAACGGCCATCACATGGCCTCGAACGGCAACAAAGTACACGACGCGTACTCATAAAGTACACAGTGCGTACTTCAAAAATTTCCAGAAACTCTTATTTTCTCAAAAACTCCAGAAAAGGAAAAACATACCTGAAAAGAAGGTCTGGGTTCTTACACTCTTCTAGTGGAATTACTTTCCAAATGAAAAACACACCACATTCTATTCCTTTTCTTTCCTCTTGATCTTCTTCTTGTTGGAAGGACAATTCTCTGAAGCCTTAGACTTGGAATGATTCTTCAGACCCTTTAAATTGTTTTTCTTATTCTTATCCATTATAAGGACCATGGGTTTTTCATTCCCCATGTATTTATTAACTTGGAAAATAAGATTAATAAGTCCCGAAAGATTCTTATAGTTATTAATCATATTATAATTCATAATAAAATTGGAAAAGGTTTTAGGTAGTGAGGAAAGAATGAGATCTATGCACAACTCATTAGAGATATTAAACCCCATGATTTCTAAGCATTATATATGGCCAATCATCTTGACTAAATGATCCCCAAATGGCACCAAATATCTAATATTTCACAAGAATTGTGCATTGGAGATCTCATATATCTCATGTATCCCTGTTTCATAATAAAAATTATGCAGGTGAGAATGATGCTATATGCATCCATATCCTCATAGTGCTTTAGAGTATCACTAGACATAGAGGATAGCATGAAACATTGGACATCCATTTTTTCATCAACATGTTTCACGCAAAGAGATACTTGTTCCTCACTAGCCTCTTTGGAAAATGACTCAGGAAGTTGGGTTTCTAGTAGGTATAATTTCTATTCATAGTGTAGTATAACATGTATGTGCCTATACAATTCCTAGAAATTCATACTAGTGAGATGGATATCCTTCTCTAGTAAGGATCATAGTGATATTGTAGAATTTATATGATTTCCCATTTCTACAAATTAGGAGAAGATTATTTGTTCTTTATTGATTACAAAATCATATTAGTAAAATTAAATATTATTAATCACATACTATTTTTTGAAACCTAATAAACCTCACCATTAGTTTTGGAATATCTTGTTTCATAGATATTCTAGTGGTAAGGACCCATATTCCCTTCTCCTAACCCAGACATGGGACTTAAAAGTTAATTAAAGGGTTTTAGGCAGGTGTAACTTTCCAACTACATTAACTCATAGTTCCTCTATCTCTTGAGGGGACTCCCCAATATTAAAATCCTAGATAAATATTTCCTCAATCCTTACCTCTCAGTTACACCAATTACTATATGGGCAGTCAACCCTTAACATGAACTCAATTAATCAACCTGAAACTTCAATATAAATGTTCCTTGATAATTGAAATCACCCTAACTTGGGTTGATCAATCACTTTAAACTACGAATTCGACTCTTAAGTTATGTAGTGGAAGGCTATACCGACATAATATTTTATTTGAGGGGTTTTTATCCATATGTGTAAAATACCATTTTATCTTATCAAATGCCTTGATAATATTAAGTAGACTTTACTTACGTGATTAACCATGTATAATAAATTTTACACATAATACCGTTTTATTTTATTTCATCTTGCATGCTTGTTAATTCCTTTATTATGTTATCACGTAGCATCCACAAACATAAATATTCAACCATGAAACTAACAGAAATAAAATATAAGTGTCAAGATCATGATATTATCTAATGGTTAGTTTATCTAGTGAATGATAAAATAAACCTTTATCATAGGGGGAAAACACCTTGAATCATATCTTGGTTTGTGTTGCAACATTTCACTTTGGTTCCTATGTATCACCTTGATTGGTTTCACCTCATCACTTATACTTAAACCACCTATTCACACCTTATAGATCCATCATTATATAATATTTTAATCACATGCAAGTTAGTAGATCTAATGATTTATATAAAAGGGGTTTACATAAAAGAAACCTTGGGCATGTAGGCCCTTACATAATAAAGAGAACGGGATGAATTATAGGCCATAAATTTTAATTTAATCATAATAAACTAAAAGAAACCAATAACATGCTGGGCTGATCTAATATCATGATCATCCACACAACATGCAACAAAAATAAATTCTCAATTTGTCCATTAATTACTTCAATTTATTCTTTAATTAAGATAAAACACAATGAATTAATCCAATCAATTTAATTTATCTTATGACTATTTTAGTATCCTTGAATTTCCATCATCCATAATTTTAAACAAATTAAATAAATTTATCTCATTTAAAATTAAATAAGCACATAAGTATACTTAGAAGTAATGAAGTGTACTCTCCTAAACTATGTGACACGATTCTTGTGCATATGAATTACCTTGGCATCCAACACATATTGAATGATAGGTAATTACATGGTGTGTACTGAAAAAAATGACACACATCACACATGTGATTTACATTGTAAGTGATGATATTGATGACCATAGAATACACTATAAGAAAATAATATACATAAATTTTAGTCTTAGAATTTAACATGAAAATTAATTCAATATATAATTATCAATACTATTACATGACATGTATTATCAGATAAATTTCATACAAACCACGTGTGAATAAGTTCAATTATATAATAAATTCTTCTCTCTGCATCAAATTGAGCACATAGTCTACAATAAACTACATGAAGTGTATTGGGTTACATTGCATGTAGTCTCTTTTGCCTATGTCTATAGAACACACATTTGAGATTGGGAATGTTACTAATCACTCATATTTTACATATATTATTTTTTGGATATTGTACGGAATATTTTTGGGGCCATACACTGAGATGGTGTGCAATTCTAAGGCCCAGTGTGCCTGAAATAAATGTTTGAAATATATTAAATATATTAAATAGACAACGCATGAAATTTTCTTGAAAAAGTGGAATTAATTATAAATGGATTCACAGATCAGAAATATGAGGTCCCCATTGAGTTTAGAATGTGAGGTTTACCCTAAGCGTAATATAACCTTAGTAGGAGTGGGTCATTTGTGAAAAATTCAACGTGGGCATAAAATGAATAAAATAATAAAATATATTATTTAATTTTATTTTCAATGCAGTGACCAAATTCCTCCTCTATATGTAAAGACCTGGAATTTTTATGTATTTTTTTAAATATATGGGAATTTTACGAGTCCACAAAAATCGACGGCGCGTGATTCCAGGGCCCGAAGTGCTCGGAATGAATTTCTAAACATTATTTCAAGTACGTTCAGTAAACGTGCATGCAGGTTTTTCTAACTTTTGAACCGGTGCTCGGAATTGAAATATGAGGGTGTCGTTGAAATCGTAGCCCCAGTATTCACTAAAAGAGACTCTCACCTCGACGACAGTTGTTCGAGGGTGAATGTTAGTATTTGGGTTTTTCGTGAAACAATAAAATAAAAATAAAATTGTGTAACATTTTATTTTTATTTGAAGCACCCATGTGAATGTTGAGAGGTTATAAATGTGGGGACCACCAGAATTAAACCTCCCATGAGAGGTTATGGTGGTGGGGACCGCCTGAACTAACCTCCCATGAGAGGTTATTGTGGTGGGGACCACCTGAGTCTATACCCCTTAAACTCCCTCATAAGTGTGGGGAAACCTCATAAACTTCCACAACTTAAATGGTGCCACCCCCTTTAATTTATTATAAAAACCTATGTAATTAATTAATCCAATTTGAAATTGTGACAAAAATTAAAAATGGAGGAAACATAGAAGTATTGGATACTTGGAATTTTTGGAGGGATTGTGGAGAGAAGATCTTGGATAAAATTATTCTCACCAACGAAGAACGCTCCTCCCAACAAAGAAAGACCACCAGAAATCGAAGAGTGAGGAAACCAACCCCAAGCCAGATTAGAAGCACCTTGTGGAGGAAACCAACATAGGACATCTTCAATGATCGTCCTTCCCTCCTCTTCGATGAAAACAAATGAATGAGGTAGGGTGGTTGTATGATTTTTCTTCTCCTTTACTGTTCTTGATAATTCTCCTTCCCTGATCCCACTACGACCCATTTACTCTCTTTTAGCCATAAATTTGGCACAAGACGTCAGATGGATGAACTTTCATTGGTGATGGAATCCATAGAGAGAGATAATCCATTTCAGTATACTCCACTGGAGTTTTGGATTGATATGGGGTACAGTCAGGTTGGATCTATAATGAATCCAACCGCCCCCCCCCGAGACTAAAAGGCTAATAACTCACAGACCGTGCGTCTGAAGGACGCACCTTCTGATGCATTGAGACCCCTTTGGCATGGCGGTACATTATGATACTTCTTAATGGGATTTCGTGGTAGTTGGAGTATCGACCAATGTCTTGTGGAGCGAACCCTCCCACATACATGTGAGCATAGTTCGGGAACCCTATACCTCGTCGTGATTGTGAAGAATGATTAGCGATCCTGTGTAGGTCAACACCGAGCGATCCTGTGTGGGTCATCATCGAACGATCTTGTGTAGGTCAGTTCTGAGAGATCCTATGTGGGTCAGCACCTAGTGAACCTATGTGTGTGAGCACCTAAAGATCTGGTGTGGGTAAGCACTTAGCGATCCCATGTGGGTCAGCACCGAGAGATCCTTTGTGGGTCAGCACTGAGCGATCCTGAGTGCGTCTGCCTCTTAATAGAGTAATATGATTCAGTAGTTATATCTAATCATCATTACTACTGTAACTAAGTTATACCAGGTGTGAGCTGAGTATGTACCTGTCTGGTAGGTTCCTTCGTGGTAATACCTTGGTGGTATTCTTCTGTGTGGCGTACCTGTGTGGTACTTGCCTTCATGATATTGCTTCCTTTATGGAACAGTTGATCTTGGGGATTTGGAGTTGGACTCTATGTTTTCCTCATGATTGAGATGGTTTTACTTGTTAACATAGATATATGTATGGGCATATACCTAAGTAGGGTTATCATTTGATTCACTCTTTTTTGTTTATCCTTTGTCGATTTTGTGAGACCTTGAGGGTATCGAGGTCCCTAATGAGTATCATTATACTCACCCGTACACGGTCTATGCCCGCACCCTATTATGTTTGGTGTAGATTATGGACAACGATGACTAAGGACGAGAGTACCTGGACTAGATGGTGACCGGAGGTGGACCATACAGTGTGTTAGTATGCAGAGGAGACAAGCAGACATGGAGTGGTGAGGAGGAGATCTGTACCTACCCTTAAGGTAGGAACCTCAGAGGACGACCCAGTAGCTGCCTTTTCTCTTTCTTCAGTTGTATTTTATTTCAGTTGTACTTTTACCTTTACTGTTGGGATTGTATTCCGGCCCCTTTTACTTTCCGCACTCTTTTGGTTATACAGTTTTCTTGTGTTCGTATCTTTCTGTGTGCTTGGTTACATGAGTTTACATGTTATAAATGCAATGCCTTCCCAGTTTTAGAGAATGTGCCTTTCGGTGCTGGTTTCCAGCCCCTGGCCTATGGAAGGAGGGCTTTGGGTAGTCACGACATGGGCCCTAGGGGATGGGTCATGACAAATTGGTATCATAGGAGTCGGTTCCAGCCCCTGGCCTATGGAAGGAGGGCTTGAGGTAGTCACGACACGACCCCCGGGGGATGGGTCGTGACAAATTGGTATCAGAGGATTCGGTTCTACCATAGAACATAGGACTCTTATCTTTTCTTTTAACGACAATAGTGTTAAGTGTAGAGAGTGTGGTTATCAGTTTAGGGAATCCAATTTTGGTGCGGTGGATGACGTATCCATACACCAGGACCCGGACTTTTGATTTCCGACTCAGTGCATGAAAGAACTGATTGTGTGTGTGTTTCCAAGAGTTTTATTTTTGATCTATTGAGTCAGATCATCTGGTATAACTTATTGATCTTGGTGCACCTGTTTCTTTTCAGGATGCCTCCCCGAAGACAACCAGCTAGGGTTCCGAGAGTTGTACACACTGATAGCCGACCGAGCGATGAGGGCTCGGTGTAGGGCCCTTTTTCAGTAGAGGCTCCAGAAGAGGCACCAACGGTACCATTACCTGTTGGGCCGCCAATGCCATTGGCCCCAGCAGCAGATGGTCTACGCCTCTTGAGTGCATTGCACGAGTTCCGACACCAGATGCCACCCAGGTTCAGGAGAGAGATGGACCCACAAGCAGCTGAGGATTGGCTGGAGGCTGTAGTGAGATTCTTTTGAATGGTAGGGTCACCAGTAGATCTCATGGTGATCCTTGCCTCCAGCCTTCTATAGGTAGCAATAGTCAGATGGTGGAGCTTGATGCTCCATGTTCACTACGAGATGATGCTTATCTGGGAAGACTTTGATAGCCTGTTTCGGGCAGAGATTGTCCCAGCGACTCTTCGCACTGTGCACATACAGGAGCTGCTTCATCTACAATAGGGTAGCATGACCGTTGCTCTGTACTCAATGAGGTTCACTAACCTCTCACGCTACTCCACTGATATGGTGTGGGACCCATTCTTCAGGGGCCGGACCTTCGAGCATGGGCTTAGGCGAGAGATCAGGGCTTCGATGATTTCTATGAACATCCCGACGCATGAGGGGGTGTTAGAGAGATCCTTCTTAGTAGAGAGTTTCCTTGCGGAGCAGTCACTTACAGTGAGACCCACCACCGGACATCACATAGGAGAGTCTTCTGCAGTTGGCAGCAGATAGATGCTGCAGAGGTTCGAGAGGGCCAGACCAATGGGTGGTTGACCTCAGGATTCAGATTCGGTTGTGCGGGGCACCACAAGTAGAGACGGTCATTCCAAGAGTGGGTACTGTTATGCATGCGGCGAGTAGGTTCATATGGATCGTGACTGTCTGACCCGCCCTGAATATGAACAGCAAATGGTCAAAGGACCGCCCAGTCAGAGAAGAAGATTTAATCTAGGTGGTATGTAGGGAGCAGTCGGATGTGGAAGAGGAGTAGGCCATGCAGTTGGCGGTGGGCGACGATTCGAGATATTACTGCCACCGCCACCAGTTGGTCCACCCTAACCACAGGGAGTAGGTGGACATGGGCGAGCTCAACTTCAGGCAGCTGAGGCCTACAATCACATCACTCTGGAGATGATACGAGGTATGATCTGTTTTTATTCCACCTTAGCTATAGTACTTGTAGACATAGAAGCCAGTCATTATTTTATTTCCACTTCCATCATTCGAAGCTTGAAGATTACGATGGAGCCGTTGGCTCGATCCTTATAGCTAGAGACTCCTACGGGAGCGGATTCGACGATTACGCCCTGGTGATGGCAGTGTGAGCTTACTCTAGAAGGTGAGACATTCCTCTGAGATATCCTAGTATAAGCGTCGAGGCCTTACAACGTCATCATGGGAATGGACTGGTTATCAACAGTCCATGCTTAGATAGTCTATATTAGGTGCAATGTGTGGTGTGTCTGCATTAATGGGACCAGGTTTAACTTTATTTACGAGAAAGGAGCCTTTGCTGCACAGGATGGACTTACCCGGAGGAGAGTGCAGCTGATCACTCATCAGTTGGATAGCCTTACCCTCAGAGCGGTTGATGTGGAGAGTTTGAGTTATCCTTTCGTGGTGGAACAGTACAAGGATATCATCCCTAAAAATGTTACGGGTCTAGCTCATCGCAGATAGGAATAATTTTACATAGACATGTACCCCAAGACAACACTGATATCTACACCAGCCTATAGGATGGCTCAAACGGAGCTTCGTGAGCTGCGGGTATAGCTAGAGGACTTGTAGGGGAAGGGATTCATTCGGCCCAGTGTATCTCCTAGGTAGCCCCGGTTTTATTTTCCAAGAAGGCAGATGGGAGCGTGAGACTTTGTGTTGACTATCGGTGCTGGAACCAGGTGACTGTGAAGAACAAGTACCCACTCCCGAGGATTGATGACCTCTTTGATCAGCTGAAGGGATCACGATGGTTCTTGAAGATAGACCTCAGATCAAGATATCACCAGCTCCTTGTATGAGATGAGGATGTACAGAATGTGGATTTTAGATGTCTTTATGGCCATTAGGAGTTCTTGGTTATGTCATTCGCTATGACCAATGCTCCAGCAGTGTTCATGGGACTCATGAACAGGATCATTCAGCCATACCTTGATCACTTTTTCGTAGTCTTTATCGACGACATTCTGATCTACTCGACTACTAAGGAGGATCATGCCTATCATTTTTGGGAAGTAATGGACACACTCTGAGAGAACCATCTTTATTGTAATCTATCGAAGTGCCAGTTCTAGATCCGAGAGGTTCACTTTCTGGGACATGTTATCTTAGAGTCTCGAGTTGAAGTGGATCCAGAGAAGATTGAGGCGATAATTTCATGGGATCCACCCAAGAGTGTGACAGAGGTATTGAGTTTCTTGGGTTTGGACGGATACTACTAGAGGTTTGTTCCAGATTTATATAGAGTTTTAGCACCACTTTCAGTGTTGACGAAGACGGGGAAACCCATCGTGTGTTCGGATAGATTCCAACTGAGTATTCAGGAGCTGAGGTTGAGGCTGACTAGTGCCCCCATCTTGAGTCTTCCAGAGGAGGGCGTAGGGCACATACTCTACTGTGATGCATTAGGGACCATACTTGGATGTGTCCGGATATAGGAGCGAGCAGTGATTTGATATAGTTCTTGACAGCAGAGACAACATGAGAAAAACTATTCTACCCATGGCCGAGAGTTAGCAGTAGTGGTCTTCGACTTGAAGATGTGGCAACACTATCTGATGGGCGAACACTTTACAGTCTACTTGGATCACAAGAGTCTCAGGTATATCTCCTCTCAAAAGGACCTGAACCCGAGACAACGATGTTGGCTTGAGTTCCTCCAGGACTATGACTTTGAGACAGTCTATACTCCTGGGAAGGGGAACGTTGTAGTAGATTCACTCTACAAAATATCTTGTATACAACTGCTAGGAGAGGTGACAGAGAAGCTGACTGCTTTGTAGATATCCATTGTGGATCAGGATGGAGCAGATTTTCATCAGTCTCTTACAGTCACTCCCCCACTTCTTCAGAGATTCAGGGAGGCACAACGTGGGGACACTGATTGCGAGGCTTGACGTGCTCAGATATCCATAGGGCAGATACCTAATGGATTTTCTGAAGATTGGGAGTACGTCATCCTCTTTAGAGGACGTATTATGGTACCAATGTCTCTTCGAGAGGAAGTGTTGATAGATTTCCCCACATCCCCTCTAGCGGTACATCCATGATTAGCGAAGATGTACCAGGATTTCCGATGACAGCACTGGTGGCCGGGAATGAAGAAAGTAGTTGAAGTGTTTGTCTCTCGGTGTGTCACTTGTCATCAAGTGAAGGCGGAGCATCAGGTACCAGTAGGCTTGATTTATCCACTAGAGGTCCCATTGTCCCAACCCGACCATACGCGAGCTCGAGCCGCAACTACCCCAAGTCCGCCTCCATAGGCTAGGGGCTGGTGACTAGCACCGAAGGCACAACAACTCGGGGAGTCCTTTGCCTAAGTACCTGTACACGCACACACACAGCACACTCAATGCAGAAGTGCAGAGTAAAAGAAAAGACAAGTAAAGAAAAAGGGCAACTGCTATATGAAACCACAAAGTGCATCGACCTCTACAAGTAAAAAGAAAGATGAAGGTACACTGAAAAGTTAAGGGGAAAAACATGCGCCCAATCAGAAAAGTGCCACAACCCGGCAACAGGAAAACAAAAGAAAAACAGCTGGAAGGGTCCCCCACCTAGAACCCGACTTCGACCACCACACGTGGTCCAACCTCCCAAGCTCCTAAGCTCCTCTGAAGTCACGACCAACCTATCTGTCTTCTGTAAGGGAACACAAAGTGCGGGCAAAGTCCCAGTAGGTGTGAGTATAAAAATACTCAGTAGGATACCCTGAAGGCTCGAGGGAGAAATAAATGAGGTACCGAAGGGTGAGCAGTAGAGAGAACATGAAAATTAAAGGAGTACAACAAGGGGTGCAGTGGAGTAATAGTAGAGAGTCCAGCTCAACCCAACAAGAGGAAAGGAGGTAGACTCGTCCAGACACAAGGAGCTGGAAACGGTGAGAAGATGAACTTCTCGTCGAGTCTTCGCTACCTATAGTTGGATAGTAGACTCGTCCAACCACGAGAAGCTAGACACAGAATGCACGTGTCATACCCCACGCGTCTTCACCTCTCCGGGAAGAAGAGTAAACAAACCCAAGAAGTGGATACTAAAACAAGGTATATACATATTCATATGCTCTAACAAGAATCCCGAACAAGATCGTAAGGGGATCTCCATCCCGTAGCTCAGCCCAAGAAAACAAGTTTCCAACAGTCCCAGAAGAAAACCCCATCAATGCCCAGAATCCCGCACGTCTGCCCAAAACCGCAAGCCAAGGGGCTCAATCACCGCACCTTGACACTATCCGCTTTGGGCGACACTGACTCGCCTGCACGGTTTTAGATCGTGTCACAAGAATGCGTCTCGGTGGGGAAAGTTCCCCTCGTACTTGAGAGTTCTAGGGAATGTCAAACCACACCTCATCACTGCCCTACAGTCGAGAGGTCTTCTCAAAGTCAATGTCGTCACCTCACTAACCCGTACAAACAAGGGTCCCGCTCCGATAGTCACGGAGTAAAGCCACAGATTAGCCTAGTAAAGAGGACTGAGTCTGAAATACCAACGGGTGACCCACTGCCCAGCCCTGCTGGAGGGTAATTCATAACCAGATATCGGGTGACCCACTGCCTAGCCCTGCTGGAGGGTAAACCCTAATATATCATCCGGCAACCCACTGCCTAGCCCCGCTGGAGGGTAGACCTTAGTACATCATCAGGCGACCCACTACCTAGCCCTGCTAGAGGGTAAACCCTAATACATCATCTGGAGACCCACAACCCAACCCCACTGGAGGGTAGACCTTAATACATAATTACCCAGCCCACTGCCCAGCCCCGCTGGAGGGTAGACCTGGAATAAGTCAACAGGCGACCCACTGCCCAGCCATGCTGGAGGGTAGACCTGGAACTAGACGTAGGGCGACCCACTGCCTAGCCCTGCTGGAGGGTAGACCCTAAGATATCGTCGGGTGACCCACTTCCCAGTTTCTGCTGGAGGGTAGACCCTAAGTGCCTCGGGTGACCCACTGCCCAGTCTCTCCTAGAGGGTACACACTAAGTGCGTCGGGTGACCCACTGCCCAGTCTCTGCTGGAGGGT
Organism: Viscum album; assembly: GCA_963277665.1. Lineage (NCBI taxonomy): Eukaryota > Viridiplantae > Streptophyta > Magnoliopsida > Santalales > Viscaceae > Viscum > Viscum album. Next base: position 1,416,186,845 of record OY728127.1, read on the forward strand.
AAACCCTAGAAGTTAGTGAGAAACCCACTGCCCAGCCCTGCTGGAGGGTAAACCCGAAGAATTCGATGAGTAACCCACTGCCCAGCCCCGCTGGAGGGTAAAACTCAGAACTGCTCTGGCCATCTCTACTGGATGTTACACCGCTGGCCAACCAAACACGTAGTGAGTATCGCGCAACCACCCAACTCCAGCACAACTCACCCAAAGGGTTTTAGCACCTGTTCCATAACTAGGTGTCACTAGAACTGCTACCAGAAGATCCATTGAGAATGGAACCATGGGGAGACAACTCAACCCTGATGGTCAAACAATCGAGTACAGAGGGACCCTCTACGTCGCGAGAGGTCAAAGTATGCAAAGAAGAACACGACATGCACCTGGGTCCCACACGAAGTGTGTCCACAAGTTAACCCCATCCATGTGCACAAATGTCTCAGGTACAAACCACACGTACCTCCATGCGCTCCCATATACTCCCATAGTATACCTCACTTTCATCCCAAAGGTTATCATGCACATGGAAACCAACGTCAACGTGAAGGCATGACGTAACATCTCAAACTTGACGCCTCAACGACTAGAGAATGACCAAACACATCTATTCAAGAATTACTTCACTCACAGGGAGTGCACATGATCACACGCCAAGGGTCCGCTATGAACACAGTAGAAGAACCTCCCTTGGAGCACCTTCACATTTACACATTTAATAAGTTTGTGTAAGAGGTTCTGCTCGCCTGAACAGATCACACCATTGTAATCCTTGTGAAAAAACATGCGAGATATTCTACTTACTTTCCTCAAATGGATATCCGACAGGAAAGTTTCCAACACCGCCTCATGCCCGAACGACGTCCCGGGATCCCGAGCCTCAGCCCTGAAAACAGTCGGGCGCATCACACCAAAGCAATCCCCTCAGTAAAACACGTCAAAAATTCTACTCACATGAGTGCAACAGATATCTGGAGAAAAAGGTAAATTCTGGCGCACCGCACACGAGCGGTGCTTCGTGGGACCCGCACTCCGGTTCCGAAACACAACGAACGGATCGCACCTTTGCGATCCTCTCGAAAAAGCACACAAGGTGGACTATTTACTTGTCCAAAATGGATGCCTGGTGATAGAGATGGTAAATCACCCTCAATGCCCAAACACCCCTCGCGGGGCCCGCACCAGCGTGTGGAATTAGAGTGGGTGGATTGCACCATTGCGATCCCCTTGGAAAACCTCCAGAATCGACTGCTTGCATGCCCCGAACGAACGCCCGGTGAGAAAGTCGCTAAACGCTGCACGGAGCTCAAAAGACGGGTCGTGGGGCCCATGCCTCATATTTTTCCTCAACACCTGAAACCACCCTGGAAATCTCCACCTCGGTGTCAGGGTTCCAACACCACTGACGGCGCTTGAAACGGACGTCAGACGCGTTCGCACCGTCCAAAACCACAATTCCCGGGATAACGTCAATCCCCTTAACGTACGTGTTGCTCCACTGAGGCCTCCATATCAAGAATTATAATTGCCTGGGACCATTTCAAAAACTTCGTCTTGACACGAGCTCCATGATGCCACAGACGGCGCTCAAAACGTACACCAGTAGCCCGAAATACAGGCGTCCAAAGATTTTAAAACGGGGGGAAACCCCCTTGGGCCGAACCGGCCCGGTCCGGCCTGTCCGCCCCGGTCGGGCCGGCCCGCTTGGCCCGCGGCCCCGCAGGACCCGCGCGCCACACGGGTGCCTCCTCCACCGACCAGCCGACAGGGCCGGTCGCGTCGATGCGGAGACCAGCGTCCCACGAGTCTCGGTCGCCGCGCAGGGGTCGCACGCCGCGACCCCGTCGCGCCAGCCAGCGTCGACGGACCCTCGCGCTCCCTCGCCCGTGGCCACTTTTTGTCGCCCCCAGTGTCCGCTGACGCTCACCGTCGCACTGGAGCTCCCCATACCACCGCGCTGCCGCTGCACCGGAGCTCCCTGGACCACCGCGATGCCGCTGCAAATCTCCAAAACCTGCAAACTTCGTCGTGTCTTTGCGATCATCTCCGAACTCAGATTTTTATTCCGAAAGAAGTGATGGAAAGATCCTAAATTATACTATACATCCATGGGTTTTTTTCGAAATGAAACAAAAAATCATGGATATAATTTAGGATCAAAGGAGGTGCGGGAAGGAAAAACGCATCAAAACCCTACCTCGTGGGCGTTGCCTGAAGTTTCGTCGCCAAACCGCCGCCTTGATAGAGTTTCCCGAAGTTTCGCCGCCAAAATGCCGCCTTATCGGAGTTTCCTTGCCGGAACTGCCTCACTGGAGTATAGGAGGAGAGGATGGAGGAGGAGATCCTTCCAGGAGATGAAGAAAGGGGAGAGAGGGGTGGGGGGGGGGGGGGTTATTGTTTAAATAGAAGCACACTTAACCACTCGCCCGCTGGCCCGAACCCAAACCTCCGGCGAGGTAGAGGATAAGCATTCCCTAGGCCAAAGAACACCTCCTAAGCACAATGGAGGTCTCAAAAGTTTATTCCGAGTCTCCGTTCAAAAGTTACAACGCCCACGCCCGAGGCTGCCAAATTACGAAAATGCACCCGGGGCCATTTTTCACAGGCGGCCCGCGCCCGTGAAACTCATACCCCTCCTAGGATAAACGACACTCTCCGAACTCAACAGTGCCCTATCTTTTCCAATCCAAGCCACCGTTTAAGAGATAATCGAGTTTTAACTATTAAACGAATTAATTAAATAATATAATTATCTGTCTAACATTCTGAAAGCGGGCGAGGGGTCCACACGTCCTGTGCCGACAAGTTTTATGTCATTCCTAGGGTAAACACCCCATTCTGGACCCATCCGTACACTCGGATCTCTGATCCAGATCACCGTTCATGAGTTATCCCATTTATTTGGTGATTCCAGTGTGAACGCACTGAAAATTTAATTCCGGTCACTCCGGGGCTCGGAATCGCACGCCGTCTTAGGGCGCTGCACTGAAATATCATCAAAAATATTCCAAAGTCCGTCACATCAAAAACTGGTTTCTTAAATCATTCTCCCCTTAAATATTTTCATCCCCTAAAAGAAAAACCATTGAACAACTCCGGGTTCTAAGCCCACACCTGGCTCTCCCGTACCCAGAAGAACTCACGCACATTCTACGTCACCACACACAGACCAAAATATTTGATCTGTTCACTCGAGGTCGGCCCTTGCTGATGTCGTACATAAGAGCACGCACACTTCTTCTCAGGTGAGTCACGTGGGAGATGTCGTGCACCCAATCATGACTTTGGGGTTAGGGAAAGGCGGTAGACAACATCTCCATCCCTTTTCACAGTCTCAAACGACCCGAAGGCTCTCGGGGTAACTCACCTCCCCGACCAAACCTCTATGTCGCACGCCGCGACTGGAATCACCGCTCGCACCTGGAACAATGCCCGGTGGTTCCCTCATTCAGAATATCCATATGGAGAAACACCCAAGGATATCTGGTTACACGAGATTTCACAGCCGATGTCTCTCAACCAAGACTCTCTTACATGCTCGGAAGCAAAGGAGTCAACAACATCGACTAAAGAAAAATGTCCCACGCCTTTTACCTTACCAACACAGGGTTACACCGACGCCCCGCATCACCCCGGTAAAACCTCAAGCAAGGAGCAGGGAGGAAAATATTCCACACATAGAGTCTAACAATTCTACTGAAAAAAGTAGAAGAGCTGTAGAGTGTACCTCTTATCACCTCATGCTCTGCAGGATCGTAGACATCCAAAGCTCACAGCTATCCGTGGACCCAAATGTCAGCTCCCAGAGCCTGACGTGGACCGCCTAGTGGTGATGGGAAGATCTCGTAAAGCCGTCCCCCACCACCAGCTCCTCTCGCTCCTCTAATAGCACCACCTCTCGGGGTACTTCTCCGATCACGACACTGCCTCCATTGTGGTGGTGCACCTGCTGCCTGTCTAAAGCTCTCTGCATGCCTAGTCGGGCAGTCCCGTGCCAGGTGACCTTGCTCGTCGCAAGAATAGCACCGACTCTCTTTCTGGGCTACACTGGTGCCCTACAACACCACTATGGTGTACGACCACACCCCTGAGTCCGGTTGTCAGAATGCCACCTGCGTCGAGGTCCTTCTTGCTGACACCCGCTAGCTGCGACAAACGTCTCGGCTCAAACATGCCTGCTGCCACCACCAACTCTAGAACGTGACATGAAGCTCTCTGTCACCAGCGCCTGCTCTAGCACCCCGGCATATGTGGAAATTCCCAAGGGTACTATGACAACATGAATCTCTCGGCGGAGACCCTACTCAAACTTCCGCGCTCAGATGTTGTCTTCATGGACCAAGTCCAGGTAAAAGCGTGCACAGTCTGCAAAACTAGTCGCATACTCAACTAACGTCATCCCTCCCTGCTGAAATTGTAGGAGCTCCTGAATCAGAACGGAGCGCAAGAAGGAGGGGAAAAACTCTTCACGGAACAACAACTGAAAGTCGCCCCATTAAAGTAATGACTCGTCAACAAACTGAGTCACCAGACTCCACCAACGCCAAGCTGCTCCACGAAAAAGGTCAGCTGCCAAAGCCACCGTATGATCTGCCAGTTTCTGCACAATCCTGAAAAGGCGAACCACTGTCTCTTACCAAACCTCTGCTACCTGAGGGTCTGGCTCACCGCCGAACCTCAGCGGTCTCTGCCGCTGGAACTCACGGAGTGCGCTCAACCTGCGCTCAAGCTCAGCTTGTTCTGCTGAAGATATCTACTTCTCAACAGGTGGGGGTTCTGCTACCAGCCCACCTAGAGAAAGGGGCTCACATGTTGGGTCCTAGACTGTGGCCTCGTAGCTCGCAGGGTTGTCGTCACGAACTAAAGCTGGTATCCTGGATGGCTGTCTTTGTGTAGACATCCAGAATATTATCAAGGAGTGTCGCGGTCAGATGAGCATATGTGTATATACCAATAACTACAATGATGGGGAGCTAACACAAGTGGGACAGTCAAAGACTCAATCTTATGTGATGCACAAACAAATTTTCCCTGAAACAAGTGTCTGAGCATGCCGAGTCGATAAGCGGGTTTTCAAGGTCTTGGTGAATGGATACGTTGGCCACCGCACCATCACTGGACTCCCTGGCCTGAGAGCCGCTCTCGAGACACGTTAACATTGTTTCCCTAAATCCCAAACAATTCCATTTATTTTAGGGACATCCGAACATCGTCCCAAGGAACGAACCACCTTTTATACCACTTTGTCATGACCCGACCCTACCCGGGCTCGAGCCGCAACTACCCCAAGCCCACCTCCATAGGCCAGGGGCTGGCGACTAGCACCGAAGGCCCAAAAACTCAGGGAGGCCTTTTCCTAAGTACATGTACATGCACACACGCAACACAATCAATGAAAAGTTTAGAGTAAAAGAAAAGACAAGTAATGAAAAAGGGAAACTACTATATATAAACCAAAAAGTGCATAAACCTCTACAAGTACAAAGAAAGATGATGGTACACTTAAAAGTAAAGGGGAAAAACACGCGCCCATTCAGAAAAGTGCCACAACCCGGCAACAGGTAAACAAAAGAAAAATAGCTGGAAGGGTACCCCACCTGGAACCTGACTCCGACCACCAAACACGGTCCATGATCCCAAGCTCCTAAGCTCCTCTAGCATCACAACCAACCTATCAGTCGTCTGCAAGGGCACACCAAGTGCGGGCAAAGCCCAAGCAGGGGTGAGTATAAAAATACTCAGTAGGATACCCCGAAGGCTCGAGGGAGAAACAAAGGAGGTACCGAAGGGTGAGTAGTAGAGAGAATATGAAATGTAAAGGAGTACAACAAGGGGTGCTGTGGAGTAACAGTAGAGAGTCCAGATCAACCCAACAAGAGGAAAGGAGGTAGACTCGTCCAGACACAAGGAGTTGGAAATGGTGAGAAGATGAACTTCCCGTCGAGTCTTAGCTACCTATAGTAGGAGAGTAGACTCGTCCAACCACGAGATGCTAGACACGGAAAGCACGTGGCATAACCCCCGTGTCTTCACCACTCCGAGAAGGAGAGTAACCAAACCCTAGAAGTGGATACTGAAACAAGGTATATACATATTCATATGCTCTAACAAGAAGCATGAACAAGATCGTAAGGGGATCTCCATCCCGTAGCTCAGCCCAAGAAAACGAGTAGCCAACAGTCCCAGAAGAAAACACCATCAATGCCCAGCATCCCGCACTTCTTCCCCGAACCGCAAGCCAAGGGGATCAATCACCGCACCTTGACATTATCCAATTTGGGCGGCACTGACTCGCCCACACAGTTTTAGATCGCGTCACAAGAACGCATCTCGGTGGGGAAATTGCACATCATACATGAGAGTTCTAGGGAATGTCCAACCACACCTCGTCACTTCCCTACAGTTGAGAGGTCTTATCAAAGTCAAATTCATCACCTCACTGACCCGTACAAACAAGGGTCCCGCTCCGGTAGTCACGGAGTAAAGCCACAGAGTAGCCTAGTATAAAGGACAGAATCTGAAATACCAATGGGTGACCCACTGCCTAGCACTGCTGGAGGGTAATTCATAACAAAATATCGGGTGACCCACTGCCCAGCCCTACTGGAGGGTAAACACTAATACATCATCGGGTGACCCACTGCCCAACCCCGCTGGAGGGTAGACCTTAATACATCATCAGGCGACTCACTGCCCAACCCTGCTAGAGGGTAAACCCTAATACATCATCCGGAGACCCACTGCCCAGCCCTGTTGGAGGGTAGAACATAATACATCATCAGGCGACCCACTGCCCAGCCCCGCTGGAGGGTAGACCTGGAATAAGTCGACAGGCGACCCACTGCCCAGCCTTGCAAGAGGGTGGACTTGGAACTAGACATCGGGCGACCCACTGCCCAGCCCTGCTGGAGGGTAGACCCTAAGAGGTCGTCGGGTGACCCACTGCCCAGTCTTTTCTGGAGGGTAGACCCTAAGTGCGTCGGGTGACCCACTGCCCAGTCTCTACTGGAGGGTAAACCCTATGAGCGTCGCGTGACCACTGCACAGTCTTTGCTATTGGTTAAACCCTAGAAGTCAGTGAGCAACCCACTGCCCAGCCCTGCTGGAGGGTAAACCCGAAGAAGTCGACGAGTAACCCACTACCCAGCCCCACTGGAGGGTAAAACTCAGAACTGCTCTGTCCGTCTCTACTGGAGGGTACACCACTAGCCAACCGAACACGTAGTGGGTATCACGAAACCACCCAACTCTAGCACAACTCACCCAAAGGGGTTCAGCACATGTTCTGTCACTAGGTGTCACTAGCACCACTACTGACCAATCCATTGAGAATGAAACCAGGGGGAGACCACTCAACCATGCTAGTCTAACAAACGAGCACAGAGGGACCCTCTACGTCGTGAGAGGTCAGAGTACGCAATGCAGAACACGGAACACACCTGGGGCCCACATGACGTGTGACCCCAAGTTAACCCCAACCAAGCGCACAAACGTCTCAGGTTCAAACCACACGTACCTCCAAGCGCTCCCGTATACTCCCAGAGTATACCTCACTTTCAGCCCAAGGGCTATCTTGCACACGGCGCCCAACGTCAACGCGAAGGCATGACGTAACATCTCCTACTTGCCGCCTCAATGAGTGGGGCACAACCAACCACATCTCTTCAAGAAATACATCACTCACAAGGAGTGCACGCGATCACGCGCCAAGGGTCCGCTACGAACACAGTAGAAGAACCGCCCCTAGGCACCTTCAAATTTCCACATTTAATAAGTTCATGTTAGAGGTTCCGCTCGCCTGAACAAATCACACCGTTGCAATCCATGCAGAAAAACATGCGAGATAGACTACTTACTCGCCTCAAATGTATATCCGACGAAAAAGTTGCCAACACCGCCTCACGCCCGAACGACGTCCCGTGATCCCGAGCCTTGGCCCCAAAAACAGTCGGGCGCATCGCACCAATGCGATCCCCTCGGGAAAACACGTCAAAAGAACTACTCACAAGAGTGCAATGGATATCCGTAGAAAAAGGTGCATTCCGGAGCACCGCACACGAGCGGTGCTTCGTGGGACCCACAACCCAGTCCCGAAACATAACGAATGGATCGCACTATTGTGATCCTCTCAAAAAAGCACACAAGGTGGACTATTCATTTGTCCAAAACGGTCACCCGATGATAGAGATGGAAAATCACCATCAACGCCCAAACGTCCCTCGCGGGGCCCGCACTAGCCTTCGGAATTAGAGCGGGTGGATTGCACTATGGAAATCCCCTTAGAAAAACCTCCAGAATCGACTGCTCACATGCCCCGAACAGACGCTCGGTGAGAAAGTTTATAAACGCTGCACGCAGCTCAAAAGATGGGCAATGGGGGCCATGCCTCAACTTTGTCATTAACACCTGAAACCACCTTAGAAATCTCCGCCTCGGTTCCAGGGTTCCAATGCCACTGACGACGCTTGAAACAGACATCGGATGCGTCCGCGCCGTCCAAAACAAAAATTCCCGGGATAACGTCAATCCCTTTAACGTACGTGTCGCACCACCGAGGCCCCTTTCTCGGGAATTATAATTTCCCGGGACTATTTCAAAAACATCTTCTTGACACGACCTCCGTGCTGCCGCAGACGGTGCTCAAAACGGACACCCGTAGCCCGAAATACGGGCGTCCAAAGATTTTAAAATGGGGGGAAGCCCCCTTGGGTCGGACCGGCCCGCTCCGGCCGGCCCGCTCGGACCGTGGCCCAGCCGGACCTGTGAGGCTCTCACATATGCGCTGTGCGGGTGCCTCCTCTACCGACCGGCCGACAGGGCCGGTCGCGTCCAACCGGAGACCCGGGTCACGCGGGTCTCGGTCGCCGCGCAGGGGTCGCACGCCGCGACCCCGTCCCGCCGTCGCGCCAGCCCGCGCCGAAGGCCCCTCGCGCTCCCTCTCCTGCTGCCGCTCGCCGTCGCCCCCAGCGCCCACTTCCGCTCACCATCGCACCGGAGCTCCTCGGACCTCCGCGCTGCCGCCACACCGGAGCTCCCCGGACCACCGCGCTGCCGCCGCAAATCTCCAAAACCCACAAACTTCGGCGGGTGTTTGCGATTGTCTCCGAACTCGGATTTTCATTCTGAAAGATATGAGGGAAAGATCATAAATTATACACCATATCCATGGGTTTTTTTAAAGATAAAACAACAAATCAAGGATATAATTTAGGCTCAAAGGTGCTGCGGGAAGGAAAAACGCAAAAAAACCCTACCTCGTGGGTGTTGCTCAAAGCTTCGCCGCCGAACCGCCGCCTTGCCAGAGTAGCCTCTCCGTAACCGCATCACCAGAGTGGAGGAGGAGAGGATGGAGGAGGAGCTCTTGTGAGGAGATAAAGAAAGGGGGAGAGAGGGGGGGTTAGTGTTTAAATAGAAACACACTTAACCACCCGCCCGCCGGCCCGAACCCGAACATCCAGCGGGGTCGAGGTTAAGCATCCCCTAGCCCAAACACAACCTCCCAAGCACAACGGAGGTCTCAAAATTTTAATCTGAGGCCCCGTTCAAAGGTTACAACACCGACGCTCGAGGCTGCAAAATTACGAAAACGCCCCTGGCACCATTTTTCACAGACGGCCCACGCCCACGAAACTCATACCCCTCTTAGGGTAAACGGCATGCTCTGAACTCAACGGTGCCCTCGGTTTTCCAATCCAAGCCACTTTTTAAGAGATACTCAAGTTTAAACCATTAAACAAATTAATGAATTAATTTAATTATCTGTCTAACGTTCCAAAATCGGGCGAGGGGTCCACATGTCCTGTGCCGACAAGTTTTATGTCGTTCCTAGGGTAAAGACCCCATTCCAGACCCATCAGTACACTCGGATCTCTAATCCAGATCACCGTTCAAGAGTTATCCCATTTATTTGGCGGTTCTAGTGTGAACGCACTGAAAATTTAATTCTAGCCACTCTGGGTCTTGGAATACCACGCCGTCTGAGGGCGCTGCACTAGAATATCATCAAGAATATTCCAAAGTATTTCACAGCAAAAACAGAGTTCTTACACCCATAGTGGATGGGATATCCATGGAATTTGTGACAGAACCTCCACATACATCCAGAGGTCATGACTCGATTTGGGTGATCGTCGATCGACTCACCAAGTCAGCCCACTTCTTAGCAATCAGAGAGCATGGTTCAGTGGAGAGCTTGGGACACCACTATGTGTAGGAGATTGTGAAGATACATGGAGTACCCTCTAGGATTGTCTCTGATTGTGATGCACGTTTTACTTCCCGACTATGGAAGAGGTTGCAGGAGGCCTTCGGGATGCAACTTTGTTTGAGGACCGCCATCCATCCCCAGACAGATAGCCAGACTGAGCGGACCATTCAGACCCACGAGGACATGCTATGTGCATGAATCCTCGACATTGGTCATATATGGGAGTATCATTTTCCTTTGGTGGAGTTTTCATACAGCAAAAACACTCACTCTACCATTGGGATGGAACCTTTTGAGGCGTTGTACGAGTGACCTTGCAGATCATCTTTGTGCTGGACTGACCTAGGGGAGTCAGCACTCGTGGGACCAGAGATGGTATGGGATACCATAGAGAATGTGAAGATCATCCAAGAGCAGATGAAGACTACATAGAGAATGCATAAGTCTTATGCTGATAGGAGATGAAGACCTCTAGATTTCGAGGATGGCGACCACATCTTTCTATGGGTCTCACCTCGACGAGGTTTGCAGAGATTAGGCTGAGGTGGAAAGTTATCTCTGAGGTTCATCGGACCCTTCCAGGTCCTCAACAGTGTTGGAGAGGTGGCTTATTGCTTAGCACTTCCACCTTAGTTGCACTGGGTGCACGAAGTCTTGCACATATCCCAGGTGAGGAGATACGTAAATGAACCTTCCCATGTTATTGACTACGGAGAGCTGGACATCGGGGGTGGGGTGAATTTTAAAAAGGTTCCAGTTGAGATTGAGGATCAACAGGAGTGGGTCCTTTATGGGAGGTTGATACCTCTGGTGCGTGTTCGTTGGATGCATGGGAACCTCCAGGAGAGCACGTGGGAGGGGGAGGCTCAGATGCGTGCTCAGTACCCCCACTTTTTTTACCGAGTTTTGAGTTGTGTCTTATGGGGACGTAGAGCCCTAAGGTGGGGAGAATGTAAAGATCCAGAATTTCTATGTATTTTTTTTAAATATATGGGAATTTTAGGAGTCCAAAAAAATTTACGGCATGTGATTCCGAGGCCCAGAGTGCCTGAAATGAATTTCTGAACTTTATTTCTGGTATGTTCAGAAAACGCACGAGCAGGTTTTTCTATCTTTTGAACAGGTTCTCAGAATTGAAATTTGAGGGCATCGTTGAACTCGTGGCTCCAATATTCACTTAAGGAGACTTTCACCTCGATATCAGTTGGTCGAGGGTGACAGTTAGTATTTGGGTTTTTCATGAAAGAATAAAATAAAAATAAAAATGTGTAGCAATTTAGTTTTATTTGAAGCACCCATGTGAATGTTAAGAGGTTATAGAAGTGGTGACCACCAGAATTAAACCTCCCATGAGAGGTTATAGTTGTGGGGACCACCTGAACTAACTTCCCATGAGAGGTTATGGTGGTGGGGACCGCCCGAGGCTAAACCCCCTTGAACTCCCTCATAAGTGTGGGGATGCCTCTTAAACTTCCCCCACTTAAATGGTTCCAGCCCCTTTAATTTTTTATGCCAACCTACGTAATTAATTAATTAAATTTGAAATTGTGCCAACAACTAAAAATGGGGGGATCACAACAGTATTGGCTACTTGGAATTTTTGTTGGGATTTGGTAGAGAAGGACTTGGAGAAACTTATTCTCACCAACTAAGAACTATCCTACCAATGAAGAACGACCACCGGAGATTGAAGAATGAGGAAACTGGCCCCAAGCTAGATCAGAAGCACCTTGAGGAGGCAACAAACGTAGGACGTCTTCAACGACCGTCCTTCACTCCTGTTCGATGACAAAAAATGAACGAGGTAGGGTGGTTGTTTGATTTTTCTTTTCCTTCCCCATTCTTGATAATACTTTGTAATACAAGAAGGAATTATACCTGCTTGCTACCACTGTAATGCAGAGAGTGCGGGCCAAAAAAAACATGGCCCGTCCTCTCTGCAAACCTTGTGATTAATTTTTGATCGCGATGGAGGAACGACTACCAACACCAGAGGGGCACAAGAATGGCTGTTGGCACCACTACTGGCCGCGATGAAGGAAACAGCACATGGTGCCACCCTGTGGCCCTGCCGCACCTCCCGCGGCCCCACCTCATGCTCCTGCAGCTCCACCACCTACAGCCCCATTATGCTGCCCCCGCGGCACCCTTCACAGCTAAACCGCCCCGTGACCTTGGGCCATCTGCGACCGAACTGCTCTGTGGCCCTCACGGCCTGCTGGACCGGGATGCCCAGCACGAGTGAGGTCGGACCCACCAGGTTTGGCCTGGTCGTCCCAGGCTGGGTCGGGCCAGGTCAGTCCGACCGGGTCGGACCAGTCCCGAGCCCCCGATGACCCATTTACGCTCTTTTGGCCATAACATTGGCACCAGACGTCAGTTTGATGAACCGTCAATGGAGCTGGAAACCATGGAGCGAGACGGTCCCTTTGAGTATACCCCACTGGAGTTTTTGATTGCTATGGGGTACAGTTAGGTTGGATTGAGAGCGAATCTAACCAGGCCCCTAGGACTAAAAGGCTAATAACTCACAGACCGGGTGTCCGAACGACGCACCGTCGAATGCGTTGAGACCCCTTTGGTGTGGCGGTTCATTGAGATAATTCTTTGTGGGACTTCGTGGTAGTTGGAATATCAACCAGTGGCTTGTGGGGAGGAACCTCCCGAAGACAAGTGAATATAGTGAGGGAACCCTGAAGTTGGATGTGACGTGAAGAATGATTAGTGATCCTATGTGGGTCAGCACCAAGTGATCCTGTGTGGGTCAGAACCGAGAGATTCAGTATGGGCCAGCACCGAGAAATCTTGTGTGGGTTAGCAGCTAGCAATCATGTGTGGGTAAGCCGCTAGGGATCCTGTGTGGGTCAACACCTAGTGATCCTGTGTGGGTCAGCATCTAGCGATCCTGTGTGAGTCAGCACCGAGTGATCCTGTGTGAGTCAGCACCGAGCGATCTTATGTGTGTCTGCCTCTTAACGTATTAAGATGATTCAATAGTTATAACTAATCATCTTTACTATCATACCTAAGTTATACCTGATGTGATATGAGTCTATACCTGTGTGGTACTTTCCTTCATGGTAATAAATTGGTGGTATTCCTCTGTGTGGCATACCTGTGTGGTACTTGCCTTCGTGGTATTGCTTTCTTTGTGGAATAGTTGAGCATAGGGCTTTGGAGTAGGACTCTCTGTTTTCCTCATGATTGAGATGGGTTTAATTGATAACTTAGGTATATGTATGGGCATATACCTAAGTAGGGTTATGAGTTGTTTCACTCTTTTTGGTTTATCCTTTGTGGATTTTGTGAGACCTTGAGGATATCGGGGTCCCTACTTAGTATCGTTATACACACCCCTACATGGGATATACCTTCACCCCATTGTGTTTGGTGTAGATGACGGACAATGATGATTGAGGACAAGATTACCTAGACTAGACGGTGCCTAGAGGTGGACTATATGGCATGTTGGTACGCATAAGAGGTGGGCGGACGTGCAGTGTTGAGGAGGTGATCGGTACCTACCCTTTCGGTAGGAACCATCGAGGATGACCCAATAGCCTCATTTTATCTTTCTTCAGTTGTATTGTATTTCAGTTGTACTTGTACCTTTACTGTTGGGCTTGTATTTCAGCCCCTTTTACTTTCAGCACTCTTTTGGTAATATAGTTTTCTTGTGTTCTTATCTTATTGTGTGCTTGGTTACGTGAGTTTACAGGTTATAAAGGAAATACCTTCCTAGTTTTAGGGAATACGCCATTAGGTGCTGGTCACCTACCCCTGTCCTATAGAAGGCGGGTTTGGTGTAATCACAGCATGGGCCCCAGGGGACGGGTCGTGACACATTAAACATATGATTATAGAAAATTTTTAAGGTTATCCACATAACCCTGTAAATCATTGGATATGTATCATTAGGGTGAATTAGCCTTATCCTTTCCTTGAGGGTTAGTATGTAATCTTATTCTACTCATAAGAAAATTATCCCTTTAATAAGACTTCTTGGATAGAGTTGTTGGAATCCCTCTGTGAGGATAAGAGTGAGATCCTCTATTGATATTTGTGCCCTAAGTAGAGTTTTTGGTATTGTCGTGACCAACCGTACATGGGATCCAATCCTCTACATGGTTGGTTAATTCGAATTATGTTTTTGGTGTCACCCCATGTCCTTGGAAGTGATCCTCATCTATATATCATATTCTCTTTGAACTACCAGTATGTACTTCTAATGGTGAGACCCGACGAACATTACCTCTCGAAGGGATTTTATCAATGCTATCAGACTCAGGAGTGTGTTATCCTAAATGAGTGGTATGTTGAACCTTCAAGATGGAATCCAAGGCTGGTATACTACAATTGTGACTTACTTTTAGACTATGTGTCTTTGCTGAGTATATATGGATATTCTTATTATACATGTTGTAGACATATACCTATATAGAGATGACTATATTTCCTTTGTTGTATGTTTTTGTGGTTTCAGGGTGTCCTAATAAGTATTGTTATACTCATTCCTATATGGTCTTTTCACACACGTGTTGTGTCTTGTATAGACGATCGAACTTTTGGCAGAGTCCTTGAAAGACTAGGACTAGATGGTTCTTAGTAAGACCAGACAGAATGAGGTGTTTTCCTGTGGTAATCTGATAGTAGTCCTAGTTTTCTTTTATTATGGAGCATCCCCTTATCACATTGGGTAGGGGGATGATACCATGAGATGTTTTTTTCCTCTAGTAATCATGTGAAAATGGAAGGGTGCCAAACTAGGAGAAACACACATGCTGAATGAAGGCGATATGAAGAGATGAGAGTTGCAGAGTTGGTAAAGTGGATGAGGATCTTGATAGATGGAACTATGAAGTGCATGACTATGATTCTACCATGTAGGGAAATGTGGTGCAGTACAAATCAATGTGGGGAGGAGGTGGGTAGTAAAAACCCATGCCAATTTGTGAGGGATGATGAGGAAACACGTGAGAGTAATTAGGGTTATTATTTATGTTTTCATTTTTTTATATTTTGTAACATTGAAATTTTTGTTTCATGATGAAAAATAACTAAACCGACCAGAATGAAAATAAGATATTTTTTTAATTTTTTTTCTCTTTATTAAACTTATGATAAATAATTTTAAATAATTGGATCTTGCTGCAATCCCCTTCTTATTAAAGAAATAAACCAATTTTTAATAATGTTGAGAGAGAACCCTTACATAACTTGAAGGTCCTAAGAATTACATGGCACAAAGGATCAAATGATGATGCTCCAAAATCCCATATGAATATGGATCAAAATCCCCAAGAGATGACCTTGAAGGACCAACTGATTAGTATTCATCGCTCAATAATCATAGAATTTATACCATGTTGCCCCTTGTCATGTCGCGCCCCCAACAATCATGCCGCAATGTACCACACCACCTTTGTTACACGTGAATATATGCATTATAATACTAGCCTCCATCCCACCATGCCACATCTTTCACTCTGTGATAGTAAATACCACCATCCCATATTGATAAACCATGTAGTTGGAGGGCTAGCAGATGGATGTCAACACACCTATCACTCATTAGAGCTTCCAATTTCCCAAAAATGTATGCATGTCATCACACAACGCTACACCTATCACATCACAATGTTCTCCCTCATCACATCACTATGCCTACCAATTTATTTCTCCTTAAATGAGCTCCCCTCATAAGATAATGGAATGGAGTCCCAATGGTCCGATGTACCGATGGCTCGTAGGCCCAAATATGTGGCCAAGGGGCCCAAATCAGTTGAATAGTGCTACTGCTATAACACCCAGATACATCCCCTCCTACAGTGCCACCAAAATATTTCCCCACCCAGATTTATGTTTAATGTTATCAGTTAAAAAATTAAATAATTTATTAATAAGTCAAATAATATTAACAAATATCCCTAAAATACAATTAAATAAATGATGATTAATGATTTAGCAATGAATTCGGTAATAAAATTGATTAAAACTGAAAAGTATTTCAAAATTGAAACCTTGTTGACAATCATAAATGAATATGTATATGAATTCTTTAATATGATCCTTAGATATAGTGACTTCCCTATAGTATTTTTTAATTTATTTTTAATTTTTTTATCTGTATGATAAAATTGTACAACCTTTATTCAATATACTATGTATCTATACATTTTCAATTCACTTTTAGTTTATTAATATCATACAATTATATTTATATTTCTCTTCATTTATATATAAATCACATTCATAATCTAAATTTTTTTTATCACATTTTCAATTATAAAAATTTCTATTTGGTCATTTACTATGAGTTTCTTTATGAAACCAACTTATATAAATTGGAATTTAACTTCCACATTTTAGATTCAGATTATAATTAATTTACTAGTTTTTAGTTTGAGAATAGAATATCTACTATCATTTTTTAGTATCATAAATAAATTGAACTCCTTAAAAAATGTCCAAATATTTGAAATATGAATTTCAATTCCCAAGAAACTTGAAAGGAAGAATGATTTCAAAGAAGGCCAATGAGGTTGTAAAAACAAAATGCTATTAATCCAGGTTTTCAAATCCACTTGAATGATATAATTTTTATTCATGTGAGATTATACATAGAATAATATCCATTGTAATTATTTATTCTTAATGAAGATCAGCAAAGCAACAAAAGTATCTCACCTTCACTAGTAGTAAATGGGCCTTGGATCCTCATTCATATCAAGAGGATATCAAACTTTCTGAAGGGGTACTAACACATTCTTCCAAAGATAAATGAAAATTCAGGTAGGAAGTGAGTTTTACGGTTTTGGATTTGGATATGGATTATCCAAGGTACCCTAATAGAGGGATAATATCCCTTTTATATACTCTCTTCATTTAACGAAGAGAGTCAGGGTGTGACTGCTATCTCATGGTGTAACTTCCCTTTGATTCTTCTGTTCATTGAAAACTTTAATGGATGTCTCGAATTTGAAAAATCTATAAATGGATAAATATTATTTATCCATAATCAAATAAATTACAAAGAGGATATGTCCATATGCATGCAAGAACATCCCATGAAAATTGTATAGAATGCCAATCATATCATACAACATTGGTAGTATATGGTATCCAATGCCTCTTTATGATATAATCATATCATTGGACATTTCATGCATCATATGCATGTCACTATTTACAATATAAGGTACATAACTAAATATTATTTTCCCTTTTAGTGCATTTCCAACAATCTCACACTTGTAATAAAACACCATAAGTACTTATATAACTTCACAACTCTTTGTGAGTATATCCAAGTCTCTTTTGGATAAAGTTTATCAAACTCTCTTCATTTTGGAATTAACACATTATTCGAAACCTAATCCTTATCCAAAGGCCTGACTATTTGACCGTGCGAGCCTTATTAAAAATGATAAATATATATATAATCCTTATTTTATAGATGTAATCAAAGAGAGGACTCTAACAAAGAATCAATGCTTCTCAAGATGCAAAAGTGTTTGGTGCGATCTCCATAAAACATAAGCATATTTCAATATGAACATATCCACTAAAAGATATATCATAGACATCATATATCTATACCCATATAACCCCTTTTAACATGACATTGAGTGAACACTAAACAAAGAACAATTTAAATCTAGTATAGGTCATCTCAAACTTTCCTGATTATCTGAAAAAGACTATCTTAATTGATGAATACATTACATATCATTCATCTTGAAGATGAGAACAACACATGTCTCTCATCCAAGTAGCTAAACACATCATATGTGATATAACTAAGCATGTCCATATATTTTATCATTTTGATCAAATCAGGTTTTAGATGTATTTTCTCAAAATATGAATGGACAAATCCCATGTTAGTTGAGCTCCAACCGATGAAATTATTAGTAACACACCCAATGACCCATTGATTAGCTAATACTAAATTCTTTCCTATGAAAGGTGTCAAGTTATAAAGGTTCTCATGTTAGGTATATTTTCAACCCTAGGTAAAAATTGTTTATAATATGCATACACCCCTATGTATATTGATGATTTTATGAATTCCATGGGATATAATTTAGTGGGTCAGTCCAAATAATATGTCTCCACTTATTTTCTCATGAGAATACTACTCATGCTAATCTTAACATATCATCACAACCCATAAAACTCTATGATAATCATCAATTAGGGACAATTCAAATTCATACTTAAATGGGATATTATCATTCCACTATTTATATAAAGTATATTATAATACTCATGAATGATTGATAATAAGATATTTAATTTATTATAAAATAATGATACATTATACAACCATTAAATCAATATCTTATGTATCACATACCAAAATAATCAGCATGACATTTGTAACTCTCCGACTCCAGTAACTCAAACCCAGTGGTTATCTTACTAAATATGCACAAAATATATGATATCTCATCCCAAAGGATCAAATAGTTTAGCATTATTGGAAAATTAGATTTATACATGATTTTCACATTACATTTGAAAACATGAAATATAACTTAAAATTATAGTGATAACATATTATTTCTTCTATTATATCCCCAGTATCGTTCATAGATCCCTTCTTAGTATCCTGGGGAAAGGAAAACATAATAAAGGGTGAGTTCATATTCCACTAAGATAAATAGTAAAATAGAAGATATCACATAATAAATAAATCATGGATAATTTGGATGAGATAAAAAATAATAAAATATTCCGTATAACTAATATCATAAAATAAGAATATACCTATGGATGAAATAATAACATAAATAATCAGATGGATAACAATAACTAGTTTTATAATGATAGAATGCATATTTTTCCTCCACATATATTTTATTAAAATTATTTTATAGATGTATCTAAATAGAAATAAATAAATTATAAAGGTCATTTTATTTGTACTTTTAATTTATTTCAAGGGTTTTTTTAAATGAAACTTTTTTTGTGTTTTATACAAAATGTTTTGACTTTCTTAAAAAAAGAAAAAGTAATGTCCTATTTTTACATATATGATGTCGAAAAATTTTACCACGACTATAAATGTTAGATAGATTTATTTATAATATTACATTTTTTATTTAAATAAAAAAAATTCCATCTTTTTGGGTATTTCGATTTTTCAAAAATGGTTTTTAGAGGAATGTTATTTCAGAATGTGAAAATTCTATTCCAAAGGTCTTCATATGTGTTTTCAAGGGAGTTATGATGAAAATGTGAAAGCTTAAAAGAATTTATTCATGATATGTTACATGATAATTATAAATGATGACAAGTGATCCCGATGCAATTTATATATTGGGTGATCTGGATGCAGCTAATATAGTTGGTGAGCCTGATATTGCTCTCCAATGCATTGAGTAATGTTATTTATGTTCAAAGTAAATAAGGGGAGTTTTAACCAGGGTGGTTTCTCCTATATATTTAACTAGGATCAAGTTATTTATGAAGTTAGTGAGAATATGATATAAATATGATGATATAATATACCTATAAGGGTTTTATATTTCTTACTATGGGTCTCTAAAGGATTTTCTTTGAACTAGAATTTTTTTCCATGTGGATATGATTTATTTTGTTGACTCAAAGAATAATGTGAAAAATGTAAACATTTCATGAGTTTTCATATTTTTTACTAGACTAATGATTTTATTTACTTTATATCCTTTAATGATATTTTTGTTCTCAGCCCATATTTTCAATTATTTTTCACATTGTTTAAGGATGAGTTGGAAAAAATAAAAAATAAACTTGAAAGTCTTGGTGATTTGTTATGAAAAGAAAACATTTTTTATTTTAAATGTTTTATATTGTGTAAAAAAGGGACACCACGAGGAAGTATCTTCTTATAAAATATGAGTTTATTATGTATTTTTGATGATCTAATTATCTAAAACTATAAACTTAAAAGATCATGGGAAAGTAAGAAAGTGAAATCCTTGTTATAAATCATGTAATTTAGGGTTGATTATGATACAAGTCCTTAAAGTTGGTATCAAAGTAGGATTTAGATAATTTTAGAGGTTAGATAATAAAATAAAAACCTTCAAAGATTCTAATTTATAGTTATGATGATATGATATAACATTTGAAGATCACCATGTTGATTTATTTAATCTATGTCTCTTTAGAATGGTTTTCGACATAGGAAACATGAAATCTAAAGTAGGAAAGTGTCAAGTAGAAAATATTCTTCCAAATTAGCAGCATGGAAAGGTTATAACTGGAACTAAATAGTTTGTTGCTATGATGGATCAGTTAACGCAGACGATAAATGGTGGTGGCATTCATGTTAGATAGAAACTAGATTTACCAAAGAGGAATATGTCCGTTATAGAGAATTTTATGAAACAAAACCCACTAGATTTCAATGGAAAATTAAATCTAGTGGTATCTGAAGGATGAATCAATATTTTTGAAAATATATTTTAAGTCATGGGATATTCATAATGTCAAAAGGTAACTCTTTCCTTTTATCATTTTGAAGGTAAAGACAATCGATGGTGGTCAATGTTTAAGAATACCAAGGATAGATAAGAGCTCAAGGTAATGGAATAGAATGTATTTGAGAATATGTTCCAAGATAAATATTTTCCTAAGGTTGTTGAAATAAATATGGACAAACAATTCTTGTAATTGAAGGAAAAATAGGAAGAGTTAGTTTCCTTATATGAAGTAAATTTTACTCGATTGGTCGGGTATGCACTGTATTGTATTTGGGATCTTGAAATTAAAATTAATATATTTTACATTGGATTTAATCCAAGATATCAAAGAGATTTGGTCTCTTTAGAATTTAAAAGTTATGAGAAAATTTGTCATTGTGCTGAGAAAGTATAAATTGGGTTTTCTAATGATTATCCATCATATGAAATCAAAGGGAAGAAAAAATAAAGGTGGAAGGTAATGGAATTCTAGTCAACAACGAAATCAAATGGTAATCAAACCAACTATTCCAAGTGTGGAAAGAAAAATTTTAGAGAATATTTATCTAGATATGGGAAATGTTACTGATGTGATATGATCTATTATATGGCTCATAAATGCATAGAAATGAGTCATGATCTAACCATGAATGGTAAGATATATATCCATCTAACACAGATATGTTTTAGTTATAAGGAATTGGGCTATTATGCTAGAATATGTCCAAAGTTAGTCAATCAAGGTAGAAATCAATAAAATTCGAGACATAAGAGTGGAAAAAAATCTTCTGGGACTACCACGGTGGGAATTGGACCTTCGAACTAATTGGTTCCAAGTACATTAGTTGTTTATTTAGATTATAACGATGATTGTTTTTGATTTAGGGTCTACATATTCGTTTATTTTTGAGAAATTCACTCGTAAATTAGAAATTTCACCCCATGAAATGGAGTCGTAATTCTGATAAAAACATATAGTGGTATGATTAAGCTGACATAAATCTATATGAATTTTCCTATTAATGTATGTGTAAAGGATTTTCCTATAAATATTATTCTTTAACCTATTGTATAATTTGATGTTATTCCAGGTATGGATTTAATTTCAAATTATCATGATAAGAAATAATTCATAGATTAAGAGGATATTTTTTAAAATGAGTTCCAATTTATGTATAAGAATGAATTTATACCTTTGATAAATTTTAAAGAAGATGTGAAACTGACAAAAGGTGGAATTGAAAGTTACATAGATCATGTTATTGAAAATAAGTAAAATGTTTATATTAGATATGTTACAGTTATAAATGAATACCTAGATGCATTTACTAACGATTTTCCTGGTATTATTATTGATTTGGAGGTTGAATTTACTATTGAATTAGTTCTTGATGTTAAGCTAATTTATGAACCTCCTTATGGAATGGATCAAGTAAAACTTTTGAAATTGAAAAAACAGTTATAGGAGTTGCTTGATAAATGTTTCATTCATCCTAGAACTTCACCTTGGGGTGATTCTATTTTATTAATTAATAAAGATTGTTCAATGAGGATTTTTATTAATTATATAGACTTTAATAAAATCACTATTAAGAATAAGTATCCTTTACCTCATATTGATCATTTTTTTGATAAGATCCATGGAGTGTAATATTTTTTGAAGATTTAACTCAGGTTGGGGTTCCATAATTTGAAGCTGAATGAGGAAGATATTCTAAAGACAATGCTTCAAACTAGATATGAGTGTTATGAGTTTTCGTTTATGAACATTGAGTTATATAATTCCCCAACCCTATTTATGGATCTTATGAATAGAGTTTTCCATAACTATTTGGAAAAGTTTGTGGTTATGTTTATTGATGATATTTTGTTATATTCTAAAAGTCATAAGGATCATGAAAGATGGTTAAGGATTGTTCTATAAACTTTGAAAGAAAATAAGTTTATAGAAAATTTATTATATGCGAATTTTAGTTGCAACAGATTTCATTCCATGGGAATATTATTTATAAATATGTCAAAAATATTGACCTTACTAAAACTAAATTGGTTGGAGAATGGATAAGATCTAAAAATGTTTTATAGATTCATATTTTTCTTAGATTATTGGGAAACTACCAATTATTTGTTGAAAACTTCTCATTTATCTATCCCACTAAATAAGTTAACTTGAAAATGAGTAAAATTCATCTAGATAAAACAGTGTGATAAATGTTTCTAGAAACCTAAAATAATATTTATTAATTCTCCAATTTTGGTGATGCCATCCACAAATAGTGTGTTTTTTATCTATAATGATGCTTCTTTGAAGGGACCTGGTTGTGTTCTGATATAGAATGCTTACGTAAATTCTTATACTTTAAATCATTTGAAACATCATGTGATAAATTATCCTAAACATTATCATGAACCAGTTGCTATGGTTTTTTCTTTAAAAATACGGTTACATCATTTATGTGGTGTAAAATGTGAAATATATACTAATCATAAAAGTTTTAAGTATATATTCTCTCAAAAATATTTTAACCTGAGATAGAGAAGTTGGATTTAATTCATAAAAGATTATGATTACATGAATAACTACCATCCATGAAAAGAAAATATAGTAGTTTATACTTTGATTTGAAAAGATAACACATCATTAGCTATGTTGCATTTAGAACATGATCCATTGGTTTTGGATTTGATGAATATTGACCTAGAAATTAAGTATGCCGGAACTCCCTAGGTTTTGTTTTAGGAGACAATGAAGTCATTATTAACATAAAAAAAATTAAAAATCTCAAAAGTAAGAAAATGATTTTTAGAAAAAGTTAGAATTTGTTAATAAGGGTAATTTTACTAATTTTAACATTGACAAGAATGGTGTTTTGAGATTTGGAAAAATATTATGTGTACCAACTATCTCCTAGTTGAAAAAGGAATCATCAAGTGACACTCGAAGCTCTACCTTTTCTATTCATTCTAATTGTATTAAGATGTATAGAGACCTTTAGGAATAATTTAGGTGGGATAGAATGAAAATATACATTGTTCACTTCATGATGAAATGTTTGAATTTTCAAAATGTTAAAGTAGAAAAATAATTAGTAATGGGGATGCTTCAACATTTTCTAGTGCTAGAGTGGAAATGATAGAATATATCAAAGGGATTTTGTAGTTTTATTACCAAATACATCTCAAGGTAATCATTCCATTTGAGTTATTATGGTCTGATTGACTAAATCTAGGCATTTACTTCCTATTCAAGATCACATGTCTTTAGATAAACATTATAGACTTTGTGTTAAATTCATAATCAGATTGTACCGAGTCCCTATTTCCATTTTATCTAAATATGAACCTATATTTACCTAATTTTTTTGGGAAATCCTTTAGAATTCAATTGGTATTAAATTAAATTTTAGTACATCTTTCCATACTCAATCTGATGGGTAGTTAGAGTGAATGATTTATACATTGAAAGATAGGTTTCAAGCATGTTAATTAAACTACCAGGGATTTTGTGATCAATATATGTATTTATTTAAATTTTCTTATAATAATAGTTTTCATTCTAGTATACATATGACGCCTTTTTAGGCATTATATGGAAAGCGATATAGAACTACATCTTGTTGTGATGAAGTTGGTGAAAGAAAGATGTTGGCACCATATTTAATCAAATAGGTGGTCGAGAAGATGAATATAATTCAGAATCACATGAGAGTAGCTCAGAGAAAGAAGAAAAGTTATACAGATAACTAGAGGAAATATCTTTCATTTGAGGTAGGTGATAATTTTTTTCTTAAAGTATATCTTTGGAAAAGTATCATGCATTTTGGTAAAAAGGGAAATTTAACTTCATTTTTTTTAGAATATATCAAATCCTAGAGAAAGTTAGATAAATTTATTACAAATAGGCCTTTCCTTTGAGTCTATCTCAGGTACATAATGTGTTTCATGTTTCATTATTGTGAAAATAAGTACCAGATGCATCTTATATCTTGAGCCCTGAAATAGTACAGTTGGAAGAGAATTATTCCTATTAGGAATAACCAATTCAATTTATTGACCATAATGAGAAAGTATTGTGGAATAAATTGATTCAGTATGTTAGTTTTTTGGATAAAAATATTATTTACAAAGCAATATGAGAGTCAAAAAATGCTATAAAGGGAAAATATCCCCACTTATTTAGTAATGAGTAAAATTTTGAGGACACAATTTCCAAAATGGGGGAGAATGTGGAAAATTGAGTAATATTAAAAATAAATAATTTTATTGACTCATTTTAAAATCCTTTAGGTTTTGTGAAATACATTTTCAAATGAATTTAATCTTTTTGATATTTTTAATTACACACAAGACCGAGTTTAAATGAAACATGACATACTATTAAAATATTATTATTTAATATGATATTTATCACCTAGAAATTAGAATGATGAGTATGAATAATAATAAATAAATTAGGAAAATATATGGTTTAAAAATCTATATGAAATTAATTCTATGGTGATCAATTAATTAAAAATAAAAATTATTTGAAAATAAAGGAAATCTTTTTCTAAAAAACAATTTTTATGAAAAAAATGAATTTTACCACAATAAATTAAAAAAATAGTTTCTTTTGAATTATTATAATGAAATCTATATATTATATATTGAATCAAATTTTTATCATTCATTTTATGTGTTTTCTACAAGAGATAAGAATAAATCCAATTTTACGCTTAAAACTGTATTTTTCTAAATAGTAGTTTTTTCGCCTTTTGCGCACTTAACTTAAAAATAGTTTTTATCAATTTTAGAAAACATATTTTATAAAATAAAAATAATTTTTGAACTAAAATTTTAAAATTATCTTGGAGTGAATTTTTTAGAATTTTTTGAGAAGATAAATTTTTCGATAAATAGTGAAAAATACTAGTTTTTATTGAGAATTTTCATTTCATTTAAATAATTATAAAAATTAAAATTGTTTTAATATAGTTTTGAATTTAAAATTTGTTAAATTTTATAACTATTAATCCAATTTAGTTCATTATAATCAATTTTAAATTAAATTTTGATATAAAATCTTTTAAAACTTTTGAGCATTTTCTCCTTCGAAAACCACTTTCTCATTGCATATGCAGGATTAATTTTAAATTAACATTTACCAATTATTTGAATTTAATTTGGAAAAATGGATTATATATTATTAATAATAATAATTTATATTATCTAATAAGATCAACTGATTTTTTACCATAATGAATAGTAAAAACTCTAAAAAAATCCACGATTAAGGAAAAAATGGGTTTACAAGGGGGAGTTTAAACTAAAATTATAGTTGTTAAAAGTGACCACAAACTTTTAAAAAACCAATTTTATGAAAATATTTAAATATTATATCTTATATTTTTGACAATGGACCATTTTGGAGCCCTGTGGCATGTGAAAAACATGGGCACATCTTTTTCTTTTCAAAAATTACAAGTGTGCCACTCACCTCACTTATAAAAGGCCACCCCTCTCATATCCTATTCACACATTAAAAACCATTTAGATTCAAAAAATACTGACACAAAAAAATAATTTAATTCCCTACTACCATCCTATAAGCCTTAATTTTTTCAAGAATTCAACATATAATGACTTTTGGTGAAAACCAAAAGAAGTTGTCCAAAGCAGAGATAACACCCAAAATCAAGCATTTTATTTTATTTTTTCATCAAAATATTTCAATTATTATTAAAACATGATGATATTATATCCTCATTATATTCCATATAATGAGATATTATATTAATTTCATTACCTAAATCCTTCTCCTCTTCCATCAAATGGGTCCTGAAATCATCATTCATGTCTACGACGGACTACCACCTCATGAACCGATGTTATTCATTTTTCATCACCACCTATCACAGATGGAAATAATTATGTATTTATTATTTATATATGATATTTATAATATTATTATAATTTTTGGTCATGATATCACATATTACTTCTTACATTCCATTCTATGGTCATTTGATAACGTTGTATGTGTGTACAGCGGACTACCGCCCCATGAAACGATTTAATTCATTCACGCTTTAAATGTAATATAATAAGGATGATTTTAATGAATATATGTGATATATATTACATAAAAATTAGTATTTAATGGTAAAATATTATTTAAATTTATTTCTTTCAACCTGTCAAGAAAATGGAAACAACGTTCATGCGTACGTACAACCTACTGTCTCTATGAACAGTGTATTTCATTTTCTATCTCTAAATTTTATAGATTTATATAAATACATATTTAATTAATATATATTATATTTATATAAGGTTTAAAATTCTGTAGATCATAAAACCATGATTAAATTAGTAGGACCAAAGAAACAACAAATTAGAACATACATGAAAAACAAACCGGTTATTTCTTGAACATGAATTTAGAATGAAATTGTTTATAAACTGTTAAAATGTCATTAATAAATAATATATAGTATTATATATATAATTTTTCTTCTATAATATATTTATAATAATATTATATTTTTTATATAGGAGCTTTTAACATGTACGAAGGAAGTTGAGACATAAGGTAAGAGATTTCTAGTCCCTCTTTTATTTCCAGAAGACATAAATTCACCAATCATTTATTTTTTGTGGTGTATATACCAAAAATTTGACATATTATATCATTAATATCTTTATTTTAATGAAATTAAAAGTTTCATTTTATGTTATTCTTTGTTTTTTCTTATGATCCAAAAGATTACTAAAGCAATAAGTGATTTCCATCTCACTTTTTACTTCATTGAGGCACATACTATATTCAACACCTATTTATTTTATGTGGTTTATATACTACCCATGAATGTATTTTATTATGATTATTCATAAAATTATTGGGATTTACATATCCATTTATGTATTTTTCTTTCAAGGGGTTTATGTTACAAATGTTACCAAAGTGATAAGGGATTTTTCTTTCATTTTTCCTACCCTGAAACATATATTATGTTATTCACCTATCCTCTTTTATAAGGTGTATATACAACCCATTTGACATATAATATCATGAATGTATTTATTCTCATTATATTTTATGTTTCATTTAACATGATTCCTTTATGGGTTTTATGATTCCATGTTACCAAAGTGGTTAGGGTTTTATGATACAATCTCATTGTTTATTAGGATTTCCCTTGATTAAGTTTCTAAAGATAAAATTTTATGATCCATCATTAAATAAATTATTTATTTTTATTATACTATGTTTATGTCATAATAATAAATGTTTTACCTTAATTTTCCTATCATTACATATTTAATAGTTCAATATAACCTTTTTATTAAAAAACATCTTTGTTTCTCTCTTCAGTCGAAAACCGTTTTTCTTTAAAAACCATGTTTCTTAAAATGTTTTTAAAAATGTTTTTAAAATTCTCCATTTTTTTAAAGATATATTTACCCATTTTTTACTTTTAAAATTTTTTTGAATGGAATATTCATATCATTTTCCAAAATATTGCTATTTATCTTTTATCGAAAATGTAAAAGGAATATTTGTTTAAACATGTATGGTATGAACATAAATACCCACCATCATGACCATTATTTATATTGGAGACTAATTTATATGTTTTCAAGTTTATTTTAAAAGAAAATTATTTTGAAAATGTATTAAGTTTTAAAAAGGTTTTTTCAAATAAGAAATTATATTTTCCTCAAAAATAGTTTTAAATGATTTTTAAAGATTACTTTATAAGTTTTAAAGTTTATTTTAAACAAAATGGTTTCCAAATTTTTTTGTGAATTTTTATTTTTAAAATGTTACTTTCCTCAAAAAATGTTTTAAATGATCTTTAAAAATAATTATCCATCTAAGATGGCATTCGTTGATGTTACATATGCCTTATTGGGGATATGATCTAAGGACACTGTTATTATTCTTTCTCTGAATGGTTTATGTTTATGATGTCATGATGTTTATGAAACCCATTTCTATTAATTGGGTTAAACAATGAGGAAGTTTTTATGAATACTCCTTCTTTTCATGGGTTATGCTCTGATGAAATGATGAAATGATTATGAAATATGTCACTTTTCAATTGGTTGTGATATGATGAAATGTATATGAAACCCATTTAATTTCATGGGTTATAATATGGTTATTGTTTTATGATCTTATGGAACACATATATATGATTTTCAATATGTTACTTATGGGACCTCTATCTCCTTCCAATGAATTGGGTGATGATTTATATCTCATGAGATAACTAAGAGTGGAATAGGGAGTAAACTTGATTTAGTAAGTGAATTTTTCCACTATGATGGTCTTAGGAGTGATCCTTTACTATTATGGTGGTTTAAGGAGTGAACCCATTTCACTATGATAGCTTTGGCAGTGAGCATTGAGTACTATGGAAATTATTTTCTATACTTATTTCTATGACAAAATTCTATGTCTTATGCCATTGTTATTCTCTCATGGATCATGTTATTTGATTTCCTTATGATCCATGTCTTATGAACTTCCAATATTTATTACATGACTCAATATCATGTCATTTTATATAAAGGGTATGGTTTTCAAATTTTAATCTCATGTTCTCATATCCTTATGCTTCTGATAGGTTGATATTTATTTTTTTACCCTTAGCGAGAATCTTAGCTCACCCTTTCTTATGTTTTCTATCCCTATGTTATGAAGAAATGTTTTATGTATGGAATGTATATAAATATAACTTAATGGAAATATCTTTGTGGAATAAATTGAAGATCTTTAATGAAATAAGAAGATATAATATTTAGTCTCCAAATACACTAAACCAATCTGGTCCTCATGCATTTATTTTTTGTGATGTAATGGGAATTCATCTAAAAAGATGTAATATTTAGGTATGTGAATACTAAATTTTTATATTATTAATATTCATTAATCATATTTTATAGAGTCACATTCATTATAAGAATATTAGTTTTTTTAATGGTTGAGGTTCAAAGACCTCTTTATTGATCAAGAAAGCAAAGGTGGAACATCCAAATACAAAAACAAGATCATGTCACTCAGGAAAGAGTGATCATACTGTGGGGGGGGGGATCTACCACCACTACCACGAGGGCAAGGTCCCTGACGCATTGTTCCATCCTGCAACCAAGGACCACCTCCATATTCAGGAAGATCAACTTCTGTAGCAGTCATCGTCACCACTGTGGCAGACACATGTTCAGAACTTGTTCCTTCCTCCTCGCTACTTTCGGATGCAAGTGAATCAAAGGAGTTGGATAAACTCACCGTAGGAATATATTTAATATTTTAGGATGAGGATACAGCGTGTTTCATTGCATAATTAATAGCTTGATCTTCTCCCATTGTATTTGGAGTTAATGGGTCCCCTAAAGAATCTTTTTTCTACACTTGGAGTTGCTGTTACTGGGTTTTGAGTACCCTTAGGTTACATTAGACTCTGTCTGTTTTGTAGTTTTCTGGAGCATTACACTGATCCTACTGAGGTATTATTGTCTCCTTTTATTAATTGAACATTTGTAGTGTCAGAAAAATCCTTTCTACCGTTAGGAGAGTTTGCAATCGTATCTCTACATGCCTCTAAAATCTGAACAGAATCCAGTCCATTTATTCCCCCTTCACGTGTTTGACTCACCTCAGTTGCATTTGGATTTTCTGTGTTGTGTAGTCTTCCAAGGCCAGGGGAGTTAGTAGCCTGATTTTTATCAGCAGGACCAGCTCCCTCAAATCGCTACTGCCTATTGACATGATTTTGAAAGTTGTAGCCCAAATCCATAGGATCTCCTACTACTCTTATTGAGCCCTCACTATGTCTATAGGATTGGGATATATTTGACCCTGAAGAGGAAGCATCCATTTTGGTTTTCCCTTTTCTATTCCTTGAGGAAATCATTGATTGCTCTGGCCATAACTTAGCATCACCATCAGCTTGTGCTTCACGCTCTTTAATATCTTGGCTATCATCATATTCTTCACACTCTTTTTCCTCAGCAATTCCCTTAGATAGGGCATCTCTAAAAGTGTAACCACTAACAACCATTTGAGTATTCTCATCCATGTCTGCCCAACACTAGGAGGGTTTAGTTTGGGCCTTAAAAACATGACTATCAGTCAGAGTAGGAACAGGCCTGGGATTCCTCAAATCAGTACAACCATTCTTCAAAGAAAGGTGATTAGTTTCTTTCAATCAAAACAAAAAAACTATATTCTAATTATCATGTATTATATTGTTTTTAAAGAAATAATTTCTAAATTTTAGGAATTTAATTTTATATAAAGTATATTATTTTTTAATTCATCGTGTTGAAATTAGTTTAGTGTGAATTTTATTAAATTTCCTAAAAAAATTTATTTTTGGTTGAATAACGGAAAATATAGATTTTTAAAGAAAATTATATTTTATTTTTCATTATTTGAAATGAATAATTTTTATTTCGATTGGATTTAAATTTTTATTAGTTTAATTTTGTTAAAATTAATTCAATTTATACCATTTGGATCAACATTATACTTTATATTGGTATAAAATCACTTTATACTTAAACATCATTTTCCAAAAAACTGGTTTTCATTATATTTTGTGTTTTTATATTAAATTAATTTCTTAAATTTCTTGAGATTGAATCTTTAAAAATTGAATCAATATTTATAATCATAATTTCCAAATTTATTAATGAGGTTAATTTCATTTTTGTTCATTATGAATAGTAACTTCGGTAAAAAATGTGTCACCTTGGAAAAAGGCGGGTTAACCAAAGTTAAAATATGTGATAAGGAAAATAAATTTCATACTAATTATTATTGGATAAATTTATTTCAAACACTATCACCTTAGTCTTATAATTTATTATTTTATGTGACACTTCTCCATGAAAATGAGTTAATAATGTTTAAATCTTTTGAAACAATCCAAGTGTGTCCTCTCCCTCTCTTATAAAAGGACACCCACTATCCTCTCCTTTCCACACTTAAAGAGCCTATTATATAATACAATACCTACCCATATCTCTTCCTAGAATTCCTCCCCATGTCCTATAGGTTTTTTATTAATCAAAACACACACCTTTAAATGTTGAAGGTGCAAACCAAGAGAGGTTATCCGAAGAAGAGGTGTAAGTATCAACTGAGATCCTTTGTTTTATTTATTTCTCTACCTCCTTCAAACATATAACAACTATTTAGATATATTAAAATAATTATAAACCATATAATTAAATGTTATCATGTCTATTATATAACCCTTTTTAATCTTTTTTAACAGTCTAATAGAAAATGAAAACATTGTTCGTGTGTACGATGGACTGCCACCTCATGAACCGATATAATGTTTTTCCATCAACGCCCCTTATGGATGGTCATAATGATGGAAAAAATGAATAATATGATATATATGATATAAATATAATTTTTAAATAATAAATAAAATATTATACTTCTTTCTTTACCATCTAACAAAAAGTAAAAACATTGCTCATGCATATGTGCAGACTACTGCCTCGCGAGACGATGAATTTTATTTTCCATCACCAACTCACATGGATGGTATATATGAGTGGTTTTAATGAAATAATATTATATTTATAATATATTAACAATTATATAAAGATAAAATAACACTTAAATTTTTTCCCAGACATTCGTTGAAAAATGGAAACTTTACTCATATGTACATACAGACTACCATCTTCATGATGTAGCATAATTGATTTTTTATAACCACCATATATAGTCAATTAAAAAATTATGATTTATTTATAAAAATTATAATTATATCATAATTAATATCCTATAAATTATATAATCATGATCAATTTTACCATATTCAAACTACTGAATCCATTTTTTACACATAAGTCGAGTGTCCTTAAAACATCTGATGTATGCTTAATCGATTAAGTAATTAAGTGCGGAATGATAACAAGTGAACTAAAAGGAATGATAAATATGAAAAATATTCCTAATAAATTAATTTTTAAAATAATTTTGTTATTTAGGGATATAAAGAACATACATAACAAGTCATACTCGAAGTATGTGATACTTTAACTTAAAACCTCATATTAAATGTTTTACTTTTTAAATATTCTTTCTATATATCCATAATCATAAAAAATATTTTATAAAAGTATTTAAATGTATATAAATGAAATATAAAGAAAATTTTATGTCTATTTTTAATTCCTTTAAATTAATTTTTAAAGTTATTATTTTTATGTATTTTATATGAAACATTTTGACTTTCTTTACAAAAAACAAAAGGAATGTTATATTTTAACATATATGGTGTCAACAGATTTTCTCACCACAACAATAATTATTTATATTTATTTTTATGATTCCCTGTTTTTTTTCAAAGAAAACCCTTTCTTCCCTTGTTTGAGGTATTTCAGTTTTTTAAAAAGGGTCTTTATAGGAATAATATTTTGATATATGAAAATGATTTTATATATTTTTTCAGATGTGTTTTCAAGGGATTTATGGTGAAAATGAAAAATCTTAAAAATGTTTTTGTAAGAACCTGAATTTTCACTCAGGTATGGTTCATTTAAATTTTGGTCTGATTCTCTTTTATGGACCTAATATGGATTCTTAGTGAGTTCGCGAAGGTCTTAGGGGTGTATGGGGCTTATTTGGAGCCAAAAAATCGGTTTTTTAGAGAAAATGGCAGATTACACGGATATAGGAAATCATGCGAGGTAGCCTGCATGATTAGTTTTAACCATTTGTGGCTGGATAATGGAGTGACATAGGGTGCACAGTTTTCCCTAACCACACAATTTGGGCCTCATGGTCATGCAAGAAACTGTGAACAAATTCTGAAGGTGATTCACACAATTGGAACACGGTTTCCCTAACTATTCATGTGCTCCATTCCTATAGCAGATCATGCACGGCTGGTACATTTCTTTGACAAACTATGCGACCAAACTGTTAAGAGGCTATTTTTGGGTGATTTTACCTTTTTTCCTTTAAATTATTTTTTAAAAGTCACCCTTATTTTATTTTATCCCTCTAGTGGATATCTGTTCATATTTCTCCTCTTTAGAGCCCCTTTTTTGAGCATAATCTAGGATTTGATCCTGAGCATTGAAGCACCGCCTGCCTCATTGGATACGCACTGGTACGTTCTTAATTTCCTTTTAATATTTCATTATTATTATTATTCTTATCAATGATGCTATTTAGATACAGGCTCATATGCCCTATTTTCAGGGTGTTGATCCATTCTTTAGATCTCTTCAAATCCAGGCTAAATTAGAGGATCATACTGGACGAGGAGAGTCGTACGAGTCTGAAGAAGGTGGTATATAAATCATTCCTCATTTTTTTTGTTTTATAAATTATTGTGTGCATGCACCGAGTTCATCATGAATCATTTATTTAATTAATATCATAACTTGTAGTCGTTATAACTGTGTTCTAAGGCCCACTCCAAATATTTTAATCATTATTGGTGGTTTCATCCACAACACTGACTAACCTATGTTGGGTGATTTTACATAATGGGATTTTAGTTATTAATGTGTGTGTCTGGACCAACATTCTGGTGTGCCTTATATTGAACCATCTAATGGTAATCCTCCCACATTAAAGATCTATTAAAATTTGAATTGATGAATGGATTGGACCATTTTTATTTTCACATGACCCACCTAAGGTAAGTGATTCAAATTTATTTTCCAACCTTAAATGTAATTGAAAAGTATAATAAGTATATGACTTGGACATATTAATTGTAAATGAAATGTTGGTTTCTTGTATATATAACCCCTTTCCACTTATGATGTAATGTAGTGGAATGAACCTAATGAAATGATTTTTACTTATATGAAATGAAATTCTTGCATTCCTCCTTAGCCTTTTCACACTAATAAAATGCAAGGCTTGTACCCAATGAACTCTTTAAATGGCATTACCATTACATGGATTAATTAAATAAAAGAATAATTTATAAGGTGACTACTATTATGGACCTTTACATCATTTTTGGAGTGGTTAGACACGATTTAGCTTTTGGATTCCTAAGGGAATGCTTTGAGTACTCATGGATGCCATTCTGATTTAGAGAAGCATGTTTCCAAGGGTGATACCCACCTTGGAACTTGATATTTTTGTATCAGTGGATGCTCTATATAACACCATAGGATCCATACTTTACTATTATAGTATTCCTTGGATACAATCCTAGGATCCAGCATGGCTGCTATGAATATGAGACATCTTGGTTACATACTTGGGTTTAGCCAATGCCTATCCTATTTTACTATGGATGTATTCCTTGGACACGGTTATATTCACTATTATGGAATTCATTGGATGATGATCCTTGGATTACACTCTTACCCCTATATCCAGGATATAGTTACAACTTAAGATTGTTCTAAGGCATGTGTTTGGCATTTATAAACCAATGTCGCCATGAAGTCCTCGTGTCATGCACCAGCGGGTTGGTGATGACCATGCTCCAAAAGTGGTAGGCCCTAAGCCTCATGTCATACTTCTAGGAAATCCAATTGAGGAATATCCTATAGTACCTAATATGAGAACTAATTCTTATGTTTTTGATAGTTTACTATGTCTGATGTAGTCCATGAAAGGTTATCTACAACATGAATCTATAATGGTTAATCTGACACGTGAGTTCTAGCAGCATCATCCTCATACCTTCTTAGGGGATGGTGGTCCATAGGTTGGTGAGTCTTGAATAGAGGCCACCATTTCTATCTTTGATCATCTAGAGATGCCTCTAGAGCGGAGGGTCAAGATTGATTTGTACATGCTGCATGATTCGGCCAAGTGTTGGTGTGATGTGATTACCTAGGCCAGTCGCCA
Source organism: Viscum album (assembly GCA_963277665.1). NCBI lineage: Eukaryota > Viridiplantae > Streptophyta > Magnoliopsida > Santalales > Viscaceae > Viscum > Viscum album. The sequence goes on from OY728127.1 coordinate 1,416,222,333, forward strand.
TCAGGGCATTGTATGGGATGATTTCCAGACTTCTGTATATGATCAATTCATTCCTCAGATGACGAGAGATGAATGATAAAGAGAGTTCATGCATCTTGAATAGGGTTTTATTTCAGTCATGGAATATTTAGCTCGTTTCAATGAGTTACTGCGCTTTGAACCACTTCTAGCCGGTGATGTGATTTTGTGTGCTAGACGCTTCGAGGATGGGATTGTGTATGCCATTCATGATTAGGAGAATGTATTTCAAATAATAAACTTTTTTGAAATAGTCAAATGGTCTCTTATCATTGAGAAAAACTAGAAGGATGGTGATAGTGCCGGTCATAGAGGACCAGTACCAAAGTAGGACAGTAGTTCTTCCTGTAGTAGGAAATGTTCTATTGAGGTTTCTTATCAGGGAAGTGGCAGCCAGAGTACCCATACTGTTATCTCAATGGTGTGTCATTAGTGTGGATGATAGGGGAATACGAATCCTCAGTTTGATAGATACCCTCTGAATTATTGGGCTTACGGCTGTATGAGGCACCTTCAGAGATTCTGTCGGACCTTTTAATCATCTTCTAGTGGAAGAGGATTCTCACCAGCACCACCTTCAGGTGTAGGTTCTTTTACACCATGTCAGGCGAGGATTTAGAGTATCACTGTCATGACTGGACAAGGAGGAGGTCATGACCATGGTATCCAGACTTCAGATTTCCAGTAGCACCAGAAGAGCAGCCTTGATCGTGGTAGTATAGTTGTTGCACAAGGACATGGATTAGGATAGTTTTATGCATTATAGTCGATACCCAAGGATCAAGCTGTAGAACCATCTATATTACAGGTTACTATTCTAGTAGCCTCAACTATAATGTTTTCTTTGTGTGATATAGGTTCTTCACACTCCTTCATATCCTTGTCTATCATAGAAAGTCTCAGACTATAAATACAGTATTACTCTGGTGAAATGACCCTAGATACACTGTAGGGAGTACATTCAGGGGGAATACACCATTGTAGGGACTTCCCCCATGAGGTAGGAAGTTACCCTTACTTATGGGACCTCTTTTCTCTTGATATTATGGGCTTCTATGTCATTCTTGGGGTGGATTGGATGGTTCTGTATCATGCCTTTGTAGACCTCTATCATCGTAGGGTATTGTTTACATCACCAAAAGGAGGTAGTTATCTACACAAGGGTGAGTGGGATATCCAATCAAGTAGATCTAGACCAGAGTATCATGGGACAGGTGGAGAAACCTCCTAGATTTCCATTCTATTCATGGAAGATCAAGGTTTACATCAGGGTGAATTACCTCCAGTGAAAGATCATTTCATGGATGTTTTTCCTAAAAAATTTTCTAGATTACCTTCTGATATAGAGGTCGAGTTTCCGATTGATATCATTAGAAGTTCATCTCCAGTGTCTATTACTTCATATAGTATGGAACATATAGAACTCGAGGATCTCAAGCAGTAGTTAGAGGATCTAGAGGCCAAATGTTTTATACAGCCTAATACTTCCTCTTGGGGTTTTCTCGTGATTTTTACAAATAAGGAAGATGAGAACCTTCATTAATGAATGGATTACTGACACTTGAACCAGATCACAATCAAGAATTGGTATCCACTTCTGTATATAGATGATCTCGTTTACCATCTCTATGGAACAAGGTGATTTTATAAGATCGACCTAAGATCAGGCTATTATTAAGTGAATGTCAGGCTATCAGACATACCTCATACAACTTTCTATAGCATGTATGATCTATATGAGTACCTCAGTATGATGCTCTATCTTATGAATTTTCTCTCCAAATTCATGGCTTTTATTAATTTTGTGTTCTATCCCTATCTGGATTCCTTTTTCATTGTATTTATGGATGAAATATTGGTGTATTCTTACACTCATAGTGACCATTCTAAGCACCTTGAGATTGTTATGAGTACACTGAGACAACATCATATTTATGCCAATATTTCTAAGTGACACTTCTAGAAAAAAAATTCACTACATGGTTCATATTATCTCAGAATTATGAGTATCTATAAAGCTAGAGAAGGTGAGTGATGTGGTATCTTGGGAGCAGCCAAAGAATGTGTTTGATATATGGAGTTTCTTGGGGATGGTTGGTTATTACATGAATTTTATACATGATTTTTTACATCTTTCTACACCTCTTACCGGTCTTACAATGAAGGGTGTCCAATTCCTATGGTTATAAGAGTGTGAGAAATCCTTTCAGGAGATGAAAGAGAGGTGTGTATCGCCTCCTATTCTGATTCTTCGAGTGGATGGTAGAGGTTATACTGTGTTTTGTGATGCATCAGGAATTGTCTTGGGAGTTGTACTAATTCATGAGGAAAGATTCATTGTATACAGATCTTGGTATTTGAGGCCTCATGAGAGAAATTATCTAACACATGACCTTGAGCTAACAACAGTTGTCCTTGACTTACATTTCTGGATACATTATATGTTGGGTGAGCACTCTATGGTGTAAACAGACCACAAGAGCCTTATATATATGTTTACATTGCATGAATTTAACCCCAGACATCAAATATTGTTCGAATATCTTTACTAATTTGATTTTGAATTTACTTATAATCCCGAAAAAGGCAATGCGATAGCGGATTTTCTGAGTCAGAAAACTCATTCACAGGTCGTACAAGAATCCAATGATGAATTGAAATTACTGGATCTCTTTTTTGAGTTATATCTAGAGTATTATGAAAATCACAAGTAATATTATCTCCCAACCTTTATAGTTACCTATTACCTCCTTGAAAAGGTGAAGATCAGGAAATTTTTCAGATCCTGAGGGTTTGGTTCTTTATGAGTGTATTTCAGGAGATGACCTACCTCCAGATTAGTCTGTGGAGAGAGACAACATCTTATGTATACATGGATGTGTCTGGGTTCCTACAGATATGAGAGAGAAACTAATGCTTGAGTCCCACATTTCTCAGTGGGTAGTTCATCCAAGAATCTCCAAGATGTATTGAGATATGTGATGCCAGTATTTGTGCTCTGAGATGAAATGTCAGATAGAGGGATTTAGCACTAGGTGTTCCACCTATCAGTAGGTGAAGGGGGGAACCATATACCTATAGGATTATTACATCCATTTCTAGTTTCATAATTAAAATGGATATATATTTCTATGTATTTTTTGGTCGGCTTATTGAAGTCGCCTAGAGGTAGCAATGTTGTATGGGTAGTGATTGACCGACTAAAAAAAGTAGCCCACTTCCTTTCTATCTAGGTGACATTCTCAGTTGATGATATGGGAATACTATATGAATGTGAGATCATATGATTAAATGAGGTCCCTCATAATATCAATTTAGATAGTGAATCTCTATTTACATCATAGTTTTTTCAAGGGTTACAGAAGGCTATGGGTACACTGGTGCTTCTGAGAACATCTTTACACACTAAGACCAATGGAAAGTTGGAAGAGATGATAAAACTTATAGAGGAAATTCTCTGGACATGCTTCCTTGATCTTTATGGTTCTTAGTAGAATCATATCCCTCTCATCGAGTTTTCTTACAATAATAAATTTCAGGAGACAATTCAGATGTCTTTTTTTAGGCCTTGTATGGTAGGCCATGCTATTCACCCTTAAGCTAGCAAGAGGCAAGAGATGCATCCCTACTAGGTCCTCATCTCATACAGGAGACTTCGGAGTGGGTTCAGCTGATCAAGAAGTATATATCTACTACTCAATCTAGATAGAAATATTGTGGTAATCGCCACAAATGACCTCTAGAGTTTGAGGTTAGGGATCATGTTTTTCTACAGGTATTACCCAGGATAGGGATTAAATGGATATAGAGGCAAGTAAAGCTATCAACATAGGTTTTTACGCTATTTTATATTATAGAGAGAGTTGGTCCAGTAGTCTATTAATGGTTATTACCATATAGGTATCGTTCCATGAACAACGTCTTCCATGTTTCACAGCTTTGCATGTATCATACCGACCCATCTCATAATTTTTAACCCAATGAAGTTGAGTCAGATGCAAATGTTATCTTTGAGGAGTATCATATATGAATCGTTGAATAGATCATAGAGGTTATATGATTCCATTATATCCCTTTAGTATGGGTGAAATGGAAGAAAATATGTGCACATGATGAGACTTGGGAGCATGAGCCTGATGTACATGCCCAGTGGTCAGAGTTATTCTCATACAGGGTTTCATTGCCCTTGAAAGGTGAACTCGGGGATGAATTCCATTAAGGGGGAAGACTATTAGAACCCAATTTTTCACTCAGGTATAGATCCTATAAATTTTGGTCTAAATATCCTTTATAGACCTAATATGGATTCCTAGTGAGTTTGCAAAGGTCTCAGGGGTGTTTGGGGCTTGTTCGGAGCCTGACTCCCAGTTTTTTGGGAGAAAATGTCTTCCCTCGTGGTTAGAAGAAAAAATGAAAGGCATGAAACATGGTTAGTTTTTACCATGAGAGGCAAGAAAGTGGGGTGATATGGGACATACAGTTTTCTCTAACCATGAGATTTGGGCTGCATGGCTATTCAAGAAGCTACAGAAAAATTTTAGAGGTGATTAACATAGTTGGTGATTGGTTTACCTAACTATGTGGCCTAACAATGCAGGTGCCTCCTTCCAATATAAAATCATGCACATTTGGCGTATGGTTTGAAAAATGGTGCGGACAAACCATGTAGAGGCTTTTTTGGGTGATTTTACCTTTTGGACCTTAAATTATGTTTTAAAACTCACCCCTATTTTCTTATTTATCTCTAGTGGAAAACCCGTCCTGTTTTTATTATTTTAAAACACTTTTTAAGCCTAATCTAGGATTTGATACTGAGTGTCTACCTGGTTTCCAATTAAAGTTCCATCTGTATCATTGGATCTACACTGGTACATTCTTAATTCCTTTTTAATCTTTTATCATTATTCTTCTTATCGATGATGGTATTTAGATGAAGGATCATATGCCCTATTTTCTGGGTGTTGATACATTATTTACGTCTCTTCCAATCTAGGAAAAATTAGAGTCTGATACTGTATTAGGAGAGTCATATGAGTATGAGGTAGGTGGTCTATAAAACTTTCTTCAAGATTTGTTGTTTTATAAATTTCTCTGTGTTCATGCCAATTTCATTAGGCGTTGTCTGTTTAATTAACACACCTCTCTTGTAATCATTAAAAATGTGTTATAAGACCCATTCCATATATGTTAATAATTTTTGGTGGTTACGACCACAATGCCAACCATCCCATGTAGGGTGATTTTCCATATTGGTCTTTTAGTGCTTGACGTGTGTGTCTGCACCACCGTTCGGGTGTTCCTTGGCTTAACCCCTCTAATGGAAAGCCTCTCTCATAAAACGACTATTGAAATGTGAATTGATGAATGGATTTGACTATTTTTCTTTCCACTTGACTGACCTAAGTTATGTGCTACAAATTTATTAACCAACCTTAAATGTAATTGGAAAGTATAGTAAGTATATGACTTGGCCTTATTAAATGTAAATGAAAAGGTGTTTGTATGCCCATATCACCCATTTGCACTTATGATGGAAGGTAATAGAATTAACATAATGAAATTATTATGTGTTATATGAAATGAAATATTTTCATTCACCCTAAGCCTTGTCATGCTAATGAAAGACAAGGGTTTAACCAAACAAACTCATTAAATGGAATGACCATTACATGGATTAATTAAATAAAAGAATAAATTTTAAGGTACATACTTGTATATGAACCTAAACATCACTATAGGAGTTGTCAAACTTGATTGTGATTCGGGATTCCTGAGGGAATTTCTTGAGTGCTCGTGGATGCCATTCTAATTCAGAGATTCTGGTTTCCAATGGTGATAACCACCTTGGAAGTTGATCTTTTTCTATTAGTGGATGATCGATATGACATCATTGGATCCATCCTTTACTATTATAGGATTACTTGGATACACTCCTTGGATCCATCATGGATTCTATAGACATGAGTTTTCTTAGTTACATCCTTGGGTCTAGTCATCGCTTATCCCTTTTTACATTATATTTATTCCTTGGAATCAGTTAGATTGACTATTGTGGAATTATTTGGATGCCACTCCTTGTATTTCACTCTTAAACCTATATCTAGGATGTAGTTATAATTGATTTGGTGACCCTTGAGGTCTAGGTTTCCTTAGTTATCACCTTGGAACCTTGTCATTATAAATAACATTAGGATTACCTATTATATCTTGGATCCATCACTAGTATCATATAAGTGATGGATATTCCTCACATGACTTATATATATATAAACTGGAACATAATTAATTAATGAACTGGTTACATGTTTAGACACTAGCTGAGGGATGAAGCCGGTACTTGGGTATTTACATTACAATACTGTTTTACTTTAATATATACAAGTTTGAAAACTATTTAAATTTATAATACATGGATTGGATGTTTTTTATTCCATTGGTGGTGGACTATTGAGTTTTATATCACACCCTATCTAGGCCTCCATTGGCATCTAGGAAGATTACATGTATGCAGGTGTTAACAAAGGGAAGAATTTGGATTTGGACACTTGATTTCTTGATTTGATAGGATGGAGCTGGTAGGAGATGACTGAGATGAAGCTAGGGATGCTGGGGGATAGTTTCTGGATTCCCTTTTTGCTACTTTTGTATATATTTTATTTCCAACTACTGTGTATCCATGTTTTCTAGATTTCTAGATACATGACATATGACATCATCAGCTTTTGAATTTTTATATCAGTCTTCTTCTGCTGTCCCATCTAATTATATATAATTCTTCCCCTATCTATCTTACCCCAATGGCCCGAAGGCCATCTTTTTTTATTTTTATTATAGATAATCCCCCTTTTATGGGTTGAAGGGGAACTCGTACATGACCCGTAGGCCCAAGGCATAAGGCCCAACATGACCCGTAATACATGACCCGAAGGCCTAGAGGCATACCATGACCATTACATGACTCGTAGGCCCACCCCACTAGAAATGCCCCTCCCTAGCGTCTTGCATCATTGATCATCTTAGCTCCCCACCTTGCATTTTTGGCCGGCTAGCATTGCCCCGTACAAAGTTGCACGGTGCCTGGTCCCGATGGCGGCTACCATACCCTCTCATTCTTCCAATCCGGTTAGCTCTGCATCTGGTGTTTGCTACTCCGGTTGCTCTGATACTCTTCTGGGGAATGATCTGTGGGAACTAGGATACACCATGGTCTACGTGACCCGAAGGCCCTGTGGCCCAAAGGATTTTCATGACCCGAATGCCCTGGAGACCTATAGGCCCAAACCGGTGGCCTGAAGGCCCAAATCTGGTGAATTTTTCCGGCTGCTATAGTATCGAACAGTACAGCTACAATACTACTACAGTGACTACTATAGTACTGCTACAGTAACCCTGAAATTTGCCTCCACCCGGTTTTGAACCCGGGTCTCTTGGATGCCAAGCAGGACCCCTTACCACTTGGGTACGAGATCGTTGGCCCTATCTATATTATTTTTTATTACTTATCTTCTATTCTACAAACTGATAATGATGGAATAGTCTCTCCAAAAACACACCCTAGAACCTCACTGCTAGTTGGCAACGTCTAGAGTTCTGGGAGATGTGCTTGAGGCCATTTGTCCCACCAGGCTCGGGGAACCATTGAGTGGAATCCGGTTCTGGGACATCACAATTTTATTCATGATATGGAACTTGAGAATTATAGATGATGATGAGTGAGATAGATTCAAATTATATGATCGGTGATCCTTATATATATTATATGGTGGGTGATCTTGATATAGCTCTCTATTGCATTGGGTAATGTTCCTCATCTTTTATGGAAAGAAGGAGGGAGTTAATTGGGGATGTTTCTCTTGTAGATTTAACCGGGATCTGGTTATTTATGATATTAGTAAACATGAGTTATGAATATGATTCTATATGATTCCAGAAAGGGTTTTCTATTTATTCATTTTCATCTATAACGGTTTTTATTTGAGCTATAATTTTTTTCCGCATGGAAATAATTTATTTTATTCACTCAATGAATATTGTGAAAAGGTAAAAATTTCATGTTTTTTCATGTTTTTCACTAGAATAATAGTTTTATTTCCTTTATATCTCTAATTTATCTTTCCCCCCTCATTCCATGTTTTAAAATGTTTTTCACAGGGTTTAAGGATGATTAGTAACAAAAAAGAAGTCAAGTTGAAAGTCATGAAGATTTTTCATGAAAAGAAAACTCGTTTCATTTTAAAAGTTTTATATTGTGGTAAAAATGGAAACTCAGTAGAAGTATTCACTTGTAATATAAAAGTTTGTTATATATTTATTATAATTTAATTATCTAAAATTATAAACCTAAAATACCATTAGAATGTAAGAAAATTAAACCCTTGTTATAAATCATATAATTCTTGGTTGATTAAGATAAGTGTCCTTATATTTGGTATAAAATCATGGTTTAGATAATATTATAGGATATATAATAAAAATAAAACCCTTAAAAGATTATAATTTATGGTTATGTTGATATGATATATCATTTAAAGATTACTATGTTGTTTTATTTAATTAATATCTATTCAAAATGTTTTTTCAAAAAGGAATGAGGGAAGCTAAAGTAGGAAGGTATCAAGAGGAAAATATCCTTCCAAATCAGCAGCCCAGAATGGTTGAAATTAGAACTGACCATTTTTTTGCTATGATGGATCATTTTATGAAGTCTATAAATGGTGGTGGCATCCATGTTAGAGAGAAAATAGATTTAACATAGAGGAACATTTCCATTGTAGTTAATTTTATAAAACAATACCCTCTAGATTTCGATGGAACCTCATATATAGTGGTAGCTGAATGATCGATCAATGTTCTGGAAAAGATATTCAAATACATGGGATTTTCATAACATCAAAAGGAAAATCTTACCATTTATCATTTTGATGGCGAAGTTGGCCGATGAAAATAAGTGGTTAATAATACTAAGTGAATAGAATAGATTTAGGAAAGGGAATGTATTGAATTTAATATTTATTTCCCAGGGAAATATTTCCCTAAAGATACTTGAATCATGATGAAGAAAAAAATTTGGGATTGAAGAAAAAGGAGGAGGAGTTAGTTTCCACATATGAAGTAAATTTTACCCAAATTTCTAGGTTTGAACAAAATTATATTTCAGATCTTAATAGAAAAAATAATCAATTTTACTTAGGATTGATTCCAAGATATCAATGATCATTAGATTCTAAGAATTTAAAAGTTATCATAAATTTTTTCATTATGATGAGAAAGTAAAAAACGAGTTTTCTAGTGATTAACCATTATATGAAATGGAAGGGGAGAAGCGATGAATGTTACAAGCAATGTAAATCTAATCAGTAAATAAATCCAATGGTAATCCCCCAACAATTCCAAGTGTAGAAACAAAAATTTTAAGTAATGTTTAGCTTGATTTGGGAAATGTTACTAGTGTGGTAAGTTTGGTAATATGGCTTGGAATTTCATGGAAAATATTCATGATCTAACCATTAATGGGAAGATAGATATCTAGCCAACAATAAGATGTTTTAGTTATAATGAATTGGGACATTATGATAACATATATATGAATTAATCAACCAAGGTAGAAATAAATAGGATCAAAAATTGAAGAGTGCATCAAAATATTTTATGGCTACCTTAGTGAATTTTGGGCCATTGAATGAATTAGTGTCAGTTACATAACATGTCTATTAAGATTATGAGAATGTATTCTTTGATTCAGGTTCTAGAAATTCATTCATTTTTATGAAATTGTCTATTAAAATATAAATTTCACCTCAATAAATGGGGTCATAAATTTTTATAAAAACATCTGATGGTAGAATTAAGGAAATAAGAATCTATAAGAATCTTATAATTAATATTCAGGGAAGTGATTTTCATGAAAATCTTGTTGTCTTACCTCTTGTAGAATTTGATGTTATTCTAGGAATGGATTCGATTTCAATTTATCATGATAAGATATATTGTATAGATAAAGAGTTTTTTTCAAAATGAGTTCTAGTTACTTTATAAAAATGAATTCGTATCTTTGATAACTTTTCAATAAGTTGGGAAACTAATAAAAGGATAAATTTAAAGTTACATAACTCATATTATTAAAAGGAAATAAAATATTCATATTATATATGTTCCAATTATAAATGAATATATAGATTTATTTCCTAATGATTTACCCGATATTATTCTTGATCAAGATATTGAATTTATTATATACTTAATTATTGATGTTAGGAAAATTTATAAACATCCATATCAAATGCCTTATGTAGAAAATTTGGAATTGAAAACGTAGTTGTAGGAGTTTCTTAATAAAGGTTTAATTTATCCCATCAATTCACCATAGAGTGATTCTATTTTATTTTTTTTATAATGAAAAATTTTCCAATGATGCTTTTTATTGATTATAGATCCTTGAGTAACATCACTATTATTAATAAGTATCATTTATGTCATATTGATGATTGGTTTGATCATCTCCAAGGAGTGGGACATTTTTTAAAGATTTATCTCAGGATAGGGTACCATCCATTAAAGGGGAATGAGGAAGATTTTCTAAAGATGAAATTTCAGACAAGATATGGACATTATTATTTTTTGGTTATTACTTTTAGGTTATCTAATGCACTGATGTATTCATGGATACCATGAATAGAGTTTTTATGACTATTTGTATAATTTTTTGTCTGTGTTTATTGATGAAATTTTTTTATATTCTAAAATTCATGAGGATCATGGAAGAAACCTAAGGATTGTTTTGTAAAAATTGAATGAAAATAAGTCATATGGAAAATTTAGTAAATGTGAATTCTGGTTGAAATAGATTTAATTCCATGGGAACATTCTTTCTAAATATAACATCAATTTTGACCCTATTAAAACAAAATTGGGTAAAGAATGGATGAGACCTACACATTTTATAGAGATTCGTAGTTTTCTTTGATTATAAGGATACTACCAAAACTTGTTAAAAACTTTGCGTGATTATTCATACCACCAACTAAGTTAACTAAAAAAGAAGTAAAATTCATCTGGATGAAAGAGTGTGGTGAGTGTTTCCAAGAATTAAAAATAATATTGTTGAGTTCTCTAGTTTTATACCTTCAATGGTGAGTTTGTTATATAAAAAATGATTATTTAAAGGGAATTGGTTTTGTTCTCATGAAAAATAATTTGTTAATTTATTATTCTTTGAAATAATTGAAACCACATGAGAAAAATTATCCAACACATAATCTTGAACTAGATTTCATGTTTTTTTACATTAAAAATATGGATACATAATTTATATGGAGTAAAATGTGAAATATATTCTAATCATAAAATTTATATGTATACATTCACTCAAAATGAGTTGAACATGGGGTTAATAATATGGATTTAACTCATAAAGGATTATAATTTCATGGTTTACTATCTTCTAGGAAAATAAAATAGTGTATTTGGTACTATTATTTAGAAATATAATGCATCATAAACTATTCTATGTTTATAATATGATACTTTAGTTTGTGATTTTATAAATGTTGGAAAAAAAAATTATGTATGTGGGAACCCACTCTGTTTTGTTTTTTGTGTCAATGTAGTCATCATTAATAGACTAGATTAAGAAATCTCAGAAGGAAGATCATTTTTTTTATAAAAAAAGGAAATATTGTTTAAGAAGGGTAAGTTTCATGATTTTATCATTGACAAGAAATGTGTTTTGAGATTTGGAAAAATATTATCTGTGCCATATATCTCCCATATGAAAAATGAATTGCTGAGTGACGCTCACAACTCTCCCTTTTTTATTCTTCCCAACAATACTAAGATTTATATATACCTTAAAGAAATTTTTTGTTGGATGGAATGAAAATAGATATTGATGAATTTACCATGAAATGTTTGAATTTTCAATAAGTTAAATCCAGAAAGCAATTATTGAATGTGGTACTTTAGCCTTTTCTAGCATTAGAGTGGAAATAAGAGAATATATTCATGGACTTTATGGTTGAATTACCAAATACATCTCGAGGTAATAATGATATTTGGATTATTTTTGATTGATTGAATAAATCTATATATTTTATTCATATTCTAAATACTTTGTATTTGGATAAGATTTCTAGAAATTATGTTAAAGAGATAATCATATTTCATTGAGTCCCTATTTCCATTATATCTGACTATAATCCCTTATTTACATCAAATTTATGGAAAATCCTTTAGAAGTTGATGGGTGCAAAATTAACATTATGTATGGATTTCTATCCTCAATTTGATGGACATTTAGAGTGGATTATTAAGACTTTGGAGTATATTCTTTGATCATATTCATTAGACTACCAAGGAATTTGGGATCAATATCTAAATTTAGTTAAATTTTCTTATAATTACAGTTTTCATTATAGTATACATATGATACATTTTGTGGAATCATATGGAAAGGGATGTCAAACTCCTAATTTTTGGGAAAAAGTTGGTGAAAGGAAGAAGTTGGGGCCAGAGTTAATCAAAGAGGTGGATGAGAAGGTGAAGATGATTTAACATCAAATGAGAGAAACTCAGAGAAAATAGAAAATATATACAGATAACTGAAGTAAATATATTTCATTTGAGGTAGTTGATCATGTTTTTTAAGTATCTCATTGAAAGAGTGTCATGTATTTTAGTAAGAAGTGAAAGTTAACTCCATGGTTTATTAAACCATATGAAATATAGGAAAAGTTCAGATCAATTAGTTATGGAGTGGCCCTTCCTATGAGTTTATCTAAGTTATATAATGTGTCTCATGTTTCATTATTGAGGAAATATGTTATCAATACATCTCATGCCTTGATCTTGAAAATAGTATAGTTGAAAGAGAACATTTCCGATTAGGAATAACCAGTTTAAATTCTTGACCATATAGAGGAAGTTTTGTGGAATAATGTGATTCATCGTGTTAATATTTTTTGGAATACCCATATTATTGAAGAAGAAACATGGGCTAGTGATATCTAATGAGGTATTCATGAAAAATTTTCTATGTGCTAATGATTTTGATAATTGGGTATGATTTGTAAGGATTTATGGAAAATTATTGGAAACAAAATAGGTTGTGGTGTCTACTTCAAGATAAAATTTCCTTATAAAAAAGGAAATAAGAAGGAGAATCATATAAAGAATCATGGGGCAGTGGACCCTCCAGTCAAGTCAATCAATTCTGAATTTTTTTTAAATCCGATTCTAAAAGTGTTTTGGAATAACATTGAAAATCCTTAAATCTGGATAACCACATAAAAATGGTAGTGGATGGTTACTCCAAGGAAGTAGTGGAAATGATATCTATTCAAACATTTGGAGAGTCATTATTCAGCAACCAATAAAAGATCCAATCCATACATTAGAAGGAGGTTCAATGGGTGATTATGAATGAAGTGGGATATGCATCCATAAACGATCTTTCTATAAAGAAAAAAACACTAAAACAAGTAGAGGTGTCCTTGAATTATGAAATTATGAAATTGGGTGAAAAAATTAAGGGCCAAATTCATCTACTTAATAAATTTCACATAATTTAGGAAAACAAATTTCCATAGAGAAAGAGTTGAAAGTAAGTATTTTCCCTCTCAAAAAAAAATTGACGAGTGGATAAAATCTAGGATAGAATCTATATTAAGGAAGAAGGATATGAATAGCCAATTATTATTAAAAATTGATAAGATCAAGGAACATAAAGATTGGTTAAATACCTATAATGAAAATATGAATATCCTTACCATGAAAACCTTAATTAGTGGAATATGAAAATTTTCATTCCAAGATTAGTGAATAAATAGAATATTCCTACAAAATATGGAAGAGATAACTCTCAAAAAAAGGTATGAAAAAAAATATACTTCTATGGAATATTGGGATAATCTATGATTGTGTGTTTAGAAGACCAAGGGATATATGGTGGAAAGAAATATACTAAAACAAAATATCAATCAAATCATAATTATACATGGTAAGGTTTTAATGAGAAATTCTTTATTTGTGTTAACCATATCCATATGGATATAAATTAACGAAAGGTTAGTGCTCATTGTTTCATTAGTAAATCCTATATTCCTAGGATGAATAGGAAGAAAACATACACATAAATAATATCTTTTTAGCTGTAAAATAGATTTTCTACATTGGAGGAAAGAAACGTTAGAGATCAATGAAGGGTGAACCGAGAAACAAAATTAGTTTAATCACAGCATACCACATAGATAGAACATAATAAAATATGTAATAAAATTAAATAATCTACTACATATGTGATTAATATGGATGATCATGTAAAGAAGGATTCATCAAAGAAGAAAAATTATGAGGTGGCACTCATGGCCATTATAAATGAGAAATATGAAGCGTGTTGAAATCATATCACATAAACTAATACAATCAAGGAGATAAATTTTGATGGATGTTTTTCAAAAATAAGTTATCAACCACAAAAACAAATATTTAATGGGTTGGTTGAAGATCTCCATGTTGAAATTAGCTTGAAAAGGAGTTCCAAATATGTTGAACAAAAAATGTCTTAGAAATACCAGAAGATTTGTAAAATGGAGAGAATTTAACCTACTGATAATGATGATAAAGATCATGTGAAATAGGCATCCAATAGAAAGGTATATATTAAAAACCTAATTATTCTTGGAGGGAAAATCAAGGAAGCAATAAGTTTTTGAAAAAAAACTCCAAATAAAGAAGTTATAAGATATCCTTATTGGTAAAAGTACCCAATAATGGAGAGCTTATGTGAGGGTGAATGAAGAGAATATCAATCCCAAGGAATATAAAGTGAAGTTGGATTACATAAAAACTAATTCAGATCTAAATATAGATTACAAAATAAAGGTTGAAAGAAAAAAATGGTGTTCTATAGTGACTCACTATGCTTCTTGACTTGAGGAAATTAAAATTCCCCTTATCCCCGTGTTTTTAGATGTTATTAATTTTTATTGATGTGTTTCTAGTTTTTGGGGAGATATGATCCATGGGGAGGTTGCGTCAAAATATTTAAGTGATATTCTGATATTTTTTGAAATTCCAAATTTATTATTAGAGTAGTAAAAGTGACATTTGGATGAATCTAGAATTACAAGAATAAAGGTACAACTAGAAGCATCAGAGCAATGGGTGTAGGTATCTTAATAAGAATCAAGGTATAATTGAAGTGATGGTTTCAAAATAACACATTATCAATTCATATCATACCTTGAATATGGGGGAATATACCTTGATGGAAAAGTGTAAAAAATTGTTTTTATGATTTATTTGAGTTATGATAACATGTGATATCATCTATGTGACACCTTTCAAGTCATTGGTATATTTTATTTTGAGATTTATATATTTATTTATTGTGGTAGTTACCTATAGTTTGAGGTCAACAGCCATTATTTTGGGGAAATAGGCCATGGAACATGGGTGGTTCATGGTTAGTGAAACTATATGGCTAACCATAATATATGGATGTTTAGGGGTCAGTGGGGTTTCACACGGCTTGACCATGGTTTTTATAACCTTTTGAGGATCTCCAAAAACCATTCTAGTTGTGTTTTGGGGAGACAGTAGCATCTGCATGGTTGGCAGAGATTTTATCTGACCATGCAACCAAAACTTATGGTGTGTCTAAGTCATTGAAAAATGGGTTTTAACCATTTTTCATTTTTATTTTTAAGGGTTATTTCCCTTTTTTATGTCCCCACTTGTGCAC
Organism: Viscum album; assembly: GCA_963277665.1. Classification (NCBI taxonomy): domain Eukaryota; kingdom Viridiplantae; phylum Streptophyta; class Magnoliopsida; order Santalales; family Viscaceae; genus Viscum; species Viscum album. Next base: position 1,416,238,090 of record OY728127.1, read on the forward strand.
AGCCTCTCTCCCATGCCTTTGAACTTCTTTCCACTTCATTTTTTGGATTTATTGCTTCTTTTTTAAATTTCTTTCATGGTAATCTTGATTTCTTCATGATGTCTCCTTTTTTTCCCCTTGTTTATCCTTGTTCTTCCATTTTCATTGAAGGTGAAAACGATAGATTGAGATTTAGTAAAACCTAGGTTTGTTGATGGGGGTTTTGTTTTTTTTCTTTGTGGATTAGGTGTGTGAGGACATCTCTTACTCTAACCTTGTGGTTTTCATCAAAGTTGGAAATATTTGGTTTGATTATGTGGTATGTATCTTTATTTAAGGGGACTTTTTCATGGATTTTCATTGATTAATTATATATTTCCCTTGGATTTTTCTAATTAAATTTCCCCAAATTTTAGTTATTAGTGATGGATTATCCATGATTGTTATCTTTGAAATGGGTTGGTAATTTAATTTTTTAAAAGTGTCTTTTCAAAGGGAGTTGGCTTTGAAGCAATCAATGTGTTTGTTAAAATTTCTTTTAGGTTTTATGATTTCAAATGGGTTTCTAGAAGGGTTATAAAATAAGTATTTCATGGTGTTGAATTCATGAATTGTTATGGATAATAATGGTTTATGAAAATGGATTGTAAATGGATTATGAAATTGTCACTGGTTGATGTTTATGTGTTTGGAATTTTGTAGCGCATGGGGGACCTTGGGTGTATGTGTGTGTGTGCATAACATAGAAAAATGTAACCTTAACCTATTTCTTGGACAATCTAGGGAGTGTAGTCTAGGGGACCTAGGGATCCTTTGGGAGGAGGATCGAGGGGGATTCCAAAACGTTTCCATGTAGATTGATAGTGCCCATGGAATTATGGTTGGGTCAAGGGATGACTCAGAGATCTTCCAAAATTGTTATATCTTGCTTATCTGGCTAGAAAAATCTTTTATTATGCTAATTCATGCTTTACCCAATTGTTTATATCCCATGGTGTGTACTTCTTGTTCCTGGTTTGTTTTCAAATTATTTATGCATTATTTTAGTACCTTTTTTGGTTATGATATGTTTTTCTTATCCCACTTACATTGTTTGGTTGTATATAATGCTACTAATCTTATGCACTTGTTTATTCCATGTTTGGGGGTGTGTTGAGATTGTTTATGTTGGGTGGATTTGTTTCTTTATTTAAGCCTTATTTATATAGTTTTGAAAAGATGGTTTTTTTACAAAACATAAAGGGATTTCTAATGTATTGTTTTCAAGTGGACTTTATTTAAAAAGTGAACGTGGTTTTGAAAATGAGTTTTCAAACTATAATTAACGGTTTTCATGGGTAAAGTCCTTATATAGAGTCATGGTGGCATCCTAATGTTCTATTTTAATTCAAGCCTTGCATATTAATTTGGGAATATCCAGACCTTCTTTATAGGACAAAGGTAAGGGAAAGGGAACCTTATAGTTTAGTGTCACTTCTTGATTACTGACATCCCTGGTTGGTTGGGATAGTTTATGTGTGGTCTCATAGAGTTGGATTGTGTCAATCGGTTTTGAGATTCTTTATCAATGGGATTTTATGTATTGGAATATTTGGGTCTTATTCCCTATTTTTAGTTTTCATTATGGATATCATATATATATATGTCTCTTTATGACTTTTTATGGGATGATTTTATGATATTTATGTATGGTCCTTATTGTATTTTCTATACTGTACATTTATATATGTTATATAAGTTCATATTATTTATTGTTTTGTGTGGTCTCCCAAATTATGGATGGGTCATGTTGTATTTTCATGGGTGAAACCATTACCAAATAGTTATTTATGATGTCATGGTGCTTGTCTCTAGCCCGTAGTTATTGGGAACGCACTTCAGGTTTTGTAGCGTGTCGTCTCGGGTGATGAGTTGGGTCGACCTGGGTTGGTTCTCTTCAAAATGGTATCAGATACCTCTTTTTATTTGGGATTTTGTGGTACAGAAGATATGATATCTACAATGGTTGAGAGGTGGGTGTGGAGGAGTTTCTGGCCTGTTCTTCTTCATGTCAAACATTGAGAATCCATGTGTGTTTGGGAGTTGTGTTTATGATTTAAACCTAATTTTGGGTTGTTTTATGAGATATAATGTTTTACATCATTATCTATAGGTTTTAGGAATAAAAAACCAAGTTTTGTGTTTTTTATGATATTTTATGTTTTTCATCATTGGCTATGGGTTTCAGGAAGAACCCATAAATCACTTTGAAAAATCTTGATTTTAAGGGTGGAATGAAGAAGAAGAGAATAGACACACAGTTAGTGGTAACCATACAAAGGCTATGTGACTAGGTATGTGATCTTCCAGTGTTGTTTCATATGGTTGGAACATGGTTTTTTTGACCATGCATCCAAACCATGAATAGTGGAAAAATGTCTAAAACTTTTACGTTTTCAGCCCTTCTTTATTTGAAAGTGTTTTTAATGTAAATTTTGTTTCTTTGAGGTCTAGTATAAGGGTTCTTGTAGATTACTTTGTGTTTTTTGAGATTTAATTATGTATTGAATAAGTAATACCTTGTTTTTTTGTTAATTCCTCCCATAAGGACCTCTTCTAGGGTGTGGAGAGGGTGTTGCGAAGCATGTCCCATAGGAAACACCTGTAGTTGATATCATTTTGGTGGAATCGGCGATCTGTACGATTCAGTCCATAGGTCAAGAGGTTGGAAGAGTTTAGGAATGGATAGTGGACCAAGATCAGGATTTCACTAAGTTGAATTCATTGGTCTTTTATGGTGATAGAGGTACCCATGAGCCTAAGGAATGGATCAAGTGGATCAAGTGCATCTTCCAATTTTTTAAGACCCCTGAGAGGCATGAGGATATCACCTAGAATACCTTCAAAAAGGATTTTCATCAATAGTTTTATCCTGAGAAACTGTAGGTGGTGAAGGCATGTGAGTTCGTGTTGTTGGATAAAGGGGACCATATAGTTATGGAGTATGCAACATATATAGTTTGCTGAGTTATTCCATTCTCTCTTGAACACCCCACAAATGACTATCCCAAGGTGAGAAATTTTGAAATGGTATTGATGTATGTGATCATATCAATGTGTATTTTTCTTTTTCGACCATCCTATGCCTAGGTGGTGGATAAGGAAGTTATGGAAGAGGTGGAATTAGTAGGGAAGATAGGTCTTGGTAGAGTTTCATCATTATTGGTTCATATACAGAGTTCTTTCTCCATCCCGCAGAGGGTGTACAATGAACCTCATTAGAGTAGTGGCAAGGGTGATTAGTAGTCATCAGGTTCAATGTTAGTGGATTATTCTAGGTTTATGCTAGTGACTTTCTGTCAATGTGGGAATTTTGGCCATACCAGGACCAATTTCCTAGGGGTTCTAAGGATGTTCCACCAATTTTGGAATTTTGGTCATCTTCAATGCTTCTGCAAGGCCTCCCTTTAGAAGATTACAGTTTTTTCTTTTTTTAATAGTTTTCAGGTGTGATCAGATGATTCTAAGGGTATGGTATTTCACCCTAAGTCTAGAGGGTATTTATATCCAATTAAGAAGGCTAAATTCATTCTAGAGTTAGGTTTCTATTATGCAGTAGATACGGCACTTGAGGACTCCAAATATGGGCCAACTACTGTGAGTGGTACAGTGTTTATAACGTCTTTTATGGTTTTATCCTTTTTTATAGTTTCTTCTCATTAATTTATATTTCTAAATTTTCATGATGTTTTGGGTATGTTAGTGGAGTTTATTCCATTCGTGATGGATCTTCTTACCTCATTGGGAATAAATAAGGAGCAGAATTTTAAGTTTTTGGAGTGTCACGTTTTGATCATTAGCATGGAGGTAGAATGGGAATTCCATATGTTGGACCTAGAAGTTTTATATATCATCATCATTATGAATTTAATGATTGGTTTCAAAGTTCAAATTCATTTTTATCATTATAGGGTCAAGTTTTTATCTCCTGATGCGATCAATCATATCTTCCAGGGTGAGTGGGATATGATGTTATGGAGGACAGGACTTATTGCTCTAGATGTGGGGTCGATTTCTTGTTAGTTATCTGGGTTTTTATTTGATTTTGTAGAGCAGGTTTTGGATGGTTGTCTTTTGGTGGCTGTGGATCGGTACCTTGAGGCGTTTTTGGATGACTTTTATGGATTTCTTCCCCAGTAAGAGGTTGAGTTCACTACCAATATACTCCCTTATATAATCCCTATATCTTTATATTCATACCATATTTCTCCTATCAAGTTTTAGGAGTTAAATTTTCAGTTGTGGGACCATTAATGAAAGGGGTTTATCATCATAGTGTTTCACCATGGGCATCACCAGTGCTATTTTCAAAGAGGGTGGATGGTAGTCTCCAAATTTTCATAGATTATTATAAGTAATATTAGTTTACTATTGAAAACAAATAATAATTTCCTTAAATTGATGAACTTTTTGATCTACTAAGGGGAGCCTAAGGGTTTTCAAAAACTTACCTAAGGTCGGGGTTCCATCAGTTGTGGTTCCAAGAAGAGGATGCTCCTAAGATCACCTTCACAAGTCGGTATGGGAATTTTGAGTATCTTGTTGTGCCATTTGGAATTACCAATGATCATGTGGTCTTTATGTATCTAGTTAATTGAATCTTTCATCTCTTTTTGGACACCTTCATAGTTGTTTTTGTTAATGACATCTTTGTATACTCCAAGATAGAGGAGGACCATGGAGGCCATCTGAGTGTTGTTTTAGGAATATTAAAAGAACATTTCATATATGAAAAGATATCTGAATTTCAGTTATTGATATAGAAGGTAAATATTTTGGGCTATGTGATTTTAGAGAAATTTATTTTTTTGGGTCTCAAAAAGATCCATACAATTATGTCTTGTGAGTAACCCAAGAACATGTTTGAGATTGGGATCATTTTAGGCTTGGTCGGATATTATAGTAACTTTGTTTGAGACTTTTCTTGGCTAGATTCTCCCTGGATAGAGTTGTCTTGGAAAGGGGTAAAGTTTGAGTAGATTGAGAAGTGTTGGATTTATTTTGAGGACTTCAAGGTTCATTTTACATCATCTTTAGTTTTGATTCATCCTGATCTTGGTAAGGAATAAGCAATGTAGTATGATTCCTTAGTGTGTGGATGGTGTGTGTGGTAATGTGGGGTGATCATATGGTAGCTTATAGATCTTGTTATATATCAACACATGAGAGTAATAAAAATTACCATAACCTATAGTTGACAGATATTATGTATGTGTTGAAGGCTTGGTGTCATTACCTCTTCGGGGATCAGTTTATGGTCTACTCAGATCATAAGATCCTGAACTATATCTTCACCTAGAAGGACTCGAACCTCAAGAAGAGATGGTGGGTGTAGTATCATAAAAACATTCACATTTATATTTGTTGTACCCCTATTAAGGGGAATATATTTGTTTTATTCCTTGAGAATAATTTTATTGATCCATGTAGTTAGATAAATAGTGGATGGGTTGAGTCTAATGGGTTTATTTAATCATCTAAGTTTGGAGATGTTGTAGGATGGAGATCGGGTTTCCTTGGATAGGTTTTAGGTTACTCCCTCTATTGTTAATCGATTTCAGGGTGAGAAGACATTTGAACCCAACTTTTAGTGCATTATTAGAGTTTTAAATAGTGTGGATACCTCAAGTGATTGATCTCAATCTCCTGATAGTACCCTCTTCTTTAGGAAACAGCTGGTAGTGCCTTTGACATTAAGGTTTGAGGTGATGCATGAGGGGAATTATTCTAGTCGGCTCATTCACCAAGGGGATACCAAGATGTTTTATACTTTGAGGATTTAGTACTGGTGGATCTTAATGAGATGGACTGTTGTGAATTTTCTATCTTGGTATTTTACATACTAGAGGATCAAAGTAGAGCATCAAAGTCTAGTTGGGTTGCTTTAGCCTCTTCCCATCCCAGTGTAGACGTTTGATAAGATCTACATGTACTTTTTTATTGTTCTACCTCATACTAATAGTAGTAAATATGATATTTGGATGATTATAGATCGTTTGACTAATTCATCCCACTTTCTTCCCATTAGGGGGTCAATGAAGGTTGAGGACCTCAGGAACCTGTATGTTTGAGAGGCTGTTAGGCTTCATGGTATTCCATCAGAAATAGTTTTTGGTTGAGATTCCTATTTTAGTTCATGGTTTTAGAAGAGTCTATAGGAATCCATGGGAACCTAGTTGATGTTTAGAACAACCTATCAATCATAAGTGGATGGTCAGACTAAGTGGGCCATCTAGCTTCTTGAGGATATACTTCATGTGTGTGTTATTGAATTCAGGGTTCATGGGAAATTATATGTCATTCGTATATTTTTTATACAACCACAGTTACCATGCCTCAATAAATATATCCCCTTTTGAGTAATTTTATGGGAGGTCATGTTAGGCTGAGCTGGGTGAACGCTCCTTATTCAAACTGAGTCTTATCTATGAGGTAATGGAGATGGTGAAATTAATCCAAAAGAGGTTAAAGATAGAAAAAAGTATCCAAAAAACATATGTTGATCATAATATCCACCTAATAGAGTTTGATGATGGTGATGAGGTGTTTCCCCATGTATCAGTTCAACTAGGACATTGTCACTTAGGAAAGAAGGGGAAATTGGTGTTGTGTTATATTGATATATTTCAAATTGTGGAGAATATTGGGAAGGTAGCCTATTAGCTGGACACATCTCCATGACTAACCTCAATCCATGATTTTTCCATGTATCCTTATTAAAGAAGTACCATCTAGACCCATCTCATGTGATAGAGTGGGAATATGTGGATATAGATCCTGACACCACCATTGTGAAGCAACCTATTCATATATTGGACTATCATAACAAGTTGCTTCATGGTTAGTCGATCTCGTTGGTCTGTGTTATTTGGCAGTGTGGTGGTGATATCTATGAGACTTGGGAGCATGGAGTTTCAGTGAGGGATTAGTGGCCTCACCTATTTTATTATGAAGTGCATTAAGGATTTTTTGGGGGTAGAAAGTGGCATGGTGGGGAGAATTATGACACTTATTGAGTCACTCGTACATATTTTTTTGAGATTTATTTATTTATTTATTATGTTAGTTTTTTAGAGTTGTAGATCAAGAGCCTCATTTTTTGGGAAAACAGGCTCTAGCTCATGGTTGGTGCAGGGTTAGTGAAACTGTACAGTTAATTACATGAGAGGGATGTTTAGGGGACACTGGGTTTTCACACAACTTGATCAGGGTTAGTCTAACCATGCAAGGATCGGAAAAAATTATGTGGTTTGGATTTTGGGGAGACAATGGATCTCACACAGTTGGCACTTGGTTTTTCTGATTGTACAGTCAAACTATATGGTGTTTCTATATAATTAAAAATGGATTTTGATCATTTTTTCCTTTTGATTTTTAAGGGTTATCACCCTAATTTCTCTGTCCACTCAAGTTAAACCTCTCCCCCATGAATTTTATCTTTTACCCTCTCCATTTTGGTATATTTATTGCTTCCTTTGGTGATTTCATTCAAGGTAAGCTTGATTTCTTCTTGATTTCTTCTTTATTTCTCCTTCATTATTCAATTGTTCTATTTTCATGGAAGGTGGAAACCCAAAATTGTGATTTATAAAGACCTAATGTTGTTGATTGGGGTTTTGTGATGTTTCTTTATGTCTAAGGTGTTTGTGGACCTCTCTTACTCGAATCTTATGGTTTTCATTGAAGGCAACAATATTTGGTTTGATTCTAAGGTAGGTGTCTCTATTTAGGTGTTTGTTTCCATGAATTTCCATAGATTCGTGATTTCACTTGGTTTTTAATAATTAAATTGACCGTAATTTATATTATTAGTGATTGGTTATCCATTCTTGTTGTGATCTTTGAAATGGGTTGGCAATATAATGGTTTAAAGTGTCTTTTCAAAGGGAGTTGGATTGATGCGCTCCGTGTTTTTGTTAAATTGACTCAAAGTGGTTTTATGATTTCAAATGGGTTTCTTAAATGGTTTTCAAATAGGTATTTCATGGTGTTAAATTCATGTCTCATGATGGATATTACAGTTTGGTGAAAATGGATTCTAAATGGCTTATACAATTGGCACTTATTGATGTTTATGTGTTTGGAATTTTGTAGCACATGGGAGAACATGGGTGTGTGTGTGTGTGCATGAATTAGACAAATGGAATCTTATCCTATATCTAGGACACGGTAGGAAGTTTTTTCCAAGTTACTGAGGGAGCCTTTGTGAGGAATTTCGAGAGAGAATCTAAAATTTGGCCATGCAGACTAAGAGTGCCCATGGAATTATGGTTGGGTATATGGAAGACCAAGAGAGCTTCCAAAATTGTTATAACTTAATTATTTAGCTTGAATTTTTTTTCGTAGACTAGGTCACACTAGACCCTATTGGTTAGAGACCATGATGGGTAAAACATGTGCCAAGTTGGTTTTCATATGCTTTGTGCATGATTCCAGTTCATTGTCAGGTTGTGTTATATTATGCTTATGCCATTTCCATTATTTGACTATATATATTGATGTTATGTTTATGCACATGTTTATGTCGTGTTTGGGGTGTGTTAAGAACATTTATGGTGGGTGGATTTGATTCATTATTTGTGCCTAATTTACTATGATTTGAAAGGATGGTTTGTTTTTTAGGAAAAAATGGATTTTTAATGTATTATTTTTCAAGTGAACTCAATTTTAAAAGTTAACTTCATTTTGAAAATGAATTTTCAAATAATAAATAATGGTTTTCATGGGAAAATTTCTTGCATGGATTCATGGTAGTATCCTACTGGACTTTGTGCCTCACCCCTATATATGTATTTGGGCATAAGGAGACCTTGTTTTGAAGGACACGGGTAAGGGTTAGGGCACCTTGCAGTTTGATGGCCTTTCTTGATTATCAACTTCCACGATTGGTTGGGATATTGGAGATGTGGCCTCATAGAGTTGGCTCTTGTAGACCAGTTTTTGAGATTCTGTATCATTGGGATTTGATGTATTTATGGGTCATATTCCTCATTTTGAGTTTTTTCTTATATATCATATATATATATATATATCTGTGTGTGTGTGTGTGTGTTTGTTTATGACTTGTGATTTGATAATGTTATGATATATTCTTTTGGTCATTGTTGTGTTCACTCTGATATATATTTATATATTTTATATATGTCCATCCTGTTTATTGGTTGGTATGGCCATCCAATTCATGTATGGGTCATGTAGAATTTTTATCGGTGAAACTATTCCTAAATGGTTATTTTTTATGCCTCAGTACTTGTGGAATGCGATTCAGGCCTTGTGGTGTGCTGGCTCAGGTGATGGGTCGGGTCAACCCGAGCTGGTTCTCTATAATCTGAGTCTTTTCAGGATATCAAAGGCTACTGGGTGGATGGATCTAATGTTGGATATCATCTCTATATTTAGTGATGGGGAAAATATTTTGGGGGGAGATTGGAGATATAGATCCAAATGTGGTATCCTCATCAACCAAGGAGAGACAATCGATGTATGAGAGAACAAGTATGTTTTAATAATTTGGTATCAGTTTTGATAATTGGTATTAGGTTTGGTGTCTGAAGAGGATTTGAAAATAGGAAATCTGATATGACTCACACACTATGTAGTTCATGTTTACTCACTAATTATTTTTTAAAAGTGTGTTTGAGTTCAAAGGAAGAAATCCTTAATATAAGCTAAGAAGTGAGATGACGTGTATCTTATGGAAGTGAGTGCAATGGGCAGTAATGATGTTGTTAACATAATTTCATGTTTCCTATAAAGAGTTCTGGCTCGATGGTCTTAAAGGTTTTGTCAATCGCCCATCACTAGGAGGTAATACCACTTGCTGAAATTATTTTAGAATGTAACCACATTTGAGGAGTTTATGAAGCTTGAAATAAAAATATGAAGTTGTATTTAACATATCTATTGTAAATAAATGGAAGATAAATAGAGATGGAAATTATAGGAGCCTTGTTGTGTTTTGACAGAGGTTGAGCCTAGTATCTCTTAATCTAATGAAATGACTGCGTTGACATGGGGGATATTTTTTTTATTAATAGGACAATGTAGAATCCTAGAAAGCAGAGTCCTAAAAGAAGCTTACAAGTGGAAAATTAATAAAAAAAATTTTGTTTGACATCATGGAGATAGGGGGCCATGAAAAGTTGGAGTTTCTCATAGAAAGACGTGTGATTTGGGTTTGATGTCAATGGAGGCTTAGGAATCATCATGAATCCATGAATCTTTTTGACCCTCAAAGGGGAGTAGAAAGCGGGGGAGAAGGATGTATCATAATGATGTGAAGGAGTGTTGGATTCATGATGGGCGTTGTCAACAAGTTCAAGGGGAGTGATTATTGGCATCCAATTTAGGATTAATGATTAAATAGAGTTGGCTTTGTTGTTGATGGGTGTTATTTTAGTTGTGTTGGGTTTGTTGTCAATACACTATGGTTTTTTGTGTTGGAGGTGTTGAAACTAAAGTGAATAAGTTCTAGAAGTACATTGGAATTATGAAAATTCATTGAACTAAAGAGATATATTACAGAGAAATTATAGAGAAATATCGTTTGGGAAAATGAATGGTGATGAATAAAAGTCCTTGAGGAAATCTTAATGTTTATAAGAGTAATTAAAGGCTGAGAAGATGGGAAATATAAATTTCCTAAAGGTATCATTTATTTCATAAGGATTACTATTCACTGGAAGGTGTAAGATTTAACAAAGTTATAGACGTTCCCGGTGAGCATAAGAGTCATTTTACATGAAATTTCATAAGAGTCACCCAAATCATTTGTATTAGATTCAATGTCTTATGATTATGGAAAATGGAAAACGTAGACTTTGTAGGAGTCATCAAACTGTGCACTAGAGTTTGTAAGAGTAATTTCACTGCAAAGGGTAAAATCATAAGGGTCGTCCTTGGATTCTATAAGAGTAATTTCTATGACTCAAGGTATTCCATAAGAGTATATCTTGGAAGAACGTAAGAGTCATTAGGAAAATATTTGAGGCATTACATAAAAGTAATTCTGAAAGAATGTAAGAGACATTAGGGAAATTCATAAGGGTCTTCCCTTAGTTGTTTGAAAGGTTCTTCCAGCTGAAGTAGAATTAAAGTATATTTTATTAATCACAAAATATGATTAATGTTTTGGTCAAGCGATGAAGGAGAAAATCATGAAGAAATTAAAGGATGATTATTTCATGATATATCAGTTTTTTAAATTCAAGATATAAGTAGATATGGTGGGACTGGTATTTGAAAAAACTTCACGCTAGAAAAGAAAAGTGATCAATCCATGGTGAAGATGAGTCAATGTGTTTCATTATTTTGTATTTGATATCTTTCATGAGGAAGATTCAAGAGTTTAATAAATGTGTTTAACTCATATTTGAGGAAGGATGCAAGATGAATTTTCCGATCATTCTCATGATTACAGATATCTTCATGGAGGGAAATGCGGAGATTTTCTCTTTTGAGTGGAGAAAAAGATTCCTCGAAGGTGTGAATTATGGAGATGTCTTTCTTGATAAATACAGGCATTTGTTTCCATGAAAATAGATCTGAAAATTAGAAAATATTTGTGAGAAAGGAATATTATATAGGAGAAGGGAGATTATTTTAAAAAAATTGGGTACAATTGCGAAAGTGGCACACACACCATGAAGAAAATACATTAAATCCACTAGTCTGGGGACTTGACCCTATGACCACGCTTCATTGAAGATCCTTCCAATGAAGAAAAAGGTGGATTTTTCCATGATGTCTCATGGAAAAGTGGTGATGTTGTTCATGTGATGTTCATGAATGTAGTGATACTATTTGTGTAGACATGTGTAACAAAGCGATTATTCATTCTATAGTGGTGAGAAAATGATATAAGCGAAGGGAGTGTCCCTTGAATAATAGTGAGCTGACCTCAAACCTTATTAGAAGAGTGAACTCAAGCCTGGGAGTTCCCTAGACAATTATGTAAACAATTCATCCATCCATCACTCATCCTTAATATTACTGATGAAAAACAACTGATGCATTCATATCTAAGATATATTGGGTGTATATAGGGATATGGTACCCATATCTCTAATGCACAATATAACATCAAAAGAAAAGAATTCCATTGGATAGCCCCCCAGAGGAACATAATCCCCATCCTTTGGAAGCATTTTGGTTGTTTTCCCAAGGGATTCCATCTTCAGCCTTTCCTTCTCCTCGAGCCGAAGATCCCTTTGCCTCTGCTTCGCAGATATCACATCAAGCTTTACCTTGCACTCAACTTCTTCTTTATTTCGTCGCTCCATCTATGCATAAAACATTACCATAAGGCAGTTCGGGTAAACAGGTCCCTATTGAAATCAGGTCGCTCCGTCTAACCTGAATAATATGAGTTTAGGTTCGGGTTCGGGTTGTCCTATGATAACCCATGTAACCCGATAAAATTGTAATCTTTATTTGGGTTATTCAGGTTATATGGGCCAGATTATGTGGGTTCTTCAAGTTAAAAATTTTGGTTTATTCAGGTAATTTGGGTTAAAAGGTCCAGGCTTCGATTTCGTTTGATTAAATGGGTTAGAAAAACCGTGTTCATGTTGACCCTTTTATAAACAGGTCAGGTCGGATCAACCCGTTTACTTAAACGAGTCAGGTTTGGGTTCAGGTTAAACGGGTTCATGCAAAAGTTAACCAAACACGTGAACCCAAATTGCTATCCTCATTGACAGAGAAAACACAATTTCAAGGCTATAGTAGAATTCATGTTTATATATCCTGATACAAAAAAACTAGCAAGATTGATACTAACCATATTTCCCAACATGCATGATAACCTGTTCTTCACCTTGAGAACACCACCGTGGCACAGAGCCTCATAATGACTTCATGTAAAAATATGTGCTTTGGGTTTTTATTTGGGTTTTATAAATCTGTTATTGAGAACAAGATATAAAAAAATTTGGTTAATAATGTTCATCTACAAAATATTCTAAAAAAAATAAAAAATACATTTTGATAAAATTTTAGCCTTTTTAATTTTTTATAACAAATAAAAACTACTGGGCAGGTCCAGTTTGTCTAAATAGTTAAGACATACACTTTTTGTGATCGAGTGGCCCAACTTCAGGTCCACCAAAATCTGATCCATTTAATATTTTTTACTAATTTTATGCTCTTAATTTCAAAATTAATTTAAAATTTTATTTTTTGGATCAGACCAAGTCGACGACTCAAGAGATTTGACTCACCCATATTGGATATGGTCCGACTTTACATTCCTAGCATACATATTGTTTTCTGCTTTCAAAAGACAGAAAAAAAGCAAAACCCTCTCATACCTGCTGTTCATGCTCACAAAGCACCCTCTCCACCCCTAAACGCTATTTAAAGGTATCCTCGTTCAATAGAGCTGCCTCTTCTATTTTTTATCTTTCTAAATGCTCCACTGTTTTCAAAACTTTTTTGCATCTTCTTTTCAGTTTCATGCCTCTCCCTGAGTTTCTCTGTAAGAACCAGCTCCATCAAAGTTTGTTTAGTAACCCTTTCCTACATCATTACACAATCAGTTTATAGTCCACATTAAATACCATTAAAACATAATAAAATTCATGTACTCCCTCTATAATGGGCTTTCTCCCCTTCTTTTTACTGTGCTTTTCAGCTTCTTGGAGCAGAGCTTTCTCCTCTTCGAGTTCCCATTACCCTATTTCCCAAAGGATATTTAAATTCTTCCTTTTCTAGTAAGATGCAATCTGCTTCCATTCCACCTCTTCATTTATTTTTTTTATAGTTTTAGCCACTTTGACTCCTCCTCGAGTTCCAAAAAAATAGAGTTAGATTTCATTGAAAGAGAAGAATATTAATAAGGTTTCTCTAAGAAGTGTTGTTTCCAAAAGATACTGCTCACGTTCTTCCTTCCGTTTCTCAATAATTGATTTCCTTTCAAAAAGTCTTTTGTGTTATTTATCAATTTTATCTGCTAAACTAGTTATAAAATCTCCTAATTTTGATGCCCTTTTTGTATGAGGGCATAATATATCCCTTACCCCATTCAAATTTTCATCCAGATTTGAGAGGTGATCACACAGCTCTTCGGATTCAAGCCCCTTAAAATCAAACAGGGGGAAAGCCCTAAAAATCTTGACTTCAACATATTAAAAAAATCAATCCTCACCATATTTCCGTAAAGAACAGCACACTTCATGTGGTCAATTTTCATCAAAATCCAATGATTCTTAACCGCATGAACATATATCTTTTCCACAACAGAAAAATCAAAATATGGTATCATTTGCGGTAAAGTGTCTATTCTCATTGTCCAATACACCCGAGATACCTGGGAAGAAAAAGGAATGATTATTATACCAGTGAAAAAACAAAAAAAAACAAATTTCTTTGATACCTACCTACTGATGTGATCTGAGAGTTGCAATCTTCTCCAATGAGGGGACATATTGAGACAATTGCACTTCAGGAGCTGAAGAAGTAGAAGACAGTTTGGCAATGATTTTTGATATTTTTTCCACTAATGGTCCTAATTTTGATGTAAGATCCAGAGGGAGAAATTCATGTTCCAAAATATTTTAAATCACTTTAACATCCCAGATCACACATGAAATAACACTTTTGGAAGACTATTAGAGATGATAGGATCATATGAATATGTAAACAAAGATTTTATGGATAAGATATTCAGACATAGAAGTTAAAAATAATCAGTTTGAACATTTTCCGACAGAAGCGGCTACCAAATTAATCAAATAAGATATCGTACCGATTCCAAAAAAAGGGATTACCTCAATAGCTATAAAATGTGAAGAAAACAGTTAAAATCGAACATTATAACATCATAAATAGAAACAAAAAACAACAACTCTGGGGCATTGTTTTAATTACCGCTTCTCTTCCATCATGTTCAAGATCAAGGTTGAATCCTATATGATTAGACATCAAGTTTCTCTCCTTGTTTTCATGTTCCTGGGATGAGCCAAGTGTGTGACCATATGGAGAAATCGAGAGTGCATCCAAAACAATAGAAGAGGCTATCGGTTGTAGATCCTTCTCACTCAAGTTCTAATTAAAACTTTTCTAAAGTGAGAATATCTTAAAACATGCATAAGTATGGTAGAGATGGATACAAAAAAATCTTAAGAATATAGTTAACTTGGCATAATATATATCCATCAAGGATGGATTTGGTGTTTTCTTAACCATGCACATCAAACCATGAATATCTTCAACTGAACGAAAAGACTCCTGCACGGAAATAGTAAAATGTGAAGCAAAAAAACAAGGTAAATGGGAGCACTGTTTGAATCCATTTGTGTGGATTTCATGACAAATAAACATAACAATACAAATAAAAAGAAAACATAATGAAATGAATTGAATAACCTTATAGAGATCATGTTCGGAAGCGATCTTAAGATACTAAAATCTTGTGTCCACATAAAGTTGCAGGCTCTCAGGGGATGAAAAGTTAGGCCGATCCCTTGGGTCTCTGTATTTATTGAGATTTTCCAAATGATTACTTATGATCTCACAAAGCTTATGAAACTCAGTTTATTGTTTGTATTGCTGGAAGAAGTGAAATGTCCAGTGTGCTGTCAACTGCAAGACAATTGTCATTAATAAACATTATTATGTAACAAACAAAAAGGGGGGAAAATTAGTACTCCTAAAATTGAAAGTGGTAGAATCATCATATGGCGCACTGCAGAGCTTCAACATTTATTAAAAAATTAGATATTTTACCTTGATGATATGGATTTTATGAAAGTTCATAATGAAAAGAAAACTTAGGAAAGGGGATATTTTGTTTAAAAGTGGACTAACCACATAATGTTTTTCCTATTTCGAATTACTTCACAGAATTTCAAGTACTGTCCTATATGTTTCCCAAAAAAATTTGAACGAGTCCTTCCCTTTCTCTCCACATGAGGTCTTCAGGCCTTTTATCTGTCTCCAAATCATCAACATCAAGAGATTCTTTAAGGGCATGTGCCTGATTACGAGCCACCTCGGCTCTCTCAGTTGATAAATGCATGATGTTTTTGATTACATCCTCTAAAGAAGTAACATTTACTTGTTGGAAAACAATGCGATACCAGATAAGACCATCCATGGAAAACCAAATATTGTGCAACTCAATGAAAAGCTCGATGCACTTGAATGTGATTTTTTCAAGTGGCTTTTCCCAAGCCTTGCATCTCTTTGAATAAATACGATCCCGAAGCACTTGAAATGCTTCTGGCTTCTGCCCGACATTTATCAACTTTGCACACAGGTGAAGTAATTTTAGAGCATTAGAAGAAAGTTAGTTTACAATATTTGAAGGCAAAATAGAAATATAGGAAATGAATGAGAAAATGAAGTAGGGTTAGGATTATATAAATCAGAGAACGAGGAATATGTGATAAGTCCATCACCATCAGCTCGCTTCAACGAATTCTCTGGCCTAGCAAAGCTCGCCAACTTGTACAACAATTAACTACATGGCTTGAGCAACAGACGACGCTAGATATATGGTAGAGAACATCCTACAACGCAGCATAAAATCTATAATTCACTAAAAAGAATTAACAAATTGAAGAGATTTTTCCTGTTACTGGATGCATACAGGAAATAAAAACGGAATGGCATTAATGTAATGGAACAGTATGATCCGTCTATAGGCAATATGATTTAACAGGAAATGCATAATGATTATACGTAAAATAAAGGGAACAGTTATCAGCATACTGAAGAAGCAGTACAGTTGCAGTTTTTTAAAGATCCGATGACATAAACATCAGGATAAACTGAATGTTCAAAAGGACATCATTATTTGGAAAAACTGAAACTGCAGTAAACTGAAAGTGCATAAAGTGTAGTATAAATTATAGAAGTTGAAGGTGAATTATCATGAAATTGTTCTCCATTGGAAATGAATTACATTGAAAATCCGTATATGAAGGGATGTTTGGTCAGCACGCCAAATGCAAATGGAAAGGATTGAAGGAAGAAGCAAGGGTTTTGAGGAGGTGGCGATGTGTAATGGATAGTAAAAAAACAACAATGACAAACCAAGATCTTTGATTTATTTCCAGATAAATGTAGGAAATACAAGCAGAATAACCACAACCCAAGTAATTTAAGGAAACTAAAAGAAACAATAAGGAACACAATTAAGTGCTTCAGTCCCTTTGTGACCTACGTGCACCACAGGAACCCCACTCACACATGCCTATTATTAAATGCTCAAAAAAACCCGCCAAACCAGATTACAATATACAGTAAGAAAACGAAGAACTATAAGAAGAAAAAAATATAGAATAATCGACAAACAAGAAGTAGCATAAAAAGCTTCAAGAACCGATCTAGAATTCTGAGAAACCGGATGAAAAGGGAGACTTAAAACGCTATACAAAGTCTGGCCGTACGGATCTCTTAAAGATCTGAGAATGCCCATGTCATTGCTTCATTCGGACTCTCCGTAGGAGGGTCTCCCAAGATGTAGAGTTGTGAACTTCAGAAAAGATGGCCTGACTTCTTCACTGAGGAAGGAAGCCAACAAGCTCCACCCGGAACCGTGCACCGGGGGTGTGTAGGGAGATCGGCTTTCTGGGTCTGTTTCCAGGTTGGCAGTCGGGCCATGGAGTAGGCCATGCCGAGTGGGCTTAATTAACAACCCATCAAAAGAGTCCCATCCAGATATCCCATATCTAATATAAAAATATTAAATTGAGCAAATAATTAATAATTTGCATGTATCAGAAAATTAAAATGGCATTATGGAAAAAATAGGCTAATATCCAGATGAAAACTAAAATTAAATACCCATATTTCACAAGTTTGGAAGTGGAATGGGTAGGTGGAGCAGATACGATTAAATGATGGGGTGGATGGGGGCAACGATGAAATGGAGCAGAGGATGAAGGCGAGGATTGCAGTTATCAGAAGAAGAGAGATGTTGTGGTTGGAAGGGAGGACGAGGGGTTTGTATCATCTCTAATTCCAAATATAACTCGAATATTCAGTATAGGGCGCCACGTTCCCCTTGAAAAAAAAACTGACCGTTGAATTGAAATGAAATAAAAAATGGGATTGTTAGAAATTTTTGAAAAACCAAATTGAAAAAACCTGAAAAAAAATAATCAACTCTTTTTCCATATTTATACATTCATAGTTAACTACTAGTTTTTGAAAAAATTAAAAATAGAATAACTTGAAATTATTCTTTAAAGAAATATTTTATAACTGAATTAATAAAAATGTGGACAATTATTTTCAAATAATTAAAAAACAATAAATAGTTTAAAAAGATAGTTATTTGTTTATTACTCTAGATAAATCTTTTTACTGGCTACCACTGCATAATTTTTTTTAAACCATATAAAAATAATAATTTGTATATGTATGTTTAAAATAATAATTTGACACGCAATTCAAAAATATGGAAAAACTTATTCTGAAAAATAAAAAATTGAAATTGTTATAAATTTTTTTTAAAAAATATCATCCATTTAAAAATTATTTTTTTGAATATTTACAAATATTTAATAATTTCCTACGCCTATTAAAATAATATTATTTATATATTTTAAAAATCAAATTAAATTCATACTAATACATTAAAATAGGAACATCAACACAAGAGAAATTAAATTTTATAAGGAACATTTTCATTGAAAATGTATACAGGAAAATTACATTAAAAAAGGTTTGTATAAAAATTCCAATACATAAATTCAAAAGAAATATATGATAAAGTTTCACTCTAATTTTATATTATAATGTTCCACTAGAAAACAACATTTAAACAATTCCACTGTAAAATTTCATTGCAAAGTTCTAGTTGAAAAATTCACTTGAAATTTGCAATAAATAATTCTAGTAGATTTTTCAGCTAAAAATTTACAATAAAAAAACACACTACATGTGAAAAATTTTAAAGGAATATTATATTGAACGAAATAATATTTTAAACAGAAAATTTTATTGAAAATTTCAACTTCATTTTATTGTAAGATTCGATGAAATTTTCACTAGAAGTTCTGGTGAAAATTGTAGTGGAAGTTCCACTGAATATTTTATCGAACTTCCAAGGATACATTCACAATGAAATAAAATTATATATTTATAAAACAAAAGAATGTATTAATAAAAAATAAATTTTAATAAATATATGTATAATAAATGAAATAATATAAAAAATTTATTGTATTGTATACATAATTTTTATAAGTATAATATAATTTAGTATTTAAAAATGTATATTCTATACGAATAAATGTAAATAAAATATGAAATTATAACTAAAACTAAATTTATAATAAATGAACATATAAGATATATTTAATATATTATTTTCACAAAAATATATATTAATAACAATTATAAATCCATTAAGTGAAAGTTCCAATGGAAGAAGTTACGTTGGAAGTTTCGGTGGAAGTTCCAGTGGAAGTTCTATGGAATGTTTCACAATTAAATAAAGTATATATTTATAAAGCTAAATAATATATTGATAAAAATTAAATTTAGTAAATATATTTATAATAAATTCAGTTGTATGCAATTTATATTATATTTTTTGAATAGTTTTTATAAATATAATATAATTTACCATTTAAGGATACATATTCTATATGAATAAAAATGAAAATAAAATGTGAAATTACAACTAAAACAATTATTATAATAAATTCACTTATAAGATATATTTAACATATTTTTTAAGAAATATGTATTAATAAAAATTATAAATCCATTAAGTGTACGTTCCGATGGAAAAAGTTTCAGTGAACGTTCTAGTAGAAGTTTCAGTGCAAGTTCTAGTGCAAGTTTCACAATTAAATAAAAGTATATATGTTTAAAACTAAATAATATATTAATAAAAAATAAATTTAGCAAATAAATTTATAATAAATTCAATTATATACAATATGTATTATATTTGATGAATAATTTTTATAAATATAATATAATTTACCATTTCATGATGTATATTTTTTATGAATACAAAATTAAATAAAATATGAAATTATAACTAAAACTAAATTTATAATAAACGCACGTAGAAGATGTGTGTAATATTTTTTTTCAAAATCTGTACTAATAACAATTATAAATATATTAATTCGAAGTTACAGGGGATGTTTCATTGGAAGTTTCACAATACAATAGAAACATATATTTAAAAAACCAAAAATATATTAATAAACATTAAATTTTAATAAATATTTTTATAGTAAATGCAATGATATAAAATATGCATTATATTTGTTACATGATTTTTGTAACTATCATACAATTTACCAATTAAGAACGAATATTCTATATGAATAAAAATTTAAATAAAATGTGAAGTTATAACTAAAACTAATTTTACAATAAATGAACTTATAAGATGTATTTAATATATATTTTATGAAATATGTATTAATAACAATTATAAATCCATTAAGTGCAATTTTCAATAGAAGAAGTTCTAGTGTATGTTTCAGTGGAAGTTTCAGTGGAAGTTTCAGTGGAAGTTATAGTGGAAGTTTTAGTGGAAGATCTAGTGAGGGTTTCCTAATACAATAAATGTATATATTTATAAACCTAAAGAATATGTTAATGAAAATTAAATTCAATAAATAAATTTATAATAAATTCAATTATATACAACATGTATTTTATTTGTTGCATAATTTTTATAAATATAATACAATTTACCATTTAAGAATGTAAATTCTATGTGAATAAAAATGTAAATAAAATATGAAATTATAACTAAAACTAAATTTATAATAAACGCACATATAAAATATATTTAATATATTTTTTACAAAGTTTTTATTAATAAAAATTATAAATCAATCAAGTGGAAGTTCCAGTGGAAGTCTTTTTGGAAGTTCCAATGGAAGTTTCAGTGAAAGCGTCACAATACAACAAACATATATATTTATAAAACCAAATAATATTTTAATAAAAATTTATTTTTAATAGATATATTTATAAAAAATCCAATGATATAAAATATGTATTATATTTTTTTCATAATTGTTATAAATAAAATAAAAAGTACTTTTTAAAAATGTATATTCTATATGAATAAAAATATGAATAAAATATGAAATCATATGTGAAACCAAATTTATAACAAATGAACTCATAAGATTCATTTAATATATTTTTACATAATCTATATTAATAAAATTATAAATACATTATGTGGGAATTCCAATGCAGGTTTCAGTGGAAGTTCCGGTGGAAGTTTCACAATACAAGAAAAGTATATTTTTGCTGAAATATTTAGTATAGCAGAGATGGTGCCATTGGAAATTCTAATGAAACATACATGAAAAATTTCAATGTAGCTTTCATTAGAAATTATAGTGAAATTTTCAGAGGAAATTCCATTAAAACTTCCCCTAGAACATTTCAGTGTAAACTAAAAATTTACACCGATCTTCAATGGAAACATTCATTAAAAAATCAAATAGATAACTCAAATAAAAAGTTTTCATAAAAAATTTTAATGATTCAACTAGAAACTTTCTTGTGATGTTTTTTAATAAAATTTATCATTGAAAATTTTAAATGTAATTTTCATTGAAGTCATTCAAAGAAAATTTCTAGAGTAATTTTTCAGAAACGTCCTTCTGGAATTTTGTCCTGAACATTTTTAGTTAAAATTTTATATGGATTTTTATTAATTAAAAAAGCAGTTTTGTAACCTTTTAGTGAAAAAAATTGCTTTTAATAAATTTATACAAATAGTATTTATTATGATGAATAATAATATTATAAATTCAAAATGAAAAATTAAACAAATTTTAAAGAAATAATAATATTTTATGCTTACAGAAAAATATCTTCTATATCCGTTAAGAAAACATTATTTTTTAAAGAAAATTTATTAGTTTTATTAAAATACATAGAATGATATTTTTTAAAGATAAATTATTTTATGTTTTTTAAATGGCATAAAACCTTTTTTACTTAAAATATTTCATTTCATTTATAATAATAATTGTATTTTCAATACAATAAACTCAATATTATTTTATTCATTTAAAAAAATTATACGACTTTAAAGATATTAAAAAAAATATTAATTTCACCCTAAATTATTAAAGATTCCATTTTTATCACATATTTATTTTTAATTCTTTTTCAAAGATGTAATAAATTTTTTTTAAACAAAATAAAAATTCTTTTAATTCCAAATATATTTGGTTTTAAAATATATTTAACTAATTAATTACAAATATAGCAGGCCCCAACCATTTCTGCAAGTCCAAAACATTCTTTATACATAGATTTAATACAATTACAATATGTCTTCACAAAATCCAAAGAGAGTAAAGGATAAAGATTCATCAATATTTCTATAGTTAAAACAACATTCCTAATAAACACCGTATGTAAAAGGGTATACGAGTTAAGAAAATAATCATATCCATGAAACCAGAATATCAATATATAATATATTTACAATTTATAATGAAAAATAATCTCAAATGGGCAGTGGATACACCACATAATAAAGACTAGGTGCACAATACCAAGTAAATGACAATGAAATGGAAATTGAGACAATGTCCCTAACCACGTTGTAATCAATTCAGTCGTATGACAAAAAATTAATAACCACCAAATGAATCATAGAACCATGAATATAAAAATAATTCTGATAATATATATCAAATGGCAGTACAAAATACACCACATGCAGGAAATAAGTGGCAAACAATGGAAATCTCATGGGATTAAAAGTGAGATAAGAAACCTCTTACCTTAAGTCCGAAAGTGTTCTTTGACTGATCTTAATGACCTGAATAATCAAATTTAGATTCATTAATTAATAATTATAGAACCTCCTACACATTTATTTGATTTAGTTTAACCTTATTAGGTTCATTCATGACCTTTTTGATGGGTTTAAGAGGATCAATTTTATTGTTTCGGAAGCATTTTTATCATTGGTTTTAATGATCGGTTTACTTTTACTCATGAATGGAAGTTCATTTGTAATGTGGTTAAGCATCCATAATTGTTAATATATATTATTAGTGAAATTTAAAAATATATAAATGATATTTTCATGTTTTTGGTTACATACCATGAGGATGACTTGTTTGATAAAAGATAATGATAAATGCTTTGTTTACTTGGCGGTTCTGTGTATAATGAACTTGTTTTGTATTATTATTTATATTATGAGTGTGTGAGGATACTAGAACCTTAAAAAAGATGAAATAAATATATTCTGATATGGTTCAACCATAAAAATTGTTTCATGACTAGATTTTAAGATGCTAATAAGAATTGAGAGCACGTCATCCCTGAATGTGATAAATTAACCATCTCGGATGGTGTTTTCACTTTTAGTATAAGAGGGGGGGGGGGAAAGAGAGATGATGATAAAATATTCCATTAGAATAATAAAATTCCAGTTCATTTAAGGTACCATAATTAACATAGCATTTTTATGAGGGGATATGGGGAAAGAAAGGAAAAGAAAGGAACTCGTAATAAAGGAAGAATTCAGAAATCCCTCATGAAAATTCAGCAGCCTAACGATGTCACTTAAAAATTAATAAAAATGAATTGATGAGAGAAAAAAGGGTCTCTCATAACATGAACATAAAATGGACAGAAATAAGGGGATATAAGAACATACCCCAACATAAGAAAATGGAATTTAAAAGACATAACATAAGATATGTTCTTCACTAAAAGAGGAGGGTGAAAAATTCTCTTACCTTGTAGAGTAACTCCAAAAACATGAAGGTTGAGACCTTGGGGGATTGATGACACATTGGGATGACTAATAGGGAGGTAAAAAAACCAAATATTCGAGTATTATGGGTTTTTAATGAATGAAAATGAAGGAATGATTGGGTATTTATAGTAAAAGAGGGGGAGTTTTTTATTAATTTAAAGGGATACCTCATTATTGGTTTTGGAAAAACCGTGGGCTTGCCCATGGTATTTGACCATGGTTTTATCCACATGGGAAACAAAATGTTATATTTTTCTATAAATAATCCTTATAGACTTTTATATTAATTATTACATCATTATGATGTCATTAAACATACTGAAAATTCAAAACATTATTTTTACTATTCACGAAAAATTCAAGTATTTTAGAAAAATCCAAAAAATTCACCCGAATCATTTTTCAACACGTATAATTCAAAAATGAACTTAATTTTTTGAAAATAATTTTTGAATATTATTAATTTAATTTTTAAATAAAATAATAAATTATCCACAAATAACAATTTTAAATCTTTAACTCATTTTTTAATACCTTGAAAAATTAATAAACATCTCATTACCTTATAACATCATGAAAATAAAATAATAATATTATTTAATATTTATAAGGGTAATATTACTATTCATAAGGGTATTTTTCTATTCATAAAAAACATGTTGATGCTATCAGACTCCAAATAACTTACTTATCACAACTGTAGATGAATGTTTTTTGAAATTCCAAATAGAGATATAGAGAATTTAAGTTTAATGTCTAGGTTATAACATTATCCTACAAATAACCAAGTGTTGTTTCACATAGAATTAGTTCTTCATTCAATATAGTTTATCTAATGAATTAAAAGTATTGAAGAGAAACATACCATAAAATGTTAGGGGTGTTATATTATTCCCACCTTCAGAAGTCGTCCTCAATTTTTTTCATTTAGAAATCCCTCCAAAAAGATGTGGGTGGTTCTTATTCATATCATCCTCAGGTTCCCATGTCTCTTCCTCCATTTTTTAGTTTCTCCAAAGAACCTTTACTAGATGAGTTGTGCGATTTCTAAATACCTTCTCCCTTGTGTCAAGAATCTTGATAGGCTCTTCACAGTATGACAAATCAGGTTCCAGCTCTATTTCTTCATAGGTGAGTACATACATTAGGTCTGGCATGTATTTCTTTAACAATGACATGTGGAACATATTATGAACATTGGAGAGACTTGGTGGCATTTTTAAAGGGTAAGTTACAGCTGAAATCCTTTCTAGAATTTCAAACGATCTGATGTACCTGGGGCTCAGTTTCCCTTTCTTACCAAACCTTAAGAAACCCTTTTACGGAGATACTTTTAGAAAGACATGATCTCCTACTTGAAATTACAAATCCTTTCTCCGGTTGTCAGCATAAATCTTTTGCCTACTTTGGGCTGCTTTAATATGGGCCTGAATTTTCTTTACCTTTGTAGTTGTTTCTTCGATAATTTCTGGGCCTAAAAGCTTCCTCTCTCCAACTTTATCCCAAAAAGTTGGAGTCCAAAACCTCGTAACATATAATGCTTCATATGGCGCCATTTGAATGCTAGAATGAAAACTATTATTTTAGGAAAATTCCACCAAAGTTAAGTATTGATCCCACATACCTTGAAAGTCAAGAGAGAATGATCTCAACATGTCTTCTAGTGATTGAATAGTCCTTTTAGACTGTCCATCGGTTTGGGGGTGATAAGAAGTACTCATATGAAGCTCGATATCCAAAGCCTTCTGGAGACTTTTCCAGAATTTTGATGTAAACGGGGGATCTTGATCAGACACAGTCTATATAGGTGCACCATGAATTCTTAAAACTTCATTAATATAAAATCTTATTAGGCGCTCAAGTGGTAAATCCTCTCTTATAGTAAGGAAATGTTCTGATTTTGTGAAACGATCAACAATTCACCATATTGCATCATTCCTTCTAGGTCTCCCTGGTAGTCCTGTGACAAAATCCATCATTATATCATCCCACTATCACATAGAAATAGATAAAGGTTGCATCACCCCTTTAGGATGTTGTCTCTCTGCCTTCACTTATTGACAAACTAGAAACCTTGACACGTAGTTGGTAATTTATCACTTCATATTATCCCACGAAAAATGTTCCCTTAGATATCTATACATCTTAGTGATACCAGGGTGTATAGAAAAATTTTAGCTATGAGTATCATTTAATAGTTCCCTTTTTAGCTCAGCACTGATGGAACACATAACCCCTTTCCAAATTTCAGAACTCCTTCATCTTACAAGAAGTCTGCCAATCTCCCATCCTTAACATCATTGATTTTCTTATATAGATTCTCATCATTAGATTGAGAGATTTTTATATTCTCTAGTAAATATGGTTTAATAATCATTTGAAATAAGAAATATGTTCACCCTTCCTTAACAATTCCCATATCAATATTTAGTAGATCTATGAATATAGGATCTCTCTCAATCATCATTTGGGTTAGAAGTCCATGATATTTCCTACTTAAAGCATCTGCCATCTTATTTTCCTTTCCTAGGTGGTAGTGTATTGAACAATCATAATCATTGAGTAACTCAAGCCATATCCTTTGCCTCATGTTGAGTTATTTCTATGTAAAAATTTATTTCAAACTCTTATGATCCATATGTATCTCACATATTTCTTCGTAGAGATAATCTCTCAATATTTTCATAGAAAATATTACAGCTGCTAACTTGAGATCATGAGTTGGGTAATTTTTCTCATGAGTCTTCAACTTTCTAGATGCATAAGCAACAACTTTATCGTTTTGCATAAGGATACAACCCAGTCTATTCTTTGATGCATCACTATATATCACAAATCCTTCATTTCCAGATGGAATAGTCAAAATTGGATCATTGGCCAATCTTCTTTTCAATTATTAAAATCATTCTATACATTCTTTCATCCATACAAACTTAACCCCTTTACGTGTAAGCTTGGATTGTGGGTTAGCCAGTCAGGAGAAATTCTAAACAAAACGCTGATAGTGACCTACTAAGACAATAAAACTGGGTACCTCAGTTATATTTGTTGGTGTGGGTCATTC
Source organism: Viscum album (assembly GCA_963277665.1). Taxonomy (NCBI): domain Eukaryota; kingdom Viridiplantae; phylum Streptophyta; class Magnoliopsida; order Santalales; family Viscaceae; genus Viscum; species Viscum album. The sequence continues at coordinate 1,416,264,900 of OY728127.1, forward strand.
ATGGACTACCTTTTTGTTCAAAGGATCAACTAAGATTCCATCCTTAGAGACAATATGGCCACGAAAAGAAACTAATTGAATCCAGAATTCACACTTTCCAAACTTCCCATATATTTCTTTTCATATAATAGTTCTTAAAATAATCCACAACTGATTCTCATGGTTTTCATAGCTTTTGGAGTACACCAGGATATCATCCATAAATACCACAAATAATTCGTCAATATATTCCTCGAAAACTCTATTCATTGGATCCATGAAAACAGAGGGTGCATTAGTCAGTCCAAAATGCATCACTGTAAACTCAAATGACCATATCTAGTTTGAAATGCTATCTTTGGAATATATTTCTTCCTCACATGAAGTGGATGATATCCAGATCGAAGTTCAATCATTGAAAAATATTATGCTCCATGAATTTGATGAAATAAATTCATCAATTCATTGAAGTGTATACTTATTCTTTATTATAATAGCATTGATTTCCCTATAATCGATGCATAACCTCATGGATCCATCTTTCTTCTTGTTGAAGAGGACAGAGGCTCCCCATGGAGAAACACTAGGTTGAGTAAATCCATTATCACTCAATTCTTCAAGTTGTTTCTTTAGATTCACTAATTCCATAGTGGCCATTTTATAGGGCGTCTTCGATATATGTCTTGCACGAGGAATTAAATCAATAGAGAACTCAAATTACCCTCTGGAGGATGTCCATGTAAATCCTCTGGAAATACGTCAATGTATTCTTTCACTATATATACATCTTCAATTAGAATATTTCTTTCCTCTCTCATAGATTTTGGGTTCTCTTCCTCTCCAATAACTACACTTAGTAGATCTATTGAGGGTTGATCTAGATAAGAATCAGATTGTGGGTTTTCTACTCTAAAGATAAGGGATTCTACACCATTTAAAAAAATTATAACTTCCTTCTTCTTGAAATAGATCTTCGCATCATAATTTGACAGTAAATTCATATTGAGATTTATATCAAATTAAATCATTGATATGATGATAATATTAGAAACTAAAGAATGTTTATGTGTCATGAGGGAGACTGATCGACATGCCATTGTTGCAATGATACGTCCCTTAGGAGTTTTGACTGACAACTCTTTTATTAAATCAAATTGGACATGTCTAATTTTCTTGGAAAACTGGGAAGATATAAATGAATGTGATGATCCAAAATCAAATAATACATTGGCTAAGTTTGAGGAAACAATTAGAGTACCTACCACCATATCATTAGGAACTTCAACCTCCGCAGTTATAATCGCATAAGCTTTCCCTTTCTCTCATGGACTTTTCTGAGGAAAGTTTCCTTGGCACTTAGAAAACTCATTTACATAGTGTCCCATCTCTCTATAATTGTAGCATTGAATATCATTAGCTTGTTTCATCCCCTTGCATTCATTAGATTGATGAACCTTTTCTCCACACTTATAAGAGACTCCAATGCCTTTCAATCATTTCCTAGGATGATTCTTTCCACAGTTCTCACATAATGGGAATTGCTTCATTCCCTTGTTCTTCTTTGGAGCTTCATCTTTTCCATGGTTATCAGAGTACCGCTTCTTATCTTGGTTTTCCTTGAACAAATTTGATCTAGCAAATTCCTTCTCCATTCTAATGTCACTTAATAAAATTTCATCGTATGATGAAAATGATTGAGAAGGTAGTGCGCTTTGAAGAGTTGGCTTAAGACCTTCAAAGAGAGAAGACTTGTAAGCCCAAATGGCCTGAATTCCCTAAGAAACAAAAATAGAACAGGTATCATGGTCCAAAAAGACTTTCTAGGAAAGAAAAACCCCCATCAATCCTTTGTTGTCCAACTCCACACAATCGCCATCGTCTGCTCTGATGGACATCACCATCAGCCTAGTATGCACCTCTGATGGCCACCATGTTTGCGTCGTACATCCCCAATTGACGTTGAATGCTAAACGATTGGATGCATTGTGTTGACCGGACCGCAACCCACGCCTCACCGAGTAACAATCTCGCACCTGTTGACAGAAGAGGTCGGGTCTGAAGGGGATCAAATGGATGTCAAGTTGAAGAGTCACGTAGGACTCACTGACCGATGGTTCAACTCTAGCACCACTTTCCCATTAAACTAATACCACCCAACCCCCTTCATCACCTAGGCACAAACTTTGTGTCTGACAACCATAGATCAGAGGAGACCTGAGTTGAGTCAGTCGTCTGAATTAAGGTCTTCGCCGCCGTAGATCCGACTAAGGGATCCCAAGAACAAGAGCTCTTAGAAAACCTGCCGACCTCCATATCAAGTGAAGAATAATCTTCACCACCACTCATGGATTTCCCATGTCTTCAGTCATGGGGTTTTTCATTGTTGGACCTTGTAATTTCCACATCATGCTCTTGGTTGTATCCCACGGTAGATCCAAACTCATTGATGACCCTTGCTGTATAGAGCTAGGGTTCGTCATGGGAGACATCCTTTGTAACACTAGAGATTTTTTTTAAAATAAAACTGTGTTTGATAACACATACGACACACTACACCAATCCTAAACAAACTATGCAATATTATTGTTTAAATATGATTGTGATAACATAGTCATTAAATTGTCGAGTGTGAATAGATTTAACTAATTTATTAAAAATATATAGATTTCAAACTCAATATAAATTCATTGATAAATTAATACTAAATAACCACTCATTATTTAGTTAATTCATTTTATTCTTCAAAAAATACTTTTTCTTTAAAAAATGATTTTTATTACTTTTTGTGAGGAAATTAATTTTTATTACTTTTAGAATTTGAATTTGATAAAAAAATATATCATTTTTAAAATAAATATATAAAAATTATCTTCGAATGATTTTTTTGGATTTTTATGATTATATAGATATATACTAATGAATAGAGAAAATACTGATTTTTATTGAAAAAATATTTTTTTAAAGTAGTTCCAAAGTAAAATTATATTTTATATTATTTTTAAAATTTAATTAGTTAATTATTATTATAAATAATATAATTATAATTATTTTAATTAATTTTATACTTTAATTTAATATAAAAACATTTTTATATTTAAAAAGACATTTTTCTGAAAAATTATTTTTCACCACGTTTTGGGGGTTTAATTTTAAATTATATTCTGTCACTTTTGTGAATTGAATATTAAAAAATGGATTCCATATTTTGAATCAGAAGGTCCAAATTTAGTAAATAGCTCTGTTTTACTTTTGATAAATATGAATAATAATCATAGTAAATAATTGTCACCACGATGGAGGTAAAATGAGTTAATTAAGAGTAAAATTAATAGGATAATGACTAAAAAATAACACTAACACTTAATTTAATTTTATTGGATGAATATATTTTGTCCATAATTATTAAAAGTTCTAATATATAATCTTTGTTGTAATTTGTCCATGATTTTGATCTGTATAATATTTTTTGTAATGAAAGGTCAAAAATGTTATTCTCTTGATTTTATTATCTCTAAATCTTTGATAAAGGAATAAAAATATTTTATGTTCAGTTATAAATATTCATTTGAAAGATAAATTCCTTTTTTTATCATGGTGATTTATTTTTAATTTTTAGTGCAGAAATAATTACCTTAAATGCTTATGCAAGGCTCACACGATATTTATTCAATTAATAGAAAAATATAATAAAAGATTTAAAAAAATATTAAAAGTAATATATGTTGAATGAATTATTTCATTACATGAATTTTTTAGATAAAAATAACTCATTAGGAAATTTTTAAATTTTTATATTTTAATTCTATCTTTTTATTGGTGTTTTTGAAGTCAAATTAAATGAATAGTTCCAAAATTGACATTAATGATATTTTATAATAAATAAAATTTTTAATAAATGATTTAAAATTGATAAAAATCATATATTTGGCCAAGTTATTGGGATATGGTTGAAAATATCAATTTTGGTCCATTTATGGGTCAATTTTCCTTTAATAGTAACTATTTTGACCCCTAAAGAGTAAAAACATTGTTATCACAATAATTGTCAAAAGGGGTTAAAGTGAGTTAAAACAAAGAGATAAGGATAAAAAACTAACATAAAATTGTATAAATTTTATTTTTCGATACTACATAGAACCATACTCATATTATATTAAAATTAAATAATTTTGGATCCTTTTTGAGATGAAAATTAATTTATCTTAATTTAATACCTTGAGAAATTCTAAGAACATCCCTCCCCTCTCTTATAAAAGGGGACTCAGTCTCCTCTTTTCTTCACACATAAAAAGCCATTTTGGTCAGCCAATCCCCAAAAAAAATTCTTCCTAACATCCCTCACCACATTCTAGAGGCTTTAGTTTGGGTATAATACCATCCTAAGAGGGTTTAAGGTGTAAAGAAAAGGAAGTTATCTGAAGAAGAGGTATAGTCATTTATCGAATGTTTTAGTTTTATTTCTTCTTTCACCTCCTTAAAATCTTATTAAAATATGATGGTATAATAAAATTAGTCTCTTCTATACGCTGAGATGTTATTATATTAGTTTAATAACCTACATCCATATTCTCTTCCATCAAATGCGAAACAAAGCCATCATTCATGTGTATGATGAACCAAGACACTAATGGCTGGTAATAAATTCCATGTGCCTCAAGAACATTTGGGGGATGATTTATCAATTAAATATAAAAACAACCAAAAAAACTTAACAATAAACATCCACTCATCTATATGATGAATAATTGACAAAGTACACCTCAAAACATAACCAAAACAATAAACCATATCAAATTACAAGCAGAAATCAAAAGACATACTCAAAAAGAACCAAAAGACAAACTCAAAGAGAACCAAAAGACCACAAAAACTCATGAATCCCAAGTGACATCAACCAGCTATTGGAGTTGGTTCCCTAGAAGAAATTTCTATGTACTTTATATGATAAACATGTATTCAGTATTATAAATATTAATTAACTACTTATAACATCATTATTCTTCTTCTACGTGACATAGTATGTGATAATGTCTCAAGAGTAAATGTCGCACTAAAAGGTCATAGTAGTTCCCTGCTATGATGAGAACCCAAAAGTGTTATGACATTATTCATGAAAATATGTTCTATGGCCGGATGATATCATTTGAAGGGACAAAAATGATATAGGCTATCAGGGGTGGAGACTCATAGGACTTTGAAGCACCTTCTCATAGTGTATGCCCTTGGTAATATCCAATAGGATATTATGAGAACGAGACCCAATAGTAGGAAATAAACATTTATAAGTGTCATTGGATGTTCCTATTTACAGATATGTGTATTGGTCCTTAGAAATTATGATTATTATTAATGGATATTATGTGTCATGTACTTTGATGTATTGATGAGAACAGTGATGACAGATGTTCGCGGTGCGGTAGGATATGTTGGGTGAATCACGAGTAATATTGCATTAATACATAATGTGATAAAATATTTATCCCTTATGTTCATTAATAAAAGTTAATATCTGAGGCCCTTTGATGTAATTGATATAGCCTAAATAAATCCATGGTCATGGTGTTCTTTAGGCAAGTTCTATTTCTATAAAGTCCAAGAAAGAGATATCAAGCTCATAGGTTGGTGGCACTCGCATGCAACCTGCTCGGTTGGAGATATTGTGATAAAGAGATTATATTACATGGTATGTGTTCGTATGAGGTTCTATATCATTGTAGAATTAAATTCTTTCTCTATGGGTTCCATGATGTGTTTCTGGATACTAACATTGGTAATTAAGTAGGTTCACATAATTCCACTGAAAAAGAGGTCTAGAGGGTCACGCACTAAGTGTATCCAAAATCTCAGTTGAATAATTCATTATTTAACAAGTTGAATAAATATTATTCCCACTTGTGGTTTAATAATTATTCATGTATTCTTAATCACATTTATTCTGTCACTAGTTATTCGAAATAATATATTGTGAGTAGAATATTTAATAAATATTTACTTGTTATTTAGTGAATAAAATATTTATTTATTTATCGATGAATAATGCAGTGATATTTAATTTAATAATAAATAGTTATTATTCAAGGCCCAGTAAATATTTTGGAGGAATGGAAGACTGAGTTAAATGTTCCGGTGAGAAATAATAATATTTAATTTATAATTCGCAAGTTAAACGCATGTCATGAAATAATAATATTTCTATTATTATTTAAAATGGGGGTTTCGCTAGGATTAATAAAATAAATAAAGGCACTAGTGAAAATTATTTTATTATAGCCCTAGTGATATAAATGCATGGTTATATTATTCTCTCATTCTCTAATGGAAAGCCTAGTGACACCAACTCCATTGTGCACAACATTTTGGTGAAAACCTCTCAATCCTAGAGAGTTCTTCCTTCTCCAAGAATGCTATTAATAACGGGTGTTATCCTCCTCCACCGGATCAAGGAGAATGCTTTGTAAGCGGTTCTCATGGTGATCAAAGGCGGAAGACGCTAGCACATGTATCTTCCATGATAACACCCAGAGACTCCTTTGGCGACGTAACACTTGTTTACATGGAAAAATGAACAAACCACCATTTGGTGGGAAGGGAGAAAGGCCCACAAAGCTTCTAGGATTTGTGCACACTAATGTGTGTGTACTATTTCAAGTAGAATTGAGAAGTGGATATTCTTACTTCATAACTTTTATTGATGACTTGAGTAGATATGGATATATTTACTTAATGAGGTATAAGTTCGAGTCCTTTAAGAAATTCAAGGAATTCAAGAATGAAGTATAGAATCATCTTGGTATGAATATAAAGAAGCATCGATCAGATTGAGGAGGTGAATATGTTAAGAAAGAGTTCATTGACTTTCTATGAGAGTTTGGGATTCTATCTCAACTCACTCTACATTATACACCACAGTGGAATGGTGTTAGTGAAAAGAGGAACTGTACCTTGATGGACATGGTAAGGTCTATGATGAGTCATGCAGATCTTCCGTTATCATTTTGGGGGTATACATTACAAACTAATGCATACACATTATACTGAGTACGACTAAGGTGTAAAACAGAATTTCCTTCGAGCTATGGAGTAGAAAGAAACCCATTTTGTTGCATACACATGTATGGCGTTGCAAGGCGTTTGTTAAGGCTTTTATTGGAAACAAACTAAAACTATGGGGCATGAAGTGTATCTTTATAATATATCCCAAGGAAACAAAGGGATACTACCTATACAATCCCTCAGACGAGAAAGTGATTGTCGCTAGACAAGTCATCTCTCTTGAGAGGAAGCACATCCTAAAAAAGGATTGTGGGAGCAAGATTGACTTTGATGAATTTGATGTGAAATATGCATAGGAGTTGGTACAGGAACAAGTTCCATAGGTCCTTGTAGAAGAAGCAGTTCCTGAAACACAAGTACTATGTAGGAGTGTACGAGAGGTAAGATAACCAAAAAGATATAGTTTTCTAGTCACTTAGGATGGTGACTCATTATTATTGGACAATAATGAACCTCCCTCCTATAAGGAGGTATTTGAGATATCAAAATATGAAAGATGGATAGAAGATATGAATTTGGAGATGGATTCCATGTATCAAAACCATGTTTGGGTTCTAGTTGATGCGCCTATTGAGGTAAAGAATATTGGGTGTAAATGGGTAATCAAGAAGAAACCAGACATGGAAGGTAATGTTAGTACCTATAAATCAAGGATAGTGGCTATAGGGCTCAAACAACATCAAGGAACTGACTACGATGAAACCTTTTGGCTAGTTTCCATGTTTGAATCCATCGGAATCATACTTTCCATAATAGCTTATCATGACTATAATATTTGGAAGATGGATGTCAAAACTACATTCATTAACGGGAACCTTCTGGAAGATGTCTATATGACACAACCAGAAGGGTTTGTGACTCCAGGTGATGCCAAAATGTTTTTCGAGTTGCAGAGATCCATTTATGGATTGAAGTAAGCATCTAGGTCATAAAACATTTGATTCGATGAAGCCATGGGAGAATTTTGTTTCATTAAAAATGAATGTGAGCCGTGTGTTTACAAATGGTTTAGTGGGAATGCGGTCGTTATCCCAGTAGTATATGTTGATGACATATTACTTATTGGAAAGAACATACCAGTCTTACAGTTAGTTAAGAACTGGTTGAACAAGTGCTTCTCCATGAAAGACATAGGTGAAGGAGCCTATATTCTAGAGATCATGATCATTCATGATAGATCCAAGATGCTACTTGGACTAAGTCAAAGTACATATATTGACCAAATATTAAAGAGATTTAGTATGGAACAATCTAAGAGGGTATTGGTTCCAGTGTAAAGGCCCAGAAATTCTGTGTAATTTTTTTTAATTAAATGGTAATTTTAAAAGTCTGCGAAAATTGACGGTGCGTGATTCCGAGGTACGGTGTGCCCGGAATGAATTTATGAACATTTCTTCAGGTGTGTTTAGTAAACGTACAAGCAATATTTTATAACTTTTAAACTGGTGCTCGGAATTGAAATCTGAGGACACCATTGAACTAGAAGTGCCGGTATTCTCTTAAAGAAACTTTCACCTTGATGACAGTTGGTCGAGGATGAAAGTTAGTTTTTGGTGTTTTTGAGGGAAAATAAAAATAAAATTATTTAACATTTTATTTTTAATCTTGAAACCTCCCATTGTGGGTTATTGTGGTGGGGACCACCCAGGAATAAACCCCCAATTTGAATTCCTAGAGGTAGGGACCACCCGACCCCTCTTAATGGGGGAGAAACCTCTCAACTCCCTCTTTAATGTGGAGGAGCCTCTTGAACTTCCTCCATATTAATTATGCCAACACACTACATTAATTTTTCCAACTTGTGTGTGTATGCCAACATAATTTCTTCTTAAGTTAAATTATATTGGCACATCATTCTTTTGGTGGGAAAAAGGGGAAGGAGATAACTCTTGGGAGGATTACATTTCTCCAATGAAGAACTCCTCCTCTGCACAAAGAAGACCATCATAGAACGTTCTCCAAAAAAAGAAAGAGGACGACGCACGAGCCCGGGATTATAGGCGTGTGGTGGACAAGACGAACATCGACAACTACAACTTCTTCCTCTCTCCAACACCAATGAATGAACAAGGTATGGAGGATGTTTGAATTATTCCCCTTACTCGTTCTTGATATTCTTGTGATTCAAGTTCTATAGCCGCTTGCTACTGCTCTAATGCAGAGAGTGCATGCAAAAATAACACGGATCGTCCCCTCCCCAATTCTTGTGGGGATTTTTGGTGTTATTCATAGTGGAGGAGGACAACAAACAACCACAGTGGTGCACAAGAACGACAGCCGACACCACCGTCGGCCACGATGAAGACGACGACGCTGCCTCACAGCCACCACCGCCTGTGGCCTATGCACCCCACGGCGCTCCGCCGCTTGCCGCCTCCACCCCCCATGGAATCGCGGCCCCCATGACCAAGCCGCCCCTCCACCCCACAGAACCCGTGGCTGAACCTCCCCGCAACACCCACGGCCTACGCCTCTCTGCGGCACCGGCGACACCCGCGACCTCCGCCGCTCTATGGCACCCGTCGCTTCTGCCGCTCCCCGGCACCCGCAGCCTCCACCGCCCCATGACACCCGCGACCTCCCCCGCCCCGCGAAACCCGTGGCCTCCCCCGCTCTGTGGAATATGTGTCCTCCGCCGCTCTGCGACACCCACTACATCACACCTTCCATGAACGAGCCACTCCATGGCCTCACGCCGTCTGCAGCCGAGCCTCCCCGTGGCCTCGTCGTCCCACGACCTCGCAGTCCCGCGACATCGCATCCTTCTGTGACCCCTCAAGGCCCTCCACAGACCCTTGTGGCCCCTCATGGCCCTCGCGGCCTGCCAGACTGCCCAGCGCGAGCTGGGCCAAGTCGACCCAGGCCGGGTCGGACCAGACCTGGACTCGATTCGACCCATTTACTCTCTTTTGGACATAACTTTGGCATCAGGTGTCCATTTGATGAACCATCAGTGGTGCTGGAAGCCTTGGAACAAGATGTTACCTTTGAGTATACCCCGCTATAAATTTGGATTAGGATGGGGTACGGTCGGGTTTGATCGAGCACGAATCCAACCGGCCCCCCGGGACTAAAAGGCTAATAACTCCCAGACCGGGCGTCCGATTGACGCACCGTCTGTTGTGTTGAGACCCCTATGACGTGGAAGTATTTTGAGATAATTCTACGTAAGAATTTTTGGTTGTTTTTGTATTGACCAGTGGCTTGTGGAGAGGACCCTCCCAGAGTCAAGCGAGCATAGTGCAGAAACCCAATAGTGGGTTGTGACGTGAAGAATGAATAGCGATCATGTGTGGGTCAGCACCGAGTGGTCCTGTGTAGGTAAGCACCGAGTGATCCTGTGTGGGTCATCACCTAGAGATCCTTTGTGGGTCCACCTCTTAACAGAGTAATATGATTCAGTAGTTATATCTAATCATCTTTACTACCATACCTAAGTTGTACCTGGTGTGAGCTGAGTCTGTACATTTTTGGTACATTCCTTCGTGGTAATACCTTGGTGATATCCTTTTATGTGGCGTAACTATGTGGTACTTGCCTTCGTGGTATTCTTTCCTTTGTAGAACAATTGAGCTTTAGGATTTTGAGTTGGACTCTGTGTTTTCCTCATGATTGAGATGGGTTTACTTGGTAACTTAGGTATATGTATGGGCATATACCAAAGAAGGGTTTTCAGTTCAATTTTTGTTTTATGGTTTATCCTTGGTGGATTTTGTGAGACCTTGGGGGTCTTGGGGTCCCTAATGAGTATCGTTATACTCAACCCTGCATGGGCTATTCTCGCACCATGTTTTGTTTGGTGTAGACGACGGACAACGCTGACTTAGCAGGAGAGTACCAGGACTAGAGGTAGCTCTGAGGTGGACGTTAGACATGGATAGCTGTAGAGATGGCCATTCGTGAGTTGTACCTACCCTTTAGTTAGGATTCATGGAGGATGATCTAGGAGCTTCTTTACACCTATCAGTTGTCTTTTACTTTCCAGTTTTCCTTTCACTTTCTAGTTGGGCTGGTATTCTTTCTTATTGTACTCACTTTGTTTACCACTCAGTTTACTTGAGTTAGTATCTTGTTGTGTGCTTGGTAGTGTGTGTTCCAGGTTATAAAGGAAATGCCTTCTCAGTTTTAGGGAATACGCCTTCGGTGCAAGTTGCCAGCCCCTGGCCTATGGAAGGTGGGCTTGGGGTAGTCACAACACGGGCCCTAGGGGACGGGTCCTGACAAATTGGTATCAGTGGAGTCGGTTATACTGAAGAACATATGACTCTGATATTTTTAACGGCAATAGTGTTAAGTGTAGTGAGTGTTGTTATTAATTTAAGGAATCCATTGTTGGTGTGGCAGCTGACGTATCCATACACCAGGACCCTGACATCTGATTTCCGACTCAGTGCACACAAACACTGATTGGGTGTGTGTTTTCTAGAGTTTTATTTGTGATCTCTTGAGTCAGCTCACCAGGTATAACTTATTTATCATGAAACACCTGTTTCTTTTTAGGATGCCTCCATGAAATCATCCAGCTAGGGTTCTGAGAGTAGTATGTACTGATATCCCACCAAGAAACGAGGCCTCGGTGCAGGGCCCTCTTTCAGTAGAGGTACCAGCAGAGGCACAAAAAGTACCATTACCCATTGGGCCACCGATTCCCCTGGCCCCAATAGCAGAGGGTGCACACCGCCTAAGTGGGTTGCATGAGTTCCAGCACCAGAGGCCACCCATGTTCAGGGGAGAGATAGACCCATAGGCGGCTAAGGATTGATTGGAGGCCGCGGTGAGAGTATTCTGACCGGTAGGGACACCAGCAGATCTCATTGTGATCCTTGCCTCCAGCCTTCTATTGGAAGCAACAAGAAGATGGTGGAGCTTGATGCTCCAAGTTCATGACGAGGTGACGCTTCTCTGGGTAGACATCAAGAGCCTGTTTTGGGAAGAGCTTGTCCCAGAGACTCTTCGCACTGTGCGCATACATGAGATGATTTATCTATAGCAGGGCAACATGATTTTGGTTCAGTACTCAGTGAGTTTCACTGACCTCTCACGCTACTCCACTGATATGGTGTGGGACCCATTCTTTAGGGAACAAACCTTCGAGCAGTGTCTCAGGCGAGAGACTAGGGCTTCGATGATTTCTCTTATCATCCTGATGCAGGCAGGGGTGTTAGAGCGAGCACTCTTAGTGGAGAGTTTCCATGCTGAGAGGTCACCAGTAGCGAGATACACCATTAGGAGTCATGTAGCACAGTCTTCTACAGGTGACAGCTGACAGATATTACAGAGGACCAAGAGGACCAGACCTACAGGTGGACAACCACAGGATTCAGAGTCGGCTGTGCGGGGCACCCGAGGAAGAGCCAGTCATGCTGGGAGCGGGCAGTGTTACGCATGCAACGGGCAGGATCACATGGATCATGACTATCCGACCCGCCATATGGATGATCAGCAGATGGTCGAAGGACCGCCCAGGCAGAGATAGTGGATCGTTCGAGGTGGTCCGCAGGGAGTAGGTGGATTTGGCGAGGATCTGGTCGTGTACCTGGCGGTGGGCGATGATTCAAGATGTTACTATCACCACCACCAGGTGGTCCACCCCGACCACATTGATCAGGTGGATAGGGGTGATCTTAGCTCTAGGAAGATGAGGCCTACAACCATGGCACTCTGGAGATGATACATGGTACGATCTGTGTATATTCCACCTTAGCTGCAGTACTTATAGACACAGGTTCCGGTCATTCTTTTATTTCCACTACCCTTTTTCGGAGCTCGAATATTTAGATGGAGCCGTTGGCTCGATCCTTATGTCTAGGGACTCCTACGGGAGCAGATTCGATGATTATGCCCTGGTGCTAGTAGTCTGAGCTTACTCTAGGAGGTGAGAACTTTGGATGGGATATCCTAGTAGCGGCGTCAACACCATACGACGTCATCTTAGGTATGGAATGGTTATCAACAGTCCATGCTCAGATAGACTGTATTAGGTGAAAAGTGTGTTGTGTTTGAATGGATGGGACTAGGTTTACCTTCACTAGCGAGAAGGTAACCTTTGTAACACAGGATTAATTTAACTAGAGGAGGGTGCAACCGATTACACATCAGTTGGCTACACGTACCCTCAGAGCGGTTGATGTAGAGTGTTCGAGTTTTCCAGTAGTGGTGGACCAGTGCGCGGATGTCTTCCCTTATGATATTCCAGGTCTACCTACTCACAGAGAGGTGGAATTTTACATTGACTTGTACCCCAAGACAACACCAATATCTACACTAGCATATCGGATGGCTCTCGCGGAGCTTTGTGAGCTGCAGGTACAGCTGGATGACTTACTGGGGAAAGGGTTAAATCAGCCTAGTGTTCCTCCTTGGGCAGCCCCGATTTTGTTCTCCAAGAAGGCGGATGGGAGCTTGAGGGTTTGTGTTTACTATCGGTTCCTGAACCAGGTGACCATGAAGAACAATTACCCACTCCTGAGGATTGACAATCTATATGATCAGGTAAAGGGAGCACGGTGGTTCTCGAAGATAGACCTCAGATCAGGCTATCACCAGCTTAGAGTATGAGATGTGGATGTGTAGAAGACAACTTTGAAATGTCGGTACGAACACTACAAGTTCTTGGTCATTCCATTTAGTGTTACAAATTCTCCAACAGTGTTCATGGGACTCACGAACAGGATCTTTCAGCCATACCTTGATCAATTTGTAGTAGTCTTCATCGATGACATTCTGATCTACAAGACTACTGAGGAGGAACATGTTTACAATTTATAGGTAGTACTAGACACACTCCGAGAGCATGAGCTTTATGGTAATCTTTAAAAGTGTCATTTCTAGATATGAGAGGTTCACTTTCGTGGACATGTCATATTGGAGGCCGGAGTTGCAGTGGATACAGTGAAGATTGAGGCGGTACTTGCTTGGGATCCACCCAAGTGTGTGATAGAGGTATGAAGTTTCCTTGGTTTGGCTAGATAATACCAGATATTTGTGCCAGATTTCTCCATAGTTGCAGCACCACATTCAGCGTTGATGAAGAAGGGGCAACCCTTCGTGTGGTCATAGATATTCCAGCAGAGTTTTCAGGAGATGAGGCAGAGTCTGACAAGTGCCCCCATCTTGAGGCTTCCAGAGGAGGGCGTAGGGTATGTAGTCTACTACGACAAATCAAGGACCGGCCTCAGATGTGTCCTGATGCAAGAGCGAGCAGTGATCACATACGGTTCTTGACAGCTGAGACAACATGAGAAGAACTACACTACCCATTACCTAGAGTTATCATCTATGGTCTTCGCCTTGAAGATGTGACGACACTATCTAATAGGAAAACATTTTACAGTCCACTCAGATCACAAGAGTCTCTGGTATATCATCTCTTAGAAGGACCTGAACCTGAGACAATGACTTTGTCTTTATTTCCTCTAGGACTATGACTTTAAGATAGTATATACTCTTGGGAAGGGGAACGTTGTCGTAGATGCACTCAGTAGGAGGTCTAGTATACATATATAGGTGAGGCGATAGAGTAGCTGGCCACTTTGCAGATATCCTTTGTGGATCGAGATGGAGCATTTTTTCTTCAGTCTCTTACAGTCACTCCCCCACTTCATTAGTGACTCAGGGATGCGTAGCATGGGCACACTGACTACGAGACACGATGTGCTCAGATATCCACTAACAGACACCTAATGAGTTTTCTAAAGGTGGGGAGTAAGTCACCCTTTTCAGAAGATGTACCATGGTACCCATGTCACTTCATGAGGAAGTGTTGAGGGAGTTCCACACTTCCCCTCTAGCGGTACATCCAGAAGTGGTGAAAATGTACTATGACTTCTGACGATAGCACTGGTGGCTGGGAATGAAGAAAGCAGTTGCAGATTTTGTCTCTCGGTGCCTCACTTGTCAGCAAGTGAAGGCGGAGCACCAGGTTCCAGTAGGCATGGTTCAAATTTTAGAGGTCCTAGAGTGGAAGTGGGATGGGATATCCATGGACTTCGTGACGGGACTTCCTCGTACATCCAGGGGACATGACACGATTTTGGTGGTCGTTGACCAACTCACCAAGTCGGCCCACTTCCTACCGATCAGAGAGCAGGGCCCAGTAGAGAGCTTGGGATTCCTCTATGTGCAGAAGATTGTGCGACTACATGGAGTACCATCGACGATTGTCTCCAATCATGATGCACATTTTACCTCCCAGCTATGGAAGGGGTTGTAAGAGGCTTTCAGGACGTAGCTTCGTTTGATCACCGCCTTCCATCCCTAGACGGATGGCCAGACTGAGCAGTCCATTCAGACCCTCGAGGAGATGTTGCATGCTTGTGTCCTTGACTTCGGTCTTAGCTGAGAGGATCACTTTACCTTATTGGAGTTTGCATACAACAATTTCTATCACTCCACCATTGGGATGACACCTTTTGTGGCATTTTATAGGTGACCTTGCAGATCATCCCGGAGTGGATAAAGACTACACAGAGCTGGCAGAAATCATAAACTGACAGGAGATGGAGACCTCTAGAGTTCAAGGATGGCGACCACGTCTTTCTACGAGTCTCACACCGATGAGGTTTACAAGGATTTTTCCAAGGAAAAAAGTTATCTATGCGGTTCATCGGACCCTTCCAGGTCCTCAGTAGAGTTGGCGAGGTGACTTACCACTTAGCTCTTCCACCTCAATTGCACAGGGTGCACGACGTCTACCACGTTTCCCAACTGAGGAGATACATGCATGAACCTTCCCACGTCATCGACCATAGAGAGTTGGACGTCCACGATGGGGAGACTTTTAAGAAGGTTCCAATTGAGATTGAGGGTCAACAAGAGCATGTCCTTCATGGGTGGTTGATACCTTTGGTGCGCGTTCGCTGGCAGCACGGGAACCTTTAGGAGATCACATGGGAGTGGGAGGCTCAGATGCGTGCTCAGTACCCCACTTGTTTTCTTAGTTTTGAGTTGTGCATTATGGGGAAGTAAAGCCCTGAGGGGAGGATAATGTAAAGACCCATAAATTCCATGATTTTTTGTAATTAAATGGGTATTTTACGAGTCATCAAAAATTAACGGCACGTGATTCTGAGGCCTGTTGTGCCCAGAATGAATTTTTAAACATTTCTTCGGGTACGTTCAGTAAGCGTACAAGCATGTTTTTATAACTTTTATACCAGAACTCAGAATTTAAATCAAAGAACATTGTTGAACTCGCATCACCGATATTCGATTAAGAATACTTTCACCATGATGATAGTTGTTCGAGGATGAAATTTAGTTTTTGGTATTTTCAAGGGAAAATAAAAATAAAATTATTTATCATATTATTTTTAATCTTGAAACATCCCATGTGTGGGTTATGGTGGTGGGGACCACCCGAGCACAAACCCCCAATTTGAATTCCTAGAGGTGGGGACCACCCGACCCCTCTTAATGGGGGAAAAACCTCTCAACTCTCTCTCTCTAATATGGAGGATCCTCTTGAACATCCTCCACATTAATTATCCCAACACACTATATTAATTTTTCCAACCTGTGTGTGTGTGCCAACATAATTTTTTCTTATGTTAAATTATATTGGAACCTATTTCTTTTGGTGGTAAAAGGAGAAGGAGAGAACTATTGAGAGGATTACATTTCTCCAACGAAGAACTCCTCCTCCACACGATGAACATCATCGAAGAACGTTCTTCGGAAACAAGAAAGAGGACAACGCACGACCCCAAGATTTTAGGCGTCTAGTAGAAGAGATGAACGTCGACAACTACAAATTCATCCTCTCACCAACACCAATTAATGAACAAGGTATAGAGGATGTTTGAATTATTCCCCTTACTCGTTCTTTATATTCTTGTGATTCAAGTTCTATAGCCACTTGCTACTGCTCTAATGTAGAGAGTGCGGGCCAAACAATCACAACCCATCCTCTCCACAATTATTGTGGTGATTTATGGTGTTTTTCATGGTGGAGGAGGACGGCGACCAACCACAATGGGGCACGAGAATAGCGACCAGCACCACCACCGACTGTGATGAAGGTAACGACGCAACGACGTCACCCTGCGGCCACCGCCGCCCGTGGCCTCCGCGCCCCATGGCTCTCAACTACTAGTGGCCTCCACCGCCCCGCAGACTCATGACACCCATGGATGAGCTGCCCCACCGCCCCATGGAACCCGCGGTCGAACCACCCCATGGTGCCCGTGGCCTCAGCTGCTCCGCGGCACCCGCGGACTCCGTGACACCCGCGGCATCTGCCGCCCCGCGGTCTCTGCTGCTCCGTGGAACCTACGGCCTCTGCGGAACCCATAGCATCTTCCACTCCATGGAACCCATGGCTTCACGTTGTCCACATATTAGCCTCCCCAAATCGTCTCCGTCTCGTGGCCTCGCCAACCTGAGACCTCGCGGCCTTCCGCGGACCCCCACGGCCCTCGCGGCCCTCCATGGACCCTCTCGGCCTGCCGGACTGCCCAGCAGGCCGGGCTGACCCGACCTGGGTCAACCCAGGCAATGTCGGGACGGTTCGGTCCGATCGGGTCGGACCATACCTGGACCCACTTCGACCCATTTACTCTCTTTTAGCCATCACTTTGGCACCAGGCGTCCATTTGATGAACCATCCGCAGCGCTGGAAACCATAGAGAGATATGGTCCCTTTGAGTATACCCCACTAGAGATTCGGATTAAGATTGGGTATGGTCGGGTTTGATCGAGAACGAATCCAACCGGGCCCCGAGACTAAAAGGTTAATAACTCATAGACTAGGCGTCTGATTTACGCACCCTCTATTTCATTGAGACCACTATGATGTGGTGATCCTTTGAGATAATTCTATGTAAGACATCATGGTAGTTGGAGTATCAACCAGTGGCTTGTGGAGAAGACCCTCTTGGAGACAAACGAACCTTGTGCAGAGACCCAGTAGCTGGTAGTGACGTGAAGAATGAATAGCAATCCCATGGGGGTCAGCACCGAGTGATCCTGTGTGGGTCATCACCAAGTGATCTTGTATGGGTCAGCACCTAGAAAACCTTTGTGGGTCATCACCGAGTGATCCCGTATGGGTCAGCCCTGAGAAATCCTGTGTGGGTCAGCACTGAGCGATCCTGTGTGGGTCAGCACCTAGAGATCCTATGTGGGTATTCCTCTTAACGGAGTAAGATGATTGAGTAGTTATATCAAATCATCTTTACTACTGTACCTAAGTTATACCTGGTGTGAGCTGAGTCTATACCTTTGTGGTACATTCCTTCATGGTAATACCTTAGTGTTATCCTTATGTGTGGCGTACCTGTGTGGTACTTGCCTTTGTGGTATTCCTTCCTTTGTGGGACAGTTGAGCTTTGGGATTTTGTGTTGGAATTTGTGTTTTCCTCATGATTGAAATGGGTTTACTTTTTTAACTTAGGTATATGTATGGTAACATACCTAATTAGGGTTTTCAGTTGAATTCTTGTTGTGTGGTTTATCCTTAGTGGATTTTGTGAGTCCTTGGGGGTTTTGGGGTCCCTTCTGAGTATCATTATTCTCACCCTTTCATGGGCTATGCCCGCAACCTATTGTGTTTAGTGCAGATGATGGATAACGGTGATTGAGGATAAGAGTACCAGGACTGGAGGTAGCTTGGAGGTGGACGTTATATGAGGCGAACCACAGAGATTCCCATTCGTGATATATACCTACCCTTCAGGTAGGATTTGTGGAGGACGATCTAGGATCAACATTACACCTATCAGTTGTCTTGTACTTTCCAGTTTTCCTTGTACTTTCTAGTTGGGCTTGTATTATGACCCCTTTTTCATACTGTGCTCACTTTTTTTACCACTCAGTTTACTTGAGTTTGTATCTTGTTGTGTGCTTGGTTGTCTATGTTACAGGTTATAAAGGCAATGCCTTCCCAGTTTTAGGGAATATGCCTTTGGTGCTAGTCGCCAACCCCAGGCCTATGGAAGGTGGGATTGGGTTAGTCACGACACGTGCCTTGGGGGATGGGTTGTGACATCCATTGTCACATGACATACATATTTCTAAGAAAATGTGTCCCTAGACAGAATAAGAGAAAGAGAGAATGAGTAAGATCCTACAGGCCTCAACAATAGGATAAATAATGTATGCCATGTTATGCACTAGACATGGCTTTGCCTATACATTGTGCATGATAGGTAGATATTAGGAAAATCCAAGAGAACAACATTAGACTGATGTTAAGGTTATCCTTAAGTATCTAAGAAGAACTAAGGATATGTTCATGGTGTATGGAGGAGATGAGGAGCTTGTCATCAAAGGGTATGCTGATACTGGTTTTTAGATAGATCAGAATGATCTGAAGTTGCAACCAGGATATGATTTCTATCTCAATAGAGGAGATTTGACCTGGAAGAGTTCAAAGTAGCTAGTTTTCACTGATTGTACAGTAGAGTCCGGGTATATAGCGGTTCTAATGTTTACAAGGAAGTAGTTTGGATTCATAACTTTATCCAGGAGCTTGATGTGGTACCTAACAGTAGAGACCCTATCACATTGTACTATGATAATACATCAATGGTGGCTCTTTCAAAAGAGAAATGGTCACATCAATGGACAAAGAACATACTCTGGAAGTGTCACCACTTGAGGTATTTTCATTAGAGGTGTGAATTTACAGTGAGCAGAGTATCCATGGAAGAAAACATGGGGGACCCATTGAATAAAGGCCTATCTCATCAGAAACATGAGTATCATGTGAGAGCAAGAAGACTGAAGGTTGTTAGTAGTTGGATCTAGTGAATGTGGGAGTCTGTTGGAGTTGGTTCCCTAGAAACAAATTCTATATACTTTATGATAAACATGTATTCATTGTTTTGAATATTAATTAACTACTTGTAGTATCATGATCTCTCTTTTGTGTGATATAGTATGTGATAATGTCCCATGAGTAATTGTCCCACTAAAAGGTCATAACAGTTCCACACTATGATGAGAACCCAAAAGTATTATGACACTATTCTTGAAAATCTGTTATATGGCCGGATGCTATCATTTTAAGGGACACAAAAGATATATGATATCAGGGGTGGAGACTCATAGGACTTTGAGGCACCTACTCATGGTGTACTCCCTTGGTAATATCTAGTAGGATATTTTGATAAAGAGACCCGATGGTAGGAAATCCACTTTTATAAGTGTCATTGGATGTTCCTATATGCAGACGTGTGTATTGGTCCTTAAACTTTAATATTATTATTAATGGATATTATGAGTGGCTTACTTTTATGTATTGAATAAAATCGTGATGAAAGATGTTCATGATGAGGTAGGATGTGTTGGGTGTG
Organism: Viscum album; assembly: GCA_963277665.1. Taxonomy (NCBI): domain Eukaryota; kingdom Viridiplantae; phylum Streptophyta; class Magnoliopsida; order Santalales; family Viscaceae; genus Viscum; species Viscum album. The sequence goes on from OY728127.1 coordinate 1,416,285,227, forward strand.
TCACGAGTAATATTACACTAATGAATAATGCATGAAATGATTTATCCCTTTTTCTCATTAACAGAAGTTAATATCTTAGTACCTTTTATGGAAATGATCTAGCCTAAATAAATCCATATCCATGGTGTTCTCTAAGAATGTTATATTTCTAGAAATTCAAAGAAAGAGATATCAAGCACATAGGTTGATGGAACTAGCATAAAACTTGCTCGATTGATGATATTGTAATAAAGGGATTATATTACAGAGAAGTGTTCGTATGGGGTTTCATGTCATTGTGGCATTAAATTCTTTATTTATGGGTGACTTGGTGTGTTTCTAGACGCTAACCTTGGATTTTAGACAGGTTCGCCTAATTCCAGTAAGAAAGAGTACTAGAGGGTCACACACTAATTGTATCCAAAATCTTAGTTGAATAATTTATTGTTTAACATGTTGAATAAATATTATTCCCAGCTGTGGTTTAATAGTTATTCATGTATTTCTGATCATATTTATTCTGTCCCTAATTATTCGAAAGAATATACTATGAGTGGAATATTTAATTAAAATTTATATGTTATTTATGGAATAAAATTTTTATTTATTTATCGATGACTAATGCAGTGATATTTATTTAAAAAATAAATAGTCATTATTCAAGTCCCGAAAAATATTAAGGATGAATGGTGGGATGAGTTAAATGATCCAGTGAGAAATAATAATATTGAATATTATTTGATTAAATAATATTTAATTTATAATTCACAAGTTATGTGCATGTCAGAAAATAATAATATTACTGTTATTATTTAACATGGGGGTTTTTCTAGGATTAATAAAATAATTAAAGGCATTAGTGAAAATTATTTTATTATAACCCTAGTGATATAAATTCTTGGTTATATTATTCTCTCATTATCCAAGGGCAAGCCTAGAAATTCCAATTTTGTTGTGCACAATATTTTGGAGAAAACCTCTAATTCCTAGAGAGTTCTTTCTTATCCAAGAATTCTCTCAAGAACGAGAGGGATCCTCCTCCGCCAGATCAAGGAGAATGGTTTGGAAGTGGTTCTCAAGGTGATCAAAGGTAGATGATTCAAGCATAATGATCTTCTATTCTAGAACCTAGAGACTCCTTTGGTGATGTTTGGAGATTTGCGGAACATGTGTGGATCAACACTAGAGGAAATCTACTTTGTTTTCTACAATGCAACAACAATTCACTACAGATTGGTGGAAGAACACATCCTTGAAGAAAGAATAACCTTGGGGAAATTCTTATTTAATTAAATTAGTTATAAACAATATATGTTGATCTTGTCTTTTGGGTTCTGAGTTTCTATTCCGTTGTTTTATTTATTTGATTCAATTTTGTTGATCACGACATTCATCGTCGCATAGATCTTGGATTGATCATTTATTATGGAAAAAGAATAGTTGGGAACCGCCTCTCACGTACTTTGGCTGTACCCGAAACCTACACTAGAAACACCCAACCCACACCAAACTCCAACTCCACATGCATCAACCATGGTATCAAGAAGCACCACTAAATAAATGAGATACCTTACCATTTCCTGTGTCTTGATAAATGACATCTACTATCATACAACAATGCCCAAGAAGGGGTGATTCTAAACTTAGTAGGATTTCCCAAAAGACCTACCAACTCACGACACTAGGACAAAACTTGTTATAACATTTATTTAAAACATTTTAAAATCAATTTAAAATAGTTTACATCAAAATAGTAAACAAGTTTCAAGGAAAACATTTACAAGCATGAAACCCTTCTCAATAATTTGGAATACCTATTACCATGTATCCATACACACACACACACACAAACCCAATTCATGCCTAGGTGATAGTTCAAAACTCATGAGAAGTGTCTCATCGATCCACCAAGTCTTCATAAGGAGACAATTACTAGGCGCCAAATGACACTCACCCCTTGCACAAGGTAACATATATGAATGTACTTACATAAAACATTTATTCAAAATTCCATGCTAAACCATTCTACATAAAACGTTTCTTGTATTGAAATAATTTCAAAAAACCTTTTACATGTGTCAAAAAAACCATAATTTAAAAATCACCATTTTAAAATTATTATCAAAGAGAATTGTCTACAAAACCATCCAATTTCCACAATTCCAAATCCATACCCACAAGATAGGGTTCTATTAAGAATAAAACACACATTTATAGCAATTTTAGGAAATTCATTTAAATAAAACTAACCCTTAATGTTCTAAGTCAAGTGAAGTCAAGAGAGAAGCCACTTACCTCTCAATGGTTGGAAAAAACGATGAATGCCAAAATGATTCTCTAAAAATCAACCAAGATCTTCTTCACTTCAATAAAATCAAGAATATCACATCAATATTATCATTAAAGAATATGGATCTATCCACCACAGATTAGATATATTATTATGGAAGAGAGAATAAGACTATATCTACGAATAATGTCCAAGAATGATGACTTACTGATGAATTTTGTCCTCCAATGCACTTTGATTCACCTATGAATTACCTATGGATTGAATGGAACCATCTTTGTAACGCCCCCAACCCAGCTACCCAGAGTCGGTGCATTACTTCGTAACATTGGCATGATCACAAAAGATCAAGTCTCAAAAGACCGATTAGTTTAGTAGCCTTGAAAACACTAGATACATTCGTAAACGTTACATTACATCATAAATTGAAAAACTACAATAACAAAGTCTCCATAGTCCACAATCATATCCTCTTCTGACAATCCCTGCAGGTCATTCATAAAATACTTCTTCACATCCTGGAAAATATTAAAACATTGAAAGGGGTGATCTCAGATGCTCAGTAAGGATAACAATTTGCGGAAGCTTTCATAAATAAACATTAACATTTAAGGAAATGTATAACTAAAACAAAATCGTTTTTAAACTTGAACTTCAGCATAATATGGAAAAAATAAAATTAAATAATTCCATTTACTTACTCACATGGATATTCTACTAGTCGAATAATCACATGCAATATCAATAACCCCTTTCATAATGAGGGAATGTATAATGCCAGACATTCTGAAACATTTTGTCAAGGCCTCGGCCAAGACGTCTAAAATGATTAAGGCCTCGGCCAAAACCATAAATCAAATTGAGAAAGGGCCTCTGCCAATTCCACGTCTAGTTGTCTCATGAGACCTACCGATGCATCGAGGAGCTATAGCGGGCTCCACCCGTCACTTATTAAGTCCACTACATTCCTCATATGAATAGGTTTAAACATATCATAAACCATAACATAATCGTATCACATAAAACATGCATAAAGGAAACATAACATTTCCACATTTCAATCACAAGATATCAATACAACACATTGATATAATAAAATCGCTTTCAAAACCATTTTCAATACCAAAATAAAAGAAAGTTAAAACATTGTATTTATTTTTCATTAAAAAAAATGATGGCTTGTAGAGGAAGCCGAAACTCAAATAATGGTCACGGCGGCGGAGATGTCATTGTCGCCGCATAAGTACGGAACGAAAAACATTCCCTTTTGTCGTTTAGAAAAATGCTTCATATAAAAAGATTCCTTTTGAATAAATGTAAAAGTCAATGGGGTTTATACACCATATAAAAGAAAGTTTTGTATAAAACCAAATATGCCTCAATGAAAGGGGATTGAGACGAAGTCCTTAAAAAGATCATTTTTTTAAATAATGTACATCTATAATGTGTATTCACTATAATTACACATAAATAATGTAAAAATACAAGATAGGACATAATAATATCATGACATAATTTGAAAGTAGGAGATTAACCCAAAGAATAGAAATTGGGTTAAGAAGCTCCCTTACCTCGTGTCTGACTTGACTCAACCGTTATTTAACCTCATGAATAATAAAATAGAGTTAATATATACCTTATTAAGAACCATTTTTAATTTCATTATCCTTTTTATATCACTTATTACAATGTTATGAACATTATGTAATTATTTAAGTTAATAACGGTCGTTTTGTCGATCTTTGGTTCTTGAGTCAACAATAAATTTCTTATAATTACAAGTTGTTTGTGTGGTAGAATATCCATTTTCTCCAGAATTATATTCATGATTTAGATGTCATATATACCATATATATCCATTATATATATTCATTTATAATATTATGTAACATTTAGAGGTAACAAATGAAATGCACCGTTCATGGAGACGGTAAGCCGTACGTACGCATGAACGCTACTTTCATTTATATTTCGTATTTAATGGAATGAAATCATAATGATATAAATGTATAATATAATTCCAGTATATTATATTGTATAATACCATTTACTTCATCCTTTATACATCCCACATATGGCATTAACGATTCAAATCACTTTTAGGGGGCGGTAGTCCGCACTTCCTAAAATGAAATTATCGCGTTTTACCCATAATGGAAATCATAAAGTATGCCATAAATGAGAAATACAAAAGCATAAGTAAAACATAAACATAGTATATATCATTTATAAATATAGTGACATCTTAATGTCCACCTTTGACGGTGTTATATGAGTGTTGAACAATCATCGTTTCGTGAGGCAGAAATTCGCCATCCACAGAAACCGTATGTTCTTTAACCATTAGATGTAGGTGTGTGTAAGTGTAGCTCGAATCCTTCTTATAAAAACATCCTAGTATATTTAGGATACTGGTTTTGTTACAAAAGCAATGAATAAAAAGCGTTTAGGGGGTTGGAGAAGAAAAATAAAACAAAACAACTTTAGAGAAGACATTATCTCAAAATCGGGTAACTCTTTTTGATTTGAGCCAAAGGCTTCCTTGGGAAGAATTCTGCCGAAAGTGAGGCTTCTAGGAGTAAGAGGGGGAAGTTGGGAGAGTATTTGGGTAGAGGTTGGCCGATCCAAATGGCTTGAAAGTGTGAATGAGGTGGTAGAGGTGGGGGCCTTTTATAAGATGAGAGGAGGGGTACTCTTGGAATGTAAGGAAAGTTTACATTATTATACAATGCTTTTCGGATTCTAAAGGTCCCACACTTATATAATTCGTGGCTAAGGTGATAAGGGTTCGAAATATACCCATCCAATAGTCTTTGGACAAGTGTAAGCCTTGGATTTTACATTATCTTTTCATTTTATTATGATCGTTAAATAATGAGGTCATCGCTGCATCATAATGATGTCATAAATAATTTAATTTATTTAATGTCTAAAAATTATAAAAAAAATACTATGATGTATAAAATATTTTTTGATTTATAATGACTATTTATAGTCAAAATTTGGACTTGTGTAACCCCACATAAAAACTATTTTAGTAAAACAACTCATGTTTGTGTCAATTTAATTTTAACATTAAATAAATATATATTAATGTCATTTTCCATCCAAAGTGGCTCCATGGGGTCCCCAAGTTGACCCATGGGTTTTCATGGTCGGCAATGACTCATCAAATAGGAGTAGGATAAGTTTCAAGCTCATCTCATATTATTAAAACATTATTTTTACCTTAAACTACACTAATTACCTCTAATCGCGATTAAGAACTTAAAAGTTACTATTCAACAAAAAATTATTTTAATCTCATTGAACCACATTTTACTTCTTAATGACAACCATGTATGTAAGATTTTTGAAAATCAAATCACAGAAGTGGTAATATTTCATTTTAACGAAAAATCAGTTTTTAACAACCACTTAGTGGTTTCACTATTCATTAAAAATTGAAGTTTTTCAGAATAAGGCCAAAATTTGACCCTAAGATATAATTGATATTCCGAATTCAAAAATGATGTCTATTTTACAAAATTACAAAAATATAAGTTGAATTAATTAATTTTATAATTAATTCCCGCTGTTACAACACATAGCGTGTTTTTAAGAAACAATTTATATCAAAAGATTGGCAATTGTTTATGTCCAATTTCAATGTTAAATTAATTCTAATGACCACCATTGGATAAAATGGTAAAAATATATTCTAATTATACTTTAAAACCACTAAAAAGTATAATATATCACTATAAATTATTTTGATTAAAAAAAGTTGTTTTTAAGTAATTTTCACTATTCATAAAAAAATTGGAAGTTCTCAGAAAATTACAAAAAATTCAACTTTGGATAATTTGGATATTACAAATAAAAAAATGAAGTCCATTTTGAAATATAAAATTTCAATAATTTTAAAAAGTGGTTATTAATATTCATAATGGCTACTTTGATTAGTCGCGGTGTTTTAGAACTCGAAGTTGCGTACAATGCAAGCTATTACATTATTGAATGAGAAGCGTATCGTGGAAGCTCGGGGTGTTACATTCTCCCCTCCTTCAATAAATTGCTTCCTCGAAATTTGAAATTTTTCTTTGAAAATAAAAGGTTGAAAAGAGAAAATGCCTTTGACGAAAACCCACATCGGAAATAAGATTAATAAAATTTAGCTTTAATTAGAGGTAAAGGGAAATGAAAAATTCACCACCCAATTATGATCTAGATTAGGAGAACATTGGTGGAAATTAGAGACATATAATTCGAGGAAAAACGTAAATATTTGTAGGGAGTGATTGAGGTCATCAATCACAATCAACTGTCAAATTGAGGGCCTCAAAGCCTTCAATCTATGTTGATTTAAAATATAATCAGTTCAACAAGACATAAGGTATTAGGATAACACATTTTTTTTGTTTTAATATCCCTTTACTAAAGTTTAAGAATTAATTTATTCATTGAATTAGAGATAGGTATATATATATTTATGCTTGACAATTAGAGTTTCAACCTTCAACTCATCTTTAACTCAAAAAGATAATAGAACTCAAAAATATTATACTTATCCTAATTGTATAAGGTTCCAAATGTTAACACATACCATTTAGATTAGTAAAATTATTTTGTAATAACCAGGGACTTCTTGTAGGCTAGTGGTAGGAAATAAAGGCCTGTCTCACTATGATTGTGGGTTCGATTCCTGCAGCTTTGTACGATGAGACGGGTTATGCCCCACCCTGCAGGTTGTCCCTTTCTAAAACTATAGTATCATAATATTCCAAAAATAATCTTCATAAATTTTTTATCCTTAAACAATACTATCCAATGATCAACTTAATCCACTCCAACCTTTATAGTTATCCAAAATACGTATGTCCAGATTTTCTCTAAATGGTCTCTTAATTCCAAAATCAATTTATCAGATTCCCCAAACAAAGTAAAGTTTCTCTTATTGTCACATACTAAAAATATAATTACCTTCATAATATTAAAACTTTACTGAAATCAACAAGTACTGCAGTACAATCCTTATATATATATCACATTATTCTAATAACCAGAATATAATCCATGATTCCAAAAGCACCAATACATTAGTTATTCTGCTTCAACTTTAGTAACAGCATAAGATTGTCCTTGATCCCTTGGCCTTTTCTGAGGTATGTTTCTCTGACGCTTAAGACATTCATTTGCATAATGACCCATTTATCTACAATTATAGCATTCAACTTTGATAGCCTCTTTCTTTCCCTTGTAATCACGAGCCCGGTGACCCTTTTCTCCACATTTATAACAAACTCCCATTCCTTTTAGGCAAGTACCAGGGTGATTCTTCCCACAATTATCACATAATGGAAAATACTTCTTTCCCTTTTTCCCTTTATCTGTCTCTTGTTCCACCGTTCTCTTCTTCTCTTGATTTACTTTGTTGTCATAAGACTTAGAGAATTCCTTTTCTGTCTTGATAGCACACGAGACAATATCTTCGTATGATCAGAAGGATTGTGATACTAATTCTCGACGGAGAAATGGCTTTAACCCATCAAAGAAACGATCAATCTTACTCCTTGGGTTACGTATATAATCGGCAGCATGCCTCGCTAACCTTGTAAAGTTAGCCTCATACTTTGCGACATTCTCATCCTCCTTCTGCCTCAGACTCAGAAATTGCCTTTCCATATCTGCTCGATGGTCACGAGGAAAGTATTTTTCTAAGAAAAGCTCTTTGAACTCCCTCCATTCCATATTCGATACGTCATCATCTTCCTTTGTTTTTGAATCAGTGACCACCACTGATCGGCATCTCCAGTGAGGCGGTAAACTTCCATGAAAACCTTCTCCCTTTCGCTACTCCCCAAGGCATGGAATATTTTCTCTAAGGAGTTTATCCATTGCTCAGCTACTAACGGATTTGTACCCCCATTAAATGTTGGTGGTTGTTGCCTCACGAAGCGGTCTAACATTGATCCTCCACATTGTGGATCAGGGTGATCCATACGAGTAAGGTTATTATTCATAACTTGAGTGAGTTGTCCCAGTATGGTAATAAGTTGATCAACACCAGTTGTATCTCCAGATCCACAATAATTATCTTGAGCAGAAGGGAAATCCTTACACGGAGTGCATGCGTTGATACGGTTTCCATTCCTTCCACTGGGCGCCATTTCTAAACAATGGCATAAACTAGATTAGTTTATGAATCAAAATACATAATTCCATACTTGTAAAATACTTAAGATAAATTGAACTATTTATGGATATAATCCATAATCATAAAAAGGTTTTATTTGAGGAAGTATATACTCATAACCGTTCATAGTGGTTTGTAAAGAAAATTAGAATTATCCTAAGCATATCCCCCGGGAGTGTCATAACCAAGAGTGCAGCAAGGCCCGTTGTCGTGCACCAGTTCCCGTTCGAGTTTATCTCAAAGCGGTGTTTTTAGGTTTTACCCCTAGGTACATCTGTGCCAGAGCCGCCTCTACCTGCTCGTATCCAGATAGGGATGTATTGCTCGGAAAACTCACAAAATCTCTACAATAACAAAATTCTAGGAAGTTTTTCTATACTAATCCTCAAAGTCTATCTTTGGGATATGTGCTCTAATCAGAGTTTATCTAAATCTAGCTTCCAAGGTTAGAACTAAACTGCCTCTGATACCAACTGTAACGACCCCACCCCAGCTACCCAGAGTTGGTGCATTACTTCGTAACATTGGCATGATCACAAAAGATCAAGTCTCGAAAGACTGATTAGTTTAGTAGCCTTGGAAACACTAGATACATTCGTAAACGTTACATTACATCATAAAGTGAAAAACTACAATAACAAAGTCTCCATAGTCCACACTCATATCCTCTTTTGACAATCCCTGCAGGTCATTCATAAAATACTTCTTCACATCCTAGAAAATATTAAAACATTGAAAGGGGTGAGCTCAGATGCTCAGTAAGGATAACAATATTGCGGAAGCTTTCATAAATAAACATTAACATTTAAGTCAATGTATAACTAAAACAAAAGCCTTTTTAAACATGAACTTCAGCATAATATGGAAAAAATAAAATTAAATAATTCCATTTACTTGCTCACATGGATATTCTACTAGTCGAATAATCACATGCAATATCAATAACCACTTTCATAATGAGGGAATGTATAATGCCAGACATTTTGAAACATTTTGTCAAGGCCTCGGCCAAGACGTCTAAAATGATTAAGGCCTCGGCCAAAACCATAAATCAAATTGGGAAAGGGCCTCGACCAATTCCACGTCAAGATGTCTCATGAGACCTACCGATGCATTGAGGTGCTATAGCGGGCTCCACCCGTCACTTATTAAGTCCAATACATTCCTCATATGAATAGGTTTAAACATATCATAAACCATAACATAATCATATCACATAAAACAAGCATAAAGGAAACATAACATTTCCACATTTCAATCAAAAGATATCAATACAACACATTGATATAATAAAAACGCTTTCAAAACCACTTTCAATACCAAAATAAAATAAAGTTAAAACTTTGTATTTATTTTTCATTAAAAAAATGACGGCTTGTAGAGGAAGCTGAAACACAAATAATGGTCACGGTGGTGGAGAAGTCGTTGTCTCCGCATAAGTACGGAAAGAAAAACATTCCCTTTTGTCGTTTATCAAAACGCTTCGTATAAAAAGATTCCTTTTGAATAAACGTAATAGTCAAAGGGGTTTATACACTGTATAAAAGAAAGTTGTGTATAAAACCAAATATGACTCAATGAAAGGGGATTGAGACGAAGACCTTAAAAAGATAATTTTTTTAAATAAAGTACATCTATATTGTGTATTCACTATAAGTACACATAAATAATGTAAAAATACAAGATAGGACATAATAATATCATGACATAATTTGAATGTAGGAGATTAACCCGAAGAATAGAAATTGGGTTAAGAAGTTCCCTTACCTCATGTCTGACTTGACTCAACCGTTCTTTATCCTCCTGCATAATAAACTAGAGTTAATATATACCTTATTAAGAACCATTTTTAATTTCATTATCCTTTTTATATCACTTATTACAATGTTATGAACATTATGTAATTATTTAAGTTAATAACGGTCGTTTTGTCGATCTTTGGTACTTGAGTCAACAATAAACATCTTATAATTACAAGTTGTTTGTGTGGTAGAATATCCATTATATCCAGAATTATATTCATGATTTAGATTTCATATATATCATATATATCCAGTATATATATTCATTTATAATATTACGTAACATTTAGAGGTAAGAAATGAAATGCACCGTTCATGGAGACGGTAAGTCGTACGCACGCATGAATGATACTTTCATTTCTATTTCGTATTTAATGGAATGAAATCATAATGATATAAATGTATAATATAATTACAGTATAATATAGTGTATAATACCATTTACTTCATACTTTATACATCCCGCATATGGCATTAATGATTCAAATCACTTTGAGGGGGCGGTAGTCCGCACTTCCTAAAATGAAATTATCGCGTTTTACCCATAATGGAAATCATAAAGTATGCCATAAAAGAGAAATACAGAAGCATAAGTAAAACATAAACATATTATATATCATATATAAATATAGTGACATCTTAATGGCCTCATTTTAAGGTGTTATATGAGTGTTGAACAATCATCGTTTCGTGAGGCAGAAATTCCCCATCCACAGAAACCGTATGTTCTTTAACCATTAGATGTAGGTGTGTGTAAGTGTAGCTCTAATACTTCTTATAAAAACATCCTAGTATATTGAGGATACTAGTGTTGTTACAAACGAAATGAATAAAAAGCGTTTAGGGGGTTGGAGAAGAAAAATAAAACAAAACAACATTAGAGAAGACATTATCTCAAAATCGGGTAACTCTTTTTGATTTGAGCCAAAGGCTTCCTTGGGAAGAGTTCTGCCAAAAGTGAGGCTTCTAGGAGTAATAGGGGGAAGTTGGGAGAGTATTTGGGCAGAGGTTGGCTGAGCCAAATGGCTTTAAAGTGTGAATGAGGTGGTAGAGGTGGGGGCCTTTTATAAGAGGAGAGGAGGGGCACTCTTGGAAAGTAAGAAAAGTTTACATTATTATACAATGCCTTTCGGATTCTAAAGGTCCAAAACTTATATAATTCGTGTCTAAGGTGATAGGGGTTCGAAATATACCCATACAATAGTCTTTGGACAAGTTTAAGCCTTGTATTTTACATTATCTTTTCATTTTATTAAAATCGTTAAATAATGAGGTCATCGCTGCATCATAATGATGTCATAAATAATTTAATTTATTTAATGTCTAAAAATTATAAAAAAAATACTATGATGTAGGAAATATTTTTAGATTTATAATGAATATTTATAGTCAAAATTTGGACTTGTGTAACCCCACTTAAAAACTATTTTAGTAAAACAGCTCATGTTTGTGTCAATTTAATTTTAACATTAAATAAATATATATTAATGTCATTTTCCAACCAAAGTGGCTCCATGGGGTCCCAAATTTGACCCATGGGTTTTCTTGGTCGGACAGGACTCATCCAATAGGATTAGTAAAAGTGTCAAGCTCATCTCATATTATTAAAACATTATTTTTACCTTAAACTACACTAATTACCTCTAATCGCGATTAATAACTTAAAAGTTACTATTCACAAAAAAATTATTTTAATCTCATTGAACCACATTTTACTTCTTAATGACCAACATGTATGTCAGATTTTTGAAAATCAAATCACAGAAGTGGTAATATTTCATTTTAACGAAAAATCAGTTTTTAACAACCACTTAGTGGTTTCACTATTCATAAAAAATTGAAGTTTTTCAGAATAAGGCCAAAATTTCACCCTAAGATATAATTGATATTCCGAATTCAAAAATGATGTCTATTTTACAAAATTCCAAACAAATAAGTTGCATTGTTTAATTTTATAATTAATTCCCACTGTTACAACAAATAGCGTGTTTTTAAGAAACAATTTATATCAAAAGATTGGCAATTGTTTATGTCCAATTTCAATGTTAAATTAATTCTAATGACCACCATTGGATAAAATGGTAAAAATATATTCTAATTATACTTTAAAACCACTAAATAGTATAATTTATCACTATAAATTATTTTGATTAAAAAAAGTTGTTTTTAAGTAATTTTCACTATTCATAAAAAAATTGGAAGTTCTCAGAAAATTGCAAAAAATTCAACTTTGGATAATTTCGATATTACGAATAAAAAAATGAAGTCCATTTTGAAATATAAAATTTATATAATTTTAAAAATTGGTTATTACTATTTATAACGGCTACTTTGATTAGTCGCGGTGTTTTAGAACTCGAAGTTGCGTACAATGCAAGCTATTGCATTATTGAATGAGAAGCGTATCGTGGAAGCTCGGGGTGTTACAATCTCTCATGACTAGGGAGAAAAAGGAATTCTAGAATAAGGTGAATTATGGAAAAATAGGTCTTTTAGGGTCAAGTATGATTAGATCCACAATTTTAGGGTTGCTAACTATAAACCACATGGTTAAGCTGCATAGTTTATAAGATCGTATGAAAACCATGTGATGATACTATCTGAAGACATACCCTCACATATTTGGCTTGTACAATTAGACAAACCATGCTCTGATCTTGAATTTCCACTCTATTTGGTGTTGCATGGTTTCCCATAGGCACTCTCATGGTATGGCCAAACTGTGTGCTAACCATGCACCAGCCCAGTGCCTACTGTTCTCCCTTACACAATTTCTTGGATATTATTCATGGTTTCTACTAATCGTTCACAAACCATGCACCTCTAGAAAATCCTTCAAAACATGACAATACCCTTTAAAACCACCTGAAACTCAACATTAACATAATATAAACATAGAATGCATGAATAAAGGGTCATGTACATAAAAATAGGTGTGCTAAATTCTCCTGACCATTGGTCTTTCCTTCCCTAAAAAGTATAAAACCATCATTTTCCTGAAATATTTTGGACCATTATTTCATCACTCCCTTTTCATGCTCCCATGTTTCTTCTTGAATCTGACATTGTTTCCATAAAAACTATACAAGACCGATTATTTTCCCATGTAAAAAATTTTATTTCCTATCCATAATACGTACTGAAACATGAATCAACATGGAATCCAGATCTAGGTCAATGTGAACCAAATTAAATCACATGGTCAGGATTGGGTTGATACCTCTTTAATTGAGATACATGAAACACATTATGCACTGAACTGAACCTTGGTGGAAAAGACAACTGATATTCCACCTCAAAAAATCCCTCAAGATTCTCAAAAAGGCCAATGTAAGAAGGGTAATACTTTTCCTTCTTACCAAAATGACGATGCCTAAGTCTCAGAGAAATTATCAAGAAGACATGATCATACACATCAAAGGAAAATGACCATCAATGGTGAACCACATATGATTTATTAAAACTCAGAGTCATCTCCATCCTCTTTCTAATCAACTGAATTTTCTCTATTGTCTCTTGCACAGGCTTGGTCTCATTAGTTACGTATCGCATGTTTCTACCTAAAAAAGTGGAGAACGATAAGGAAACCTGCACAATGTTTCAAAAGGATCCATATTTATCAAGCCCCAATAAATATTATTGTATGAAACTCTATTAAAGGTATATTATCCTCCCAAGAGCCAAAAAAATCCATTACATAATCCCTGAGCATGTCCTCTAACATTTGTATTGTCCATTTAGATTGTCCATACATTTGAGGACGATAATCTATGATTAAGGTCAATTTTTTTCCAAAGGATTATTATAAGGAATTAAAAAAATGAGATGTAAACCTTGGGTCTCTGTTAAATACAATCGAGTCTGGAACCCCATGTATCTTTACAACTTCCAAGATATATATTTTGGAAAAGTTTTCCACCATATGAGATTCACAAATGGGGATAAAATGAGCCAAATTCATGAGCCGATCCACAATTACCCATGTAGAATAATGTTTCATAATCATTATTAGTAGACCTATTACAAAATTTATAGCTATCTGATCCCATTTCCACATGAGAATCAGTAAATACTACATCATACCTATTGATCATTGATGTTCTACTTTAACCTATTGATAAGTGAGGCATCTCAAGGAAAACTATGTCACTTTCCTCTTCATGCTAGCCAACTAAAACTATTATTTTAGTTCTTTATACATCTTTGTGATTCCAGGATGAACAACCCATCTCTAATGGTGGTAGAAATTTTGAATGTGTGCCTGACGAGTCAAAGGTACCACGATCTGATCTCTAGAACACAATAGTGATCTTCCATTTAGTGTCCAACCCCCAATGATCTCCCCACCATTGAGTATTGACCTCATAGTTAAAAAGTATCAATTAGATGTTTGAGAATCTATAACCTGTTCAACTAAATCATGAAAAATTTAAACTATAAAGAAAATTGTAGCATTACCTTGCTTTGTATAATCCGAATGCATATCAGCTATGACTGACTTAAGCTGCCACTGGTCTGAAACCTTTTTAGCCAACTGAGCATATGACTTCCAAGTCAAGGCATCTGCTACAAAATTCCCTTTTCCTGGTGTATACAACAAGTAAAAATAAAAAATTTGAAGGTATTAAATCCATCTTATTTTCCCTATATTCAAATCTATTTTTGATAAAACGTGCTTCATGGTTTTATGATCCGTATACACTAAAAATTTATCACAAAAAAGATACTAGTGCTGAGTCTTCAAGTCACACACTATAATAATGAACTCCATATCGTGTCTTGAGCAGTTCTTCTCATGAAACTGTAACTATCGATAGCTAAAAGAAACAATATGATCTCCTTCCATGAGAACACATCCCAACCCATATCCTGATGCATCATAGTAGACTACATAGCCCTAACCTGACTCTGAAAACGTGGGTATACGTGATTATTTAAGTATAACCATATGATATTAAAAGGATGTAATTATATATTCCATTAGAAAGGAATGCCTTTTCTCATCAAAGCTATCATAGGTGAGTCTAAATGTGGAAAATAATGTACAAAACCACTATAGTATCCGCTAATCCAAGGAAACTACGTATCTCAAAAACATTCTTCAGTGGTTACTAATAAATAACAACTTTTATCTTTTTAGGACCCATAGATACCCCTTTTTCAAAAATTAAATTCCTATCGAAACTACACTTCTTGCATCCAAAAATCATAATTTGGTAACTTCAAATAGAAGTGATGCTCCCACAAGATTCCCAAAACTATATACAAGTGTTTCTCATAATAAAATTTGGTTCTATAATACACCTGATTATCTTTCATAAACACAATCACAAAAGAATCCGGATATCTTTTAAAGATTCAATTCATCAATTCCATGAAGACTGATGGTGAATTTTTAAAACCAAAATGTATAACCACATATATATAATGGCCATAAATGCTTTTTAAATATTTTTTTGGAATATCTGTCTTCCAAAGTCACAGTTGGTGATATCCTAAATATAAAACAATTTTATAGAACCACTAGGCACCACCCAATTGATCAAAAAAATCATCGATTTGAGGAATATGATATCAATTCTTTATTGTATTTTGGTTTAAATTATGATAATATACACAAATTTTAAGGATTACATCCTCCTTCATTACAAATAGGACTGGTGCTTCCTACAGAGACGTGCTCAGTCGAATGAACCCTTTACTTTATAACTCTTCAAGATGCACCTTCAATTCCCTTAATTATATTGGTGTCATCTGATAAAATAGAAGGGAAATCAGATTAGTACCCGATATGAGATCAATTGTAAACTCCACTTTACTTTTGGGTGGAAACCCTGATAAATTATCAGGAAAAACATCATGAAACTAGTCCACTATAGTTGTAAAATATCTATTCTTGATCTAATATACAAATTCCAAGGTAACTATTGTCAACTAGTAAGAGATAGTTCTAACCACCAGTACCAAGGGTCTTGCTCCACTTGTATCCACTTTTCAATCACCTTTAAATATATGATCAACCCAATCAAATATTTGATACTCACATGTCATGCATAACAATCGATATGGGCCTTAAAGTTTTCTAGCCAATTCATTCTTAGAATGAGGTCATGCACATCCATCTCAAGCACAGAGAAATCCCATACCAACTTAGTCTCATCCATTGTTATCTAACATGATATACATTTCAAAGATCTACACTCTCATTTTCGTAAATGTGTTTGGGGTTCATAATAGATGGCATCATATCAACATGAAAACCCATTAGATTCGCAACATGATAGGTAATAAAAGAGTAGGATTCACTTGTATCAAACAAGGTTTGTATGAGGGTAGAATTAAAAATAATTATACCTCTCACTATTGAAGGACCCAATTGATCATACATGATTACTTTCTCAACTCCATAAAATTTCTCACTCACTACGCTTTTCTCTTTATTACCTTATTGAGATTGCTTAGGTTGAGGAGTCACAGTGTTCTTATAATCACCTTGGCTGGATCGGTTTTGATTATGATAGTTATTCTTCTGATCTTATCTAGTAGAAGTATATGATACCTGAGAAGCATGAGATGTTTCCCTATCACTTGACCTTGTAGCATTACGGCAATAGCATTGAAGATGTCCCATCTGCCTGCAATTGTGACGAGATCTTGGTGGTGTCGTACAATATCACTTCATATGGTCAAAATAACCACATTGAAAACATCTTTTCTTAATCTTTGGTCGATGATGAATGATTATTGATCCCATAGATTAATTCGAAGGTGTCCCACCACTTTGGAAATAGGTGTCTCTCTTATGCTTATTCCTAGCATTTGAGTTCCCACCTATTCCTGTTGGAATAAACATGCTCCCTCCAACCATATTTCCTGAGATGCCCCTTTCTATCACTTCCCCCCTATTAACCATCTTTGTATATTTCGTATTACAAAAAAGGCTATTCTTTTAGAGAATTTATGGTTTCAACCTCGACTAAAAAATGTGTGCCTTCAAGAAAACACTTGTAGAAACTTCAAATGGAAAGCAGACTAAATTCATAAATTTTTCTACATACTATGTTACTAAGAGGTTATCTTGATTTAAACTAAAGACGTCTATTGTTCTAGAAATTTTGAATGTGTGAAGATTGAATTATTTACTGAACAATTCTTCAAAATCCTCACATTCCATTCCTTGGTTCAATTTATCCTGAACTGCTAATTCCCACCATTAGCATGTCAAATCCTTTAGCATATATGTTTTCAACTTTACCTTTAACTCTACTAGTGTCCTATGGAAATCAATGATTCGACTCATCTTATTCAACCAGAATTTTTATTTTATTGATTTATAGTTCCCCTGAAATTTGGGTGGGTTTGCCTTTTGGAACTGAACTGAATGATCCACTTTTTGAGGCTCATCATGCTAATTCCTCGTTTCCACCACATGAAAAGCCTGAAAAATACTTTTCACCAGCTATTGGTTCACCCATGGTTCATGTGAAACCACATTTTTAGTAGTCTCTTTTGGTTGATTTCTACGATTTCTACCTAATTCCATTTTATATAACCAAAAAAACTCTGTTTAGTCTCACTCACTAGTAACTGAAGGCTTAAAAACACCAATTTACCACATCAACACATATAACATTCACCCATTTCTAAAATCCAACCATCATAATTACTTTCATTTTATTGAAAATACCACAATAATTTTCTTCCAAAATCAAACCATTTTAACCATTTCCCAAAAATCAACACTGTATGACCATTTTTAGAGATAATTTACTCATAATGAAAAATGATGTCCTAGTAGGAATTCTTACTATTAATGAATGATATGAAATTACCATCAACTAAACCCATGACGATGAGGTGATAACTCAAATAGAAGTTTCTTGAAAGACTTATCTACCCAAACACCATAGTAACTTGAATTTTGGCATAAAAAGGTCAGTTAAAAATTTATATTATATACTTTTCAATTTCTAATAGTCCTATCTCCTTACTACAATCCTAATAGACATACAGACTGATAATTTATAACATGAAGGTCTGAATAAGATTGATATCATTTGTCCCAAATTGAAAGATCGACAGGCAAAGACTGGTACCATTTGTAATATCACACCCCTCCTCATTGTCTTAAAAAGAGGCAAAGGTACTACCAAGCCATAGGTAATACCCCCAAGGAACTAAAGGCTAGTAATAAATTTCAAGGGCCTCAAGATCATTTGGGGGATGATTTTACCTTTAAAGGTAAAAATAACAAAACCAACTTAAAAACAAGCATTCAATCCTCTATATGATGCATAAACAACAAAGTATAACTCAAAACACAACCAAAACAATAAACCATGTCAGAGTACAGGTGGAAACCAAAATAAATACACAAAGAGAACAAAAAGACTAAAAAAACTCAAGACTCTCAAGTGAAATCAACCAACAACACCCAAACCACTCTAAGATCCAACTCCACATGCCTCAGTTACGGTATCAAAAAGCATCGCTAAAGAAATGAGATACCCTACCATTACCTGTCACTCAATATATGACATCTGCCAACAGACAACAGTTCCAAAGAATGGGGTGAGTCTAAACCTACCAGGATTTCCCCTAAGACATCCCAACTCATGCAACTATGAAAAAACTTGTTAGCACATTTATATAAAACAATTTAAAAGTATTTTAAAATAGTTTATATCAAAAGAGTAAACATGTTCCAAGGAGAAAATTTACATGCATGAAACCTTTCTCAATAATTTAGAATAACCATTACCATGTCTCCACACACACACATACACACTCACAATTCATGTTGAGCTGATAGTTCCATACTTATGAATGGTCTCTCGTTGACCCAGTAAGTTGTCACAAGGTTACCAATACCAGGTGACCCAATGGAACACGCCCCTTCCACATGGTCATGTATATGAATACAATCACAAAAAACAGGAATGCCAAATACCATTCAAAACCATTACACATAAAACATTTCTTTTATTGAAAAAATTTCAACAAACCTTTTTTTATGTGTCAAAACAAACCCACAATTTTAAAATTCACAATTTTAAAATTATTACTGAAGAGAATTTTCCACAAAACCATCAAATTTACACAATTCCAAATCCATACCCCCAAGAGAGGTTTCCATCAATAATCAGAAATGGATTTCAATGCAATTTAAAGTAATTCATTTAAGGAAATCTAATCCTTCAAGTTCTAAGTAAATTGGAGTCGGGAGAGAAGCCACATACCTCTCAATAGTTGGCGAAAATGAAGAACGACACAATGATTCTCTAAAATATGGCTTAGATCTTCTCCCCTTCAATCAAATCAAGCATATTACATCAAGAATATCATTAATGAACATGTATATATACACTAAAAATTTGATATATGATTATAGAAGATAGAAGAAGACCCGATCTATGAATAACGACCAAGAATGATGACTTACCGATGAATTTGGGCGTACAACACACTTTAATTCACCTAAGAATCACCTTTTTATTCAAAGGAATCATATTTAAATCCTAGAGAGAAAAAAATAATTTGATAATAAGGATAATTTGTGTGAAAACTAGGGGTTTAGGTGTTAATTCAGATTAAATCCATAATTAGAGGGGTTCCAACTATACGCCGCACGGTTTTGTGCACCATGTGATAACCATGTACTGCTACTATCTCAATCCACCCCTCACATAGTTAGATCATATGTTTAGAAAAAACATGTTCCAAATGTACATTTCCTCTTTTTTTAGAGTTTCATATTTCCCCCTAGGCACTCGCATATTTTGACCAAACCATGTATAAATCGTGCACCTTCCTAGTTCCCATTATTCTAACTTACACGATTTCTTGGAGATGGTGCACAGTTTATAATAACCATGAAAAAACCATGCACCACTATAAAATCCTTCAATAAATTCCAAAATCTTTTAGAACCTCCTGAAACTCAACCCGATCATTATATAAACTTAGAATACCGGAATAAAGTGTCATTTACCAAAAACTAGGGGTGATACAATTATGGTAATATAACCCTTGGTTTTAGTATGGGTTTTAGTGAAGAATGTTATCTGAGGAAGAATTTATTTTCCTATTTTGGACATAAGTATAATGGTATTGGAAACCTTTAGAGTTTATCTTATCTTTGATATTAAGGTAATAATATTCAATTTAGAATATTTGATTTTGTAAAAAAAAATTGTATAGAAAACCATAACGGTTAAAAAGTGATTTGATGATTAATTTTATTTTTCAGGATGTTCATCATATTATTGGGATCATTACAGGATTTATCTTAATATAGTTTTAGAAAAGGACAACCCATAGATCAAGTGATAACCTGTCACATCTGGTATGGTCGTGAGGTTGGAACCCACAAGTGAAGGGTGAAAAGGGTGCATCACCTACCACTCACCTATGGGATTTCCTGTTTAGTATGCCATTTTTAGATGTAAAAGTTTTGAAAGATAATGTTTATGTTAATTTTTGGGAGCATATTATATGATCAAATAATTTTCAATTTTGGTATTGTTTAGGTGATTAATGATATTTTGGTCATTTTGGATATAATTGTACCTTGGACTAACCATTTTATTTAATGTTTAAAGATATTATGAATAACTTATTATCCTTTTGTGGATTTCTTAATATGTTACAAGTTGATTTTAGTGCATTAGGGATGAAAAAAATTCATCTTAAATACTCATCATTTGGAGAAAATATGAATTTGTGGTGGAAATTGATTAGAGGATGAAATTTTACTTGTCAGGTATGTATATTTCTTTATGTTTTTAGTCTATATGGAAAATGAATTTATCAACTATATGAAAAGGATATTGAAATAAATTTTTTATCATATTATCATCATTTCCGATGAATTGATAATCTTTTTCTCACCACTTTGGATTACGGTTTTATTATTGTTAACTTTCTCATGATCATTCAATTTATTGTGATCATTGATCTCTGTACATTAATTTTATTCAATGTATATATTTTCACTTATCACTAATTTTATCCTATTTGGAACCCTAGTATGTTTTATTCTGTAAGACCTGCCTACTTCTATTTGTCACATTTCAAGTGGGTTCTTTATTAATCCTTTTTATGATGTGGGATTTCAACAAAGTATTTTGAAATGTTAAACCTATGATCATTGATTTTAATTTAAAATTTATAGGAAAAATTTTATTAAAGGGGATAGAATGTAACAACCTAAGATTTAAAAAAATAAAAACTATGTTCGATAGCGTATACGACATGCAACACCGAGCCTAAACGAACCATGAAGTATTATTATTTAAATATGAATGTTAAAACCTAGCTGTTAAATTGGAAGGTTTGAATAATATATAAAACTTTATTAAAAATATATAAAGATCATACTCAATATAAATTTATTGATGAATTCTGAGTAAAAAATCACTCAATTTTTAGTAGAGTTGTTTTATTTTTCAAAAAATACATTTTCTTCAAAAAATGGTTTTTATTGATTTTTGTGAGAAAATTAATTTTTGGAAATTTTATAATTTTAATTTTATAAAAAAATATATCAATTTTTAAATCAACTTGTCAATATTATCTTAGAGTGATTTTTAGGATTATTCAGAAAAGATTGATTTTTTTCAATGAATAGTGAAAATACATATTTTTATTGAAAATTATATTTTGTTTTAAAATATTAACAAAGTAAAATTATATAAGGATTAGTTTTAAAATTTAATTAGTTCATTTTTATTAAAAAATAATCTAATTATAGTTCATTTAATGATTTTTATACTTGAATTTGTTATAAAAACATTTTTATACATAAAAAGGCATTTTTTGAAGAACTGTTTTTAGCCACATTTTATGGGATTAATTTTAAAATAAACACAAATAATTCGATGAATTGAATATTAAAAAATTAATTTTATAATTTTAATCATGTGGTCAAATTTTTTTAAATATTCCCTTTTTATTTTTGTTCAATATAAATAGTAACAATATTAAATAATTGCCACCACAGAAGAGGTAAAATGGGTTAATTAAGGGTAAAAATAATGTGATAAGAACTAAAAAATAACTATTATAGTTTACTTATTTTTTGGATGATTATATTTCAACTATAATCATTCAAAGTTCAGATATATAACCTTTTTCCCATTTTTCTATGATTTTGTCTTTATAATATTTTGTGTAAAGAATAATAAAAAAATGTCACTCACTTTGTTTTATTATCATTAAATCATTGATATTGGAATAAAAAGAAGGTATGTTTAGTTAAAAATATTAATTTGAAATATAAATTATTTTTTATCATGGTAATTTATTTTTAAATTCTAGTGAATAAATAATTACCCTAGAACTTATGCAACACTAACATGATATTTATTCAATTAACAAAAAATTAAAATAAATGATTTTAAAATTATTAAAAGTAATATAAGTTGAAATAATTATTGTTTTAAATGAATTTTTTAGGTAAAAATAACTTATTAGGGAAGTTTTAAATGATTTCATTCTAATTCCATCTTTGTATTTGTGTTTTTTAAGTCAAACTAAATGAAAAGTTCCAAAATTGACATTAATGATATTTTATTAAATTATATAGAATTGATAAAAATATAAACTTCGAAAAAGTGATTGGGATATTGTTGAACATATCAACCATGGTCTATTTGTGGTTTAATTTTTCTTTTATAGTAACTATATTTACCACTAAAAAGTAAAAACATTGTTATCAAGATAATTATCAAAAAAGGTTAAAGTGAGTTAAAACAAAGAGATAAGGATAAAAATACCTAAACTTGTTTAAATTTTATTATATGATATTATTTCAACCCATACTCATCCTATATTCAAATAATATCTATTTTAATCCTTTTATACAGGAAAATTAATTTATATTAATTTCATACCTTGTAAAATTCCAAGAATGCCCCTCCCCACTCTTATAAAAGGGAAATAACTCTCCTTGTTTTCGTCACACTTCAAAATTTTCTTAGTTCAAAAATACCAAAAAAAATATCTTCCTCAAATCCCTCCCTATATTCTAGAGGCCTTATTTTGGGTAGAATACCAACCTCATAGGGTTTAATGTGTATAGAAAAAGAAGTTATCCAAAGAAGAGGTATAATCTTTAAACGAATGTTTTTGTTTTATTTATTCTTCAGCCTCATTAATATATTATTAAACCATGATGATATAATAACCTTAATATCTACTATATACTAATATGTTATTATTTTAGTTTCATAACCTACATCCACATCCTCTTCCATCAAATGGGAAATGAAATCATCATTCGTGTGTACAACGGACTACAACCTCGCGAACTGATGTAATTTGTTTTTCAACACGGCCTATCAAGACTATTTATAATGATGAATTTAATGTATATCAGTTATATTAATGATATATTTATCATTATTTAAAATTATTATATCATATATTTTATTTACCTTCTATTCATAGAAAAATGATAACATTGTTCGTGCGTATATGTTGATTACAACCTCCATGAAGCGATATGATTCGTTTTTCATTACTGCACCACATGAATGGTAAATATAACTATATATAAAAAATGATGAAATTTACGAGATAATTATCATTCTATAAATATAAAATAATACCTACCTTCTTTCAAATATGATTATTGAAAAATATAAATGCCACTAATGCGTACGTACGACCTACTGTCTCCATGATTGTAACATGGTTTATTTTTGATAATTATCACTAATACAAAAATGGTCTTTAACCTCAGTTTTTTTTAATTTTGACGTCGGTTTTTAACCGATGTTGAAGTTGCCGACGTAAAAAATATGACTTTTTACGTCGGTTTTTTAAAACCGATGACAAATATTGAATTAAATTTGTTATTAGCATCCGTTTTATAAAAAAAAGTCGCCAAAAAATCAATATGTGTCATTTTTTGTGTCGGTTTCCTTAAAAACTGACAATAAAAAGTTAAAAAAATAGTCTCGGCGTCTGTTTTTAAAAAAAAACTAACCCCATAAATGAAAAAAAAACTATTTTTGGTGTCTATTTTTACAAAAATTGATTCCAAAAAGTACCTTTTTATTCCTTCATGTTTTAGAGCATTTCTCAAGCTTCTATTTGATAGGTTGTGGAGCAAAAATAGAGTTACAGATCAAAAGTTATGGTTGTTGGAAGTTGGACTTGTCAATGTTTCGATTGGTACAACTCATTTCAAATAAATTTTGATAAACATAAATTAAAATTGCATACAGCAAATGAAAATGGTGATCGATAATTAAATTTACACCACAATTGTTAAATATCATTCAGATGTTCTATATTTGTAACTTGAAAATAATAATAAACTATCTCTATAAGCAAGCTAATAGAGTAGTTTTGAAATGAAGGACAATAATAACAATGAAAATAAATAATTAGAATAGGTACCATGTTTAAATTATTGATTGAATCCACGTTGAAAACTTAATTGAATTGAAGAGGATGAAAATGTTGAACAACGGATATAATGTATTTAAATATAGTAAAAGAAAATATTTTGGATAGCGTTGTATGGAAATGTAGGTGGGATTCTAAAAAGTTAAGCGCATGTTGTGAAAAAATTGAAATTTTGATCCAGCGTATTGGCGAATACTCTTTGGCATCAGTTTTGTAGAAAACCAATGCCAAAATTGCCAATAGATATCTTTTTTGGCATTGATTTCGAAATAGACTGATAGTAAAAAGTAAAAAAGAAATTATTTTTTGCATCGGTTTTTAAAAAAACCGACGCTAAAATTTAAAAGAAAACACCTTTTCGCGTCGGTTTTTAAAAAAACAGAACTGAAATCTAAAAAAATATTTTTGGCCTCGGTTTTCATAAAAACCGACGCCAAAAATGAAAAAAATTATAATGTTTAACATAATTTCTTAAGCTTTTATTTGACAGGTCGTGGAGGTAAAACGGAGTTATGAAAAAAACGATGCGAAAAAAAAATTATTTTTGGCATTGGTTTTCATAAGAACCGACACCAAAAATGAAAAAAAATTACAATGTTTTAGATAATTTCATAAGCTTCGATTTTACTGGTTGTGGAGCTAAAACGGAGTTATGGATTAAAAGTTATGGCCTTTGAAAGATGGACTTGTTGAAGACTTCTATTAGAGAATATCAACTTATGATAACCATAACTTTTAATCCGTAACTCCATTTTTACTCCACGACCTGTCAAATTGAAGCTTAGGAAATAATATAAAACGTAGTAAAAAAATATAATTTTTGGTGTTGGTTTTTATAAAAAACCTATGCCCAAACTAGTTTTTTTCCTTTTGGAGTCAGTTTTTTAAAAAAAACCGATGCCAAAAATTCTCCGGAAAATTATATTACGTCGGAGTATATGAAACCGACGTCAAAATAACGACGTTTAAAAACATTTTTCTACTAGTGTATCTTTGATGATTGGTTATAAAATTATAATTTATGTATATTAGAATTATAATTACATCATGATTATTATTCTAGAAATTATGAAATACTGACCCCTTTGACCATGGTCAACATACCATAGCTGTTTTAAAATTATGAACTGAACGTCCTAAAAACACCCGATGTAGACTTAACTAATTAAGTATCTAATTATTAATTTTAAAATAAATGAAATAAATGATTTAAATATAATATATTAATCTAGGAAAATGTTATTAAGAAATAAAATAATTGATAAATGTTTATTATAAATTTGTTAAAGGACATACATATCATGTGTGAACTCAAGGTAAGAGATTTTTGTCTCACTTTTACTTCTGTGAGACACATGACATATTCACCACTTGATTTTTATGTGGTTCATATAATTACCATTGAATTTATTTTATGATTATTATCATGATAATTATAGGATATATATATATTATTATATATCCACATATTTTTCTTTCTTTTTTTGGGATTATGATTCAAAAGTTACCAAAACGGTAAGAGATTTATGTTTCAATTCTATTTTAATTGGGATTATTTATTCTTGAAATTTATATTGAGGAAATTATATTATCCTTATCTAATAAATCAATTTAATTTGCGTCTAATTTGGTTATTTTTGTATATTTTAGGTTTTTATCTAATTTTCCTCACTTTAAATACTTAAGAGTCTCACAAAATGTTTTTAAGGAAAATCGACCTTATTTATCTCTTTGATCGAAAATCAGTTTTCTTCAATGCCAATGTATTCAAATAATGTTTTCAAGAATGATTTTAATATTATTTTATGATTATTTAAATGAATTTTTACCAATGATTTACTTTTTAAAAATTGGTTTAAAAGGAATATTCATTTCATTTTCCAAATGATGTACTTTTGACTTTTTACAAAAAATGTGGAAGAAATATTTGTTTTAATGTATATGGCATAAATAGAATTTATGACCTTCATGACCGGTTAATGATTTGAATCTTCCTTTAAATGTTTCTGAATTTATTTTCAAATAAAATGTTTTCCATAATATTTTGGAAATTTTTATATTTCAAAGAATTAATTTCCAAATGGAAGGGGTATTTTCCTCAAGAATATTTTTAATCTTTGTAGAGCATTTCTATTACTAAGTGACAACAACCTTTAATATTATGGATTTATTCTAAATTATGTCTATATGTATCTTACACATATACCTAGTTTATTCTCCATTCCTTTAATGGGGTAATACATTCCTTAAGTTCATTTCTCAAATGCCTTCTTTATTAAATCTCCTTTGATTATGACATGAGGTAAGATTATGCAACCCATTTCTTTCCATGGGTAATTATTATGTTTATGAATTATGATAAATTTCCTTTTGAGGCACACATGATCATGAATTATTATATTGGGTGTACCCATTAATCACTCTAATGCATTGGGTAATATTTTAGACTCACGAGATATTGTGTATGGGATTAGGGAGTAAATCTAATCGAAAATGAGACTTTATGCACCATGTGATATTGTCTTGGAAGTTAACCTTGACTTATGGTTATTTAATGTTTTGTATTTATTCTACTTTTCATAAGTTTCCATGATCTTATTATACTACATTCTTTATGTTGTGCTCCCATGTGATTAGTCACGAGCCTTATCTTTTATGATATCATGTTATACATTTGTCTCACATTGAACTTCCTTGTCATGTTTATTTCCTTATTGAGCATTTGATATCACCCTTTATTATGTTTTAATTTCACCATGATATAAAGGAAATTTTTATCTATGATGTTTCTAATAAGGGGATAGTTATGGAGAACCAAGTAAGGGAAGATGTAGATTTTTTTTATGAACGAGTTGTTTATGTATCCACGTTTTTAAAGACACTAATCCTTTATGATCCTAGAATGGATCATCATGTTTTATAATGAATATTCATATAATAAGGTGTAATATATATATATATATATATATATATTCAGGGTCACTATAACCGTCCTCTTCTTAGGATTTCCAAGCTCACCGTCAACCCCTATTGCACATGGCTAGGCTTCATCACCGCATGCAGACTTCCTTTTCTTGGGAGATCCAATTTCACTGCCATAACATGCTGAATTAATACAAATCATCTGGAGATATAAGAATGTTATAATCCAAGTCGAGTCCATCTTCAACCTTCAGACTTTACAGTTAGATCTCATATCTTCCACCAGGGATTCAAACACTATTCAGATCGAACACTACAACAACTCCATACATGAATTTATTATCCTGAAACGCCTTAGAATTCCTAGAAACTTCATCCCTCCCAATAGAACTTTGAGATTAATTTAGAAACCTCCACACTACTAAAAAATAGACATTTAACAGTGTTGACCTTTATCATCGCTAGCAAAAAACGTTGATAAAGGTATCTTTTATCAGTGCTAAAAAAGGGTAACCTTTATAAGTGCTTTTATGTAGGGATGATAAAAAGCATCCTTTATTAGCACTTTATTTTTAACGCTAACAATGAGTACCCTTTATTAGTGCTTTTTTTTGTGTTGATAAAGGTCTAGAATAAATTGAAACAATCAAACAAATAAAAAATAAAAATGAGTAAATTAAAAAAATATTAACTATTGTATTAATTAAATAACTATTGATAAAAATGAATAAAATGAATATACATATATAAAAATTATAAAAATTAATAAATATTATGTATTACATATATAGATATATAAAATGAATAAAAATAAATAATTAAACAAATAAAAATTAACAATGAGTAAATTAAGTGAAATATTAAACATTTTATTAATTAAATAATTATTGATAAAAGTGAATAAATTTAATATACATATATATATATTATAAATATTAATAAACAGTATATATTAAATATAGATATATAAAATGAATAACTTGTAATAATTAAACAAAAATATGAAAATGAATAAATTGTAATAATTAAAAAAAATTAAAAATGAATAAATTAAAAAAAATTAAAAAATTTATCAATGAGATAATTTTTATTAAAAATTATTTAGTTTAATATATATATATATATTAATTATAAATATTAATAAATAATATATATTAAACATTAATATATATAAAATGAGTATAATGTAATAATTAAAAACATGTTAATATCTTATTCATTTTTAATGTTGTATGATTTTTCAATTTAACATATATCAAACACGTGTTACAATGATTTCACACATATATATGCAATTAATTCATATTTATATATAAAACACACACAAATATTTACAGAATTAATGAAATCTTATATATATAGAAACACATACACCTGATATTTATGTAATTTATTCAAATTTTATTATATTTTATAATTTCATTATTACATGATACATTTGATATATTATGTTTTTAATCGGCCAATATTATTTATTTATTTTTAATATTATTACAGTTATGTATTATTTATACATTTTTAATATTTTTTAATATTTTTAATTTAATCACTTTCTATTATTAATTTATTTATATTTATTTACTATGTATTAGTATTTTTCATATGTATTCATCTTTACTTCAATATTTATATATATTTTTTAATAATGTATATTTAGTTAATAAAACTTATCCATTTTTTCAATATTTTTAATGTGTACTACTTTTTACCGAAACAACTCAGCCATGGATTTGGAAAATCTAAATCCATGACCCCATGATTTATTAATAAAATTAAATGGTACAAGGGAGGAGGGAGAAAGTCAAGAAGACATAACATGCTCACAATTGAAAGCAATAAACAGATCATCGAGATCCCAAGTTCCTCAGATATCATCCTCTGTCCTTTGGGTGTTGACCATACTGCCATGTCGTGACCCTTTGTGGGGCCACACATTCTTCATTTGATGATGATGTAGATGAAGCCTCTAAGGTGGTGTATATCCTGAATTTCAAAGATAGATCTTGAAACTCCATTTCTGGATTGGAGCAGAGTCCATCTTTGAAGTTAATAGATAATAACCTCTGCACTATTATATAATCATTGTATCCAAAGACATCTGGCTCTATTGATGAGAAGGTTACCTCAAGTTGTGAGAAGTACCATTTAGTTGCTTCTGTGCTGATTCTAGTAATGGGCCTTTCACACTTATGGCCCACTGGGGTTACAATGTTTTAATTCTTTTCCCGTGCAGAAGCACATTCTTCATGTGAGGCTCTGCTAGAGGAAACCTAGGCATTTTTCATTAAATACTTAAAATGGGGTGGATAAGCCCACCCCACATTCTCAACACTCTTACTAGAGGGAGCAATAATTAGATGCTCAATCTGTAAGGGGAAAAACTATTTCTCAACACTTTTTCTAAATTACACCTAGTCCTTACATAATGTTTCCAATCCCTATGAAATTTTAACTATAAGGCTACATGAGTTATTAGGATGGACAATAGAAACTTTCTTACATGAGCTTAGTGGAGACTCAGATTTAGTAGGAAGCACACAATTTACCAAATCCATGTCCCTCAATGGTTGTCCAAGATGAGACGAACTGGATCTGAACTTACTGAGGGAACCAATTGGAAACCATCTTTATCAACAATGACCTTGGAGGAAAGTTCCTTCTTTCCATCAATACTTCTTGTTCTATGAGTCTCCACACTACTGTAAGGAACAACACTAATGTCACTGAACATAGGAAAATCAGTATCCCCAATTTGTAGAGTAGGAAGAGAAGATTCTAAAGCAGTAATATTTTTGTCCCTTGATGGGGACATGTCCTGAACTTCCAAAACACAAGCAGCTACAATAGATGACTGCTGCTCAAAGGTAGAAATATCAGCATAAAAATCCACCTTAAAATCATACCTACCAATATGTGGATGACCAATAATAGGTTCAATAGGACGATCACCAGAATCAACCCTTTGAGAGTCTGCAGTTGGAGAGAATTCCTTACATGGAACACTTATCATGTGCACCCCAACAACATACATATTCAATGCAACTTGCCTTTTTAGAACCTTAGAAAATGAGCAAAGATTATACTCCAAATTAGCAGCAACAACTATAATTTTCATCAGAGGCTCAAAAGAGTTTATCTTAGCACTAGACAAGGAATTATTAGCCGTGTTCTTCTTATGTGTGCTACTACGAGACTTTGACTGTGATGGTGTCTTGACATGCATTTTTTTCTTTCCCTTACGGGATTTTGAGGAAATTATCTATTTATGAATTATCTATTGATCCGCTAATTCTTTTTCAGCTTCTTCAACAAAAGATTGAACATCATAATTTGATTCCTCTTCGGCAACATTAGTCCAAGACTTTATTACATGAAACTTATTAAATCCAACCATTTTTAAACCAGCATGAGGATCCCAACTGTCTATCTCTGTAGTATCCCAGACAATCTCTTGCTTCTAGTGGTGGCCTCCACCTGAGTAGAATTAATACACATATCCCAACAAGACAATCCAGAACAACCGATTGGTTCACAAAATGTTGTGAATTAGAAAGACTAATATTTCTAGAAGTACTATGTAGTCCAGTCTTCAAACCCCTCTTTTTTTAAAACATAAACTTTCCTCATGTCCTCTACCAGATAAATAAGAACAGAACATAGAGATTTTTCAATTTTATGCCTCATGGAAAAATATCTTACATTATGAACAGAATTGAGGCACATTCTTATAATCAATGCACAAATTGAATTCATCTCCATCTATTAAAAGGAACACCCTATTAACTAGAGTAGAGAACAAGTCAACTTCCACAAAAAACCGAGTGAAATGAACATATCTATCCAATTAGGTTTAATTGTACATCATTATGGGCACTCCAATTGTTGAAGGAATATCGTATAGTATTATGGGGTTACCAAATACCCAGCTCAGTCCATAAACCGAAACCCACACCTGGACAAAGGAATTGCTAACCTCTAAGGGATTGAAATTCTGATCCCATTGATAGATGTGAAGGATTCCTAGTTTGAGCTAAATTGATATTAGACCCTAGGCCATCGTCTTCAAATCATCAGAGGGAAATGGCATGTGGAAGATCCTAATCCCAAAGAAACGCACTTCTAGTTGGTAAAACCCCAGATGTCTGATAGTCGATCAACCAAATCATCAATTTTCAAAGGTTTGGATCCCTTGGGAAAAAATAATCGTGTGATTATAGAAAACTTACTGATTTCTATGTACTTTGAAATGGCATCCAGATTCACTTTGACAAAGGAAATATTACCCTTGCGGTGAATCCCTCCAACAACGGATCCCTTGAAGAGAGAGAAATACCGATTGGTAGTACCCTCGTATAGTTTGTTATCCACCATTACCCCTCTACAAATGATCTTTCGATTATCCATTCTTAAGGAAACATGTTTGTGGGAATCAAATCACCCATGGGTGAGGAAAACATCAAGTAGAAGACCCAGAACCTCCATTTTGAAGCCCTATATCACCATCTGGGTAGAGCGAGAAGCTCTCACCACCCCCACCCATCCCTCAAAAGTGTACTCATTTTTAATTATTCAATTTCACTCATTTTTAAAATGTATATATTTAAGATTATATATTCATTAATAATGTTAAAAATAAATTTTTAAATAAATATTTATAAATAAATATATTTATAAATGTATATTTACTATATTTATAAATTTATAAATTTATAATTATAAATAAATAAATATTATTTATATAATTATAAATAAATAATTGTATAGTTAAATAATTATATAATTATAATAATATTATTTAAATAATGAATATACAATATTTATATTTATATTTATATTTATATTTATTTATTATATATATAATTATATAAATATATATAATGTTATAAATATATAAATATAATTTTTTAAAGTATTCATATATTTATAAATAAATAATTATATATTTAAATAATTATAAAATTAAAATAAATATATTTAAATATTGAATATATTTACTATATTTATATTTCTATATATATACATTTATTATATATATATATATATAATTATAAAAATATATATAATGATATATATATATTTATAATTATAAATAAATAAATATAAATATATTTACAAATATATTTATTTATAAATTTATATTTACTATATTTATACAATTATATATTTATAATTATAAATAAAAAATATAATTTAACAGAAAGTATTTAGTTAATTATAAATAAATAATTATATATTTAAATAATTAAGAAATCATAATAAACAAATCTATAATTATATAAATATATTTGTATATTTTTATTTATAATTATAATTATAAATCCTTTATTAGTACTTCTTTAGCACTGATAAAAGGAGTCTTTATCAGCGCTTATTAATTCAGCATTGATAAAAGGTATCTTTATCAGTGTTTTTTAGAAGCACTAATAAAAGTGTCCCCAATCTATTTAAAATAACCCTAACCATGACTCATTCAGTCCCGATTCTCAGGCTATCATGGAACTCCCTTCCTGTCGGTGCTCCTCCTCTACATTCTATTAGATTAATCCAGGCTAGAATCCAAGGTATTTTATTTTCTCCTTTTCCTCTCTCACTGATTTCTTTTTTGGATTCCATGGTTTGTGATTTTGGAGTGTTCTCATCCATGAAGAAACATACTTCTCTTATCCCATAACACTAGTCATGATTGGTCTCTCTATTTCTTCCTCATTGTTGGCATTCTTATCACCACCTTCACCAATGGCTCTTTGCATTGTTAGCACTATCGTTGTTACCATCACCATTTTCCACATTGCTCCACCGACCATTTCCATTAATCATTCCCCTAAAGCTACATGGTCACTGCATATCCTAGATATCATATTAGACAATAATGGATCTTTTAGTAATGGAAAATGGAAATGGGTTGTGTGCTTCACATATAGTTTTGGGGACTCATTCTTTTCATCATCATAGTCTTTATAGCATCCCATAGAGTAAGATCTTCTATTATAGAGTAAGTAAGGGATGTTTGGTTCAAAATATTATTGATCATAGATAAGGGAATCATCACATCAATTGTATTAATTGACTCTTCATTTTTATAAACATGTTCCTATCACAAACAAAAACTAATTGGAAAATTACCTATTTAATGTGTAGTTAAATGGTGTTTATTATAATCATTTGAGTTTCCCCAAAAATATTATAGAACAAAATATAGATTTATACATGCTATCTTTAGTTGGAAGGACCAAGGTCTCCATGTATATTCTCCATGGCTTTAGGTCTCTCTGTGATGTTTTTTTAATGATACAAGAGTCCTAATTCTGTAAAACTACACTATTATAGGCCACGATGATTTGTATTTAACATTTTCCTTACTTCTTTTCAAAATAATGGTACATTGATAGCTATATTTATTTATATACATATTTTAATATTATATGAATTTCAATTTAATGTGATTTTTTAATGAATATTTGGTTCAAACAATATTGATTATCACCTTCTATTATTTGATTTTATGGTATTTTCTATTTTTTTGTATTTTATTAAATTGATAAAAAATAAATGCTTCTATTTAGAGAATTATATTTTTGAAATGTAATATGATAGAATGAATAATAAAAATTTCATTTAGGTTTTTTTTAATGTGAGTGTGTTTAGAGTATACATGGGATAAACATATTTTAAAAAAATAATAATTACCAGGTTTTATTTTGTTTTTGAAAAAAAAAATTCTTTAGTTTTTTTCTAATTAGATGTAATAAATAGTTTCTCCTTAAATATATAAACTACTTCATGATTTTATTTAAGGATAAGTTGATCTATATTAATTTCAAAATATTTAGATCATGTAGGATATGTAAGAGTTTATAATGTATGTATTTTAGAGTATTTTTTGGAAATAAATAATTTATTGTTAATTATCCATTGAAATATCTTATTCATGATTTAAATAATTAAATACTAATTAAATAACTCCATTTATAAGGGTTTTAGATTGGTTTTAAACATAGTCAATGATAGTGAATTATTATAACTTCGTTAGATTTGAGAAAACATGGGTTGTATAGAATCTTGATAAATTATTATGTATTTCACATGCTATAATAGAAATTTTTAAGTGATTATCATGTTTAATTATTCAATTATGGAATTTGATGTTATGATACCACATTATTTATAGTTTTTATATATGTATTGAATATTTTATTTTTTATATGAAATTGTACATAATATATATATATATATTAATAGGATAAATATATTCTTCAAATAATTTTACTGTAACCACTCAAAAATATGGTTTCAATAATCTTTATATTGTAAAATAAGCCAATATACATTTATAAATAATTTTTTGACTGCGGGAACTATATGAATTATTATAAAATGTAACATGCTTTTTTTAGACATTATAATTTTAGGAAATGGAAAAATTTTGTGACCTTTATTTCGTAAGTCTCATTTTTATCTTTGTATACATTTTTTACTAATTTTTTATCAAATGTTTTTTATTTACTTGTCTAATAAATCTTTCTCTGGAGTATTTTTTTAGATAATTATTGGATTAAACATAAATGGTAACTATTTTTTTGTTGAATTTTGATAAATCTTTCCTTATAATATTTTCTTTGAATAATCACTTGAGATTATTTTAAATTATTTTTAATATAACTCTGAATGTATTATTATAATATTTTTCTATAAGAAATACATAAGTGGATGTGATATAAATAATTTTTATCATGTATTAGAGTATGATGGGTATTATGTGAGGTCTAGGTATGGTATGTTAGAATGTGTGTTACTATATACATGTTAATTATTCATTGAGGGCTATGGTGAGGGTGATGTGACATTTTTATTATTGTCTGTTCTTATTTATGGGTTTTCAGAAGTTAGTTTTAACTAATTTATTATGTCACCTATTGTGTGGTTCTTTCCTAAGGAAACCTATTTTGTTAAGACTTCCCCATAGTCTGAATGCACTTGTTAAAAAAAATGGATATGCTATATCCATTTCATGATTTGGATGTAATAAGTACATGTGATGGTTATCCCTGAGGGATAGTCTTGGATAATAGGGGTCTGAGGTCAAATCTCATGGTATATATTATGTCGTTATTTCTAGAGGGAGATAAATATTTTTCTGCTCCTCTTTTGATTTAAATTTTATCCTCTTATTAGTGAAATAATTTGAATATTAGGGAACAACCATGGTATAAACTTATAGAATGATTAGTATAATTCACTAGTATGAAATGAAGTAGGTATATTTTATTATCATGGTGTCTTGGTTAGTACACAATGACTTGACTTACATGTGTATTTTGAGTGTTACTACATTGAACATATACTCAAATATATGAATTTTTGTATATTTTTGGGGCCCTTTTAGCATTTTCTTATTTATTTTTAGACTCACACACTATACATGAACCTTAGTGGATATAGAGATCTTATATTTGAGGTATGTGTGAGGGGAAAAGACCAGTAACATAGATTAGAGTCTGTGCATCTCAGTGGGAATTAGTTGATTTTCTCGTCATATTTTTAGGGACATTTTATAATTTTGAGATGAGATTTAACATTTTAAATTAAGATGTAGTAATTTAAAAAATTTTATGGTGAAAAATTTCATCCTCAACAGCTTAATCTCTTGAAAAATTATTATTGCATTTTTTTGCTTAAGAATCATCCTCCATATCTTCTATGTTGCTTGAACTACTCTGAGCAGTAGTCATCCAAAATGCTCATCAATACCTGGTATGGGATGAATAATTCTTAGATTAGTTTAAGAAATATAGGTTCATTTCCAAATATATAAAGGATGAGTCTCACGAAACAAAATGCAATAATAATTATTCAGGAGATGAAGATGATGAGGATGACAATTTTCTATAACTTTCACCTTTGGATGAACTAAGAGGATAACACCTACCATAGTGGATTAATTCTTTTATTGAATTCAATTACCCATTTCCTTTAAAATGGATGTAAGATAATTGTTTGACAAAGAGTATGAAGATGGAGTTATTGAGTTCATCAAGTTTTCAATAGAGCATCAATATGACCCTTATCAAATCGTTTTTCAGTATTTACATTTTTGTTATTCAAGATAAATTAAATGTCTGAATACTAAAGGAAATAATGTATTCTGCACATGATTATGTTACTAATCCCGAGGAAGGATATACTATTGATGGTGAAACTACTGAATTATTAAGGTATCAACAACATGTTGATAAAAAAATAACAATGATGCAATATCACAATGTTGGATAAAATTATCAAGGAAAGATGTCATGGTATAAAATTTGAGGTTGGTTGGAATGAATGTGGCCAAAATATTGACCCAAACATGTTAATGTTCATTAGTTATGTTGGGGTCACAATGAGGATTAATGTGCCGATTGATTTTGATTTGTGGTGCCATGTCCAGTTTGTAACAAATGAAACCCTTTGGAATGATATAACAGTAATTTTAAGATATACTTTCTATATTTTACCAAAAAATTATATAATGAAAAGATTATTTAATTTTAATTTTCCTTGAAGAGTTCATTTATTTTAGAATATTTTTGTATGTAATTTATCATAATGGTCATTAGAAGAGAACATAGAGGCTTTCAGACTCTTCTTACCAAGCTACATCTTAGGGATGCTTTGGGAAAAGTAAATCCCCACCCACCAATAGGTTATTCACACATTATAAATTAAGAAACATATATTTATTTCATTAGTCGTCGTAATGAGAAATCATCTCAGGTGAATTACAGTCGATAATATATTATTTGAAATTATTTTTTTATCCAATTTGATTTAAAAAAATTAATTTATGAAACAAAAAAAGAGTGATGAAAATAAAGAACATGCATCAAAACCAAAGTACCCTTATCGCAAAGAAAGGATGGGGTTAAATTCACTAGATAAGAAATTGGTATGTAATTTAAATCAAAAATAAAAATTTTATGTGATATAAAACAACATATGTTCCATTGTTTATATATAGATTGATGAATCAAAATATGAATCCACTTCTATCCCACATCATGTGCTATGGAAGGAGGCTCGTGTAAATAAGCAGAGTAAACTAGTTGATGAAAACACAAAAGAAGTATGGGAATCATGTGTAAGTATGACATAATAGTAATTTGTTATGATTTATTATATTATTATATAAAAATATATATTTATGTCCATATTTTTTTATACGGTTTAGAAATAAGAATCGGTAGTGACCGAACCAGAAGAAAAACTACTTTCAGTAGCTTTGAAGCGGCCAAAACAATATGATCATGTTAAAGGATTATGTTTTGGAGTGTCTCCCAAAACATATTTTGAGAAGAAAAAACCACATGAAGATATATATATTATGGTGAAAGGATTGCAGACACAAATATATGCTTTGCAAGATATTATTGTTCATCCTGTTTGGACATACTAAAGTACGAGAAAGGATCAAAGAGATCTGGTAGTGGAAAAAGATCCGAACATGA
The DNA here is from genome assembly GCA_963277665.1 of Viscum album. Taxonomy (NCBI): domain Eukaryota; kingdom Viridiplantae; phylum Streptophyta; class Magnoliopsida; order Santalales; family Viscaceae; genus Viscum; species Viscum album. The sequence goes on from OY728127.1 coordinate 1,416,323,294, forward strand.
ACCAAATGAACCCACTAGCTTTGAGGCTAGTCATTACCCCAAACTGCATACCTTACCCATGGTAATCAATTTTTTCATTACTCTTTATCCTAAATGTGAATCAAAAAACATCTGATAACTTTATATTACTAAAATTCTACAGGGTACCATTATATGTGATTTTTATCTGTCAAAACCCACACACAGCCTTGTTTCTAGGGGTATGGTATATAATATCCAGTGAGACAAGCTACACCAAAAAGACCTCCCAAAATATCACATGAGAGTGGGGATTGAGGTAGCTCATGAGCCGACTGCTGAGTTGCCTATTCCATCTATTTGTATTTAGTGGGTTTTAGTTTTTTGCATTTTTTGACTAGAAATATATAGTGGCTATTTAAAATGACACTATATATGGTAAAAATATTTTTTTGCAGTATTTTAAACCACCAAAATATCAGACAGAATATATAGTGGTTGATTAAACCACCACTACATATTAATAATTATAGCAGTGGTTTAAACCACCGTTAAACCTTCGAGACTTTTAATTTCTAAAAACCACCGCTAAAAATCAAAATAACCACCACTAAATAACATTTCATGAAACTTCTTAGAAACCATAGCTAAATTGGTGAAAATGTTGTGAGATGATTCCTGATGCCAAATTTTTCATTGGTTTACAAAAACCTTCATGGAACCATTTGGCAGTGGTTTAAATGGCTGCCAAACAAAAAAAACCAACTCCATCCCCATGATTTGTTATAGTGGTTGGATTGGTTTAAAACAATATAAAAATGATATTAAAACAATAGGATTATTGTTGATCATAAAAAGGGAACAAAAACCTATTAAAAACAGGTTGGGGGATGGGAACATGGGAATTCATTCACCTCCGGTAATCAGGTTATAGTGGAAGGCTTCCAAATGAGGAGAAACATGTGTGTTGAATGAATGGAATGGGAGGAGATGAGATTTTTAGAGTAGGTAATATAGATGAGCATCGTGATAAAAGAAACTAAGGGATGTGTGACTATAGGTTGGATGTGTAGAGAAATGGGGAGTAGTGCAGATTAGTGTGGGGAGAAGGTGGGGAGTGAAAATTAGTGCTAATGTGTGAGGGTTGGAGTGGAAACATGAGAGAGTGACTAGGGACATTATTTATGTTTATATATATTTTTATTTTGGAACAAAATTTTTTATTTCATTTTGAAAAAGTCTAAAATGACCTAAATGAAAATAAGAGATTTTGTATTTTCACCTTTTAAAACTTATGACAAATAATTATAAATAATTGAAACATTTTGTGATACCCTTTTTATTATATAAATAATTTTTTTTAATTATGTTGAGTTTGAGCCCTTACATAAATCAAAGGCCCCAAGAATTACCTGGCCTGAATGATCTGATGATGATGGCCCCAAATACCAACTGAATATGGCTCAAAGGCCCGAAGAGATGACCTTGAAGGACCAACCGAGAAAAGTTTATCACTCCACAAATATATACTTCACATAACACCACCTCCTTATAATGTCAGGGGGGACATGAGTGATACTTTTCCTCTGGTAATCGTGTGATAATGGAAGGGTGTTGAATTAGGAGAAACGTGCATATAGGGTGAAGGGGATAAGATGAGATGAAAGTTACACTATAGGTAAAGTAGATGATGATCATGAAAAAATTAACCATGACATGCGCAACTGCAGGTCGACCACATAGAAAATTGGGGAGTAGTGCAGATCAATGTGGGGAGGTGGTGGGGAGTGCTGTAGTTTTCGGGCACAATAGAAGTGCCTATATGGAATGACCAGGTCAAATTTTTAGTCTTAATTTTTGAATAATAATTTTTGTATATAAATATAGACGTCATAACCAATGAAAATGATAGATTACTTGACCTGATAAACACTGGAACCAAAAGATAAGGATCTTCACCAGTAATTTATAATGAATTTATATACTGATCAAGAATTACCTGAACTTGTAAATCATTCTTTGTTGATGATTTAACTGATTTGATCTTGTCATACCATCATTATGATACAATATCCAAGTGAAAATCGCATTATCTAGGATCCAAACATGTACTATAATCTCTAAAAAACATCATAGAATCACTGGGTTCTAGCACAACTGATCATAATCACTTGCATCATTCATGGTTGATCAAAACCGAATTCCTATACGAGGATGAAGAACTCTTGATGATCTCTTAACAGATTGAGTGAATAGGAGGATATAGAACACTTTTAGATCTATTTAACTCTCTCTAAGGATTGATATAGCTTATCTCTATCTATTTTACAACATTAAACATCTCTTCGGAAAGTGATATAACTATATATTTATAAAGGTAGGTCTAGGGTTTGCAATTGGAACATAATCACCATTTCAATTCCTTATTTATTGGGGAACCCCATGTCATAATAATAATATAACTATTATTCAATTGACATGTGTATCACCTAAGAATAAATAAATATCATTTAATAATTTCCAATCAGACCATTAAACTCAGTTCTCTTTTCCTCCTTGACATTTATCAGTCATTAAATAATAGTTATTCATTTAAAAAATAAGTATAACTACATTATTAACAGATAAATATAATAAATATTATATTCACCAAACCATGTATATAAATATTTATTAATATTATTTAACTCACTTGTTATTTTGAATAACTTGAAATTAAATCTTAACAATCAACCAAACCCCAAATAAAAATAATTTATTATAACTTGTTAAATTCAATACTAAATTCAACTAAGATTGTAGATACTCTTAGTGTGTGACCCTCTAGGCCTCTTTCTCAGTGGAATATGTTATAACCTCATGAAGTCCAAGGTTATCATATAGAAACACACCATGAAATGAATAAAGAAATAGGTTTATGTCAAAATTACACACAACTTCCTATGAATGCTTACTGTGTAATATAATCCCTTTATCATGATATCTCGAATCAAGCTTGTTGTATACTCGTGTCATCAACCTATATGCTCGATGTATCTTTCTTTGAATTTTTGAAATTGAACTCACCCACAGAATACCATGGCCATGGATTTATCTAGATAGTTCCATTCCCATCAAAGGGCTTGAGATATTAACTTCCATCAAAGGACAAAAGAGATAAATTCTTTCTCACATTATAATTAATGCAATATTACTCATGACACATCCAATATATCCCACCTCACTATGAGAATATGTTGTCAGAGTTTTAGTTAATACATCAAATCATAAAACTCATGGTATCCATTAATTATAATTTTAAAGTCAAAGGATCAATACACACATCCACAGAAAGGATCACCCAATGACACATGTAAATGTGGCTTTCTTATTGGTGGGTCTCGTTCCCATAATCTCCTGCACTGGAAATTACCAAGGGCATGGACTATGAGAGGGTTCCTCAAAGCCCTTTGAGTCGCCACCCTTGATATCCTATATCTTCTGTGTCCCATCAAATTATATCATCTAGCTATAGAAAATATATTCAAGAATATTATTGCAGAGCCTCTTAGTTCTCATCACAGAGAAAAACTTCTATGAAATTTTAGTGTGACACATATTCTTAGAAAATTATCACATAAAAATTCCATGTATAGGAACACTCATGACATGATAAGAAACTTCATTAATATTTAAGATAATGAATACATGTAATCAACTACTTAGAATTTTGTTATAGGGAACCAACCTCAACAGATTCCCACTTGCAGATGAACCAACCACTACAGAAAAAAATGGGTTTTTGTGACGGGTTATTTGTGACGGTAATAGATCCTATTGCAAATAATCCATTGAAAAGATTATTTACAATGGGGAAATTTACCCGTCGCAAAAGGTTTGACGCAGTTTGCACGCCAAACCGCGGGAACGGTATTTGCGATGGGAGGTGCCTCCCCATCGAAAATACCCTACTGTGGTAAATTCTATTTACGACTGGGAGACACCCCCATCGCAAATACCCGACAGCAGAAAATACTATTTGCAACAGAGATATGCCCCCGTCGCAAATAGTGTGCCGACATGTCACTATTTGCGACGAGACCCGTCAAAAATACCCTTTTAACCGTCGACGGTAATTAATGCGGCCGAAGGTATTTGCAATGGGAGTCCCGTCACAAATAGTTCTGTCGCAAATAATACAACCTATATATACCCCCATCTGTTTTTTCCCTCATTCATCTCTGTTCCTACTTTTTCTCTCTCTAAACTCTAATTTTATAGTTAAAATTTCTTGGAGTTATTTTTTTTACGAACAGGTTTTGAAGTCGTCTACACCTATAAGAGATCAAGTTTAAAGTTATTTAAGTTTTATTTAATTTAATGTTTATTTCATTTTTTATATTAATTTTAATTATTGTTAATTAGTTATAATTAAATTAGATTTAGATTGTTTTGTTAACAATATTTATTTGTAATAATAAATTGAAATTATTAGTGCTAATTATTAAAAATTAGTGGTAATTAGGAATTATTAACGATAATTAGTAATGAATATAAAAAATTAGCAGTAATCAGTAGTGATAATTTGCAATAATTAGGAACAATTAGGAATAATTAGGAATAATTAGTAATAATTAGTAATAATTAGTAATAATTAGGATTAATTAGTAATAAATATTAATAAATAGAAATAACTAATACTAATTAGTAATAAATATTAATAAATAGTAATAAATAATAATAATTAGTAATAATTAATAATAATCAGGATTAATTAGGATTAATTAGTAATAATTAGGATTAATTAGTAATAATTAGTAATAATTAATAGTAAATAGTAATAATTAGTAATAATTAGTAATAATTAGTAATAATTACTAATAATTAAGATTAATTAAGATTAATTAGTAATAATTATTTATAAATAGTAATAATTAGAAATAAATAGCAATATTTAGCAATATTTAGCAATAAATAATAACAAATAGTGATAAATAGTAATAAATTGTAATAATTAGGATTAATTAGTAATAATTAATAATAATTAGGATTAATTAGTAATAATTTGTAATAAATATTAATAATTAGTAATAAATAGTAATAATTAGTAATAATTAAAATTAACTAGCAATAGTTAGTAATAATTAATACTAATTAGTAATAAATAGTAATAATTAGTAATAATTAAAAATAATCAGGATTAATTAGGATTAATTAGTAATAATTAGTAATAAACATTAATAATTAGTAATAAATATTAATAATTAGTAATAAATATTAAAAAATAGTCATAAATATTAATAATTAGAAATAAATTGTAATAAATAGTAACAATTAGTAATAAATAGTAATAAATAAAAATAAATAGTAATAAATAGTTATAATTAGCAATAACTAAAAGTATGTAGCAATAATTAGTAATAATTAGTGATAAATAGTAGTAATTAGTAATAATTAATAATAATTAGGATTAATTAGGATTAATTAGTAATAATTATGATTAATTAGTAATAAATATGATTCATTAGTAATAATTAGTAATAATTAGTAATAATTAGGAATGATTAGTAATAAATAGTAATAAATAGTAATAAATAGTAAAAAATAGTAATAATTAGTAATAATTAGTAATAATTATGATTAATTAGTAATAATTAGTAATAAATAGTATTAATTAGGAATAATTAGTAATTAATAGTAATAAATAGTCATAATTAATAATAATTACGATTAACTAGGAATAATTAGTAATAATTAATAATAATTAGAATTAATTAGGATTAATTAGTAATAATTAGTAATAAATATTAATAAATAGTAATAAATAGTAATAAATAGTAATAAATAGTAATAAATAGTAATAAATAGTAATAAATAGTAACAAATGCTAATAAATAGAAATAATTAGTAATAATTAGTGACAATTGATAATAATTAGTAATAATTAGTAATAATTAAAAGTAAATAGTAATAGTTACTAATAATTATGATTAATTAGGTTTAATTAGTAATAATTAGTAATAAATATTAATAAATAGTCATACATAGTAATAAATAGTAATAATTAGTAATAAATATTAATAAATAGTAACAAATATTAATAAATAGTAATATTTAGTAATATTTAGTAATAAATAGTCAAAAATTGTCATAAATTGTAATAATTATTAATAAATAGTAATAATTAATAATAATTAAAAGTAAAAAAGAAATAATTATTAATAATTAGTAATAATTAGTAATAAATAGTAATAATTACTAATAATTAATAATAATTAGGATTAATTATGATTAATTAGTAATTATTAGTAATAATTAGTAATAATTAGTAATAATTAGTAATAATTAGTAATGATTAGTAATAAATAGTAACAATTAGTAAAAATTGGTAATAAATAGTAACAATTAGGAATGATTAGTAATAAGAAGTAATAAGAAGTAACAATTATTAAAAAATAATGGTAATTAGGAAATTATTTGAAAATGAATATAAACATCAGGAAAAGGTGAATTATTACTAATTTTTTAATTAAATTTGTTATCATTTTATCTACTATTTGTAAGTTAATTTCTTTTTCATTTTTATTTAATACTTAATTATTTTTTTCAGAGATCTTTTGGGAAGTCACAAAAAAGATAAAATGATTCTTTCTGACAATATAACCATGTTTTCCATATTTATCATCTTTCTTTGTCGAACTGCCAACACTGCATATTGATTCATTATTGTTAACCGAAAAACCTTTCTCATTTTTGAAGGATAAAAGAGTAAAGGAATCCCATGTGCCCATTGTGGTGAATTATCATGATATAATTGTCACATGAGCTTGTTATCCTCTTTTGACTTACAATAACATGAAAAAAAATTTGCTAATAAATTTGAGTTTATATGTAGTGTTAGCAGTTCGACATATAATGAAAAGGGAAACATGGTTACATTGGTAGTTAAGATTGTTTTAAAACTTTGGGATGTGTACGAATCAACCACACTTTAATCTGACACACGTTGTGATCGATATATATCAGGGCAGACAAAATGTGACCTGTTGATGACAGCAGAAACAATAAGAGGAGAAGATACATCCTTTACAAGAGTAACAACACCAGTAGATGATGATGTACATGTGATTCTTGACTCATGGTTTAGTGTGTTATTTATCTTATTGTGAATATTTTTTTTTGTATTTTAAAATATTTTATTACTTTATTATTTATTTATTTATTTATTATTTTGTTAAAATTATTTATTATTATTATTATTATTATTATATTTTTCTAAATATTGATGTTTTTATTATTTTATTATTATTATTCAATTTTATTAATATTAAAAATATTATTATTAGTATATTAAGATTATTTATTATTATTATTATTATATATTATATATATTTTTATTATTTTTATTATTTTCTTAATATTTTTGTGTTATTATTATTATTATTATTATTTTATCTATATTATTTTATAAATATTAGTTTTAATTTTATTAATATTAATTTTTTTATTTTATTTTATGTTTTTTGCGACGGGTATATTTTCTGGTCGCAAATAGTATTTATAAATATTTTTTTTTATAAATATTTTTTAAATTTTTTTAGTTTTAATTTATTTTTTGCGACGGTCCTATTGTAAATGAGATTTTTAAAAACTTGGTGAAAGTATTTGCAACAGGTGTATTTCCTGTCCCAAATATTACTTTTTTGCGACGGGTCGTCGCAAAAAAAAAGTATTTACAACACTATTTTCCACAACGGGTCATTTGCGATGGGGCCCCATCGTAAATACTCATTTTTCTTGTAGTGAACTATTAATAACCTTAAGTCCACTATATCTCACATGAAACTCATTCCATAACAGAGATAGATCCAATTTTAAGGGATACACTATGTTTTCCTATCGGATAATCTGCTCAATATAACTTTACCTCATTGAGAAAAATCCCTTAAGAGATGAAACTTCTAAAGTATATGATTTTTCCTCTGATATAACCTTGGATCTTTGGAAAGAGCCATCATTTCAGTGTTATCTCAGTAAAACATAATAGATTCTTGACTTCTAGGCACCACATCAAGCTCTTGGAAAATGTTTCAAATATATACTACTTCCTTGGCTACATCGAATGAGATAATATACTCGGACTCCACTAAAGAATGTGTGAAAACTTTCTATTTTTAACTCTTCCTATAATGACCCAATGTTTTATCAATTGAAACTCCCCTCTTATAATTTTTTCATATAATCACTTTAAATCCCAACACAATGAACTACGAAGTACTATGTGACCTTTAAACACAATATTTTCACTTCTATGATTTGAATTTTAAAAATTTGACATACACGGTTGCGATCAGTAAGATGTTTGGAGTCTAATGGAACAAACATAATTTTTGGTGAATATTAACATACCCTTATGAATAGTAACATACCCTTATGAATTGTAATATGACCCTTATGAATAGTAAATCATCCAAAAGAATAGTAACCTCACCCAGGAATGTATAAATAAATTTTAGGCATCTTATAAGTGATAATATGACCATAGTAAAAGTATTGGTATTTTTGTAAGTCATAAATAATTAATTTCAATTAATTGATTAATTTAAAAGAAAATGTATTTTCCTAAAATGTGTTCATAAATTAAAAATTTTATGTCTTGTTGTTTTAAGACAATTTTATAAGTCCTTATGTAATTTTTGACAGCATTGTAAAATCATTTATATATTGAAAATCCATATTTTTCATGTTTGAAAATTATTTTCAAGAAATAGAGTTCATTTTTGGATTCTACACATTGATAAATGGTTCGGGTGAATTTTTGGGGTTTTTCTAAAATACTTGATTTTTTTATGAATAGTGAAATATAGTGATTTACCGTATATATACATTATAAGTTAAATGAACTATTCCTAGAATCATGGATGATGTAAGTAACCTTATTTCAAATTGAAATGAACTTATTACTATTTTTGGTCTTAGAATCATCACTATTTCTTGTCTTATGGAAAAATAATAAACTAATGATTAAAATATTAAGAAAACCCTCCTCTCATCCACTATAAAAACTACCCACACTACCCTCTTATATTCACTCCTCTCAAGCCTTATTCTTTACATAAATTATTCCCAAATATCTCCCCATGATACCCTATGTCTAGTAGCCCTTGTTCTCCTCAAAAGACCAAATCCTCTCCCCTTAAGAGGCTCTCAACGAAGATAAACTCAAGAGGTAAATTCCTCTTTCCGATTCTCTTATTTTATTTTAAGTTCTTTTCTATTCATTTTTATTTCCACACCTACCTTAAATCAGATGGTATGATTAATATAGTAACATACATTTACTATAGTTCTATTATGCTAATGGGATAGTTTATCATAATCTCTCCTTACCCCTCCTTTTATACCATAAATGAAAACACTATTCGAGATGTGTTGATTTATCACATTCAAGGACAAAAAGTTTTCAATTTGAATTACCATCTTCAATTATGGTCATGAAACCATTTTTATGGTTGAACAAAAATATTAAATATGTATTTTATATTATGTGTTGTTTTGGAATTCTTTTTCACACATGATGAAAAATAATAATACAAATCGAGTTAATTATGAGCAAAATCTCCAAATTAATTGAATCGTTTATCATTAATGTTTTATATAAAGATTCACCTTCACTCCAAATAACTAAATGAATTTTATAACCATTTAATCTTATGGATGTTCAGTAATTTCATATAACTTCAATTTGGGACAACCACTCTCATCATACATGTGTATCGAACATGATTATAAGTTAACCGAACATGAAACAAACGAACCCAAACAATTAAATCAAACCTCATAACCAATCATAAAATTCACGAATGAACTTAAAATGGTTATAATAAATAAATTAAATGTAAAATAGGATCTATAATTATTAATTAATGAACCTAATTTTATTATTCATGTCACTAATATCAAGTGGAGAACACCATCATACTTAAGGTAAGGGATCCTCTCTATTCCACTTTTATTCCAGAATTTCCTCTATGGGGTATGATTTTTCACCTCTCCCAAAATTCCCTCATGATGTATAAGTGATGATAAAACCCTTTCACTCTCATTAAGACCTCTCAAGTACACCCTTTACCGTGGCAATAATTCATAAGGGATTCTACCCAAACCTCCATTGTTCCTTAGGGTTGCCTTATCTTCGTTTTACGAAAATGAAGTAATCTTATCTTTTTACGTACATATTCTAAATACTGTTTACATGTACCAAATTCATTTATCAAGACCCTTTAATCATTATCTTTCATGGATATACACGTTTTTAAGTGATTCCCTCCTCAATACTTCCTGATAAGCAAACCCGTTTTGAAGGGACATCCTGAATTCTTACCTGATTTCTAGTGCACTCAATCTTCTGTTTTAGGCCAACATTATCCTTATAAAATCAGTATTTTTTATGAAATCCTTCTTGTTTCACTTATGTTTTTATATAAAGGATTTCTCCCTTTTCTATTTTAAAGGCTCTATAGTATTTTCCTTAATACCACACAAAAATGTTTTAATGCTAAAATTTCTTAAATAATTTTCTTACATGCTGTCACTTCTATTTGACATAAATTACCATGATACATGCCTATTTTCCCTTATGAATTTCTATGTATATTTTAGATCCTTTCTTTCATGTACACTTTTAAGATACACCCATTCATTATGCTTTATGACATGATTATGATACCCTTTTCTTTACATGGGTTTCCTTATGTATATGATTGTTTATGTATGATTTTATACGTGGAAAGCATATTCATGAAGATGTTAAAATGGGTGCGCCCAGATAGAAATCCAATGCATTGGGTAAAGTTGGGTCTCATGAGATGTTATGTGTGATGATCTTGGCGGTTAGCCTTGGATTGTGTTACCATGTGAAGCGGTCATAGCGGTTAGCCTTGACTTGTGATACCATGTGCAATGGTATTGGTGGTTAGCCTTGACTCATGATAAAGTCATGTTTTATGTTTCAAACACATTATTATGACTCCATGTTTATATTATTCTTTGTTTATATGTTATGATTCCATATGTTACATGCCTTTTTATATCATTATGTCATGCCCTCTATCCCATGTTCGAATGTTTTGTTCTTATTGTTCTTACCTTACTGGGATGTTTAGCTCATCCCTTTGTTCATGTGTTACCTAGGGTACCCTATGAAGATGTTTGAGAAAAATGGTAGTTAGGAGATCAATTTGAAGATTAAATAATGAAATGTTTTATTTAGTTACATGTTTTCAGTTTTATGTACCTAGTCTTCCAAGACACTAGACTTTATGATCCTTGACTTTTACTCCGATGAATAATTATGATTAAAATCATGTAATGTTATATGTAAAAGGATAGGGTTGCTATAATTCCAGTTCAAAACTCCTATGTCGAGAAAAAATAGATATCCTGACTGTGAATTCAGATCATTTGAATATATCTGAATGCCAGCATCTGTATAACCTTGAATGAATATATATTAATCTCCTCCATTTATGAGGAGCATATCCTTAGTTATCATCAGACACTTATGCATAACTATAAAAATAGTCCAATACTATTCACATGGATCATCATGATATATTTATACCATGCTCAAATCATAGAAATCATAAAACCTAATATGTAACATGACATTTATGATATATCTTATCATAAATGTGTGTGGGATCTTACACATTCTCTCTCTTCCCTCTCATGAATGCAGATACATTTTCATAGAATGATGTGTACTATGTGACATTGGAACATATCCCCAGTTAGATTGTTCCATGCTGAACGTATTCGGTATCAAGTCAATGTATACACATTGAATTATTCCAATAATCCTCTTAGATCCATCATTAGTGAACTTGACCTCTAGAATATAGGCTGCTTCACCCAAGTACTTCATGGAGAAGAACATTCTCAACCACGACTTAACCTATTATAAGGATGGAATGTTGTTTCTAATTAGTATTATGTCATTAATATATACTACTATAAAAATGAACACACTCCCACTAAACCACTTTTAAACTCATGGCTCACATTCATTATTAATAAAATCAAATTCTTTTATAGCTTCATCAAAATGAATGTTCCGTAACCTGGATGATTTCTTAATCCATAAATAGATCCCTTAAACTTTTATAACTTTTTGGAATTTACTAGAGTCACAAAACCTTTTGCTTGTGTCATATACACATCCTCATGAAGGTTCTCATTAAGGAATTAAGTTTTGACATCCACCTTCCAAATCTCATAGTCATGGTAAGCTATTATGATAAGAAAAATTACAATGGATATAAATTGGGTAAAATATTTTTTCACAGTTAATTCCTTAACTTTATCTAAAACCTTTATCCACTAGAAATGTTTTATAGATATTTTATCTACCTCATATGTCTAGTACTCTCTTGAATAACTATTTACACCCGATGGGTTTTACATCAACTGGTGGATCGTTTAGAATCCAAACTTTGTTTTGAAACATAGAATCCATCTTAGAATTCATGGTTTATTTCTACCTTGAAGATTATGATATCTCTATTTATTCCTTTGATGTGGGTGGTTGATTATTGTGAATCAATAATGATTCACTAACATTAATGAAAAAAACCATATCATTCTAGTTCTCTAACCTCTACAGTGCTCCTACACAGTACTTGTGTTTTAGGAATAACTTCTTCCTCAGGGTGTTGTGGATTTTTTCCCATACTGACTCTTTTGTATATTGAGAATCAAATTCATCAAAGTAAATCTTTCTCCCACTATACATCTTGAGTACGTTCTCTGACTTAAGAAATATGACACGTCATGTGATAATTACTTTGTCTTATGAAGGGTTGTATAGATAATATCCCCTTATTCCCTTGGGATACCCTATAAAGATACACATCATGCCCCTAGGTGACAATTTGTTAATTCAGCTAGCTTTAAAAAAAATCCCACCCTATGCACAAACATGTGAAAAACAGGTTTCTTTCCACTCCATAACTCAAAGGCAATACCATTTTATGCTTTAGTTAGTACTCAATTTAGTATGTACGTTGTCATGTGTAATACATATCCCAAAAATAATAATGAAATACATGCACAAATAATCATCATCCTTACCATATCCAATAAGGTACTATTTCTCCTTTCATTAAAACCATTCCACTATGATGTATAAGGTATAGTGAGTTGAGATAAAATCCCACAATCCCATATAATTTTGATAAACTCTTATCTAATATATTCACTACATCAATGTGATAAAATCTTGTTTATCATCTTACCAAATTGATTCTCAACTTCATTATTGAATTTCTTGCACTTCTAAAAGGATTCATACTTATACCTCATTAAGTAAATATAACCATACCTACTAAAGCCATAGGTAAAAGTAATAAAGTATGAGAATCCACCTCTAACATCCACATTAAAAGGTCCACACACATCGTTATGTACCAATTCTAGAAGCTATGTGGCCCTTTCACCTTGACCACTAAATGGTGTTTAGATCATATTTCCTTTTAAACAAGAATAAAATATTTCAAGTGGATTAAGATTAAAATATTCAAAATAACCTTATTAATAGATCTTTTTCAAACACTTGTTATTTATGTAACCAATCCAGTGATCCCAAAAACTACGCGTTAAATGAGTCATGTGAATTTGATTCATTATAAATTTACAATATTTTATTTTCATAATGTAAAACATAAATACTATTATTTAGTTGTTCCATATCATAAAATATTCTATCTTTATAAAAGAAACAACTCTTATTTACAAAGATGATAATAAATCCAACTATGTTTACACAAGATATAGAAATGATATTCTTTGTAATTCTAGGAACACAATAATAGTTATTTAAAAACAAAATCAATCATGTTGGCAATTTGAGGTGTTAGTCTTCAATGGATAAAGCATCCAACCTAACTCTATTGGAAGCTCATAGATCTACCTCTACTCTGGAAACCTTCTTAAATCTACTTAGTTCCTATATTTGGATAGAAATGTAAGCACCACATGAAATATCTAATACCCAACTTGTTGTTATAAAAATATTACACTTGATAAAAAATTCACTTGGTGCTTCCCCTTTCTTCATTGTCTACATTTAGTTCTTCTTCCAGTGGACTTACTTTCCACAAGAAAAAGACACCAAATTTTTTTCTTTTCTTGCCTCTTGATCTTCTTCTTGTTGGAAAGACAATGCTCTGAAGCCTTAGACTTGGAATGAGTCTTCAGACCGTTTACCTTGTTATTCCTATTCTTATCCATTATAAGGACCAGGGGTTTTCCATGCCCCATGTATTTATTAACTTGGAAAATTAGATTGAGAAGTTCTGAAAGAGTCTTCTAGATATTAATCATATTATAATTCATAATAAAATCAGAGAAGGATTTAGGTAGTGAGGAAAGAATGAGATCTGTTCACAACTCATTAGGGATATTAAACCCCATGATTTCTAAGCATTATATATAACCAATCATCTTGACTAAATGATCCCCAATTGGCCCCAAATCTCTAAAATTTAACATGAATAGTGCATTAGAGATCTCATATATCTCATATATCCCTATTTCATAATAAAAATAATGATGTTGATAATGATGCTATATGAATTCATATCCTCATATTACTTTAGGGTATCACTGAACATAAAGGATAGAATGAAACACTAGACATCCATTTCATCATCAAAATGTTTCAAGTAGAGAGATACTTGTTCCTCACTAGCCTCTTTGGTAAATGACTCCGGAAGTAGGGTTTCGAGTATGTATAATTTCCATTCATAGTGTAGTATAACATGTAAGTGCCTATACCATTACTAGAAATTCATACTGTTGAGAAGGTTATCCTTCTCTAGTTAGGATCATTGTGATATTGAAGAATTTATATAATTTCCCATTTCTACAAATTAAGAGAAGATGATTTGTACATTATTGATTACAAAATCATATTAGTAAAATTAAATATTATTAATCTCATACTCTTTTTTTGAAACCTAATAAGCCTCACCATTAGTTTTGGAATATCCACATTCATAGATATTCTAGTGGTGAGGACCCATATTCCCTTCTCATAACCCAGATTTGGGACTAAAAAGTTAATTAAAGGGTTTTAGGTAGGTGTAACTTTCCAAATACATTAACAAATAGTTCCTCTATCTATTGAGGGGAATCCCAAAGATTAAAATCCTAGATAAGGATTTCCTCAACCCTTGCCTCTCAATTACACCTAGTCCTACTTGGGCAGCCAACCCTTAACATGAACTAAGTTAATTCAACATGAAACATCAATATAAAAGTTCCTTGATAATTGAAATCACCCTAACTTGGGCTGATTAATCACTTTAAACTATGGGTTTTACTCTTAATTTATGTAGTGGAAGTCTATACTGACTTAATATTTTAGTTGAGGGTATTTTATCCATATTCATAAAAGCCCATTTTATCTTATCACATGCCTTAAAAATATTAAGTAGAATCTACTTATGTGATTAACCATGTATGATAAATTTTACACATAATCCAATTTTATTTTATTTCATCCTGCATTCTTGATAATTCATTTATTAAGTTATCACATAGCATCCACAAACATAAATATTTAACCATGAAACAGACAGAAATAAAATAAAAGTGGCATGATCATGATATTATCTAATGGTTAGTTTATCTAGTAAATGACAAACTAAACCTTTATACTAGGGGGGAAAGTCCTTGAATCATATCTTGGTTTCTGTTGAAACACTCCACCTTGGCTCCTATCTATCACCTTAATTGGTTTCACCTCATCTCTTAGACTTGAACTACCTATTCTCACCTTATATCTCCATTCTTATATAATATTTTACTCAAATGAAAGTGAGGCAATCTAATGATTTATATAAAATGAGTTTACATAAAATAAACATTGGGAATGTAGGTCCTTACATAATAAGGAGGATGGGATGAATTGTAGGCCATACATTTTAATTTAATCATAATAAATTAAAGGAAGCCAATAACATTCTTGGATGATCTGATCTCATGATCATCCACACTAAATGTAATGAACATAAATTTTCAATTTATCCCTTAATTACTTCAATTCATTATTTAATTAAGATAAAAAACCATGAATTAATACAATTAATTTAATTTATCTTAATACCATTTGAGTATCCCTGAATTTCCATCATCCATAATTTTAAACAAATTAAATAAATTTATCTCATTTAAAATTTACGAAGCGCAAAAGTATACTTAGAGGAAATGAAATGTACTCTCCTAAACTATGTGACATGATTCTTGTGATTATGAATTTCCTTAGCATCCAACACATATTGAATGATAGGTAATTACATAGTGCATACTGACAAAAAAATGAAACACAAAACACATGTGATTTACATTGTATGTGATGATCTTGATGCGCATAGAACACACTATAAGACAAAAACATACATAAATTATAGTCTTATAATTTAACATGGAAATTTATTCAATATATAATTATCAATACTCTGACATGACATGTATTATCAAATAAATTGAACACAAAACACCTGTGAATATGTTCAATTAAACAATCAATTCTTCTCTCCATGTCAAATTGAGCACATAGTCTACAATAAACTACACTCAGTGTATTGGGTTACATTGCATGTAGTCTCTTTTCCTATGTCTGTAGAAAAAACATTGGAGACTGATCATGTTTCTAATGACTCATATTTGACATAAATTATTTTTGGATATTGTACAGAATATTTTCAAGACCAAATGCTGAGACTGTGTGCAATTATAAGGCCCGGTGTGCCTGAAATAAATGTTTGAAATATATTAAATATATTAAATATAAAGATCAAGAAACTTTCTTAAAAAAGTAGAATAAATTCTAAATGGATTACTAGATCAGAAATCAGAGGGCACCATTGAGTTCAGAATGTGAGGTTTACCCTAAACGCAAAATAACCTTAGTCGGCGCAGGCCATTTGTGAAAAAATCATTAGTGGCATAAAATGAATAAAATGATAAAATAAATTATTTCATTTTTTTGTCGATTCAGTGACCAAATTACATATATTTAAATATATGATTATAGATAATTTTTAGGGTTATCCACAAAACCCTTTAAATCATTGGACATGTATCATTAGGGTGCGTTTGCCTTATCCTTTCCTTGAGGGTTCATATGGATTCATCTTCTACTCCTAGGAAAATGATCCCTTCAACATGACTTCTTGGATAGAGTTGTTGGAACCCGTCTATGAGGCTCATAGTGAAATCCTCTATTCATCTTTGTTCCCTAAGTAGAGTTTTTTTATTTTTGTGACCAACAGAACATGGGATCTGATCCTCTACTTAGCGGGTTAATCCAAATAAAGTTGTTGGTATCACCCCATGTCCTTGGAAGTGATCCCCATCTATGTATCGTATTCTATTTGGACTACCAGAATGTACTTCTAATGGTGAGACCTGACGATCATTACCTCTCGAACGGACTTCATCAATGCTATCAGACATTGGAGTGTGTTATCCTAGACGAGTGCTATGTCGAACCTTCAAGACGGAATCCTAGGCTGGTATACTACGATTGTGACTTACCTTTAGACTATGTGTATTTGCTGAGTATATATGGATATTCTTGTTATACATGTTGTAGACATATACCTATGTAGAGATGAGTGTATTTACTTTTTTTTATGATTTGTGGTTTCAGGGTGTCCTACTAATTATTGTTATACTCTTTCCTACATGGTATTTTCCCACACATGTTGTGTATTGTAGAGATGATCATACTTTTGGTAGATTCCTTGACAAACTAGGACTAGATGGTGCTTAGTGAGACAATACAGAATGAGGTGTGTTCCTATGGTAATCTGATAGCAGTCCTAGTTTTCTTATAGGATGGACCTGTGTTATAGACTTTTATGGTGGGATTGTGTTTGGACCTGTTTACTTTCCTTTACATCCTGTCATACTCTGGTTATTGGATTTAGATGTATGCATGAATGTTTGTTCAATTGTTTTTACATTTCATAATTTTATAGTCTAAGAGATGCATGCTTGTGTACATGTACTTAGACTAAGGCCTCCCATGTCAGTGATATGCCTACTCGATCCTAGTTTCTAGCCCCTGGCCTATTGGAGGTGGGATTTGGGAGTTGCGACACATCCCCAATTAGGATGGGTTGTGAAAGAGTGGAATTAGATAATTTAGTTCTACTTTAGAACCGATATCTATGAGATTGGTTTTGGGGAAAATTATTAAGTGTTTTGAGTTTGGATTTTATATCAGGAACTCTAGTGTTGGTACGAAGACCGATGTATCTATACACTAGGACTCATATCACCTAATTTTCAACTCGTTACGTGAGAACATTATTTGTAGGAAAAAAATGGTATTTGTATCATATAAGAATGGGTTGTGGTTTCCATTTCCTTCTTTAGTTAGCTCTCAAGATATACTCATTGACGATGTTACATCTTCTTTATTTCAAGATGCCTCCTGACGTATGGAAGCCAGTATTCAACATCAAGATCATGAGGATTATCCCCTTAGTGAGGAGCTGTCAATACATGGACCAGTTTCCAAGATGTTACCTCCAGGTGGTGAACCAACTATTCCACCACCTATAGAGTAACACGTGGTACCAGTATTACCAGATGATAATGTGTATAGGTTTTGAAAACTTCATGAATTTCAGCGGTAGAGATCCCTCAGGTTCTATGGTGAGCCTGACACATAGGTGACTGAGGGACGGCTTGAGGTGGTGACCCGAGTTTTCCATCTCGTCAGGACGCTAATAGAATAGATGGTGGTTTTGGTAGTGAGTCTTCTCCACAGCTTAGTAGGGTGATGGTTGGGGTTAGTGGACCATTATTAAAATATTGTGAATCTTGCATGGAAAAGTTAGATCACCTTTTCAAATAGGAGTTCTCACCAGCTAAACTGATGGTTGTATGTATCCAAGAGGTTCTGCAACTCCAGCAGGGCTACATGATAGTAGCTAAGAATTCATCGAGGTTTACCAACCTCTCCATGTACTCGATGGATATGGTTCATGACTAGTTATTCAAGTCTCAGAAATTTGAGTGAGGTATGTGTAAATACATTTGGGCCAGTGTTATCCCTCTATCAAATCCTACCTTTACTAGGGTGTTAGTGTGGTCTTTAGTGATAGAGAGTTTCTTGGCTATGAAAATACTGCCAGTGGTTTCCAGTAGTGGGTATAAAGAATTAAAGACCTAAGTAGTATGGAGCTGACATTAATCATAGGTATTGGGACATGTGACACGTTTCAGGAGGAGGTCCCAAGATAGAGGGTCTATGGTTCAGGGCTCACAGGGTGGGTTCAATCAACCCAAGGAGAGGCGGTGCTACTAATGTGATAGCATGGTACATCTTGCATGATATTATCTGATCCACCATAAAGATGACATAGAGACCATGGATGGGACACCAAGGTATGGGAAGTGATTGGAGTAGGTAGGTTCACAAGGAATCATATGTGGCAGAGGAGTTGGGAGAGAAGAATGAGGTGGTAGGAACTTTGAATTATTACCACCACCACCCCCAGGTGGTCTATGCCAGGATTAGGGAGATAGAGGATAGGGGAGGGGATGGCTACATGCAGTTGAATCTTACGACCCATAGGCCCTGGGAATGATTCGAGGTATGATCTATGTATTTTCTTACTTAGTTGTAGTACTGACAGACACATATACTAGTCATTCATTTTTTTCCACCTATCTTGTTTAAGACTTTGAGATTCATGTTGAGCCCTTGACTCAACCCTTGCACTTGGAGAATCCTACTAGAGAAGACTCAGTGATCACAAACTTGTGTCGGCAGTGTGACCTGACTCTTGGAGGTGAGAGTTTCTATTGGAATCTATTTGTAGTAGTAATTAGGACTTAAAATTACATCTTAGGTATGGAATGGTTATCCATGCTTCATGACCATATTGACTGTTTTAGGTGGAGGATGTTGTGTGTTCATAGTGATGCAACCAGGTTCTCCTTTATTGGTTAAAAGGAAACCCAGACAGCACATTATGGACTCACACATAGGAGGGTGTAGGAAATTACCCATCATATGGCTAGTATAACCCTAAGTGTAATGAATTTTATGAGTTCTCAATTTCCTGTATTGGTGGCGGAGTATGAGGAATTCTTCCCCAATGATTCTCAAGGCTTACCTCCCCATCGATAGATATACTTCTGCATTGATCTACACCTCAGGATAACACCGATATCTATGCCAACATATTATATGGATCCTATAGATCTTTCCATGATGATGGTGCAGTTAGAGGAGTTTTAGAGGAAGGGATTTTTTAGACCCGGTGTTTCACCTTGGAAATCCCCAGTTTTGTTTTCCAAGAAGGCGGATAGGAGCTTGAGGTTGTGTGTGGATTACTGTCGCTTGAATTTGGTGACTATGAATAACAAGTATCTATTAAAAAGGATTTATGACCTCTTTGACCAGATGAGAGGGGGTAAATAGTTCTCGAAGGTTTATCTCAGATTAAGTTATCACCTGTTGAATGTACGGGACAAGGATATACCAAATATGACATTAAAATGTCACTACAATCACTATGAGTACTTGGTGATTCCCTTTGGCATGAAGAATTCTCCAGTAGTGTCTGTTGGACTCATGTAGGAAATATTTTAGCCTTTCATAGACCGATTCATGGTAGTCCCTATCAATGATATACTTGTGTACTCGACGTCTAAAGAGAAGCACATAAGACACTTAAGGATGGTTATGGACGTACTTCGAGAGAAACAACTTTACTGGAAGCTCTCAAAGTTCCAGTTCTGGATACATGTAATCCAATTTCTGGGACACGTTTTCCCAGTAGATAGAGTGGCAGTGGACCTAGCCAAGGTTGAGGCAGTTTTAATATGGGATCCACCCAAGAGCATGAAAGTGGTGTGGAGCTTCCTTGGATTGGAGGGCTATTACTTGAGATTAATCCCTTATTTCTACAAGGTATCATCACCCATGATATATTTGACCCAAAAGGGGAAGCCTTTCATGTAGACAGAGAAGTGTCAGCATGATTTTCAGTAGTTGAGACAAATTTTGATGAGTGGTCCCATCTTAAGATTTCAAGAGGAGGGTTTCGGTTATGTAGTGTTTTGTGATTCCTTAGGAACTAGGTTTGGTTGTGTTTTGATGCCGAGATAAGTGGTGATTATCTATGGTTCAAATTAGCTAGGACCACATGGGAAGAACTATATGATCCATGATCTTGAGTTAGCAGTACTAGTATTCACACTAAAGATGTAGGGACACTACCTAATGGGTGAGTAGTTTATTGTCTATTCTTATCACACACTACAACAAAATGGGGCAAGGCCAGCGCCACCCTTTATCTGTGCTAATGAAAAAGCACTGATAAAGGGGGGTACCTTTATCAGCACTAAAAAGGAGTTGATAAAAGTACCCCTTTATCAGTGTTTTTAGCACTGATAAAGGTACCCACTCTAACAACGCTTTTTTTAGCGTTGTTAAAGGGTACCCCTTAATCAATGCTTTTTTTAGTAGCATTGATAAAGAGGGGTCTTTATGAGTGATTTTTTTAAAAGCGCTGATAAAGGGTCTACCTCCAAAAAATCATTAAAAAAATATATTAATATTTAAATATATAGATATAGTTGTATTGATATAAATATAATATATATTTTTTAAATATAATTTTAAATATACTTTAGATAAGTATAAATATACAATTACACTTAATATATAAGATATTTAGAGAAAATGGCTTATAAAAAATTAATTTTTTTAATTAATAATTTGATAATTATTATGGAGTAATAGTCATTTAATAACAATTTGAAGACTAAAAAAATAAAAAAAATAAAAAAAGATCCAAAATATGTTGAAAACGCAACTGGAACTTCAAACGACCATAACTTTTGATCCGAGTGTCCGTTTGAGCTCTACCATATATCAAATCGAATCCTGCGATGAGCTATACACCCTTGTGATTAGGGGGACTTCGGTCATGGTTTCTTCGTGGACAAAAAAGGCCCAGGAGGCCTCCAAAACTGAGATTTTAGCCGGGATACCCCGATTGTTTAACATTTTTTGGATTTTCAGCCTCGTTTAAGGGGGTATTATTGGATTTGTTTTGTGGGAAATGAATTTATTCCAAGGTATTACATTCATATTGATATTATATCTTTGAAATTTTATCGTTTTTTTATAATTCACTACTATTTAAAATTAAACATATAACAATATGTACATATTTTTTATATATTCACACATAAAAATTTAATTATAAATATAAATCAAAAAATATATTTATATATAAAATATATTAGCTTTATCTAAATAATAACTAATATCCATTTTATTTAAAATACCAATATATAAATATTTATATACCTATATATTAATCTAACTCTATATATATATTAATATAACTACATATATATATTGATATAACTATAAATATATATATTAATATCACTATAAATAAATTTATTAATATAATTATATATATTAATATAACTATATATATAATATAAATATATTAATCTAACTATATATATATTAATATAACTACAGATTATGTTTTGAAGCCCAATTAAAAGAATGGCCAATCCACTAAATGCCAAAATTTCAATTTCCCATGGAATTATACCTTGTATTGAAAACACTCGTCATTACAACCTCCCCTCTTAGAACATATCATCCATGAGAAGCCATTAGTAATAATGAAAATATCACTTGACCTACAGGGGTCCTGAAGTCTCATTCAAATGGTCACATTGAGTTTCCAATATATAAATATTTATATACCATTTACATATAAAACATATTAGATTTATCAAAATAATAACTATTATCCATTTTATTTAAAATAACAAAATATAATTATTTATATACCTATATATTAATCTAACTATATATATATATATTAATATAACTATATATATATTGATATAACTATAAATATATATATTTATATCACTCTAAATATATATATTAATATAACTATATATATATATATATATATTAATATAACTATATATTACTAAATTATTAAATATAACTAAATATATATAAAAATAAATAGATATGTCATCAACTGGAGAACAAATCAAGATGGCAGAGTGGTAAAAGCTTTAGGCATGCAAGGGGGAGGTCTCGAGATCAAATCTTGGTGTAGGCAAAGGTGCACGCATGGGGGTGGATTTGGGGGCTAGTGCTGATAAAGGGGGAGGGTGTAGCGCTGATATAGGGTGGAGGGGGGGGGGGGTGTGCGAGCGCTTGAGGGGCTGGAAAGCACTGTTAAATGGGGGATCAAGTGCTATAAAGCCCCCGCCCCGAATGTCAGGATTTTTTTAAATTATTTTAATTTTTTTTTAATTTTTTTTTACTTTTATCAGCACTAAAAAAACTGCTGATAAAAGGGGTCTTTTATCAGCGCTTTTTTTAGGGCTTATAAAAGGGGCCTTTATAAGAGCTTTTTGGAGTGCTGATAAAGGGGACCCCCCCCCCCCCTTATCTTCTCTGGATTTAACAGCACTTTTCTAGTACTGTTAAAGGCCATTTTTAGCACTGATAAATGGAGTATTTGTAGTAGTGACAAGAGTCTCATGTACATATTCTCTTATAAGTATCTTAACATGAGACAGAGGTGATGGCTTGATATCCTCCAAAAAATATCACTTTTAAATTGTTTATACTCTTAGGAATAGGATCATGGATGTAGATTCTCTCAAATGGAGATCTTGTTCATAGTTTCTAAATGAGGTGTAAGAGCATTTAGACTCATTCCAGTTATATTTTGTGTATAGAAATGGAGAAGTTTACCTCCAGTCGATGGTTGTCACCACACCACTCTTGCAATGAGTCAGGGAGGCATAGCTAGGGCATACCGACTGTGAGACCCTACATACTCAAATATCCGTTGGAAATACTCATGGTGGATTTTCTAAAGGTGGGGAAGATGTAATTCTTTTTAGAGGACGCAGGATGGTACTAGTGATGTTGTAGGAGGATTCTTTGAGATATTCTACACATCTCCTTTGGAAGTACATTTAGGTGTGTCAATGATGTACTAGGACCTCCGATGTTAATTTTGGTGGTCAGGGATGAAGAAA
The DNA here is from genome assembly GCA_963277665.1 of Viscum album. Taxonomy (NCBI): domain Eukaryota; kingdom Viridiplantae; phylum Streptophyta; class Magnoliopsida; order Santalales; family Viscaceae; genus Viscum; species Viscum album. The sequence goes on from OY728127.1 coordinate 1,416,347,360, forward strand.
GGAGTTGCAAATTTTCTCTATCGATGCCTTACTTATCAGAAGGTGAATGTTAAGATCTATGTTCCAGCGGGTTGACCTCAACCCCTTGAGGTGACAGGATGGATGTGGGATGAGATACCAGTGGAAATAATTACAGGATTACCACATATGTCCAGGGGACATGATGCTATATGGGTGATCATAGACCAACTCACCAATTCACCCCACTTCTCAGCTATTCGGGAGAAAATTTCAGTGGATATCTTGGGATGCCTCTATATTCAGGATATAGTTTGACTTCATGGAGTTCCATAGATGATCACTTCTGACCATGATGCATGATTCACATCACTGTTGTGGAAGATTTTACATGAGGCCTTTTGGACTTAGTAATGCTTGAGCACAGTGTTTCACCCCCAAACTAAAGACCAAATTGAGAAGACCAGTCGGGTTCTGGAGGATATGTTGCGAGATTTCATGTTAGACTTTGTCCGTAGTTGGTATGATCATCTACCTCTAGTGGAGTTTTCATACAACAACATCTAAAATTCCACAATTAGCATGGAACCATTTGAGGCTTTATACAAGTGACACTATAGGTCACCACATTGTTGGAATGACCGAGGAGAGTCATCACTCATGGACCTAGAGTTTGTGCAAGATACTAATGATATTGTACATATCATCTAGGAGTGGATGAAGACTACGCCAAGCTATCATAAGTCTTATGCTGATAGATGATGGAGTCTATTGGAGTTTGAAGAAGGAGACCATGTGTTCCAACGAATTTCACCTCAATGTTTATTACAATGATTTAGCTGGGGCGACAAGCTATCTATAAGGTTCATCGAAATTTTCCAGACACTGCATAGATTTGGTGAGGTTAAGTACCAATTATCTCTACCTCCATAGTTATATTAGGTACACAACTTCTTCCACTTACCCTGGATGAGGAGATATGTGCATAACCCATCACACATTATCAACTGGGGCGAGATGGACATCTAGGATGGAGCTACATTTGATGAGTAACTAGCAGAGATCAAGGATCAAAATGAGAGGATCCTTCATGGGTGAGTGATTTCATTAGTTCATGTCTAGTGTTAGTATGTAAATATCTATGAAAGCATATGGGAGTGGGATTTTTAGATTCGTTCTCGGTACCCACATCTTTTTGTGTAGCCTTTTTTTATTTTTGGGGACATAAAGCCCCAAAGTTGTGAGAATTTAATGACTCATATTTTATATATATTATTTTTGGATATTGTATAGAATATTTTCAAGACTAGGCACTAAGACGATGTACAATTCTAAGGCTCAGTTTTCCCAAAACAAATGTTTGAAATATATTAAATATATTAAATAGAAAGCACTCAAATTTTTTTCATGAAAAAGTGGAAAAAATTCTAAATGGATGCCTGAATCAAAAATTTGAGGGCACTGTTGAGTTATAAACATGATTTTTACCCTAGGCGCAACATAACCTTAGTCGGTGCATGTCGTTTGTGGAAAATTCATCACGAGCATAAAATGAATAAAATAATTAAATAAATTATTTTATTTTTTTGTCGATGCAAAGACATAATTCCCTATCTTTAAATACTTGTTTATGGAAAATTTATAGGGTTATACACATAACCCTAAAAATATTTGGGGAGATATTAGAGAGCATAAAATTATATTCTATTGGTGGATAATGATCGGATCGAGGATTGACAACCAGAACATGACAAAATACAAGGATCTCGCAAACAACTACGACAATACATCATTCTTCATCAGTGATTGATCAAAATCAAGGTATGATGATTTTTATTGGATTCATTACCCTTTATTAGTTTCTATGATTAACGTGAATCAGTTAATGAACAGATTGATCCACGGTTTGACTATCTCGTGGGACAAGTTAGATTAATCAGGTTTTGGAAAAATTACTTTGTGATTGGAAATTCTTCATTGTTATTATCATGGAAACAGATGAAGTTCGACATGAAAATATATTAAGGTTCGTTCCTCTTAATTTTTCAAATCCTTTTCTCCCCTATTATGTATTAATAAAGAGTGTTCTTCATTTGGACCACGATTCGATATATCCCAATCAATTAATCATTGCATATATGTTTTTTGGCGCAATGATCCAATATTGTAGATATGGGATTAGAATGACATTATGGTGGTGTGATGATGGAGATGATAATGGATTACATGATGTAGTTACACGATTTTTGTGTTCTTTAGCGCAAAATGATGAATGATGAACTATCCTATTTTTTGAGCGAATCGAGGGCCCAAAACATGTTAATCAGTGATGGCATGACTAGATGAGGCTTGATCGTTGTTTTTGTGGTGAAACACTCATCAGAAAAAAGTCCAGAGGAATGGATGGGATGTGTGGAACTAGATATGTATTTATAGAAAATCCTATGTTGCCCGACATATAAACTAGATCTACATGTTGTGTGGCCACACCTATGCAGAAGCTAAGGTTTCCAAAGAAAGATAAGTATCACACATTATGTGACCCTATCAAAAGATGTTTGGTCTCTCCCTATGAACTCGACACATAACTTAGAGGGTTCACAGACATGGGGTGGAGTACACGGGAAACCTAAATGCCATGTACTCCCCTACATGGACATGGAATGGACCAATTACATGGGCTAAGATGTGTACTAGAACACGAGAATGAGTACATGGGATAAGTCATGTACCGGCACAATGGTAGACTACATGGGCAGACTACACACCTGTACTTCTACACAGACAAGTCTTAAGACATGGTCTATTTAAACAGGTAGGACCCGGGGCCAAGGGACACAATGTGTAACCCCTAATACATGCGGTGTACATTATTATACAAGGAATGGATCCATTTTAATTTGTATCTTTGAAAAGTTTTTTTAGGGTTCATTCCCCTTATCCTTTCCATGAGGTTTTGTATGTAACCGTCTCCTACTCCTAGGAAAATGATCCCTTCAGCAGGACTTCTTAGATAGTGTTATTGGAATCCCTCCATGAGGCCCAAAGTGTGATCCTCTATTCATCTTTGTGACCTAAGTGGAGTTCTTGGTATCAATGTGACCAATAGTACACAGGCACAAATCCTCTACTTAGCGGGTTAATCTAGATTGAGGGTTGGTATCACCCCATATCCTTGGAAGTGATCTTCATTCATGTATTTTATTCTCTTTGGACTATCAGTGTGTACTAATAATGGAATGACCCAATGATCATTACCTCTCGAATAGACATCATTGGTGCTATTAGATTTAGAAGTGAGTTCTCCCAGACTAGGGATATGTGGAACCTTCAAACTCAAATCCTAGGATGGTATAATACATTTTTAGCGTACCTTTAGACTATGTGTCTTTGTTGAGTATATCTGTATATTCTTATTATATATGCTGTAGATATATACCTATGTAGAGGTGACTATATTTCTTTTGTTGTATGCTTTGTGGTTTCAGGGTTTCCCATTGAGTATTGTTATACTCACCTCTGTACAGTCTTTGTCCACATGTGTCGTGTCTTGTGAAGATAATCGACCTTTAGATAGAGTCCTTTATGGACCAGGACCAGATGGTTCTTAGTGAGACCACACAGACCAAGGTGTGTTCCTATGGTATTATAATAGCAGTCAGAGTGTTCTTTTAGGTTGGACTTGTTTTACAGACTTTTGTGGTGGGATTGTATTTGGCCCAATTTATTTTCCTTTACCTCCTATCTTACTCTGGTTGTGGGATTTAGATGTTTTCATGCATGGTTATTCAGTAGTTTTTACTTTTTATAATTTTATAGGATTTTAGATGTGTGCATGTGTACAAGTACTTAGGATAAGGACTCCCATGACTGTGATATTCCTACTTTGATACTAGTCTTTAGCGCTTGGCCTATTGGTGGTGGGCTTGGGGGGTCACGACATGGGCCCCATTGGGATGGGTTGTGACTATTTTTCCTTGTAATAATAAAATTTTAAGTAGACGACATGTGGTGTTACTACACAACGTGTGACCACAAAGGTGAACAGTTTTCCAGTCCCCATGTCATGTAGCATATATACAACATGATTGGACCCCCATGTTCTCCATTATAAATACACAAGGATGACACACCATTTATGCATGTCACACAATGTGTAGTTCTTCAAAGCATGTGCCAGCCTATCTAGATCTATATATTGATCCACTTTTATCATATCACTAATTTGATTTCCTTGGACTGATCTGATTTTATCATGATATACACACAAGATACACTGGTATACGATGTGTGGTTTTATGGCATACACTGTGTATGCTTATTTTTTCCAGAAAAAACCTTTGGTATCTCTAGATGGTGTTATTAGATATTTCTTCACTTTCATCTTAACCATTTACTAGTTATGTTAATGAGAATAAAGAAAGAGAATATAAGATGATGTTTTAATTTCAAGAATGAATCAATATGAAGTAAAATAAAGCCCAAACACATTTTAAAAAAAATCAAATATCAATAAATAATTATAAATTAAACATGTGATCGCTCTGATACCACTTGTAGATTTCAAATGTATTTTAAGCACCTATATAAAATCAAAAACTCAACTTTTTTGTCTTAATTTAAGAATAATAATTTCTTTACATAATGATTTATATCTTGAGCTATGAAAATAATATATTACTTGACTTTATTAAATGTTAATGTTAGAAGAGGAGGATATTCACATTAAATTTATAATTAATTTATGTGCAGATCTAGAATTACCTAAACTTGTAATTATTCCTTTAATGAAGACTATGTTGATTAGATCTTGTTGTACCATAATTCTACTGAAGTATCCAAGTGTGTAACCCCTCTAGAGGTGATCCACATGTGCAACATAATATCTAAACATCACTATATAATCATTGGGTGCTAGCACAACCGATTCTAATAACATGTGTCGTTTGTGGTTAATCGCTGTCGAATTATTTTACGAGGAGGAAAAACTCTTGATGATGTCTCAAAGAATTGAGATAAGAGGAGGAAATAAAACACTTTTAGGTCTCTATAAATCTCTCTAGGGCTTGATATATCTTCTCTCTATCTATTGTGCACAACAAGTGTCACTTAGGAAAGTGATATAAATATATATTTATAAAGGTAGGGCTATGGTTTCCAATTGGAACATGCACCCCATTGAAATTCCTTATTTCGTAGTGAACCCCATTTAATAATAATAATGGAATTATCATTCACTTGACAAGAGAGTTGCCTAAGAATAAATAATTATCATTTATATTATTCCCAATCAAACCATTAAATTCGGTCCGCTTTTCCTCCTTGACGTTTAACGATCCTGGAATAATGACTATTTATTTAATAAATAAATATCACTACCTTATTCATCAATAAATATAATAAATATTATATTCACCAAACCTTGAAAATAAATATTAATTATTATTATTTAACTTACCCATTATTTCAAATAACCTGTGATTAAATCTTGGCAGTCAAACGAAACCTGAATAAATATTATTTATTTTAACTTTTTAAATTTAATATTTAATTTAATGAGATTTTGAATATAGTTAATTTGTGACCCTCTGTTCCTCTTTCTCAGTGGAATTAGGCAGAACTGCCTAAAGTCCTAGTCTAGAATCTACAAACAAACTAAGGCATCCATGGAGAAAGAGGTTAGTGTCGCAATGACATAAAACAACCTATGAATACTTACCATGTAATATAAACCATTTACAATGATATCATGAATCAAATAGGTTGCATATTGGTGTCATCAACCTATGTTCTTGATGTCTCATTCGTTGAAATAATGTAATTGAACTCACCCACAGAACACCATGGATATGGATTTATCCAGATAGTTTCATTCCTATCAAAGGTACTGAAGTATCACCTTCCATCAAATGATAGAAGAGATAAGTCCTTTCTTGCATTATCCATTAACGCAATATCACTCGTGACACACCTGATATATTATACTTCATTGATAGCATATTTCATCATAGTTTTCATCAATATATCATCATTTATGACTCATGGTATACATTAATGATAATATTGAAGTCTACGGATCAATACACACATCCACATATAGGAAAACCCAATGAAACATATAAATATAGATTTTATATTAACGGGTCTCATTATCATAATATCCTACACTGGAAATTACTAAGGGTGTACACCATGAGAGGGTTCCTCATAGTCATATGAGTCTCCACCACTAATAGAATATATTATCTATGTCCCATCCAATGATATCATTCAATTATATAATTTATATTCAATTAGACTATCCTAGACCATTCCGGTTGTCATCACAACAAGGAACTTCTATGACCATTCAGTGCGACATATATTCTTAGGACATTTTGACATAAAAATTTCACATAGAGGAACAATCATGATGTGATAAGAAAACTCATTAATATTTAAGATAAAAAATACATGTAATCATGTACATAGAATTTGGTTCTAGGGAACCGACTTTAATAAGTGCAATGTGGCTCTAGTATATGAGGATTGGGGAGGAAACATGAGTGAGTGGTTATGATTATTATTAATGTTTACATTATTATTTTTTATTTTATAATTTATACATTTATGTTTCATGATGCAAAATAATTAAACAAACCTGAAATAAAATAAGGGATTTTTTACTTTTCACCTTTTAAAACTAATGATAAATAATTATAAATAATCAAAAAATGTTGAAATCCACTTATAGTGGTCGAATTGGTTTATAAAAACATTAAAAAACATTAAAATAATAATAATATTATTGAGTGTATAAAAGGAATGGACACCCATTAAAAAAAGGATAGGGGATGGGAACATGAGTAGTCCTTTGCCTCCAATTACCACCAGACAATAGAAAGTTTCCAAATAAAGGGAAATAAACATCCAGAATGAAACGAATAAGGATATTATAGTTATAGAATATTTAATGTTTATGTGAATGAATATAGAAGGAAATATGATGTGTGAGACTATGGGTTGATTGTGTAGAGAAATGGAGAGTAGTGCAGATCGATGTGGGGGAGGAGGTGGGGATTACAAAGCAACACAAATGTGAAAGGGTTAAAGAGGAAAAAAGAGAGTGATTATAGTTATTATTTATGTTTACATTTTTGTATTTTAGAATGTTGAAATTCTAGTTTCATGATGAAAAATAACTAAACTAATCTGAATAATTTTGTTTATCCTTTTTAAACTTATGATAAATAATTATAAATAGTCAGAGCATGTATTGATCCCATTATAGCAATATGAATCATTTATAATTCTATTAAAAAAACATTAAAACAATAATATTATTGTTGATGATATAAAAGGGACATTAACCTACCAAAAAAGGATTGGGGGGATGGGAAAATGAGAAATCCTTCACCTATGATAATGACATGATAATAGAAGGGTTTGAACAATAAGAAACATGTGTGCATAATAAAGGGGATGGGAGGAGATGAGATATAAAGATTAGGTAATGTGGATGAGGATCATAATAGATAGATCTAAGACACACATAACTATGGGTTGAATACATAGATAAATAAGTAGTAGTGTAAATCGATGCGGGAAGGAGGTGGGGAATGCAAAGTGGTGATAGTGTGTGAGGGTTGCAGAGGAAACAAAAGAGAGAAATTAGGTTTATTATTTATGTTTAATTTCTTTTTATTTTGGAATTTATAATTTTTTGTTTCATGATTCAAAATAAATAAACCTACCTGAATAAAAATAAGGTATTTTTTATTTTTCACCTTTTGAAACTTATGATAAATAATTATATGTAATAGAAACATGGTTGGGTCCCATTTTTATTAAGGAAAGAAACTATTTTTTATTTTTTTTTAGAGGTAACCCTTACATAACCCAAAATACCCAAGCATTACATAGATCAAAGGATTAGATGATGATGGCATGAAATCCCAACTGAATATGGAACAAATGCATTGGGAGATGACCTTGAAGGACCAACTAAGTAGATTTCCTAATGTCACAATAAAAAACATCATGTTGCACTATCCCCTTATCATATCGAGTAGGGGGATGATAACATGAGAGGTTTTTTTCCTATAGTAATCATGTAAAAATGGAAGGGTACCAAATGAGGAGAAACAAGGATGCTTAATGAAGGAGATATGAATAGATGAGAGCTGCAGAGTGGGTAAAGTGGATGAGGATCTTGATAAATGGAACAATGAAGTGCACGACTGTAATTAAACCATGTAAGGAATTGTGGAGCAGTGCACATCAATGTGGGGAGGAGAAGGGTAGTGAAAATCCACTCCAATTTGTGATGGGTGGGGAGGAAACATGTGAGAGTAATTAGGGTTAATATTTATGTTTACATTTTTTTTATATTTTGTAACATAGACATTTTTGTTTCATGATGAAAAATAACTAAAAATACTTGAATGAAAATAAAAAAAATATATATATATTTTTTAATTTCTTCTCTTTTTTAAACTTATGATAAATAATTTTAAATAATTGGAACATGCTTCTATCCCCTTTTTATTAAGGAAAGAAACCACTTTTTAATTATTTTGAGAGAGAACCCTTACATAACTTGAAGGTCTTAAGAATTACATGGACCAAAGGCTCAAATGATGATGGTCCAAAATCCTAAATGAATATGGATCAGAGTCCACAGGAGATGACCTTGAAGGACCAACTAATTAGTATTGATCACTCCATAACCATAGACTTTATACCCTACTACCCCTTGTCATGTCGTGCCCCCAAAAATTATGACGCACTATACCACACCATCTTTGCCACACATGAATCTATGCATTATGCTGCTAGCCTCCATCGCACCATGCCACATCTCTCACATTGTGATAGTAAATAACTCCATCCCATATCGATAAATCATGTATTTTTAGGGCTAGTAGATGTATTTCAACACACTTATCACTTTTCAGAGCTTCTAATTTCCCAAAAATGTCTGCAGGTCATCACACAATGCTACACATGTCACATCACAATGTTCTCCCACGTCACATCACCACACCTACCATTTTATTTCTCCTTAAATGAACTCCCCTCATAAGATAATGGAATGGAGGCCCAATTTCCTGAAGTACCGATTGCTCGTAGGCCCAAATACGTGGCCCCATGGCCCAAATTAGTTGAATGGTACTACTTCTATAGCACCCTGATACATCACCTCCTGCAGTTCCACCAAAATATTTCCCCACCTAGATTTATGTGTAATGTTATCAGTTGAAGAATATATTTATTAATTAATAAGTCAAATCACTTTAACAAATATCTCTAAATTTCAATTAAATAAATGACGATAAATGATTTTATAATGAATGCAGTAATAAAATTGATTGAAACTGAAAAGTATTACAAAATTGAAACCTTATTATCAATCATAAATGAATATGTATATGAATTTTTTAATATGTTCCTTAGAAACAGTGACTTCCTTATAGTATATTTTAATTTATTTTTAATTTTTTATCTGTATGATAAAATTGTACAAACTTTATTCAATATAATATTTATTTATACATTTACAATCCACTTACAGTTTATTAATATCATACTAGCATTTTTATATTTCTCTTCCTTTATATATAAATCATATTCATAATCTAATTTTTTTATTACATTTTCAACTATAACAATTCCAATTTGGCAATATAGAATGAGTTTCTTTATGAAACCAACTTAGATACATTTGAATATAACTTCCACTTTTTAGATTCAGATTATAATTAATTTACTAGTTTTTAATTTGAGAATAGAATATCTACCATCTTATTTTAGTATCATAAGTAAATTGAACTCCTTAAAAAATTATTCCAAATATTTCAAAGATGAAATTAAATTCTCGAGAAACTTCAAAGGAAACAAGATTTCAATGAAGGTAATGGAGGTTGTAAAAACAATATGCTATTAATCCAGGTTTTCAAATCCACTTAAATAATATAATTTTTATTCATGTGAGATTCTACATAGAATAATATCCATTATAATTATTGATGCTTAATGAACATCACCAAAGAAAAAAAAGGATCTCACCTCTACTAGTAGTAAATGGGCCTTGGTTCCTCATTTATAGCGTGAGGATCCCAAACTAGCTAAAGGTGTACTAAAATCTTCTTCCAAAGATAAATGAAATTTCAGGTAGGAAGTGAGTTTTAGAGTGTTGGATTTGGCAATTGATTATCTAAGGTACACTAATAGAGGGATAATATCCCTTTTATATACTCTCTTCATTTAATGAAGAGTTTTAGGGTGTGACTGCCATCTCATGGTGTTACTTCCCTTTGATTTTTATATTCATCAAACACTTTAATGAATGTGTCTAGTTTGAAATACCTATAAATGGATCAATCTTATTGATCGATAATCAAATAAATTATGAAGTGGATATGTCCAGATGCATGCAACAACATCCCATGAAAATTGTATAGAATTCCAATCATATGGCACAAAAGTGGTAGTATATGGAATCTAATGCCTCTTTATGATATAATCATATCGTTGGACATTTCATGCATCATATGCATGTAACTATTTATAATATAAGGTATATAACAAAATATGATTTACCCTTTTAGTTCATTTCCAACAATCTCCCACTTGTACTAAAACACCCTAAGTACTTAAATAACTTTACAACTCTTTGTGAGCATATCCAAGTCTCTTTTGGATACAGTTTATTAAACTCTCTTCATTTTGGAATTAACAAATTATTTGAAACCTAATCCTTATCCAGAGTCTTGACCATGTTACCCTGAGAGCCTTATTAAAATTGATAAAAAAATATATAATCCTTATTTTATAGATGTAATCAAAGAGAGGACTCTAGAAAAGAATAAATGCTTCTCAATATGCTAAAGTGTTTGGTGCGATCTACATAAAAAATAACCATATCTCAATATGAACATATCCACTAAAAGAAATATAATAAAAATTATATATATACCCACATAACCCCTTTTAACAAGACATTGAGTTAACACTAACTAAAGAACAATTTCAATCTAGTATAGGACATCTCAAACATTCCTAATTATATGAAAAAGAATGACCTGATTGATGAATACATTACATATCATTCATCTAGAAGATGAGAACATTACATGTCTCTCATCCATGTAGCTAAAAACATCATATGTGATATAAATATGCATGTACATGTATTTTATCATTTTTATTCAATCAAGTTCTAAATGTATTTTCTCAAAATACGAATGGGAAAATCCCATGTTAGTTGAGCTCAAACTGATGAAATGATTAGTAAAACACCCAATGACCCATTGATTAGTTAATACTAAATTATTGAATAAGAAAGGTATCAAGTTATAAAGGTTCTCATGCTGGGTATATTTCCAACCTTGGGTAAAAATTATTGATAATATGAATGCACCCCTATGTATATTGATGATTGTATGAATTCCATGGGATATAATTTAGTGGGTCAGTCCAAATAATATGTCCCCACTTATTATCTCATGAGTCTAATACTCATGCTAATCTTAAAATATAATCACAACCCATAATACTCTATGATAATCATTAATTAGGGACAAGTCAAATTCATACTTTAAGGGATTTTATCATTCCACTATTTATATAAAGTAAATTAAAATACACATGAATGAATGATAATAATATATTTAATTTATTATAAAATCACGATACATTATACAAACATTACATAAATCTCTTATGTATCACATACCAAAAGAATCAGCATGAAATTTTTAACTCTCTGACTCCAGTAACCCGAACCCAGTGGTTATCTTACTATATTGGCACAAAATATTAGATATCTCATCCCAAAGGATCAAATACTTTAGCATTATTGGAAAATTAGATTCAGACATGATTCTCACATTACATTTCAAAACATGAAATATAAATTAAAATTATAGTGATAACATATTATTTATTCTATTATATCCATGCAATCATTCATAGATCCCTTCTTAGTATCCCGGGGAAAGGAAAACATAATAAAGGGTGAGTTCCTATGCCCACTAAGAGAAAGAGTACAATAGAAGATATCACATAATAAATAAATCATGGATAATGTGTCATAGATAAGAAATAATAAAATATTCCATATAAATAACATCATAAAATAAGAATATACTTATGGATGAAATAATAACATAAATAATCACATGGATAACAATAACTAGTTTCATAATGATAAAATGCGTATCCCAGACATCAAAATCTCACTGTTAAGGCTTGATGCCAAGGAACCATACATAAGTAGGTATGGAACACACCAAATACCAAATATAGTTCATCTCATGAGACCTATTGATGCATTTATGGGATATAAAGGCTCCCTCCTATCACATAATAAGTCCAATGCATTCATAATATGTAATAAATGAATAATAATTCAACACATAATTAACATAAGAATTCGTATTAAAAAAATAGCTTATGAAATGTTAATATTTTACCCTATTAATAAATAGAAAAATATGGTCAAAAGTAATACACTATAATTTGGTGGATGTTATCATTATATTATATCCCCATTAAAGCATAATATTCATCAAAGGATGTTTACATATATTAAAATACTTTTAAAATATCACCAAAACATTTCTTCAGGAAAATTACCTTTTCATTTTAAAATAACATAATTAAAATCAAAAAATTTCTAGAATATTAATAAAGAAATTTATTTTAAAATAATCATGTGAAATTTTAAATGAATCATTATGGAAAATAATAGTCATGATTATATAAAAATTCATTCATGCAGTAAGCGTTAAAAAATTGATTCTATTCACACCTTTGGTAAAAAGTTCCACGTTTAGAAAATGATAAGAAGATTACTTTTAGAGATTTTTATAAAAAGTATAACATGGGTAAAAATGGATTTAACCAATAATTGGTTCATAGTAAAAAAATCTTGAAAATAAAATATGGACCCTGAAGAAAATGATTCCTCGATGAATAGAAAAACAATGTCGATTTTATTTAAAATAATTATTTAATAATTTTTATTACATAGAGAGAGGAAAATGAAAGGACAAATTGTAATATTTATAAATTACCATAAGATAATAAAATAAAATGGGTTGTATATAGAATGATCATATAATTTCCCCGATGTAAATTTAAACATAAAAAATCTCAAATAAGGATGAGATTGTACAATAAACCCTTACCACTTTGTTAACTTTGGAATCTTTACCCCCATAAAATAAATTACATAAAATGAAACTATAAATATCATGAATATAAATATATTCATGATATAAAATATAAAATGGTATGTATATACACCACTTGAAGGAAACAAGTGGTGAATTGGTATATTTCTCACGGAAAAAAAAGTGAGATGAGAAACCTTTATAGTGATCGTAACATGAAGTGATAATTCATCAATGAAGTGATTATGTGAAAAAAATGTAAATACACATAAAAATGTTTAAATAAAACATAAAATTATCCAATTTAATCACACACATAATCTTGGCATAACATACACAGTGAAGATGTAAATATAACCCAGTGAAAAGAAATTTAGTTAAGAAACCCCTTACCCCAGGACCAACTTTCTTCATAAGTGATTTTAACCTCCTATAAAATAAATTTAAATTTATTAAGCTTATATAAAAATAATAATATTCATGGTTATAATACCATAATCTTTTTTATTATGACATCTTATCATCCTCTAATTAACAATCTTTCATTATCCTCATTATTTCAGGGGTTAACTGCTTGTTTTTAAAGTATGTTTCGATTCGGTAGTTACAGTCCCTGAAACTTGATAATGGTTAAAAAAACTAATCATGATATAAATATCATATATATTAATTATATATATATATTTAGAATAATCCATGAAATATGTACCTGAAAAATTAATCACATTGCTTTTTGGGGTTGGTAGTCCATATGTACGCACGTGCGACATTGTCATTTTTTAAAGGGTGGAATGGTAAGAAGGTAAATGATATATTATATTTACCGAATCATAATTATTTCATAAATATAATATATATTCATTAATTATATATTTATATCCATCCGAGTAAAGTAGATATGAAAAAATAATTACACCGCTACATGGAGATGGTAGGTTGTGCGTACACATGAGTGATGTTTTTATTTTCCATAAGATGGAAAAGAGATAGAAAACTGTATTCCCATAAACATAATAAAATATTATTATATTTACGATACATAATTACTTATTTTATGATTTTTACAACATATTTAGAGAAACTAGAATAAGAAGTAAACTTTTAAATAGTCAATAAAAATGATTACCTCTTATTTGAGAGACCTCCTTTGGATCACACCTTATTCCTTATTAAGATGATCTTAGGAGAAGAAAAGAAGCTCAAGAATAATGGTAAGGAATATAGGAAGGTATTTGGGTAGGTATTGTTTGATATATTATTCTAAATATTTGTGAATAAAGGATAATACACTACTAAAATAATTGGCTTTAACGACCGCCAAAAGCGGCCTATTTCAGCGGAAAACCCCCGAAGAAGACAACAAAAGCAGGAAAAACCACACTTGTTTTTTGATAGTATTAGAATCTACCATTAGCAGTTGCTAATATAAAATTTAGTGACTACTAATGTTGGTCTCTAATGGTCATAGGCATAAAAGCCAAGATTTCTAGTAGTGATAGGAGATTCCCTCTTATATGTGAGGGAAAAGACATACTTGGAATTACTTAACAACTTTAAATATAATATATATCATTATCTTATCAAGTGTCACCAAATGGAAATTATTTATCAGTTATGAAATGATAATTTCAAATTAAATTAAACCAATAAAATTTATACATTTTAAAGTTCCATTTTAATACTTATTTTTTGGTTTATCCCCCACGATAACCCTTTTTAACCTTAACCACGGTAAAACATTTTTTAGCCCTTAAGGGTAAAACATTTTCTTATAATATGACATGTGGACAAAAAATGGTTTATATACAAAATGTTAGACCTTTTAAAATCCAAATTATCCACTTTTAATATTTTTTCTGATTTTTAATGTATTTAATAAAATATTGTTTATCATTAAACATCATTGGAGTCATTTTTAGGACTATTCATTTAATTTGACTTCAAAGACATAAATTAATAAATTTAATTAGAATATAAACACATTTAATATTAATTATACTTTATAATTATCTATTAAATTTTTGTAACACCATGATTCATACAAAACATATTATTTTTATTTTTTTAAAAATCATTTACCTTTATTTTTCTATTACTTTCACACACTATATCGATGTTCTGTAAGTGATTAAGGTAATTATATCATCAATAAAAAATAAAAATAAATTAATATAATACTAATAATTTTTGAGGAAAAGTAACTTTAAAACATAAAATTAATTTAATCCTACTATTTTATTAGTAGAAAAAATTAGACGATTGTTAAATTTATTGAATGAATTAATTATTTGTATTAATTAAATACTTTATACATATATTTCATAATTTAGTTATTCTTATTCATACTCGCCAACCCAACAGCTAGCGTATAACATTTATATTTAAATAATATTACTTTATGGTTCCTTTAAGCCCAAGGTTGTGAGTTGTGTGAAATATCAAACATAGTGTTTTTTTAAAGGAAAACATAACATAAAATCTATAGGTATTATATTATCACCCACTTACAGAAATTTCATCCACAAAATTTTAATTCCTTATTTATAAACTGAATATTTAATATAATATTAAAAAAATCACTAAAGATTTTATCATTAACATATATTTTTAAGTTATGATTAGGAAAATTATTATGAATGTACCTAAATAAGAATCATAATTAAAAATTATTTTTTTAAAATATACCTTGTTATACGACTGTTACTTTTTTACTTAAGATTCGATGGATTTAACTTTATTTTTCTTAAGTTTGAGAAATTCCTTTACTATTGAGATATAAAAAAATGAAAAAATTTACTTACTTGATTTCTTACCATTATATAAGAATGGATTAATCCTTTGATGTGCATCATCATGATAATGATGAATTTTCATGCCTAAAGCACTAAAATAATCTTTAAATTGACTATAATATCCACAAAATGATAAAAATTATTCCTCATATCCAAAATTGAAATAGTTAGCGTAATTTAAAATAATAATCATGATGAATAAACCTTTATATTAGGAAGTACTACATTAATCTCCAAATACTCAAATATAACATTAAATTTCAACTTAAACCATTCAAAAAATAGAGAACCATAAAAATCTCCAAAAATATTCCTATCCAAATTTAAAACTGAAAAATCATAAATATTTGATCACATATTCTTTTGAGATCAATTTCAATTTTATCTCCAAACTACATTAATCAATCATAAATTCATATACGAGAAATGTATATGCTTCATCTATGACAACCTAGGTAATGTAAATAATAAATAATTTCATTCCATATTAATATTCATGAATTATATTTTTTAGAGTCACGTAAATTATAATAATATTAGTTATTTTTTTCAATCAAGAGGAAATAACTATATTATAACCAAATTGGGTTTTCCTATATTATTTGGTTTCTTTAAAAATATTATTTTATATTTTTTAGAAATAGAATTTTACAAAAAAATATTTTATTTTTTAATGCATCCTGTTGAAATTAATTTAGGGTGATTTTTAGGAATGTTCTGAAAAACATTATTTTTGGGTGAATAATAGAAAATATCGACTTTTAAAGAAAACCGCCTTTTATTTTCAAATATTTTAAAAGACAAATTTTTATTTGGATTGGTTTTAAAATTTATTTTGTTTATTTTTGTGAAAATGTATTCAATTTATACATTTTATATCTACATTATACTTGATCTTCGTATAATATCACTTTTATACATAAAAAATCATTTTTTAGAAAACAGTTTTCAATTAATTTTGTGTTTTTTTATTATATTAATTTATAAAATTTAGAGATATTGAATATTAAAAAATGTATTAAATGTTTGGAATCAATATTTCCAAATTAATTAATGATTTTAATTTCATTTTTGTCATTATGAATAGTAACTTTAGTAAAAAATGTTTCACCATGGTAAAAGGACAGTTCGAGTTAACCTAGGTTAAAACTAAGTGATAAGGCCAACATATTTCATCTTAATTATTATTTTATGAATATATTTCAACCGTTATCAAATTATTATTGAAATTTATTTTTTGATGGGAAAAATTTCCCTGAAAATGAATTAATAATATTTAAATAACATAAACAATCCAAATGTGTCCTATCCCACACTTATAAAAGGAAACCCCATCTCCTCTTCTTTACACACTTAAAAAGCCTCTTATATTGACCAATAATTACCCATATCTCTTTTTATAATTACTCCCCATTTCTTAGAGCTTCTGCATTGATAAAAATACCCACCTTATAAGGTTGAAGGTGTAAACTAAGAGAGGTTGTTCGAAGAAGAGGTATAAGTCTCTACCGAGCTCCATTGTTTTATTTATTACTCTACCTCATTCAAACCACTTCTAGAAATTTTTATATAGTAACATAAGCATCAATAATATAATTAAATGTTATTTTGTCTATGTTATAACCCTTTTTAGACGTTCTTTACCATCTAATGGAAAATGAAAACATCGTTCGTGTGCATGACAGACTAATGCCTTGCGAACCAATGTAATTATTATTCTATCACCACATATTATGGATGATAATACTGATCGATAAAAATAAAATAATATGATATAAATATAATTCTTAAATATTAAATTAAATATCCCACTTCTTTACCAACCAATTAAAAGTAAAAACATCACTCTTGCGTACATGTAGACTACCACCTCACGAGATGATGTTTTTATTTTTCTTCACCGCCTCACATGAATGGTATATATGAGTGAATTTAAAGAAATAATATGTTATTTATGATATAATTATAATTCTATAAAGTTAATATAAGTTTTACCTTCTTTTTCTCATCTTCATTGAAAAATAGAATTGTTACTCATGTGTATGTACGGACTACCGTTTCTACGATGTAACGTAATTAATTTTTCATAAACACCGTAAATGGTTGGTTATAAAATTATAATTTATGTATGTAAATTATAATTATATCATAATTAATATTATTTAAATGATATAATCACAATCTATTTTACCATAATCAACCTACCAATGGTATTTTGGACAAAAAAACCGAACGTCCTCAAAACATCCATTGAAAACATAATCGATTAATTAATCAAGTATAAAATGGTAATAAGTGAATTAAAAGGAATAATAAACAATGAAAATAATCCTCAGAAATTAAATAATTAACATAATTTTATTATTTAGGAAGATAAATAATGTACATGAAAAATCAGACTCGAGGTAAGGGATACTTTACCTTAAAACCTCATTTTAAATGATTAATTTTCTAAATATTTTCCCTCCACATATATGTTATTAAAATTATTTTATTAATGTATTCAAATATAAATAAATGAATTATAAAGGATATTTTGTTTTTCCTTTTAATTTTTTTCAACAGTTTTTTTAAAATGAATCTTTTTATGGGTTTTATAGAAAATGTTTTGAATTTCTTAAAAAAAGACAAAAGGAATGTCCTATTTTAACATATATGAAGTTGAAAGATTTTATCATGACTATAGATGTTAGATATATATATTTATAATAATACATTTTTTTATTTAAATAAAAAATTTATTCCCTCTTTCTAGGTATTTTGGTTTTTTAAAAATGGTTTTTAGGTGTAGGTTATTTTGATATGTGAAAATTATCTTCCAAATGTCTTGAAATGTATTTTAGAGGGATTTATGATGAAAATTAAAAAGCTTAAAATTTTTTAATTCATGATATGGTACTTGAGAATTATAATTGACGACTAGTGATCCCGATGCAATTTATATGTTGGGTGATCTGGATACAGCTTATATAGTTGGTGAGCCCGATATTGCTCTCTAATGCATTGAGTAATGTTATTTATGTCCAAAGGAAAAAAGGGGAGAGTTAACTAGGGAGGTTTATCCTATAGATTTAACTAGTATCTAGTTATTTATGAAATTAGTGAGAATATGATATGAATATGATGATCTAATATGACAATAAGGGTTTTCTATTTCTTACTATGGGTCTCTAAAGGGTTTTCTTTGAACTAGAATTGATTTTCCATATGGATATGATTTATTTTATTGACTCAATTAATAATGTGAAAAAGGTAAACATTTCATGGGTTTTCATGTTTTTACTAGAATAATAATTTTATTTACTTTATATACTTTAATGAGATTTTTCTCATCCCATATTTTCAATTATTTTTTATAGTGTATAAGGATGAGTTGGAAAAAAGAATAAATAAACATTAAAGTCTTGGTGATTTTTTATGAAAAGAAAACACGTTTCATTTTAAAAGATTTATATTGTGGGAAAAATGGACACCAAGTGGATGTCTATACTTGTAATATATGAGTTTATTATATATTTTTTATGATATAATTCTCCAAAACTATAAACTTAAAAGATAATGGGAATGTAAGAAATTGAAATCCTTATTATAAATCATATAATTCAGGGTTGATTATGATACAAGTCTTTATAGTTGGTATCAAAGTAGGATTTAGAGAATTTTAGAGGTTAGATAATAAAATAAAAACCTTCAAACATTCTAATTTATGGTTATGTTGATATGATATAACATTTGAAGATCACCAAGTTACTTTATTTAATCTATGTCTCATTATAATGGTTTTCCACATAGGAAACAAGAAAGCTAAAGTAGTAAAGTATCAAGTGGAAAATATTCTTCCAAATTAGCAGCATGGAAAGGTTAGAATAGGAACTAAATAGTTTGTTGCTATGATGGATCAATTGACACAGACGATAAATGGTGGTTTCATTCATTTTAGATAGAAACTAGATTTACCATAGAGGAACATGTCCATTATAGAGCATTTTATGAAACAAATCCCTCTAGATTTCAATGAAACCTCAAATCTAGTGGCATCTGAAGGATGAATCAATGTTTTGAGAAATGATATTTTACGTCATGGGATATTCATAATATAAAAAGGTAAATCTTTCATTTTATCATTTTGAAGGTAAATAAAATTGATGGTGGTAAATGTTTATGAATACCAAGGAAAGATAAGAGCTCATGCTAATGTAATTGAATGTATTTAAGAATATTTTCCAAGAGAAATATTTACCTTAGGTTGTTGAAATTAATATGGAGAAATAATTCTTGTAATTGAACAAATAATAGGAGGATTTAGTTTCCTTATATGAATTAAATTTTACTCGATTGTCCGGGTATGCACTAAATTGTATTTGGGATCTTGAAATTAAAATTAATAGATTTTACATAGGATTGAATCCAAGATATCCAAGAGATTTTGACTCTTGGGAATTTAAAAGTTATGAGAAAAGTTTTCATTGAACTGAGAAATTATAAATGGGGTTTTATAATGGTTATCCATTATATGACATCAAAGGTATGAAAAAATCAAGCTGGAAAGAAATGGAAATCCAGTCCACAAAGAAATCAAAAGGTAATCGAACCAACTATTCCAAGTGTGGAAAGATAAATTTTAATTTATATTTATCTAGATATGGGAAATGTTACTGATGTGGTATGTTGGATTATATGGCTCATAAATTCATGTAAAAGAGTCATGATCTAACCAATAATGGTGAGATATATATTCATCCAACAATGAGATGTTTTAGTTATAAGTAATAGGTCTATTATGATAGTACATGTCCAAAGTTAGTCAATCAAGGTTGAAATCAATAAGATCCGAGATAGAAGAGTGAAAAAATATCTTCTCAGACTACCATGGTGGGCATTGGACCTTCGAACTGAGTGTTGCAAAGTATATTACTTGAGTATTTAGATTATGCCAATGATTTTTATTGATTTAGTGTCTATATATTCGTTTATTTTTGAGAAATTCACTCATAAATTAGAAAATTCACCCCAAGAAATGGAGTCCTAATTTTGATAAAAACATCTAATGGTAGGATTATGGTGACATAAATCTATAGGAATATTCCTATTAACGTATGTGTAAAGGATTTTTTATAAATCTTATTGTCAGACCTATTGTATAATTTGATTTTATTCCAGGTATGAATTTAATTTTAAATTATCATGATAAGAAATATTTCGTAGATTAAGAGGATATTGTTTTAAATGAGTTCCAATTTATGTATAAGAATGAATTTATAACTTTGATAAATTTTTAAGAAGATGGGAAACCTATAAAAGGTGGAAGTGAAAGTTACATGGATCATGTTATAGAAAAGAATGAAAATGTTTAGATTGGTGATGTTACAGTAATAAATAAATACCTAGATGCATTTACTTATGGTTTTCCTGGTATTATTATTGATTTATAGGATGAATTTACTATTGAATTAGTTCTTGATGCTATGATGATTTATGAACCTCCTTATGGAATGGATCAAGTAAAACTTTTGGAATTGAAAAAATAGTTATAGGAGTTTCTTGATAAAGGTTTCATTCATCCTAGAACTTCACCTTGGGGTGCCCCTATTTTATTAATTAATAAAGATTGTTCAATGAGGCTTTGTATTAATTATATAGCCTTTAATAAAATCACTATTAAGAACAAGTATCCTTTACCTCATATTGATGATTTTTTTGATAATATCCATGGAGTGTAATATTTTCTAAAGATTTATCTCTGGTTAGGGTTCCGTCATTTGAAGCTGAATGTGGAAGATATTCTAATGATAATGATTCAAACTAGATATGAGCTTTATGAGTTTTTGGTTATGAACTTTGACTTATCTAATTCCTCAACAGTATTCATGGATCTTATGAAATGAGTTTTCCATAACTATTTGAAAATGTTTGTGGTTATGTTTATTGATTATATTTTTCTATATTCTAAAATTCATAAGGATCATGAAAGATGTTTAAGTATTGTTCTAAAAACATTTAATGAAAATAAGTTTATAGAATATTTATTAAATGTGAATTTTGGTTGCAATAGATTTCATTCCTTGGGAATATTATTTATAAATATGTCATAACTATTGACCGTACTAAAACTAAAGTGGTTGAATAATGTATAAGATCTAAAAATGCTTTATAGATTCACCGTTTTATTAGATTATCAGGAAACTACCGATTATTTGATGAAAACTTTGCTCATTTATCTACCCCACTAATTAAGTTAACTTGAAAAGGAGTAAAATTCATCTTGATAAAAGAATGTGATAAATGTTTCTAGAAACCTAAAAGAATATTGGTTAATGATCCAACTTTGGCGATGCCATCCAAAAATAGTGTGTTTGTTATCTATAATGATGCTTCTTTGAAGGGACCTAGTTGTGTTCTGATATATAATGCTTAGGTAAATTCTTATACTATACATCAATTGAAACCTCATGCGATAAATTATCCTAAACATGATCATGAAATAGTTGATATGGTTTTTTCTTTAAAAATATAGAGACATCATTTATGTGGAGTAACTTGTGAAATATATACTGATCATAAAACATTTAAGTATACATTATCTCAAAAATATTTGAACATGAGATAGATAAGTTGAATTAAACTCATAAAGATTATGATTACACGATTCATTACCATCCATGAAAATAAAATAGATTTGTTGATTATTTGAGTTTAAAAGATAACACATCATTAGCTATGTTGCATTTAGAACATGATCCTTTGGTTTTTTATTTGATGAATATTGACCTTGAAATTAAGTATGTCGGAACTCCCTAGGTTTTCTTTCAGGTGAAAATGAATTCATTATTGACATAAAAAATTAGAAAGATCAAAAGTAAGACAATTATTTTCAGAAAAAGTTAGAATTTGTTAATAAGGGTATGTTTCCTAATTTTAACATTGTCTAGAAAGGTGTTTTGAGATTTTGAAAAAGATTATGTGTACCAACTATCTCCTAGTTGAAAAAGGAATTCTCAAGTGATGCTTGCAGCTCTACCTTTTTTATTCATTCTAATTATATTAAGATGAATAGAGACCTTTAGGAATATTTTTGGTGGGATATAATGAAAATAGATATTGTTCTCTTTATAATGAAATGTTTGAATTTTCAAAAGGTTAAAGTAGAAAAATAATTAGAAAAGGGGATGCTTTAACATTTTCCAGTTCTAGAGTGGAAATGAGAGAATATATCTATAAATTTTGTAGTTTTATTACCAAATACATCTCAGGGTAATAATGCAATTTGAGTTATTATTGTCTGATTGACTAAATCTCTGCATTTCCTTCCTATTCAAGATCACATGTATTTAGATAAATATTATATACTTTTTATTAAAGTTATAATCATATTGTATCGAGTCCCTATTTCTGTTTTATCTAAATTTGAACCTATATTTACCTTATTTTTTTGGAAATACTTTAGAATTCAATTGGTATTAAATTAAATTTTAGTACATCTTTCCATCCTCAATCTGATGGGTAGTTTGAGTGAATGATTCATACATTGGAAGATATGATTCGAGCATGTCCATTAAACTACCAAGGATTTTGTGATAAATATATATATTTATTTAAATTTTCTTATAATAATAGTTTTCATTATAGTATACAGATGACAACTTTTGAGGCATTATATGGAAAGCGATGTAGAACTCCATCTTGTTGTGATGAAGTTGGTGAAACGATGATGTTCGGACCAGATTTAATCAAATAAGTGGTTGAGAAGACGAAGATAATTCAGAATCACATGAGAGAACCTCCGAGAAAGAAGAATAGTGATGTAGATAACTAGAGGAATGATCTTTCATTTGAGGTAGGCGATAATGTTTTTCATAAAGTATATCCTTGGAAAAGTGTCATACATTTTGGGGAAAAGGGAAAGTTATGCTCATAGTTTATTAGAACATATGAAATCCTAGAGAAAGTTGGATCAATTTATTACTAATAGGCCTTGCCTTTGAGTCTATCTTAGGTACATAATGTGTTTCATGTTTCATTATTGATAAAATAAGTACCAGATACATCTTATATCTTGAGCCCTAAAATAGTAAAGTTGGAAGAGAATTATTCCTATTAGAAATAGAAAATTCAATTTATTGACCATAATGAGCAAGTATTGTGGAATAAATTGATTCAGTAGGTTAGGTTTTTTGGAAAAAAATATTATTTAAGAAGTAACGTGAGATTCAGAAAATGCTATATAGGGTAAATATCCCCACTTATTTAGTAATGAATAAAATTTTGAGGACACAATTTCCAAAATGGAGAGAATGTGGAAACTTGAGTAATATTAAAAATAAATAATTTATGTGACTCATTTTAAACTTCCTCAGATTTTTTGAAATACATTTTCAAATGAATTTAATCTTTTTGATAATTTGAATTACACACAACACCGAGTTTAAATGAAACATGACATACTATTAAAATATTATTATTTAATATTATATTTATCACCTAGACATTAGAACGATGAGTATGAATAAGATTAAATAAATTAGTAAAATATATGTTTTAAACATGAATATAAAATTAATTACTTCGTTATTAATTAAGTAAAAATAAAATTAAAAATAATTTGAAAATAAAGGAAATCTTTTTCTGAAAAACTACTTTTATGAAAAAATGTATTTTATCTCAATAAATAAAACAATATTTTTTGAATTATCATAATTAAATTTATATATTATATATTGAATCAAATTTTTAACATTCATTTTATGTGTTTTCTACAAGTGATTGGAATAAATCCAATTTTATTCTTAAAACAGTATTTTTCTAAAAAGTAGTTTTTTCCTTTTGCGCACTTATCTTAAAATTAGTTGTTCACACTTGTAGAAAACAAATTTTAAAAAATAAACTTAATTTTTGAAATAAAAATTTATAAATTAACTTTGAGTGAATTTTTTAGAATTTTTTGAGAAGATAAATTCTTCAATGAATAGTGAAAAATACTTGTTTTTATTATGAATTTTCATTTCTTTTAAATAATTTAAAAAATAAAATTTGTTTAATATAGTTTTGAATTTAAAATTAGTTAAATTGTATAACTATTAATCCAATTTATTTCATTAGAATAAATTTCATATTAAATTTTGGTATAAAATCTTTTCAATCTTTTGAACATTTTCTCTTTTGAAAACCACTTTCTCATCGCAAATACATGATTAATTTTAAATGAAAATTTACCAATTATTTGAATGGAATTTGGAAAAACGGATTACATATTTGGAATAATAATAATTTATATTATCTAATAAGTTTAACTTATTTTTTTGACCATAATGAATAGTAAAAACTGTAAAACAAATCCACGATTAAGGTAAAAATGGGTTTACGGGTGGGGGCGGGGTTAAAATAAAATGAAAATGGTTAAAAGTGACCCAGAAAATTTCAAAAACCAATTTTATGAAAATATTTAAATATTATATCTTATATTTTTTTACAATGGACCATTTTGGTGCCTTTTGACATGTGAAAAACATTGGCACATCTTTTTCTTTTCCAAAATTACAAGCATGCCACTCACCTCATTTATAAAAGGCCAACCCTCTCATATCCTTTTCAAACAATAAAAACCCATTGTATTCAAAAAATACTGACACAAAAAAATTCCTTACTTCCCTACTAACATCTAATAAGACTTGTTTTTTTCAAGAATTCAACATATAATGACTTTTGGTGAAAACCAGAAGAAGATGTCCAAAGAAGAGGTAACACCCCAAATCAAGCATTTTATTTTATTTTTTCATCGAACTCTTTCAATTATTATTATAACATGATGATATAATAACATCATTATATTTCATATAATGAGATATTATGTTAATTTCATAACCTAAATCCTTATCCTCTACCATCAAATGGGTCCTGAAATCATCATTCATGTCTATGACAGACTACCGCCTCACGAAACGATGTTATTCATTTTCCATCACCACCTATCAAAGATGGAAATAAGGATGTATTTATTGTTTATATATGAAATTTATAATATTATTATAATTTTAACCATGATATCACATATTACTTCTTACTTTCCATTCTATGGTCATATGACAATGTGGTTTGTGTATACGGCGGACAACCACCTTCTGAAGCGATATAATTCATTCACGCTTTAAATGTAATATAATAAGGATGATTTTAATAAATATATGTTGTATATATTACATAAAAATTATTATTTAATGGTAAAATATTATTTAAATTTATTTCTTTCAAACTGTCAAGAAAATGGAAATAGCATTCATGCGTACGTACGGTTTACTATCTCTATGAATGACGTATTTCATTTTCCATCTATAACTTTTATAGATTTATATAAAAACATATATAGTTAATATATATCATATTTATATCATTTTTAAAATTCTGTAGATTATTTAACCATGATCAAATTAATAGGACCAAAAAAACAACAAATCAAAACATTCATGAAAAACAAAGCAGCTATTTCTTGAACATGACTTTAGCATGAAATTGTTAATAAACTGGTAAAGGTCATGATTAAATAATAAATAGTATGATATATATAGTTTTGGTTCTAAAATATGTTAATAATAATATTATATTTATTACATAGGAGGTTTGAACATGTACAAAGGAAGTCGAGACATATGGTAAGAGATTTCTAGTCCCTCTTTTATTTCCAGGAGACATAAATTTACAACTTATTTATTTTTTGTGGTGTATATACTAAAAATTCGACATATTATATCATGAATATCAATATTTTAAAGAAATTAAAATTTTCATTTTATGTTATTCTTTGTTTTTTCTTACGATGCAAAAGATTAGTAAAGCGTTAAGTGATTTTCATCTCATTTTTTACTTCTGTGAGGAACATGCTATATTCAACACCTATTTATTTTATGTGGTTTATATACTACCTGTCAATTTATTTTATTACGAATCCTAAAAAAATATTGGGATTTACATATCCATTTCTGTATTTTTCTTTCATGGGGTTTATGGTACAAAATTTACCAATGTGATAAGGGATTTTTGTCTCAATTTTCCTTCCTTGAGACATGTACTATGTGATACACCTACGCTCTTTTATAAGGTGTATATACAACCCATTTGACATGTAATATCATGAATTTATTTATTCTCAGGATATTTTATGTTTCATTTAACATTATTCCTTCATGGGGTTTATGATTCCAAGCAACCAAAGTGGTAAGGGTTTTATGTTACAATGTCATTGATTATCGGGACTTCTATTGAATATATTCAAATGATAAAATTTTATGATTCATCACTCAATAAATTTTTTATTTTTCTTATACTCTGGTTATGTCTTAATAATAAATTTTTTACCTTCATTTTCCTCTCTTTATTTACTTAAGAGTTCAACATAACCTTTTTACTAAAAAACATCTTTATTTCTATATTTAGTCGAAAACGTTTTACTTAAAAAAACCTGTTTATAAAAATGTTTTAAAAAATGTTTTTAAAATTCTCCAAATGGTTTTTAAAGATATATTTACCGATTTTTTACCTTTAAATTTTTTTGAAAGGAATCTTCATAAAATTGTCAAAAACATTCCCATTTGTCTTTTATCAAAAATCTAAAAGGAATATTTGTTTAATCATGTATGGTATGAACAGAAATAACCGCCATCATGACCATTATTTACATTGAAGACTAATTTATAAGTTTTAAAGCTTATTTAAAAAAAATATTTTAAAAATGTAGTAATTTTTAAAATGTTTTTTTAACTAGAAAATTATATTATCCTCAAAAAAAAATTTAAATGATTTTCAAAGATTCATTTATACGTTTAAAAGTTTATTTTAAACAAAATGGGTTTCCAAATATTTTTGTGAATTTTTATTTTTAAAAATTTCTTTTGAAGGAAAAGTTATTTTCCTCAACAAATGTTTTAAATGGTCTTCAAAAATAATTATCCATCTAAGATGACATCCGTTGATGTTACATATACCTTATTGGGGATATCATCCAAGGACACCGTTCTTATTATTTATATTAATGGTTTATGTTTATGATGTCATGATGTTTATGAAACCAATTTCTATTAAATAGGTTATACAATGGGGAAGTTCTTATGAAGACTGCTTCTTTTCATGGGTTATTCTATGATGAAATGATTATGAAACTTTTTTCTTTTCCATTGGTTGTGATATGATGAAATGTTTATGAAACCCATTTAATTCCATGGGTTATAATATGGTGAATGTTTTATGATCTTATGGCACACATATATATTATTTTCAATATGTGACTTGTGGGACCTCTATCTCCTTCCAATTAATTGGGTAATGATTTATATCTCAAGATATAAATAAGAGTGGAATGGGAAGTGAACCTGATTTATTATGGGGATTTTTCCACTATGATGGTCTAGGAAGTGAACCTTTACTATTATGTTGGTTTAGGGAGTGAACCCATTTCACTATGATAACTTTGGCAGTGAGCGTTGATTACTATGGAAAATATTTTCTATACTTATTTCTATGACACAATTCTATGTCTTATGACAATGTTATTCTCACATGGATCGTGTTATTTTATTTCCTTATGATCCATGTCTTATAAACTTCTAATCTTTATTACATGACTCAATATCATGATATTTGATATACAGGGTATGGTTTTCAAATTTTATTCCCATGTTCTCATATCCTTATACTTCTGATAGCTCTATATTTATTTTTTACCCTTAGTGAGCATCTTATCTCACCCTTTCTTATGTTTTATATACCTATGTTGTGAAGAAATGTTTTAATTATGTCTTGTATATAAATATAACTTAATCTAAATATCATTGTGGCGTACATTGAAGATCTTTAATGAAATAAGAAGATAGAATATTTAGTCTCCAATGACACTAAACCAATATAGTCCTCACGCATTTATTTTTTGTAATGTAATGGACATTCAAATAAAAAGATGTAATATTTATGTAGCATAATCCTAGTTTTTTATATTATTAATATTCATTAATTATATTTTATAGAGTCACATTCATAATAAGAATATTAGTTTTTTTCAATCAAAAGGAAATAACTATATTCTATCTATCATGTATTATATTATTTTTAAAAGGATTAATTTCTAAATTTTACGAATTTAATTTGATATAGAGTATATTATTTTTTAATTCATCATGTTGAAATTAGTTTAGTGTTAATTTTTGTAAATTTCCTAAAAAATTTGATTTTTTATTGAATAACAGAAAATACTGATTTTTAAAGAAAACTATATTTTATTTTCTAGTATTTGAAAAGAATAATTTTTATTTGGATTGGATTTAAAATTTTATTAGTTTATTTTTTTAAAATTAATTCTATTTATACCTTTTGGATCAACATTAAACGTGATATTGGTACAAAATCACTTTATACTTAAAAGGCATTTTCCAGAAAACTGTTTTTCATTCCATTTTATGTTTTTATATTAAATTAATTTCTTAATTTTCTGGAGATTGAATCTTTAAAAATTGATTCCATATTTTTAATCGTAATTTCCAAATTTATTAATGAGGTCAATTTCATTTTTGGTCATTATGAATAGTAACTTTGGTAAAAAATGTGTCACCATGGAAAAAGGCGGGTTAACAAAGGTTAAAAATACGTGATAAGGGAAAAAAATTTCATCATAATTCTTATTGGATAAATTTATTTCAAACACTATCACCTTATTCTTATAATTTTTTTATGATATACTTTTCCATTAAAATGACTTAATAATATTTAAATCTTTTGAAACATTCCAAGTGTGTCCTCTCCCTCACATATAAAAGGACACCCACTATAATATCCTTTCCACAGTTAAAGAGCCTATTATATCATCCAATAACTACACATATCTCTTTATATACTTCCTTCCCATATCCTATAGGTTTTTTCTTAATCAAAATACACAGCTCTGAATGTTGAAGGTGCAAACCAAGAGAGGTTATCCGAAGAAGGGGTGTAAGTCTCAACTGAGATCCATTGTTTTATTTCTTTCTCTACCTCCTTAAAACATTTAACAAATATTTAGATATAGTAAAATAATTATATACCATATTATTAAATGTTATTATGTCTATTATATAACCCTTTTTCATCTTTTATAATTGTCTAATAGAAAATGAAAACATTGTTCATGTGTACGATGGACTACCACCTCATGAACCGATATAATTTTATTCCATCAAAGCCTCTTATGGATGGTCATAATGATGGATAAAAATGATTAATATGATATATATGGTATACATATAATTTTTAAATAGTAAATAAAATATTATACTTATTTCTTCACCATCTAACAAAAAGTAAAAACATTTCTCATCCATACGTGCAGACTACTGCCTCGCGAGATGATGTATTTTATTTTTCATCACCAACTCACATAGATGGTATATATGAGTGGGTTTAATGAAATAATATTATATTTATAATATATTAATAATTATATAAAGATAAAATAACACTTACCTTCTTTCCTTGACATTCGTTGAAAAATGGAAACGTTACTCATGTGTACATATAGACTACCATGTCCAAGATGTAGAATAATTCATTTTTTATAACCACCTTATATAGTCAGTTATAAATTTTTTATTTATGTATAAAAATTATAATTATATCAAAATTAATATCCTTGAAATGATATAATCATGATCAATTTTACCATATTCAACCTATCGAATCCATTTTGGAAACATAAGCCGAACGTCCTCAAAACATCTAATGTATACTTAATAGATTAATTAATTAAGTGTGGAATGATAACAAGTGAACTAAAAGGAATGATAAATAAGAATTTTTTTACTAATAAAGTAATATTTTAAAAGAACTTTATTATTTATGTATGTAAAGAACATACATGACAAGTCATACTCAAGGTAATTGATACATTACCTTAAAATAACATATTAAATGTTTTACTTTTTAAATATTTTTTCTATATGTCCATAATCATAAAAAATATTTTATAAAAGTATCTAAATGTATATAAATAAATTATAAAGGAAATTTTATGTCTATTTTTAATTTCTTTCAATGATTTTTTAAAATTATTATTTTCACATATTTTATATGAACCA
Organism: Viscum album; assembly: GCA_963277665.1. Taxonomy (NCBI): domain Eukaryota; kingdom Viridiplantae; phylum Streptophyta; class Magnoliopsida; order Santalales; family Viscaceae; genus Viscum; species Viscum album. The sequence goes on from OY728127.1 coordinate 1,416,378,353, forward strand.
TTTTGACTTTCTTTTCAAAAGAAAAAAGGAATGTTATATTTTAACAAATATGGCATCAACAGATTTACCCACCACAATAATAATTATTTAGATTTATTTTTATGATTCCATGTTTTTTTCAAATAAAACCTCGTCTTCCTTTGTTTTGGGTATTTAGGTTTTTTAAATAATGTTCATTATAGGAAGAATATTTTGATATCTAAAAATGATTTTACATATGTTTTCAAATGTGTTTTTAAGGATTTATGATGAAAAGGTGAAATCTTAAAAAAAATTGTAAGAAACTGATTTTTCACTCAGGTGTGGATCATTTAAATTTTGTTCTGATTCTCTTTTATGAACCTAATATGGATTCTTAGTGAGTTCACGAAGGTCTTAGGGGCGTGTGAGGCTTATCTGGATCCAAAAAATCAGTTTTTTAGAGAAAATGGTATATTACACGGTTTTAGGAAATCATGCGAGGCAGCCCACATGATTAGATTTAACCATTTGTGGCTGGATAATGGAGTGATATGGGGCACACAGTTTTCCCTAACCATACAATTTGGGGTTCATGGTCATGCAAGAAGATGCGAAAAAATTGAAAAGGTGATTCACACAATTGGAACACAGTTTCCCTAACTGTGCAGGCGCCCCATTCCTATAGTAGATCATGCACTGTTGGTTCATAATTTGACAAACCGTGTGACCAAACTATGCAGTGGATATTTTTGAGTGATTTTACCTTTGTCCCTTTAAATTATGTTTTAAAAGTCACCCCTCTTTTCTTTTCTCTATCTAGTGGATATCCCATCATATTTATCCTCTTTGGAGCCCCTTTTTTTAAAGCATAATCTTGGATTTGATCCTGAGCGTCGAAGCATCACCTACCTCATTGGATACGCACTAGTACGTTATTAATTTCCTTTTAATATTTCATTATTATTATTATTCTTATCGATTACGCTATTTAGATACAGGCCCATATGCCCTATTTTCAGGGTGTTGATCTATTCTTCAGATCTCCTCAAATCCAGGAAAAATTAGAGGATAATAATGGACCTGGAGAGTCATACGAGTATGGGGAAGGTGGTATATAAATCATTCCTCGAGATTTTTTGTTTTATAAATTGTTGCGTGTATGCACTGATTTCATGGGTCATCATTTATTTAATTAATATCTTTACATGTAGTCAATAGAACTGTGTTCTAAGGCCCACTCCATATATGTTAATCATTTGTGGTGGTTTCATCCACAACAATGACCACCCCATGATGGGTGATTTTCCATAATGGGATTTTAGTTCTTAACGGGTGTGTCTGGGCCACGGTTCTGGTGTGCCTTAGATTGAACTAGCTAATAGAATCCTCCCACATTAAAGATATATTAAAATTTGAATTTATGAATGGCTTGAAACATTTTTCTTTTCACTTGACATGCCTAAGGTAAGTTATTCAAATTGATTATCCAACTATAAATGTAATTGAAAAGTATATTAAGTATATTACTTGGCCTTATTAATTGTAAATGAAATGTTGGTTTCATGTATGTATCACCCTTTTCCACTTATGTTGTAATGTAGTGGAATGAACCTTATAAAATCATTTTGAATTATATGAAATTAAATGGTTGCATGACCCCTTAGCCTTTTCACACTAATAAAATGAATGTATTGAACCAAATGAACTCTTTAAATGGTTTTACCATTACATGGATTAATTAAATAAAAGAATCAATTATAAGGTGACTACCATTATGGACCTTTCCATCATTTTAGGAGTGTTCAGACATGAGTTAGATTTTGGATTCCTAAGGGAATGCTTTGAGTGCTCATTGACGCCATTCTGATTCAGAGAAGCCTATTTCCAAGGGTGAGACCCACCTTGGAACTTGATATTTTTCTATCAGTGGATTCCCGATATAACACCATGGGATCTATACATTACTATTATAGTATTCCTTGGATACAATCCTTGGATCCAGCATGGCTTCTATGGATATGAGATACCATGGTTACATACTTGGGTCTTGCCAATGCTTATCTCATTTTACCATCGATTTATTCCTTGGAATCAGTTATATTCACTATTATGGACTTCCTTGTATGATGCTCCTTGGATTACACTCTTACCCCTATATCCAGGATATAGTTACAACTGAAGATTGTTCTGAGACATGTGCTTGGCATTTGTAGACCAATGTCGCCATGACATCCTCATGTCATGCACCAGCAGGGTGGTGATGACCATTCTCCAAACATGGTGGTCCCTAAGCCGCATGTCTTACTTCCAGGAATTCCATTTTAGGAATCTCTTATTGTACCTAATATGGGCACTTATTCTTAGTTTTTGATAGTTTACTATGTCTTATGTAGTCCATGAAAGGTGATCTACAATATGAACCTATGATGGCTAATCTGACACGTGAGATCTAGAAGCATCATCCTCATACCTTCTTAGGGGATGGTGGTCCACAGGATGCTGAGTCTTGAATAGAGGCCAACCATTATATCTTTGATCATCTAGAGATGACTCTAGAGCAGAGGGTGAATCTTGATTTGTACATGTTGCATGATTCGGCCAAGCGCTTGTGGGATGTGATTACCTAGGCCAGTCACCCTTAGGGAAACGTATGGGCTGATTTCCAGACTGCATTCTATGATCAATTATTTCCTCAGATGATGAGAGATGAAAGATAAATAGTGTTCATGAATCTCTAATAGGGTTCTATTTCAGTCATGGAATATTTATCTCGTTTCAATGAGTTATTGTTCTTTTCACCACTTCTAGTTGGTGATGTGATTTTGTGTGCTAGATGCTTCAAGGATGGGATCATGTATTCCATTCATGATTAGGAGAATGTATTTCACATACTAAACTTTTCTAAAATATTCAACTGGTCTCTTATCATTAAGAGCAACCCGAGGAATGGTGATAGTACCGGTCATAGAGGACCAGTACTGAAGTAGGACAATATTTCTTCCAGAAGTAGGAAATATTCCATTGAGGTTTCTCATTAGGTAAGTGGAAGCTAGATTACCCATACTGGTAGCTCAATGGTGGGTCATTAGTGTGGATGATAGGGGAATATAAATCCTTAGTGTGATAGATACCCTCTAGAGTATCGGGATTATGATTGTATGAGGAACCTTCAGAGATTCTGTCGGACCATTCCATCATCTTCTAGTTGAAGAGGATTCGCACCAGCACCACCCTCGATGGTAGGTTCTTTTACACCATGTCAGGTGAGGAGTTGGAGTATCACTGGCAGGACTGGTCAAGGAGGAGGTCATAACCATTGTATCTAGACTTTGGATTACCAGCAATGCCAGAAGAGCATCCTTGATCATGGTAGTCTAGCTGTTGCACAAGATCGTGGATTAGCGAACTTTTATGCATTACAGTCGATACCCAAGGATCAAGCTATAAAACCATCTATATTATAGGGTACTATTCTAGTAACCTCAACTATAATGTTTTCTTTGTTTGATATAGGTTCTTCACAATCCTTTATATCCTTGTCTATCATGGAATGTCTCGGACTAGAAATACAATATTACAATGGTGAAATGACCCTAGATACAATATTGGGAGTACAGTCAGAGGTAATCCAATATTTTAGGGACTTTCCCCATGAGGCAGGAAGTTACCCTTTCTTATGGGTCCTCTTTGTTCTCAAGATGATAGGATTTGATGTCATTCTCAGGGTGGATTGGTTGGTTCTGTATCATGCCTTTGTATACTTCTATCATCGTAGGATATTGTTTACATCACCAAAAGGAGGTATTAATCTACACAAGGGTGATTGGGATATCCAAGCTAGTAGAGCTGGACCAGAGCATCATGGGCTAGGTGGAGTGACCGTCTAGATTTCTATTATCTTCATAGAGGATTAGGGTTTACATTAGGGAGAATTCCCTCCAGTAGTATATCATTTCATGGATGTTTTTCTCGACAAAATTTCCTAGATTACCTTCTGATATAGATTTTTATTTTACGATTGAGATCATTCCAAGATCATCTCCAGTGTCTATTCCTTCGTACATTATGGAACCTATAGAGCTTGGGGATCTCAAGGATTAGTTTGAGGATCTAGAGGCCAAATGTTTTATACGACCTAGTACTTCCTCTTGGGGTTTTCTTGTGATTTTTACTAATAAGGTAGATGATAACCTTCATCAATGCATGAATTACTAATATTTGAACCATATCAAAATCAAGAACTGGTATCCACTTCCATATAAAGATGATTTCTTTTACCATCTCTAAGGAATTAGGGTATTTTATAAGATTGGCCTATGATCATGCTATTATCAACTACAAGTCAGGATATCAGACATACTTAATAAAACTTTCTATAGCATGTATGATCTATATGAGTACCTCATTATGATGTTCGATCTTATGAATTCACTACCCGTTTTCATGGATTTGATGAATAGAGTGTTCCATCCATATCTGGATTCCTTTTTCATAGTATTTCTGGATGAAATCTTGGTGTATTCTTACACTCATAGTGACCATGCTAAGAACCATTCTATTGTTCTGAGTACACTGAGAGAGAATCATCTTTATGCAAATATTTATAAGTGCCACTTCTAGATAAAAATAATTCATGTCATGGTTCATATTATCTCGGAATTAGGAGTATCTATAAAGCTAGAGAAGGTGAGTGGTGTGATATCCTGGGAGCATCCAAAGAATGTGTTTGATATACAAAGTTTCTTGGGGCTGGTTGGTTATTACATGCATTTTATACAGGATTTATCACATCTTTCTTCACCTCTTACTAGTCTTACAAATAATGGTGTCAAGTTCCTATGGTCAGAAGAGTGTGAGAAATCCTTTCAGGAGCTGAAAGATATCCTTGTATCTCTACCTATTCTGATTCTTCCAATGGATGGTAGAGGTTATATAGTGTTATGTGATGCATCTGGAATTAGCTTTGGAGTAGTACTAATTCATGAGGAAAGAGTCATTTTATACAGATCTTGGTAGTTGAGGCCTCATGAGAGAGATTTTCTGGCACAAGACATTGAGCTAATATCAGTTTTCATTGCCTTACTTATCTAGATACATTATCTGTTGGGTGAGAAGTCTGTCGTGTAAAAAGACTATAATAGCCTCAAATATATCTTTACATGGAATGAATTGAACCTCAGACATTAGATATGGCTCAAATATCTTTAGTCCTTAGATTTTTAACTTTATTATAATCTTGAAAATGGCAATGCGATAGCAGATGCACTGAGCCAGAAAACTCATGCATAGGTCATACGAGAATCCAGTGATAAATTGAAATTAATGGACCTCTTTTTTGAGCTATATCTAGTGTATTATGACAATCACAAGTAGTATTATCTCCCAAACATGATACTTAGCTATTACCTCCTTGATAAGGTGAATATCATGAAATTTTTCAGATCCTGAGGGTTTGGTTCTTCGTGAGAGTATTTCAAGAGATGACCCACATCCAAATTAGTCTTTGGAGAGAGACAACATCCTAAGTATACATGGATGTGTCTGGGTTCCTACAGATATGAGAGAGGAACTAATGCATGAGTTCCACATTTCTCAGTGGGCAGTTCATCGAAGAATCTCCAAGATGTATTGAGATATGTGATTCCAGTATTGGTGGTCTGAGATGAAATGTCAGATGGAGGGCTTTATCACTAGGTCTTCCATCTGTCATTAGGTGAAGGGGGAACCATAGACCTATAGGATTATTACAGCCATTTACAATTTTATAATTTAAATGGGAAGATATTTCTATGGATTTTTTGGTCGGCTTATTGAAGTCACCTAGTGGTTGTGATGCCTTATGGGTAGTGATTGACCAACTGAAAAAAGTATCACACTTCCTTTCTATCTAGGAGACATTCTCAGTTGTTGACCTGGGAATACTATATGTCTATGAGATCATATTATAAAATGAGGTCCCTCATAATATCATTTTAGATTGGTAATATCTATTTACTTTATAGTTTTTTCAAGGGTTACATAAGGATATGGGTACATATGTGCTTCTGAGAACATCTTTACACCCACATACCGATGGATAGTTGGAATAGAATATAAAAGTTCTAGAGGAAATTATTTGGGCATGCTTCCTTGATCTTTATGGTTCTTAGGAGAATCATATCCCTCTCATCGAGTTTCCTTAAAATAATAACTTTTAGGAGACAATCCAGATGTCTTCTTTTGAGGCCTTGTATGGTAGGTCATGCTATTCACCCCTATGCTAGCTAGAGGCAAGAGAGGCTTCCCTACTAGGTCCTCATATCATATAGGAGACTTCGTAGTGGGTTCAGCTGATCAAGATGTATATGTATATTACTCAGTCAAGAAAGAAATATTATGTCAATCGCCATAGATGACCTCTAGAGTTTGAGGTCAAGGATCATGTTTTCCTGCAGGTATCACCCGGGCTAGGGATTAAACGGATATATGGGAAAGGAAAGCTACCACTATAAGTTTTTAGGCTATTTGATATTCTAGAGAGAGTTGTTCTAGTATCCTATCAGTCATTATTACCTTAAAGTCTTCGTTCCATGAACAACGTCTTCCATGTTTCACAGCTTCACAGGTATCATGCCGACCCATCTCATAATTTTTAACCCAAGGAAGTTGAGTCAGATGCAAATGCTACCATTGAGGAGTATCATATACGAATTGTTGAATGGAGCATAAAGGCTCTATGAGTCCATTCTATCCCTTTAGTAAGAGTGAAATGGAAGCAAAGTTGTGCACGTGATGAGACTTTGGATGAGGAGGCTGATGTACATGCCCAGTGGTCAGAGTTATTCTCAGACAGTGTTTCACTACCCTTGGAAGGTGATCTCGGGGATGAATTCCATTAAGGGGGGAAGATTATAAGAACCCAATTTTTCACTTAGGTATGGATCCTTTAAATTTTGGTCTAATTCTCTTTTATAGACCTAATATGGATTCCTAGTGAGTTTGCAAAGGTCTCAGGGGTGTTCGGAGCTTGTTCGGAGCCTAACACCCAGATTTTTGGGAGAAAATGTCTCACCTAATGGTTAGAGGAAACAATGAAAGGCATGCCACATAGTTACTTTTAACCACGAGAGGCTAGAAAGTGGGGTGATATGGGACATACAGTTTTCCCTAACCATTAGATTTGGGCTACATGGCTATTCAAGAAGCTGCAGACAAATTGTAGAGGTGATTTACATATTTGGTGCATGGTTTACCTAACTATGTGGCCTAACCATGCAGGTGCCTCCTTCCTATATAAAATCCTGCACATTTGGCGTATGGTTTGGGAAATGGTGTGACCAAACCATGAATAGGCTATTTTGGGTGATTTTACATTTTGGACCTTAAATTAGGTTTTAAAACTCACCTCTATTTTCTTATTTATCTCTAGTGGAAAACCCCTCCTATTTTTCTTCTTTTGAGACCCTTTTTAAGCCTAATCTAGGATTTGATACTCAGTGTACATCTGGTGTCTGGTCGAAGTGTGATCTATCTCATTGGATCTACACTGGTACATTCTTAATTCCTTTTTATTCTTTTGTCATTATTCTTCTTATAGACGATGGTATTTAGATGCAGGCTCGTATTCCCTATTTTATGGGTGTTGATACATTATTTATATCTCTTCCAATCTAGGCCAAATTAGATTATGATACTAGATTATGGTAGTTGTACGAGTATGATGTAGGTGGTCTATAAATATTTCCTCAAGATTTGTTGTTTTATAAATTTATGTGTGTGCATGATAATTTTATTAGGCATTGTCTGTTTAATTAGCATACCTTGCTTGTAGTCATTATAAATGTGTTCTAAGACCCATTCCATATATGTTAATAATTTTTGGTGGTTGCGTCCACAATGCCAACCACCCCATGTAGGGTGATTTTCTATATTGGTCTTTTAGTGCATAACGTGTGTGTCTGCACCACCGTTCTATATTGGACTATTTTTCTTTCCACTTGACCCGCCTAAGTTAAGTGCTACAAATAGATTAACAATCCTTAAATGTAATTGGAAAGTATACTAAGTATATGACTTGGCCTTATCAAATGTAAATGAAATGTTGGTTGTATTCCAATATCAACCATTTACAATTATTATGTAAGGTAGTATAATGGACATAATGAAATGATTATGTATTATATGAAATTAAATGCATACATTCCCACTTAGCCTTGTCATACTAATGAAAGACAAGGATTGAACCAAAAAAACCCTTTAAATGGCATGACCATTACATGGATTAATTAAATAAAAGAATAAATTTTAAGGTACCTACTTGTATATGAACCTCAACATAATTATTGTTCTTTTCATACTTGAGTGAGATTTTGGATTCTTGAGGGAATTCCTTGAGTGCTCGTGGACGCCATTCTAATTCCAAGCTGTTGGTTTCCAAGGGTGATACTCACCTTTTAACTTGATCTTTTTCTATTAGCGGATGATCATTATGAAATCATAGTATCCCTCCTTTACAATTATAGGATGCCTTGGATACACTCCCTGGATCCAGCATGGATTCTATATACAAGATATTCCTTAGTTAAATCCTTGGGTCTAGTCATCGCTTATCCCTTTTTACATTATATTGATTCCTTGAACTCAGTTAGATTGACTATTTTGGAATTATTTGGATGATTCTCCTTGTATTACACTCCTACCCAAATATCCAGGATGTAGTTATAGTTGAGTTGGTGACCCTTGAGGTCTAGGTTTCCTTGGTTATCACCTTGGAGCCTTTTCATTATAAATAACATCAAGATGCCTTGTTATATCTTGGATCCATCACTAGTATCATGTAAGTGATGGATATGACTCACATGACATATATATATATATATATATATATATATTGGAACTTAATTAATTAATAAACTGGTTACATGTTTAGACACCAGTTGAGGGATGAAGCAGGTACTTGGGTATTTTCATTACAGTATTGTTTTACTTTTATATATACATGTTTGAAAACTATTTAAATTTATAATACATAGATTGGATGTTATATATTCCATTGGTGGTAGACTACTTAGGTTTATATCACACCCTATTCGGGCCTCCATTGGTACTCGGGAAGACTACATGTATGCAGGTGTTCACAAAGGGAAGCTTTTGGCTTTGGACACTTGATTGCTTGATTTCATAGGATAGAGCTGGTAGGAGATGACCGAGCTGAAGCTATGGATAATGGGGGATAGTTTCTGGATTCCATTTTTGCTAATTTTTTATATCTTTTATTTCCTTCTACTGTGTATCCATGTTTTCTAGATTTCTAGATACATGACATATGACATCATCAGCTTTTGAATATTTATATCAGTCTTCTTCTGCAGTTCCATCTGATTATTTATAATACTTATGTTATCTACCTTCTTTTTTGTTAGTTATCCACTATGCTACACACTGATAATGAGGTCATGGTCTCTCCAAAACACACCTTAGAACCTCACTGCTAGTCAGAAAACTCTAGAGTTCAGGGAGATGCGCTTGATGCTATTTGTCCCACTAGGCTCGCAGCACCATTGAGTGACATCCGGGTCTGGGATGTCACAATTTTATTCATGATATGGAACTTGAGAATATTAAATGATGATGAGTGAGCTCGATACAACTTATATGACCGGTGATCCTTATATATATTATATGGTGGGTGAGCTTGATATAGCTCTCTAATTCATTGGGTAATGTTCCTTATCTTTTAAGGAAAGAAGGAGGGAGTAAACTGTGGATGTTTCTCCTATAGATTTAACTGGGATCTAGTTATTTATGATATGAGTGTTCACTAGTTATGAATATGATTCTATATGATGCCTAAAAGGGTTTTCTATTTATTTATTTTCATCTATAATGGTTTTTATTTGAGCTATAATTTTTTTCTGCATGGATATAATTTATTTTATTCGCTCAATGAATATTGTGAAATGGTAAAAATTTCATCTTTTTTCAAGTGTTTCACTAGAATAATAGTTTTATTTCCTTTCTATCCCTAATTGACCTTTTCCCCCCTCATTCTATGTTTTAAAATGTTTTTCACAGGGTTTAAGGGAGATTAGGAATAAAAAATAAATCAAGTTGAAAGTCTTGAAGATTTTTTATGAAAAGAAAACATGTTTCATTTTAAAAGTTTTATATATTTCTAAAAATGGAAACTGAGTATAAGTATTCACTTGTAATATAAAAGTTTGTTATATATCTATTATAATTTCATTGTCTAAAATTATAAACCTAAAATACCATGAGAATGTAAGAAAATGAAACCCTTTTTATAAATCATATAATTATTGGTTGATTAAGATAAGTGTCCTTATATTTGGTATCAAAGCGTGGTTTAAATAATTTTATAGGTTAGATAATAAAATAAAACCCTTAAAATATTATAATTTATGGTTACGTTGACATGATATATCTTTTAAAGATTACCATGTTGTTTTATTTAATCTATATATATTCAAAATGGTTTTCCACAAAGGAATGAGGGAAGATGAAGTAGGAAGGTATCAAGAGGACAATATCCATCCAAATCAGTAGCCTGAAATGGTTGAAATTAGAACTGAATAATTTTTTTCTATGATAGATCAGTTGATGAAGGCTATAAATGTTGGTGGCATCCATGTTAGAGAGTAACTATATTTAACATAGAGGAACATTTCCATTTTTGGGAATTTTATAAAACAATACCCTCTAGCTTTCGATGGAACCTCATATCTAGTGGTATCTGAAGGATGGATCAATGTTCTGGAAAATATTTTCGAATCTATTGGATGTTCATAACATCAAAAGTAAAATTCTACCATTTATCATTTTGAAGGAGAATTTGATCGATGACGATCAATGGTCAATAAAACAATGGAAATAGAATATAATTAGGAAAGGGAATGTATTGAATTTAATAATTATTTCCTATAAAAATATTTCCCTATGTTTACTTGAATCATGATGAAGAAAAAATTCTTGGGATTGAATAAAATGGAGGAGGAGTTAGTTTCCACATATGATGTAAATTTTACCCAAATATCCAGGTATGCACATAATTATATTTGGGATCTTAACAGAGAAATCAATCAATTTTACTTAGGATTGATGCCAAGATATCAATGATCTTTGGATTCTATGAATTTAAAAGTTGTGATAAATTTTTTCATTATGATGAGAAAGTAAAAAAAATCGTTTTCTAATGATTATACATCATATGAAATGAAATAGAATAAGAGATCAATGTTACAAGAAATTTAAATATAATCAGTAAATAAATCTAATGGTAATCCCCCCAACTTTTCAAAGTGTGGAAAGAGACATTTTCTGTAATGTTTAGCTTGATATGGTAAATGTTACTAGTGTGGTACGTTTGGTTATATGGCTTCGAATTGCAAGGAAAAGATTCATGATCTAACCTTGAATGCGAAGATATATAGCCAGTGAACAATGAGATGTTTTAGTTGTATTGAATTGGGAAATTATGCTAACGTATATATGAATTTTTTCAACAAAGGTATAAATAAATAGGATCAAAAATTGAAGAGTTCGTCAAAATATTTTATGAGTACCTCAGAGAATGCTGGGCAATTGAATGATTTGGTGTCAGTAACATTAAATTTCTATTAAGATTATGAAAATGGATTGTTTGATTCAGGTTATACAAATTATTTCATTTCTATGAAAATTTATATTAAATTATAAATTTCACCTTAATAAATGGGATCATAAATTTTTATAAAAACATCTGATGGTAGAATTAAGGCAACAAGAATCTATAAGAATTTCCTATTAATATTCAGGGAAGTGTTTTTCTTGAAAATCTTGTTGTCTTACCTCTAGTAGAATTTGATGTTATTCTAGGAATGGATTGGATTTCAATTTATCATGATAATATAGATTGTATAGATAAATAATTTGTTTTCGAAATGAGTTCTAGTTACTTTTTAAAAAATGAATTCATAGCTTTGATAACTTTTCAATAAGTTGAGAAACTGATAAAAGGTGAATGTTAATGTTTCAAAACTCATATTATTAAAAGGAAAGAAAATTTTCATATCAGATACTTTCAAATTATAAATGATTATATATATTTATTTCCTAATGATTTACCAGATATTATTCGTGATCGAGAGATTGAATTTTCTATTTACTTAGTTCTTGATGCTTGGACAATTTCTAAACCTCCATATCAAATGGCTTAGGTATAACATTTGGAATTGAAAAAGTTGTTGTAGGTGTTTCTTGATAAAAGTTTAATTCATCCAATAAATTCACCATAGAGTGCTTCTATTTTATTTTTTTTATAATGTTAAATGGTCCAATGACGCTTTTCATTGATTATAGATCCTTGAGTAACATCACTATTAATAATAAGTATCTTTTCCCTCTTATTGATGATTTTTTTTTATCATCTCCAAGGAGCGTAAAATTTTTTGAAGATTGATCTCAGGACAGGGTACCATTCATTCAAGGTGAATGAGGAAGATATTTTAAAGATGAAATTTCAGACTAGATATGGACATTATTATTTTTTGGTTATTTCTTTTAGGTTATATAATGCACTTATGTATTCATGGATACCATGAATAGAGTTTTCCATGACTATTTGGATAAGTTTTTTTATGTGTTTATTGATGAAATTTTGTTATGTTCTAAAAGTAATGTGGATAATGGGAGAAATCTAGGTATTTTTTTGTAAAAAATGAAAGAAAAGATGTTATATGAAAAATTTAGTAAATGTGAATTCTGGTTGCAATAGATTTCATTCCTTGGGATCATTGTTTCTAAAGATAACATCAATATTGACCCTATTAAAACTAAAGTGGTTAAATAATGGATAAGACCTACACATTTTATATAGATTCATAGTTCTCATGGATTATAAGGATACCACTGAAACTTGTTTAAAACATTGCGTGATTATCTATACCACAAACTATGTTATCTAAAAAAGAAGTAAAATTCACTTGGATGAAAGAGTGTGGTGAGTGTTTCTAAGAATTAAAAATAAGATTGGTGAGTTCTCCGGTTTTATACCTTCTATGGTGATTTTGTTATATAAAAAATGATTATTTTAAGGGACTTGGTTTTTTTCTCATGCAAAATGATTTGGTAATTTCTTATTCTTCAAAATAATTGAAACCACATGAGAAAAATTGTCCAACACATGATCTTGAATGGGATTTCATGGTTTTTACTTTAAAAATATTGATACATAATTTATATGGAGTAAAATGTGAAATATATACTAATCATAAAACTTTTATGTATACATTCACTCAAAATGAGTTTAACATGAGGTTAATAATATGGATTTAACTCATAAAGGATTATAATTTCATGGTTTACTATCTTCTAGGAAAATAAAATAGAGTATTGGGTACTTTGATTTAGAAATATAATGCATCATAAACTATTGTATGTTTATAATATGACCCTTTAGTTTGTGATTTTATAAATTTTGGACTAGAAATTATGTATGTGGGAACTCACTCTGTTTTGTTTTTGGTGTCAATGCAGTCATCATTAATAGACTATATTAAAAAAACATAGATGGAAGACCGTGTTTTTTATAAAAAAAAAATTAAGAAGGGTATGTTTCCTGATTTTAACATTGACAAGAAATGTGTTTTGAGATTTGGAAAAATATTATCTGTGCTAGCTATCTCCCATATGAAAAATGAATTTTTGATTGAAGCTCACAACTCTCCCTTTTCTATTCTTCCCAAAAATACTATGTTGTATAGATATCTTCAAGAAAATTTTTGGTGGGATGGAATGAAAATAGATACAGTTGAATTTACCATGAATGGCATGAATTTTCAATAAGGAAAATCTGGAAAGAAATTATTTAAGGTGATACTTTTTTCTTTTCTAGCATTGGAGTGGAAATGAGAGAATATATTCATGGACATTATGGTTGAATTACCAAATACATCTTGAGGTAATAATGTGATTTGGGTTATTTTTGATTGATTGAATAAATCTATAAATTTTCATCATATTCTAAATAGTATGTCTTTGTATAATATTTCTAGACTTTATGTTAAAGAGATAATCATATTTCATTGAGTCCCTGTTTCCATTATATCTGACTGTAATCCCATATTTACCTCCAATTTATGGAAAAGCCTTTAGAATTTGATGAGTGCTAAATTAAATTTAATCATGGATTTATATCCTCAATTTGATAGACATTCAGAGTGTATGATTAAGACTTTTGAATATATTCTTTGATTATATTCATTATACTAACAAGTAATTTTGGATCAATATCTATATTTAGTTAAATTTTCTTATAATTAGAGTTTTCGTTATAGTATACATATGATAGCTTTTGTGGAATTATATAGAAAGGAATGTCGAACTCCCAATTTTTGGGACAATGTTAGTGAAAGGAAGAAGTTGGGGCCAGAGTTAATCAAAGATATGGATGATAATGTGAAGATGATTTAACATAAAATGAGAGAAACTCAGAGAAAATAGTAAATCTATATAGAAAAGAGGAGTAAATATATTTCATTTGAGGTAGGTGATCATGTTTTTTAAATTATCTCATTGGAAGAGTGTCATTTATTTTAGTAAAAACTGAAAGTCAAGTCCATGGTTTATTAAACCATATGAAATATAGAAAAAGGTTGGATTAATTACTTATGGAGTGGCCTTTCCTATGAGTTTATCTAAGTTATATGATGTGTTTAGTGTTTCATTTTTGTGGAAATATGTTCCAGATGCATCTCATGCCTAGATCCCCAAAATAATATAGTTGAAGGAGAACATTTCCTATAAGGAATAACCAGTTCAAATTCTTGACCTTATAGAGAAGGTATTCTGGAATAAAGTGATTCATCAGGATAATATTTTTTTGTAAAACCCATATTATTAAAGAAGAAACATGGGATACTGATATCTAATGAGGTATTAATGAAAACTATTCTATGTGCTAGTGATTTTGATAATTGGGTATGATTTAAAAGGATTTATAGAAAATTATTGGAAACAAAATAGGTTGTGATGTCTACTTCAAGAGAATATTTCCTTATAAAAAATGAAATAAGAAGAAGATTCATATAAAGAATCCTAGGGCGGTGGACTCTCCAATAAAGTCAATCAATTCCGAATTTGTTTTTAAATCTAATTCTAATAGAGTTTTGGAATATGTTTGTAAATCATTAAATTTGGATAACCCCATAAAAGCGGTAGAGGATGGTTATTCCATGGAAGGAGTGGCAACGACATCAATTCATACATTTAAAGAGTCATTATATAGAACCCCATAAAATATCCAATCCTTACATAAGAATGGGGTTCAATGGGTGATTATGAATAAAGTGGGATATGCATTCATAAAAGATATTTCTATAAATAAATAAATGCTAAAACAAGTGGAGGTGTCCTTGGATTATGAAATTATGAAATTTGGTGAAAAAATGAAGGGCCAAAGTCATCTCCTTAATAAATTGCACATAATTTAGGAAAAACAATTCATAGAGAAAGAGTTGAAAGTAAGTATTTTCCCTCTCAAAACAAAACATGATGAGTGGATAAAATCTATGATAGAATCTATATTAAAGATGAAGGATATGAATATCCAATTATTATTAAAAGTTGAGAAGATAATGGAACATAAAGAGTGGTTAAGGACCTGTAATGAAAATAAGAAGATCCTTACAATGAAAACCTTAATTAGTGGAGTATGAAAATTTTCATATCCAAAATTAATGAATAAATAGAATATTCTTACCAAATTTGGAAGAGATAAATCTCAAAAAAGGGTATCCAAGAAATATACTTTTATGGAATATTGGGATAATCTATGATTTTGTTTTTAGAAGACCAAGGGATAAATGTTGGAATGAAATATACTACAACAAAATCTCAATCAAATAATAATTATATATGGTATGGTTTTAGTGAGATATTATTTGTATTAATCATATCCATGTGGAAATAAATTTTATAAATGGGAGTGCTCAAAGTTTCATTAGGAAATCCTATATTCCTTGCAAGAATAGGAAGAAAACATACTCATAAATAATATCTTTTTAGCTGGAAAATAGATTTACTACATTGGAGGAATGTAATGTTAGATCTCAATGAAAGGTGAATTAAGATCCAAAATTATTTTAATCACATCATACCACATAGATATAACATAATAAAATATGTAAAAAATTAAAGAATCTACTCCATATGTGAGGAATATGGATGAGCATGTAAAGAAGGATCCATCAAAGAAGAAAATTTATGAGGTGTTACTCATGGCCATTATAGATATGAAATATGAAGCATGTCGAAATGGAATCTCATAAACTAATATAAGGAATGAGTTGAATTATTATGGATGTTTTTCAAAAATAAGTTACCAACCATAAAAAAATATTTTAGGGGTTGGTTGAAGATCTCCATGTTGAAAGTAGATTGAAAAGGAGTTCCAAATCTGTTGTTGAACAAAAAAAGTTTTAGAAATACAAGATGATTTAGAAAATAGAAAGAAGTTCACCTGCATCTAAAGCTGATAAAGATCATATGAAAGAAGCATCCCAAGGAAAGGTATATATTAAGAAAACTAATTATTCTTTTAGGGATATCAAGGAAGCAATAAGTTTTGGAAAAAATTCCAAATATAGAAGTTCTAAGATATCCTTGTCGGTAAGAGTACACAAGGATGTGGAGCTTGTGTGGGGGGGAATAAAGAGAAGATCGATCCCAAGGAAGATAAAGTGAAGTTGGATTCCATATAAACAAATTCAGATCTAAATATAGATTCTAAAAAAAGTATAAATGAAAAAATGTTGTTCCATAGTGACTCTCCATGCTTCTTGACTTGAGAAAATTAAAATTCCCCTTATCCCCATTTTTTTAATTGTTATAAATTTTTTTTTGAAGTGTTTTTAGTTTTAGGGGATATATGATCCATGGGGAGGCTTCATCAAAATATTTAAGTGATATTTTGATATTTTTTGAAATTCCAAATTTATTATTAGAGTAGTGAAAGTGACATTTTGATGAATCTAGAATTAAAAGAATAATGGTATAACTAGAAGGATCAGAGCAATGGTTGTAGGTATCCTAATCAGAATCAAGGTATAATTTAGTTGATGGTTTCAATAGAATGAATATCAATTCATGTCATTCCTTGAAGACGGGGGAAGATACCTTGATGGAAAAGTGTAAAAAATGGTTTTTGTGATTTATTTGAGTTATGATAAATGTGATATCATCTATGTGACACCTTTCAGGTCATTGATATATTTTATTTTGAGATTTATTTATTTATTTATTTATTTATTTATCATGGTAGTTACCTATAGTTGGAGGTCAAGAGACATTATTTTGGGGAAAATAGGCCATGGCACATGGGTGGTGAATGGTTAGTGAAAATATGTGGCTACTCATGAGATATGGATGTTTGGGGGTCAGTAGGGTTTGACACGGATTGAGAATGGTTTTTATAACCATGTGAGGATCTCCAAAAACCATTCCGATTGTGTTTTGGGGAGACAGTAGCATCTTTATGGTTAGCATAGATTTTAACTGACCATGCATCCAAAACATATGGTGTGTCTAAGTCATTGAAAAATGGTTTGTAATGATTTTTTCATTTTGATTTATAAGGGTTGTCACCCTTTTTTATCTCCCCACTTGTGCACGGACTCTCGCCCATGCATTTTAACTTCTTCCCCCTTCATTTTCGTGGATTTCTTGCTTCCGTTGGAAATTTATTTCAATGTAATCTTGATTTTTTCATGATTTCTCCTTCTTTTCCCCTTGTTTATCCTGTCCTTCCATTTTCGTGGAAGGTGAAAACCATCGATTGTGATTTAGTAAAACCTAGGGTTTTTGATGGGGGGTTTTATGTTGTTTCATTGTGGATTAGGTGTGCGAGGACATCTCTTACTCTAATATTGTTGTTGTCATCAATGTTGGAAATATTTGGTTTGACTATGAGGTATGTTTTTTTATTTAAGGGAACTTTTTCATGGATTTTCATTGATTAATTATAGATTTACCTTGGATTTTTCTAATTAAATTTCCCTAAATTTGAGTTATTAGTGATGGTTAATCCATTATTGTTATCTTTGAAATTGGTTGGTAATTTAATGTTTTAAAGTGGCTTTTCAAAGGGAGTTGGATTTGATGCACTCAATGTGTTTGTTAAAATTTAATTGAGGTTTTAGGATTTCAAATGGGTTTCTAAAATGGTTTTAAAATATGTATTTCATGGTGTAGAGTGCATGACATGTTATGGGTAATAAAGGTTTATGAAAATGGATTTTAAATTGATTATAAAATTGTCACTTGTTGATGTTTATGTGTCTGGAATTGTGTAACACATGGGATAACTTGGGTGTGTGTGTGTGTGCATAACATAGACAAATGGAACCTTAGCCTATTTCTTGGATTTTCTAGGGAGTTTTGTCCAAGGGACCCAAGGATCCATGGGGAGGATGATTGAGGGAGCTTACAAAATGATTCAATATAGATCGATAGTGCCCATGGAATTATGGTTGGGCCAGGGGACGACTGAGAGAGATTTCAAACTTGTAATATCTTGCTTAGGTGGCTAGAAAAATATTTTCTTATGCTAATTCCTAATTTACCCTATTGGTTAGATCCCATGGTGTGTACTTCTTGTTCCCGGTTAGTTTTAAAATGATTTATGAATTATGTTAGTACTTTTTTTGGTATGATATGATTTTCTTATGCCACTTAGATTTTTTGGTTTTATATAATGATGCTATGCTTAGGCACATGTTTATTCCATGTTTGGGGTGTGTTGTGGTTGTTTATATTGGGTGGATTTGTTTCATTATTTAAGCCTTATTTATAGAGTTTTGACAAGCTGGTTTGTTTTTTAAAAAACCTAAAGGGATTTATAAATTATTGTTTTCAAGTGAACTTGATTTAAAAAGTGACCTTGGTTTTGAAAATGATTTTTCAAACTATAGTTAATGGTTTTCATGGGTAAAGTCCTTACATAGATTCATGGTGTAATCCTACTGTTATTTTTAATTCATGACTTGAATATGAATTTGGGAATATCCAGACATTCTTTATAGGGAATAGGTAATGGAAAGGGAACCTTATAGTTTAGTGTCCCTTCTTGATTACTGACATCCTTGGTTGGTTAGGATAGTGTAGATGTTGTCTCATAGATTTGGACTGTGTGAATCAGTTTTGAGATTCTTTATCAATGGGATTTGATGTATTCCCATCTTTGGGTCTTATTCCCTATTTTGAGTTTTCATTATGGATATCATATATATATATATATGTCTCTTTATGACATGTTATGGGACGATGTTATGATATCTATGTATGGTCATTATTGTGTTTTCTCTATATTAAATTTATATATGTTCTATAAGTTGGTCTTATTTATTGTTTGGTGTGTTCTACCAATTCATGGATGGGTCATTCTGGATTTTCATGGGTGAAACCATTACCAAATGGTTATCTATGATGTCATGGTGCTTCTCTCTATCCCTTTGTGATTGGGAACACTCTTTAGGTCTTTTAGCGTGTCATCTCGGGTGATGAGTTGGGTCGACCTGGGCTGGTTCACTACAAAATGGTATGACATGCCTCCTTTTTTTGGGAGTCAGTGGTACACAAGATATGATATCTTCAATGGTCTAGAGGTGGGTGTGGAGGAGTTTCTGGCTAGTTCTTCTTTATGTCAAACATTGAGAATCCATGTGTGTTTGGGAGTTGTGTTTATGAATTAAACCTAATTTTGGGTTGTTTTATGAGATCTAATGTTTTACATCATTATCTATAGGTTTTAGGAATAAAAAAACATGATTTTTGTTTTTTATGATATTTTATGTTTTTCATCATTGTCTATTGGTTTTAGGAAGAACCCATAAATGACTTTGAAAAATCTTGATTTTAAGGGTGGAATGGGGAAGAAAAGCATAGGCACGCAGTTAGTGGTGACCATACAAAGGATATGTGACTAGTTATGTGATCTTCCAGTGTTGTTTCATATGGTTAGAACACTGTTTGTTTTGACCATGCATCCAAACCATGCATAGTGAAAAAAAGTTTAAAACTTTTACGTTTTCAACCCTTTGTTATTTAAAAGTGTTTTTAATGTAAATTTTGTTTCTATGAGATCTAGTATAAGGGTTTTTTGTAGATTTTTTAGTGTTTTTGAGATTTAATTATGTATTGAATAAGTTATACCTTGTGTTTTTTAGATAATTCCTCCCATACGGACCTCTTCTAGGGTGTGGAGAGGGTGTTGTGAAGCATGTCCCATAGGAAACCCCTCTAGTTGATATCATTTTGGTGGAATCGGTGATATGTATGATTCAGTTCATAGGTCATGAGGTTGTAATAGGTTAGGAATGGCTACTAGACCAATATCAGGAGTTCACAAAGTAGAATCCATTGGTCTTTTATGGTGATAGAGGTACCCATGGGCCCAAGGAATGGATCAAGTGAATCAAGTGAATCTGCCAATTATTGAAGACCCCTAAGAGGCATGAGGATATCACCAAGAATACCTTCAAAAAGTATTTTCATAAATAGTTTTATCCTGAGAAAATGAAGGTGGTGAAGGCCAGTAAGTTCATGATGTTGGATAAAGGATACATATAGTGATGGAGTATGCTGCTTATATAGTTTGTTGAGTTATTCGATTTTCTCTTGAATGCCCCAAAAATGATTATCTCAAGGTGAGAAATTTGAAATGGGCATGATTTATGAGATCATATCAATGTGTATTCTCCTTTTTCTACCAAACTATTCCCAGTTGGTGGATAAGGAAGTTATGTAAGTGGTGGACTTAGTAGGGAAGATAGGTCTCGGTGGAGTTTCCTCATTAGTGATTCATATACAGAGTTCATACTCTATCCAAAAGAAGAAGTAGGTTGAACCTTATTAGAGTAGTGGAAAAGGTGATTAGTAGTCCTAAACTTCAATTTTAGTGGATTCTTCTAGGTTTATTCCAGTGAATTTCTATCAATGTGGGAATTTTTGCCATACTAGGCCTAATTTCCTAGGGGTTCTAAGGATGTTCCACCAATTTGGGCATTCGATTCATCTTCAATGCTTCTGCAAGGCCTCCCTTTATAGTAGTGGAGTTTGTTATTTTTAATGGTTTTTAGGTGAGATCAGATGATTCCAAGGGTAGGATATTTTACCCTCACTCTAGAGGGTATTGTTATCCAATTAAGAAGGCTAAATACATTCTAGAGTTTGGTTTCTATTATTTAGTAGATACGGCACTTGAGGACTCCAAATATGGGCCGACTAATATGAGTGGTATGGTGTTTATAACTTATTCTATGGGTTTAGCATTTTTTATAGGTTCTTATCATTCATTAATATTGTTAAATTTTATTGATGTTTTGGGTATTTTAGTGGAGTTGATTCCATTCATGATGGATCTTCTTACCTCTTTGGGAATAAAGAAGGAGAAAAATTTTATGTTTTTGGAGTGTCACATTTTGATCACTAGAATGGAGGTTGCATGGTAATTCCTCATGTTGGACCGAGAAGTTTTTGATCTCATCATCAATATGAATTTAATGATCGGTTTCAAAGATCGGATTCATTTTTATCATCATAGTGTCAAGTTTTTCTCTCCTGATGGGATCACTCATATCTTCCAGGGTGATTGGGATCTGAGGTTATGGAGGATAGGAATTATTTCCCCAGTTTTGGGGTCAATTTCATGTTAGTTATCTATGTTTTTTTATTGATTTTATATAGCAGGGTTTGGATGGTTGTCTTTTTATTTTTGTGGATCGGTACCTTGAGGTGTTTTTGGATGACTTTTATAGATTTATGCCCGAATGAGAGGGTAATTTCACTACCAATATACTCCCTTAGATGATCCCCATATCTTTATATTCATACCATATTTATCCTATCAAGTTTAATGAGTTAAATTTTCAGTTGTAGGACCTTTAAAGAAAGGGGTTTATCATCATAGTGTGTCACCATGGGCATCACTGGTGCTATTTTCAAAGACAGTGGATGGTAGTCTCCAAATTTTCATAGATTATTATAAGGAATATTAGTTAACTATTTAAAACAAATAATCATTTTCTTAAATTGATTAACGTTTTGATCTACTAAGGGGAGCCTAGTGGTTTTCAAAAACTAACCTAAGGTCGGGGTACCATCAGTTGAGCTTCCAAGAAGAGGATGCTCCAAAGATCAACATCACAAGTTGGTATGGGAATTTTGAGTATATGGTTGTGCAATTTGGAATTACCAATGATCATGTGGTCTTTATGGAACATGTTAATTGAATCTTTCATCTCTTTTTGTATTCCTTCATAGTTGTTTTTGTTAATGACATCTTTGTATACTCCGAGATAGAGGAGGACCATAGAGACCATCTTAGTGTTGTTTTAGGAATCTTAAAAGAACAATGCATGTATGAATAGATATCTAAATTTAAGTTATTGATCTATAAGGTAAAGCTTTTGGGCCATATGATTTTAGAGAAATTGATTTATGTGGGTCCTGAAATGATCCAAGCAGTTATGTGTTGTGAGTATCCCAAGAGCATGTTTGAGATCGGGATCATTTAAGGCTTGGTAAGATATTATAGTCACTGTGTTCAAGACTTCTCTATGATAGCCTCTTCCTGGATAGATTTATCATGGAAAGGGGTAAATTTTGAGTAGAGTGAGAAGTGTTGGATTTATTTTGAGGAGTTTCGGGTTCATTTTACATCAGCTTCAGTTTTGATTAATCCTGATCCTGGAAAGGAATATTCAAATTACTATGATTCCTTAGTGTGGGGTTGGTGGATGTGGTAATGTGGGATGATCATATGGTGGCTTATAGATCTTGTTATATATTCACACATGAGAGGAATTACCATTACCATATCATATAGTTGACAGATATTATGTATGTGTTTAAGACTTGTGGTCATTACCTATTCGGGGATCAGTTTTTGATCTACCTAGATCATAAGACCATGAAGTATAACATCACCTAAAAGGACTTGAACCTCAAGAAGATATGGTGAGAGTAGTATCATAAAAACTTCCATTTTTATATTTATTGTACCTCTAGTTAGGGGAATATGTTTTTTGATTCCTTGATAAAAAATTTATTGATCCAAGTAGTTATAGAATCAATGGATGGGTGGAGTCTAATGTGTTTATTTACTGATCTATGTCTAGAGATGTTGTAGGATAGAGAGAGGGTTTCCCTGGATAGTGTTTAGATTACGCCCTCTATTGTTGATCAATTTCAAGTTGAGAAGACATTCAAACCCAACTTTCAGTTCATTAGTAGACTTTTAAATTATGGGGATACCTTAAGTGATTGGTCTCAATCTCCTAATGGTGCCCTCTTATTTAGGAAACAACTAGTAGTTCCTTTGACCTTAAGGTCAGAGGTGATTCATGAGGGGAATTATTCTAGTCGGTTCATTCACCTAGGGGATACCAATATTTTTTATACTCTGAGGATTCAGTACTGGTGGCCCTTAATGAGATGGGCGGTTGTGAATTTTGTATCTTGGTGTTTTACCTACTAGAGGATCAAAGCAGAGCATCATAGTCTAGTTGGGTTGCTTTAGCCTCTTCCCATCCCAGTGTGGAAGTTTGATGAGATATACATGGACTTTTTTATTATTCTACCTCATTCTCCTAGTAGTAAATATGATATTTGGAAGATTATAGATCGGTTGACTAATTCATCCAACTTTCTTCCCATTAGAGAGTCAATGTAGGTTAAGGAGCTCAGGAACATGTGTGTTTGAGAGGTTGTTAGGATTCATGGTGTTCCTTCAGAAATAATTTTTGGTTGAGATTCCTATTTTAATTATTGGTTTTATAAGAGTCTATAGGAATCCATGGGAACCTAGTTGATGTTGAGCATGACCTATCAATCATAAATGGATGGTCAGATTGAGTGGGCCATCTAGATTCTTGAGGATATACTTCATGTTTGTGTGATTGAATTCAGTGTTCATGGGAAATTATATGTCAGTGGTAGATTTTTCATACAACCTTAGTTACAATGCCTCAATAAATATATTCCCTTTTTAGTAATTTTATGGGAGGTCATTTTAGGATGAGATGGGTGAACACTCCTTTTTCAGACTAAGTCTTATCTAGGAGGTGATGGAGACAGTTAAATTAATCCAAAAGAGGTTGGAGATAGTTAAAGGTATCCAAAAAACATATTTTGGTCATAATCTCTATCTGCTAGAGTTTGAATTTGGTGATGAGGTGTTTCCCTCGGTATCAGTTCAACTAGGACATTGTCACTTAGGAAATAAGGGGAAATTGGTGTTGTGTTATATTGAAATATTTTAGATTGTGGAGAATATTGGGAAGGTAGCCTATTAGCTGGACACATCACCATGACTAACCTCAATCCATGATTTTTCGATGTATCCTTATTAAAGAAGTACCATTTTGACCCATCTCATGTGATAGAGTGGGAGTATTTGGATATAGAGCCCAACACCACCATTGTGGAGCAAACTATTCATATCTTGGACTATCAGAACAAGTTGCTTCATGGAAATTCGATCTCGTTAGTCCGTGTTCTTTGGTTGTGTGGTGATGATATCCATGATAGTTGGGAACATGGAGTTTTAGTGAGGGAGTAGTGGCCTCACTTATTTTATTCTGAAGTGACTTAAGGATTTATTGGGGGTAGAAAGTGGCATGGTGGGGAGAATTATGAAACTTATCGGGACACTGGTACATATTTTTTTGAGATTTATTTATTTATTTATTATGGTAGTTTTTTAGAGTTTGAGATAAAGAGCCTCATTTTTTGGGAAAACAGGTTCTAGCTCAGGGTTGGTGCAGGGTTAGTGTTACTGTGCATTTAATTGTGTGAGAGGGGTGTTTAGGGGACACTGGGGTTTCACGCCACTTGATCAGGGTTTTTCTAACCATGAAAGGATATCCAAAAATTATGTGGGTTGTGTTTTGGGGAGACAATAGATCTCGCATGGTTGGTACGTTGTTTTTCTGATGGTACGGCCAAACTGTACGGTGTTTCTAGATAATTGAAAATGAATTTTGACCATTTTTACCTTTTGATTTTTATGGGTTATCACCCTCATTTCTCTGGACACTCATGTTAAACCACTCCCCCATGCATTGGATCTTTTACCCTCTCCATTTTGGTGGATTTATTGCTTCCTTTGGTGATTTAATTCAAGGTAAGCCCGATTTCTTCCTGATTTCTCCTTTATTTCTCCTTTATTCTTATTATTCTATTTTCATGGAAGGTGGAAACACTAAATTGTGATTTATAAAGACCCGATGTTATTGATTGGGGTTTTGTGATGTTTCTTTATGTCTAAGGTGTGTATGGACCTCTCTTGCACGAATATGATGGTTTTTATTGAAGGCAACAATATTTGGTTTGATTATAAGGTATGTGTCTCTATTTAGGGGTTTTATCCATGAATTTCCATTGATTCGTGATTTCCCTTGGTTTTTAATAATTACATTGACCCTAGTTTATATTATTAGTGATGGTTTATCCATTATTGTTGAGATCTTTGAAATGGGTTGGAAATATAATGGTTTAAAGTGTCTTTTCAAAGGGAGTTGGATTGATACCCTCCATGTTTTTTTTAAAATGACTCAAAGTGGTTTTATAATTTCAAAGGTGTTCTTTAAAGGGTTTTCAAATAGGTATTTCATGGTGTAAAATTCATGACTCATTGTGGACATGAATGTTTTGTGAAAATGGATTCTAAATGGATTATACACTTGGCACTTATTGATGTTTATGTGTTTGGAATTCTGTAGCACATGGGAGAACATGGGTGAGTGTGTGTGTGTGTGTATGACTTAGACAAATGGAATCTTATCCTATGTCTAGGAAAAGATAGGAAGTTTTGTCCAAGTTACTGAGGGAGCCTTTGTGAGGAAGGTCAAGAGAGATTCTAAAATGTGGCCATGTAGACTAAGAGTGCCCAAGGAATTGTGGTTGGGTATGTTGAAGGCCAAAAGAGCTTCCAAACATGTTATAACTTACTTATTTAGCTAGAAATTTTTTTAGACTAGGTCACAATAGACCCTATTGGTTAGAGACCATGATGGGTACAACTTGTTCGGAGTTGGTTTTTATATGCTTTGTGAATGATACCAGTTCATTGTTTAGTTGTGATATATTATGCTTATGCCATTTGCATTATTTGACTATACATATTGATGTTAAGTTTATGAACATGTTTATGTCATGTTTGGTGTGTGATAAGAACATTTATTTTGGGTGGATTTGTTTCATTATTAGAGCCTGTTTTACTAAGATTTGAAAAGATTGTTTGTTTTTTAGGAAGAAAAAGATTTATAATGTATTATTTTTCAAGTGAACTCGATTTTAAAAGTAAACATTATTTTGAAAATTAATTTTCAAATAAGAATTAATGGTTTTCATGTGAAACTTTCTAGCATGGATTCATGGTGGTATCCTGCTGGGATTTGTTCCTCACACCCTATATATGTATTTGGGCATATGGAGACCTTGTTTTTTAGGACACAGGTAAGGGTAAGGGCACCCACTAGTGGAAATCCAATCTTTACCAACACTTTTTTCCCAACGGTTTTTGTGAAGCGTTGGTATAGCTAATATAAATTAGGTTTTACCAAAGGTTTTCCTAAACTATTTGTAAAGCTATACAAATTCTCAACCTATCCATACAATTTTTTTGAACCATTGGGAAAGATATAGAATTTCCAAACCTATTCCTACATTTTTTCTTAACTGTTGGAATATCAATCATTTTCCCACGGTTTCTAAAAACCGTTGGGAAAAACCCCAATTATCAGTAGATCTCCTCTAACATGACCCTCCTTCCTGACCGATTCCCAAGCACATATCTCCTCCTCCTCCGACAGAGATATCCTCAAACCCTACTCCCCAACTAACTCATGAGCAGACATCTCCTCCTCCTTTGACAGAGATCTCCTTGAACCCTACTTCTGGACCGATTCATGTGTCACTCCCTCCCAAATAGATATCTCCAGGTTGTCAACCCTAATTCCTAAGCAAACTTCCTACAGAACTCATCTCTAAATTTTTTCCCTAAATGAAACCTCTACAGGCTATGAACCCTACTTCCCAACCGGTGATTTAACTTTGATTCAAGTAATTTTGTTTTCTTTCACTTCAAATCGGTATGTTGTAACTGATTTATCTCTTATGCCTCCATTTATTTCATCTTCTTTCATTGTGTTTGGTAATGTCAATGAGATGGGTTGGTCCATATGTATGTGACATAACACTAATAAGGTTGAGATAGATATTAGTATGAGCATGAGGCATGGGGATAGATCCCAAATGATTAATTACCTGGTTAAGAGTCGGTGTGTTGTGAAACAAGATGTGTTACATGTTCTTTGTTTCTTGAATGTGTCAAATTTATGCTTCTGGACATTTCATGATTTTATCTAAATCTCCATGCACTATATTTACATTTTTATCTTTTTCAAATTATACTTTCTATTGATTTTAGTTTCATTTTTTAACACCCAATAGGTTTTATGTTGGGTTTTTCATTTTCCACTATGTTGTAGTTTAATTTTTCATAGTTTATAACACCCAATCCAATAAAACTATAATGGGTAGAAAATTTGAGTATGCTTTTTTGACTTGTAATAACATCTCTTTATAATAATTTCTTATTACTCAACCATTAGACCATAACTCATTCAATCTCATCACACTTATCTTTAATTTCGATTCCATCACTTAGTCAGATGCACCATCATTTATTAGGCATGTGAACCTCTCACAAGATTTCCTAAGATGTCCAATATTCCCATATATTGGAAATGTGCATGGTGGATTTGGGAAAAATATATTTGGGTGTCCCAAATCCCTATACTAAATACACTATAGTGATCCTCTTCCATTAGAATCCCAAAATGACAACTCAAAAAATTTCCCATGTAGGTACTTATACTTCATCTTCGAATTTCTAAATGACGTATTCCCTCAACCAGAATGAGGAAGTAAAGAACTACACTTCCATGTCATATAAAATATATATTTTCCAAAGACATCATACTAACAACAAATATATAGGTGGGAAAACTCAGAAGATTGGTCCATGATCACATCATTATTCATAGTTTCATCAAAATTATGTATGTATTGAATTTTGAATTGAATACACTGTACATAATTCATAATTCCCTATTTATTCATAATTATGTATAACACATACATAATTATGTATTCAATTCTGAATTTATTGTATTCATAATTCATAATTCAATTCTGTATGTATTCAATTCAGAATTCAATTTAGAATTTTTTATTGCACAGGGTAATTGACTTCTAAATTCTGAATTGAATTCTAAATTTAATTATGTATGTATTTAACTACCTAATGAATTATTTGTTATACTTTCAGGTATTTACATCAAAATTCAACTCTGAATTTTGTATGTATTTAATTATAGGTATGAATTCTATGTTATACTAGCAGGTATGTATTCAATTCTGAATTCTGAATTCAATTCTGAATTCTGAATTTAATTCTGAATTTGGTATGTATGTACTTCTAGGTATGAATTATGTGTTTTAATTGCGGGTATGTATTCAATTATAAATTCTAAATTCAATTATGAATTATTTATGTATTTACTTGCAGCTATGAATTATGTGTTATACTTTCATGTATGTAATCAATTAAGTATTTACTTGAAGGTATAAATTATGTGCTATACCTGCAGGTATGTATTCAATTCTGAATTCTATATGTATTTACATACAGGTATGAATTATGTTTTATACATGAATATATGTAATCAATTTTTAATTCTGTATGTATTTACTTGTAGGTATGAATTATGTGTTATACTTACAGCTATGTATTCAATTCTGAATTTATTTTATTCATAATTCATAATTCAATTCTGTATGTATTCAATTCATAATTCTGTATTGCACAGGGTAATTGCCTTCTGAATTCTGAATTTTATTCTGAATTCAATTATTATTGTATTTAATTACCTTCTTAATTATGTGTTATAATTTCAGGTATTGAATTCTGAATTCAATTCTGAATTTTTTATTTATTTAGTTTTAGGTATGAATTATGTGTTATACTTGTAGGTATATATTCAGTTCTGAATTCAGAATTTTGTATGTATTGACATGCAGGTATGAATTATGTGTTATACTTGCAGGTATGTATACAATTATGTATTTACTTGCAAGTAATAATTATGTTTTATACATGAAGGTATGTATTCAATTCTGAATTCTTTATGTATTTACTTGCAGGTGTGAATTATGTGTTATACTTGAAGGTATGTATTCAATTCTAAATTCTAAATTCAATTCTGAATAATTTATGTATTTACTTGCAGGTATGAATTATGTTTTTATCTATAAAATAAATAACTCTCACAGGTTGAAATTATACAATAATGTGATTTTTTTCCAATCCATATTTCCATCTACTGTAAATCTATAATTAGATATTATTTATCAATACTTATTCAACAATAATATTGATTAGAAATCATCATTTCCATTGTGTAGTCCAATATAGTGCAAGGTTACCAAACATGACCACTACATATCTAACTACTATTAAACTTTTGAATGTTTTCTTAATAAATAGATTTAATAAATATGTGTACTAAATGAAAGGACTAATTTCGGACATACTCAACACTGATAATGGTGAATTAGAGTTAGGAACTTCTTCACTAAGTATAAATTTTATCCCTTTTACCCGAGCCTATATATCTAAAAACACTGATGGTGTCAATTTTTAACACCTATTAGGATTATGGTGCTCCCCCCCCCCATGAGCTTCATCTTAACACCATTTGGGGTGTTTTCCTGGCCTTGATGCACATCTAATGTTTTACATATATGAATTCTCCCATAAGATTTCTATTGCATCCTGAGATGTTAAGACATAGTAAAATTATATTGTTCTCAAGGTTATTGATGTTTTATTATTAGAGTTCCAAGAAATGCATATACCATTGATAAGTAATACGCCTACATAATTTGACTCTCAATTAGTAGATTCAACTACCTAGTACCACTTTTAAAAACAACGAATATATAATATATATATATTTATCAAACCACAATCCCGAATCAAGAGTCCATTTTTTATAACATAAGATCGTTTTCTATAATGTGAAGGATAACTACAAAGGATTTATTTGGAATCCTGTATAAAGAGTAATCAAAATTTTGAAATCTAGTATAGACATTGGTAAGAAGAATAAAATTTCAATAATACTTAAAAACTCTATATGATCACTAGTCCTTCCCACTTCATGCCATGACCACTTGGTTCCATGTTCTATAAGAGTGGAGTCCTATCATGATTTTTATATTCTAGGGATTCATTAATTGTATATGAAATTATATAACATTATTGATAAAAATAATAATAAAATATTTTATAATAAAATATGATTAATTAAATTTCTCAATAGAGTTGATGAAAGCATTTATGTATGGTTTTCTTTTTTGTACATGTCCTTGTCCTTCAGAGTTTGATATCTTTTTGATCCTGATGATCTGATGAGTGTTTTGACCCTTGTAGAGAAAATGCTTCAACATTATCTTTTTTTAGTGTCCGAACAGTAAACAACACACACCACATATAGTATAGTAGGAGCTTTATACAACAATGGGGAATCTGATGGATGATCAGCTCTTTGATAGTATTCCATGAGGCTTGTGATCAATTTTGAGACTGACTAATCACAATTTCAACCGGCGGGGTGATGACCAGAATGTTTCCCCGCCTCCTCCCACTCCCTTCGCTCCTGGCTAGAAGATGATGCCCCACAGATGTCGCTGGAGTGGGCCAACATGCGGCTGTCACACCAAGATTTGGACCTGCTCAAGGATGACACCCCGTGACAGTTTGCAGTCCTGTTGGAATTCGATGTATAATACCTAGATAGAGTTTTAGATACATCACCCACCCACAGTTAATGGTAAGGGAGCCCCCAGGTAGAAAAACTCTAGATTGAGTCTCTCATGAAAATAGTTAATCACCTATGGACAACATTGGAGATGAGGGTGAATCTTGCAACTTGTATTCTACAAGGACAATCTAAGTGCTCTAGGGACATCATAGTAAATGTTGGACAATAAGAAGACTTGAGAATTCTTTTATAATGATAATTGTACTTGGAATTGTGTCTAAAATTTTTTTGTTTTAAAATGATAACCTATTTGGTGCATTTTTTCAATTTCGTTAGAAAAAGGTATAATGTTAATTTTTTTCAAGGTTTTAATGTGATATTAATTGTAGAGACCCGAATCTTATCGTACATGGACATTACATTACTTTTTCGGAATACTTAGTACATAACAAAAACACACACACAAGGATCGTAATAGTTTAGTGTCTTTGGAAACTCGGAACGTAATCTTCTAATCGTGGTGAAAGATCTTCAATATCTCCCATAAATATCTTCCCTTTTTTTACCTAAAAAACTTTCTTTATATCCTGGGGAAAAGAAAACATAAAAGGGTGAGCTCAAATGCTCAGTAAGGGTAACAAAAGAAATATCAATCAATTCATATACATAAGAACATAGCTTTTGGAAATCTTAACCTGCAAAAGAGCTCATAATATCATAGCATGGGATAAATCATAGAAGTGAAAATGAGATCCCCATAATCATAACATGAAACTTGAAACTTTGTGGCATGCACACATAATCATAGAAAATCATTTCTTGTTAGACATGACTCATTGCCAAGACTATCTTAGTGGACAGAGTCCCTTTCTGAACCGAGTCACCCTCGTTCCAGTCCTGTTTCACTGAACCGGTATAACCTACCATTCCATCCATGTCTATCTCATGAGATATAAAATCTTTACCCAATGCATTGGAGGGAGATATAGGTCCCACCCATCTTATAATGAATCCTTTCTTATGTGTGCCACATAATCATAAATCATACATCATCGCATAACACATGTAACAAAAATGGAATTCTTAAACAACATGACATCATAAAACAATTCATATAAGATAAAGGAATTCATAAAAATATTTCCATCACAACATAATCAAACCAATGTAATAATAGGGATAAAAACAGAACCCTTTTATTATCTTAGATGGAAAATAATTTTGATAAAATACCTGAACTTCATTCTTGAGGAAAATATCCTTTCTACTTCAAAAACACTTTTCCTTTATTAACATGTCATACAATTTTAAACTAAAAGAAGTTGATTAAAAATAAACATGAATACTTGTAAAGGAAGATTCTTGGAAATAATGTTTTAGAAATCCATTCATGCCGTATAAGTTAAAAAAAACATTCTTCGTACTTTTGTCGGAAAAGTCAAAAAGTACCTCGTACGAAAAACGACAAAAGATTCCTTTCATTTCTTTTACTAAAAACTCACCGAAGGGTAAAAATGGATTTAAACAATTGTAGTTGGATGGAAATAATATTACATATTTATGAAACATGGATGTGGATGATAAAATACACCCCAGTAAATACTTACGAATAAAAAATCTCGGATAAAAATGAGATTGTGATATTTCCCTTACCTTAGGTCCGACTTGCTTTGTAAGTGTCCGAACCTCCTCTTCTTTGAAGCGCCTCTTTGAGACCTCCTCTTAGGGCACTAAAATTGGTCTTTGAGGAAGACCAGAACCTTTAGGATGTTTCTAGGGAAGTGGAGAAGAGATTTTGGCAGGGCTTGGCCGAGCTTGAGTGCTCAAATTGGTGTGAGGAGGAGGGGGAGGAGGTGTCCTTTTATAAGGGAGGAGAGGGGCACCTTAGGAATATCTCAAAATATTATTTTATATTAAAGTCAAAATCGGTTTATAATGGTTCCAAAGGGTCTTATTTCGAAGCTAAAGTGGGGATGGGTCGAAATCCTATCAACCAATAAGATTTAGACAAGTTTAAGGTATTATTTTAACCTTATCAATTAGATTTAACTCTAAGTTAAATAATTTAACTTTTACCGTGTCTTTTTGTTTTCTTTCACTATATGGTTAATACACTTACTATAACATGCCAAACTAACCCCAAATTGTTTATTATTAATATATATATCCTTATATAAGTCATTTGGCCGAACCTTAGATTTTTAGGAATAACAATTAATAATATAATATTTTATTTAAAAACTATTTTGTGTCAATTTTGACACTATTTGATACATGATTTTTGTGAAAGTCATAACAGAATTATTTGTTAGAACCAAGTTTATTAAATCAACACTAATATATCATAGTAACCTAGAAAATTAGTGGAATTCATAAAAAGTATAAAATTATATTTAGTTTGGTGCTTATAACATCAATTATGTCAATATTTCATTAATAAGATAATTACTGCATCATCTTTGTGTCATAAATAAATTGACTTATTTGATGTCTAAAAATTACAAATAAAATACCATCATGTAGGAAATAGTTTTAGATTTCTAATGAATATTTACAATCGAATTTATCTTATGTAAAACCCTATATTAAAAATGTTTTAGTAAATAAACTTTGATTTTGACTCTTTTAACTCTTCTTTGAATTAAATAATAATAAATGTCCTAATCTAATCCAAGTGGGCCTAAATGGTCATATTTTATTCCTAAGCTTGTTTTTGGTCGAATTACACTTGTCCAATAGAATTAGGACATGTGTTAGGGTAATAATAATATCATTTTTACCCTTAATTATCCTATTTACTTTTAACCGTGGTAAATAAAAGTAAAAAGTTACTATTCACCAAAAATTATTTTCATCTCATTGAACCACATTTTACTTACTGACATCAACCGTGTCTCTCGGATTTTTGAAATTCCATTCACAGAAGCGGTAAAATTAAGTTTTATGAAAAATTCAGTTTTTTTAACTACCACATAGTAGTTTCACTATTCATCAAAAATTGATGTTTTTCAGAACAATGCCAAAATTTCATCCCAAGCTATATTTCATATTCCGAATTCAAAAATGAATTCTATTTTACCAAATTCATAACATAAAAGTTGCATTAATTAATTTTATAATTAAATCCCGCTGTTAAAACAAATAGCGTGTTTTTAAGAAACAATATCTATCAAAAGATTGACACTTGATTATGTCTGGTTTAAATGTGAAATTACATCCAATGACCAACATTGTATTAAATTGTAAAAATATATTCTAAATATACTTTAAAACCACTAGAATTAATAATTTATCACTATTAATTATTTCAATTGAAAAAGTTGTTTTTAACTAAAATTTAGTAATTTTCACTATTCATCAAAATATGAAAGTTATCCGAAAATTACCAAAATTTCACCCTAAGCTAATTTCGATATTCCGAATCCAAAAATGAAGTCCATTTTGAAAAATAAGATTTAAAAAATTTCAAAAAGTGGTTATTACTATTCATAACTGCTAGTTTTAATAATATTTTAATAGCGTATTGTTGTTTAGTGAAACTCGTTATTGCGTACTACACACGCTATCGAGGAAGGTTGTGATTGCGTGTAATGCAAGGAAAATCAAGGATGTGTGTTGTGCAAGCTCCTTTTGGTGTAGCGTACAACACAAGACATTAGTGAAATTAAAAAGAATATTTTTCATAAAATCTCGGGGTGTTACATTCTACCCCCCTTAAAATGAATTTCGCCCGCGAAATTCGTCGGGGTTATAAATGGTTTACTATTCAAAAGTTTCTTTAATAGAAACCGACATCGTAAAAAGGAATACCAAAACATGGCTTTAAAAACTAAAGTATGAAATGTAACGATTACCCAAATAAACTAATCACTGGGTTTCCACATAGGTGAAAATATGGATATGGAAGAGAAATCTAACCATCATGTTCTGATGGAGAGTGGTAGAGAACATGGCTATGAAAAATCCAGTAATCACCAATCCATAAATTTGTGACGATCTAAGGTACCATCTGATTCATCAGGTATAAGATCACTAGGACAACATTTTTGGTTTTCAAGATCATTTCCCTAAAGTTGAAAATTTGAATTAGAATAATTACTTACTTTATTTTGGAACAATCTCACTGTTGTTCGTGCCTTGAACAATTTCCACTTCATCTCTTAAATAAATGAAGTTGAATTTGTTATTCGTGAAGTGTTAGCAGATTATGTGATAGAATGACGGGTCATTCCATTTGTCTCAAACAAAAGGTTAGAAAAAGTTATTAAATATACATAAGTCATTCTATAGTGAGATTAATCATATATGGTTCCTAAAATGGACTTATAATTCATATATCATACTGTTTAATATAATAAAACTAGTTTATACTAAACAGGGACTTCCTGTAGGCCAGTGGTAGGCGATAAAGGCCAGTCTCACTTCGGTTGTGGGTTCGATTCCCATAGCCTTGTCCGACGCGATGGGATGTCGCTCGTCCTGCAGGTTGTCCTTTTTCTAAAAATATATTACTATAACATCCCATCAATAATATCGAAAAAAACTTCTATCATTAAACAATACTAACTTATGTCCAACATAATCCATTCCAATCATTAGGCTTATCCATAATACTGTAGTCCAATCTCATAACATAGTGAAAACGATTACCAGAGATTTAATACCATCGATGATCCTCATATATCATAAGATATATCTTGTTGGTCACATTCAAAACATTCAAAGGCCTTAATATTGTACTCTCTTGAATACCCATTGAACCTTATTGAAAACATGAATTCTATTAAAAGTTAACTCTTTCCACATACCAAAATCCTCAAAATTCTATATACTCAAACCATGATATCACTTAGTCCTTATATCAATCATGAGCTCATGAATACTATTAAACATTTCATTTTCTCGTCTTCATTATGCGCATATCATCTTATTTCCAAAAAATATCTCAATCACTTTGAATACCACATCAATAAATATTGCAATACTCAATGATACAACATTATTTTGGAATCCCATTACATAAACACTTAATCATTCCACCACATCGTTGTCATATTCAACATTGCCAATAGTGATCGCATGTGATTTCCCTTTGTCCTTTGCCTTAAGTGGTTGCTCATGTTGATCATCACTAACCCTTGGATTAGGGCAATTATTAGCATAATGCCCCATTTCCTTGCACTTGAAGCATTGAAGTGTTGGCGGTGCGTTCTCTGCAGTGTTTGCTTTATTCACATCATTAGAAACCCTTTTTCCATTACTTCGACACTCAGCTGCTCGATGACCTTCTTTTACACACTTAAAACATTTTCTAGTCCCTTTAAGACAATCTCCACCATGCTTCTTTCCACACTTTGTGCATAAGGAAACATTCATCTTCTTTTCACCATTATTCTGAGATTTCTCCTTGAACTCCATCTTTCGTTTCTTGTCAAAACCATGAGATGGATATGTAACACCAACTTCCATTTCTACCTTGATAGCACAACGCACAATTTCTTCATAGCTACTGAAGTCTCTTATAGCTAATGCCCTTCGAAGACTTGGTTTTAAGCCACTGAAAAATCGATCAACTTTACTTTCAGGTTGGATGATAATTCCAGAAGCATACCTTGCATGTCTTGTAAAATTTGCTTCATAGGTACCAACTGATTCATCGTCCCTTTGCTTCAGTTCAAGAAACTCTTTCTCCATCTTTGTTCGAAGAATACGAGGGAAGTACTTACTGAAAAACAAGTTCTTGAACTCGTCCCATTCCATGGACTCAATTTCATCTCTTGGACTCGTATTCTTGATAAGATTCCACCATTGATCAGCTTCACCTTCCAAACGATATACTGCTAAGATGACTTTATCATGTTCAGAACATTGAAGAACTGAAAATATCTTTTTAGTAGTACTGATCCATTGTTCAGCTACAAGTGGATCAGAAGACCCACTGAAAGAAGGTGGACGTTGCCTCATGAAGGACTCAATAGAATATTGTTCCCTTCTCTGCTCATTTGGAAGTCCAGAATGATTCATAGCTTGTGTAAGTATAGCAATAAGATTTTGCACTCCATCTCCCATAACATTTGTTTGTTCAGGAGGGAAATCATTGCATTGTCCATTGCATTGATCAACACGGTTCCTTCGGGTTCCAGCCATCGTCTAAAACCCAAAAAGAATAGTGTGAGAGGCAAAAATCATGCTAGGGAAAACAACATAATAAAGGGGGAGTACCTTCAATATCCAACATCTTAGGTTTAATTCTATGATCGTTAGCGTAATTCTATTATTATAACCTATACGTATACTTATCCCTAGGGACATCCCTAGGCATACCTTAGAAATATCTCTAGGGATCTCACTAACGTTTTCGCATCCTAGCTTCCAAAGGTTGACTAAATCTTTCCTCTGATACCAACTGTAGAGACCCGAAGCTTATCGTACATGGACATTACATTAATTTTGCGGAATACTTAGTACATAACAAAAACACACACACAAGGATCGTAATAGTTTAGTGTCTTTGGAAACTCGGAACGTAATCTTCTAATCGTGGTGAAAGATCTTCAATATCTCCCATAAAGATCTTCCCTTTTTTTACCTAAAAACCTTTCTTTATATCCTGGGGAAAAGAAAACATAAAAGGGTGAGCTCAAATGCTCAGTAAGGGTAACAAAAGAAATATCAATCACATCATATACATAAGAACATAGCTTTTGGAAATCTTAACCTGCAAAAGAGCTCATAATATCATAACATGGGATAAATCATAGAAGTGAAAATGAGATCCCCATAATCATAACATGAAACTTGAAACTTTGTGGCATGCACACATAATCATAGAAAATCATTTCTTGTTAGTCATGACTCATTTCCAAGACTATCTTAGTGGACAGAGTCCCTTTCTGAACCGAGTCACCCTCGTTCCAGTCCTGTTTCACTGAACCGGTATAACCTACCGTTCCAGCCATGTCTATCTCATGAGATATAAAATCTTTACCCAATGCATTGGAGGGAGATATAGGTCCCACCCATCTTATAATGAATCCTTTCTTATGTGTGCCATATAATCATAAATCATACATCATCGCATAACACATGTAACAAAAATGGAATTCTTAAACAACATGACATCATAAAACAATTCATATAAGATAAAGGAATTCATAAAAATATTTCCATCACAACATAATCAAACCAATGTAATAATAGGGATAAAAACAGAACCCTTTTATTATCTTAGATGGAAAATAATTTTGATAAAATACTTGAACTTCATTCTTGAGGAAAATATCCTTTCTACTTCAAAAACAATTTTCCTTTCTTAACATGTCATACAATTTTAAACTAAAAGAAGTTGATTAAAAATAAACTTGAATAGTTGTAAAGGAATATTCTTGGAAATAATGTTTTAGAAATCCATTCATGCCGTATAAGTTAAAAAAAACATTCTTCGTACTTTTGTCGGAAAAGTCAAAAAGTACCTCGTACGAAAAACGACAAAAGATTCCTTTCATTTCTTTTACTAAAAACTCACCGAAAGGTAAAAATGGATTTAAACAATTGTAGTTGGATGGAAATAATATTACATATTTATGAAACATGGATGTGGATGATACAATATACCCCAGTAAATACTTACGAATAAACAATCTCGGATAAAAATGAGATTGTGATATTTCCCTTACCTTAGGTCCGACTTGCTTTGTAAGTGTCCGAACCTCCTCTTCTTTGAAGCGCCTCTTTGAGACCTCCTCTTAGGGCACTAAAATTGGTCTTTGAGGAAGTCCAGAACCTTTAGGATGTTTCTAGGGAAGTGGAGAAGAGATTTTGGCAGGGCTTGGCCGAGCTTGAGTGCTCAAATTGGTGTGACGAGGAGGGGGAGGAGGTGTCCTTTTATAAGG
This sequence comes from Viscum album, assembly GCA_963277665.1. Classification (NCBI taxonomy): domain Eukaryota; kingdom Viridiplantae; phylum Streptophyta; class Magnoliopsida; order Santalales; family Viscaceae; genus Viscum; species Viscum album. The sequence continues at coordinate 1,416,417,069 of OY728127.1, forward strand.
GAGGAGAGGGGCACCTTAGGAATATCTCAAAATATTATTTTATATTAAAGTCAAAATCGGTTTATAATGGTTGCAAAGGGTCTTATTTCGAAGCTAAAGTGGGGATGGGTCGAAATCCTATCAACCAATAAGATTTAGACAAGTTTAAGGTATTATTTTAACCTTATCAATTAGATTTAACTTTAAGTTAAATAATTTAACTTTTACCGTGTCTTTTTGTTTTCTTTCACTATATGGTTAATACACTTACTATAACATGCCAAACTTACCCAAAATTGTTTGTTATTAATATATATATCCTTATCTAAGTCATTTGGCCGAACCTTAGATTTTTAGGAATAACAATTAATAATATAATATTTGATTTAAAAACTATTTTGTGTCAATTTTGACACTATTTGATACATGATTTTTGTGAAAGTCATAACAGAATTATTTGTTAGAACCAAGTTGATTAAATCAACACTAATATATCATAGTAACCTATAAAATTAGTGGAATTCATAAAAAGTCTCAAATTATATTTAGTTTGGTGTTTATAACATCAATTATGTCAATATTTCATTAATAAGATAATTACTACATCATCTTTGTGTCATAAATAAATTGACTTATTTGATGTCTAAAAATTACAAATAAAATACCATCATGTAGGAAATCGTTTTAGCTTTCTAATGAATATTTACAATCGAATTTATCTTATGTAAAACCCTATATTAAAAATGATTCAGTAAATAAACTTTGATTTTGACTCTTTTAACTCTTCTTTGAATTAAATAATAATAAATGTCCTAATCTAATCCAAGTGGGCCTAAATGGTCATATTTTATTCCTAAGCTTGTTTTTGGTCGAATTACACTTGTCCAATAGAATTAGGACATGTGTTTGGGTAATAATAATATCATTTTTACCCTTAATTATCCTATTTACTTTTAACCGTGGTAAATAAAAGTAAAAAGTTACTATTCACCAAAAATTATTTTCATCTCATTGAACCACATTTTACTTACTGACATCAACCGTGTCTCTTGGATTTTTGAAATTCCATTCACAGAAGCGGTAAAATTAAGTTTTATGAAAAATTCAGTTTTTTTAACTACCACTTAGTAGTTTCACTATTCATCAAAAATTGATGTTTTTCAGAACAATGCCAAAATTTCATCCCAAGCTATATTTCATATTCCGAATTCAAAAATGAAGTCTATTTTACCAAATTCATAACATAAAAGTTGCATTAATTAATTTTATAATTAAATCCCGCTGTTAAAACAAATAGCGTGTTTTTAAGAAACAATATCTATCAAAAGATTGACACTTGATTATGTCTGGTTTAAATGTGAAATTACTTCCAATGACCAACATTGTATTAAATTGTAAAAATATATTCTAAATATACTTTAAAACCACTAAAATTAATAATTTATCACTATTAATTATTTCAATTGAAAAAGTTATTTTTAACTAAAATTTAGTAATTTTCACTATTCATCAAAATATGAAAGTTATCCGAAAATTACCAAAATTTCACCCTAAGCTAATTTCGATATTCCGAATCCAAAAATGAAGTCCATTTTGAAAAATAAGATTTACAAAATTTCAAAAAGTGGTTATTACTATTCATAACTGCTAGTTTTAATAATATTTTAATAGCGTATTGTTGTTTAGTGAAACTCGTTATTGCGTACTACACACGCTATCGAGGAAGGTTACGATTGCGTGTAATGCAAGGAAAATCAAGGATGTGTGTTGTGCAAGCTCCTTTTGGTGTAGCATATAACACAAGACATTAGTGAAATTAAAAAGAATATTTTTCATAAAATCTCGGGGTGTTACATTAATATAGAATAATTAGAATATTTTAAAGGGTTGAAGTCGAATGTACATTTAAAATAGAAGCTTTTGAACTATTTGAATGTTATAAATGTTTTACCAAAATATATAATTGAGTTTAAATGGTTTCATAAAGAATTAATGAATATATTTATTAGATGAGTTTTTCAAAACCTCATGGGTAAAAATGATGTTTTAAAAAATGAAAGTTATTTTTGAAGTAAGTTTTGATAAAACCATGTTTTGTTAAATAGGTAAATTTGGATCACTTATTCATCCCACAACCTCCTGTATTCCAGCCTGCACCAACCCCCTTATACCTACAAAACAACCCCATACCACCTGTTCCAACCTGCACTAGCCCCCTTCCAGCCCCCTGCCACCTGCATTCCAACCCGTACCAGCCACTCTAGACCAAACCAGCCACAGACACTAACCACAGCAGCAAAAAACCCTAGACCTAAACTTTTATTTATTTTCCACTGCTATTTTTATTTTTTTTTTGTTGTAAAATTGTTCCCAAGTGGTGTTTCCTTGATTCTCAGACACTTGCACCTACTCGTGGGCTCCTTACATGGATATATTGGTATTCTACGACTATTTCACTCCATTAATTTCTCACTTTATTTTAAATTTTATACCCATTTATTCAATGCTTGTTGAAAATTTACATACTAATATATTATGATAATAATCAATGGATATATTCTTAAATCTGTAGCATCTCCAGTCTCTTCCAATTAGTCTTGATTTTTTTCTTGTAGGTGCAGTCTATCTAATCATAAATTCTTGTTGTTCAGGGTTTGGAACACCAAAATTTTAGGGTCTATTTTGGGGGGATATTTTCTTATAAATTCTCAAAAAATTTATTGAAATATCATTAGGTGTCCTAGATTTTTTAATGTTTCACATTTTTATAAAATTTTACTTTTTTCCTGCATTTTCTGATAATCCAGATTCAGTGTTAGCTGAGTTTACCTAGTTGCAGGGTACCTTTTTCACTAAGTATGAGGTGGATCCTTCTACAAAAATTAAAAAACTCACTTTATCAGTATCATGAGTCTCTTTTAGTGGAAATTTCATTTATAAATCTTGAGTGTGGGAAGTAATCTTCTCAATTATTTGGGAAGTTCTAGCTTTTTTTGATTCCATGTATTTCAGTTTTACTTTCAAATCTAGAAACGTCAGGTTGATGGTGATATTTTTATCTTATAATGATCTCAACCTGTTTACCCCATTTCTCTTTATATTTTGAACTTGTTAATTATGGATCTTGTTTCTCAATTATAATGAACTATCAAGTTCTTCAACTCTTTTAGATTTCACTTCTAGTTGTGCAACCTTAACACTCTCAGAAAATTTGTGTATATTTTCCAATTATTGGAATACCTCGGTAGTAGTAGTAGCCTTAAACACTTCCTTGTCAACAACTGTTCTTTGAAATTTTTCATTTGTCAAAGACATGTTATCATTGAATAGTGAGACTATTTATCCCTTTAATTCACTAATTTTGAGAGGGTGTTACATTTTCTAACCTATTTATCCAATGAAATCTACTTGGCATCAAATTATTCCTCTAGTTTCTTTTTTTCATCAACTATTTCCTTAATAATACTAAGTATATATCAAATAACTTCATTAGGAAATTTATTAAAATAAATTCCAACATGAGAGTATAATTATTTAACTATTTTGATCTCTCTATAATCCCAATAGATACATGAATCATAAAAAGTATCTCTGTAAACATATTCAATGGATTAACACTTAACACTCTATTCAAATCCTATAAGTGGTTGATCCCTTTCATAATTCATAAATTTTATCCTCTTATTTGCATATTTCTTATACCTATTTTTCAATAACTTAGATGAAGTTTCCATACATACATCAGGGGGGAAGTGGAGTAGGGGATAGGGGGGAGGCAGTGGAGTGTAGGGGGGGCAGTGGAGTGGAGTGGGGGGGGGGGGGGGCTGCTGAAGGGGGGAGGTGGAGTGGGGGTGCAGGGGAGTGTAGTGGGGGAGGGGGCTACTATAGTGGGGCTGCTGTAGGGCGGAAGTGGAGTAGGGGATGAGGGGGTTTTAGAGTGGTTGGGGGGGGGGGCTGGAGTGGGACCATCTTCCTCTGAGATACTCCCACTCCAACATGTTCTGATTTCCCTTTTCTCTAACATGTCTGTGTTGTGGAACTCTCCCCTTCCTTCCACTCTATATGAATTTACAAAATATGCCTCCTTTCGAGGAAGTTCTTCATTCTATGTTAGGTCTTTAATGTTTTCAAATACCTGGTTAGTTTTTCTGCTTGAATTACTCAATACGGGTTCCATCACGTACCAAGGTTTTAAAAGTTTCATACTCAAATTTTTACTCCTTTTCATGACTGGTTAGTCACCCTAGTTGCGGATTCTCCACTATAAACCCATGTGTTTACACTACAAACCTCTCAATCCTATATGAATAGAGACCCACTATGCTCCTACTCTAGAGTCCCACCAATGAATGAATCTTCCCACTAACCAATAAAAAGGTATGATTAAAATAAAATATCTCCCTAATCTCTAAGTTTCTTATGCACCAGTTGATGTAGATATCCCTGTATGAACACACTGGATAACCCAGTATACTCATGAACATAATCTTCAAGATCTTTAGTAGTTGATAGGCATGATTAGATTTACTCATCTCAAATAGTCACATCATTTCGTCAAATATATGGATCTCTCAACTCCCTGAACACTCGTTAATTGAGATATCCTCTTTCTTGAATGAATCTTGACATAAATCTCTTCATGCAATGTTGTGCATTTTTTTCGACCTGGAATTTTTCATTTTTTTGAGTTATTTCTATTTTCTTTATGGTTTGGTTATGATGGATCATGGTATAATGTGTGTGTTTTCATTTTCTAGGGTTAATTTGAAATGGGGAAGTTTAAAAATACATTTATTCTTATAGAAAACTTGTGAATACTTTTATAATGATATTTGTATTTGGAAAAGTGTCCAGAATGTTTTCGATTTAAAACGATAACCTATTTTTTGAATTTTTGTCAATCTTGTTAGAAAAAGGGATAGTGTTAATTATTTTGAATGTTTTAAAGTGAAATTAATAATGAATAATTAGAATATTTTAAAGGATTTAAGATGAATTTACTTTTAAAATAGATGATTTTGAAGTTGTTGGATTGATGTAGCTCGATCTGGTTGGGTAAAATGCTTGTGGCCTATAACTTTCGCAGGTCAAGCTCCGCGGTGAGCTCTTTGGGGGTTGCAGGGGGCAACGCGCCCCTTCTTCGAGGGTCCGGGGGTGGAAGGCCCCCGGCCAAAATTTTGGGTAATTGTAGCAACTCTCAACCTTGTAGCAACTCTGACCACTATAGCAGAGTTAACTACTATATCCAGAGGTATTTCATGTTTCTTCTATTCCTGAGAGTGGTGGAGGAATCTCCAATAAGGGAAAAAGGAAGTGCAATGTCAGAACCTATAAGTGGTGGTTTAAAAACTATATATTTTTTCTCTCCGGTTTCTTTTAGGATAAACTACTTGGTTTTATATTTATGCCAAAAAGTGGGACATAAGAAACATTGTTTTTAGGATCACCAGAGGTATTTTTTGTTAGACTACCAGATGGAGTCTAAACAATGTGAATATATTGGGTTAAATGAATCAATTTAGACTACCAGATGGAGTCTTTGGGATACTAAATCCATTGAGGTGATTCATATTTTTTTTGTTATATTGGTTAATATCCTAACTATACAGAATGAAATTTTGGCAATACTGGGAAAACAGAAAGGCTACTGTGTTCTGGCTGGAAGCCTGGGGTTGTCCATGGGGAGTCCAGGGGGGTGTAGAGGGGTATGTAGGGTAGGGGGAAGGTGTAGGTGGGGTGTCTTGGAAGGTATGTTCAGGGGGTGATCAAGGGGGACTCTAGGGGGGTCTGCAGGGCAGCGGGGTTCAGGGGGGATTCAGGGGGTCTGCAGGGCGGGGGTGTCTAGGGGGGTCTTCATGGAAGGGGGTTCGAGGGGGGTGTCTAGGAGTGTCTGCAGGGCAGGGGGGTTCCAGGGGGTGTCTAGGGGGGTCTGTAGGGCAGGGGGTGGGGTTCCATGGGGGTCTACAAGGCAGGGGGTTCTAGGGGGTGTCTAGTGGGGTCTGCAGGGCATGGGGAATCCAGGGGGTGTCTAGGGGGTTTGTAGGGAAGGGGGTGGGGTTCCAGGGGGGTGTCTAGGGGGTCTGCAGGGTAGGGTGGGGTTCCAAGGGTGGTGTCTAGGGGGTCTGCATGGTGGGGGGTCGGCGGGGTGTCTAAGGGGAGGGGTGTCCAGTGGGAGGGGGGTGCGTGGGGGTTTTCTAGGGTGGTGCAAGGGGCTGTCCTGGGGGTGTAGGGGGTGATCAAGGGGGTGTAAGGGGGCTGTCCAGGGGGTTCATTGAGTGTTTTTTGGTATTCATCATTGTATATTGTCTGTAGGGAAGGGGGTGGGGTTCCAGGGGTGGTGTCTTGGGGGTTCTACAGGGTAGGGGGTCCAGGGGGTGTCTAGGGGGGAGGGGTGTCTAGTGGGGGTGGGGGTGCAAGGAGGCTGTCCAGGGCGGTGAAAGGGGGTTGTCCTGGGGGTGCATGGGGGTGTTCAAGGGGTGAAAGGGGGCTATCTAGGGGGGTGCATTGAGTATTTTTTTGTATTCATCATTTTATATTGTTTGCATGAGTGTTTTTTTTGTATTCATCATTATTCTACAGGTTTGTAGGCAGCGACATGCTGCTTGATGGAATTCCAGTACTGGAATTGGAGAGGGGAGGCCACTGTATGCTGCTTTCGGTAGAGGGGGAGGCTGTTGTATGCTGCTTGCTGTAGAGGGGGAGACTGCTGTATACTGGTTCTGGATGGAAGAGGTGCGTACAGTTTTTTTTTGCAGAGAGATGAAATGACAATAGTTCTATGAACCATTGGTATACATATTGAGTTGTATAGACCAACGATTTGATAACCATTGGTATACCTATCTCCCAACAGTTTCAATGAAATCGTTAGGAGCAGTGTGCTATAGGTGGTAGACCAAAGGTTTAACAACCGTTGGTGTATACCTTGGTGACCAATGGTTCTTAACCGTTGGGATAGAAATTTACCAATGGTTAACACTAAACCATTGGTATTTGTAAAATCCTACCAACCTATCCCAACAGTTCAAGTAGAACCGTTGGCATATGGATATCCACACGCCTCACAGCCCAACGGTTCAGTGAATCGTTGGGATAGAAATTCCCAACGTTTTTGGGAATTTTACCAATAGTTTGTAACTATTGGTAAAATCTTATTTTACAGTAGTTACCTTGTAATTTGATTTCCTTTCTTGATTATCAACTTCCATGGTTTTTTGGGATAGTGGAGATGTGGTCTCATAGAGTTGGCTCATGTAGACTAGTTTTGAGATTCTATATCATTAGAATTTGATTTATTTATGGGTCTTATTCCTCATTTTGAGTTTTGTGTTATATAATATATATATATATGTTTGTTTATGACTTGGGATTTGATGTATTTATGGGTCTTACTCCACCAGGAACCGCGCACCAGCGGTGTGCAGGGAGATCGATGGGACAACAAAACCGGTCCTCCAATGAAGACAAAAACACCGGGAACAACAGGATCTTGCGCGAGGAAAAAACGATGAACTAGTGGGTGAAGTGGGGATCGGTTTTCTGGGTCTATTACCCTATGTTAATGTAGAATTAAAGGAGCAAATTGCATGGGCCATAACCCGAATGGCCTAACAGCCCAGCCACGGAGAGATTGCCTCGAAGAAACACCCAAACAACCATAGAAGTGGTGAGCGCAGGATGACAGCTATTGAATGAGCGACAAGATGATCCAGTATAGAAGGCCATGTAAACCACAGATTTCCAGTTTGGCAGCCGATCCGTGGAGTAGGCCATGCGTAGTGGGCTTAATTCACGACCCAACAAAAGAGTCCCTTCCAGATATCCCATATCTAATATGAAAATATTAAATTGAGAAAATAATTAATAATTTTCATGTATTAGAAAATTAAAATGGCATTATGGAAAAAATAAGCTAATTTCAAGATGAAAAATAAAATTAAATACCCATATTTCATGGGTTTGGATGTAGAACGAGGAGGTGGAGTAGACGTAATGAAATAGTGCGATGGATGAGGGAAACGATGAAATGGAGCGGAGATTGGAGGTGGGGATTGAAGTGATCGGAAGAAGAGACATGTTGTGGTTGGATGGGAGGACGGGGGGTTTGTATCATCTCTAATTCCCAATATAACTCAAATATCTAGTATAGCGCGCCACATTACCCTTGAAAAAAAAATCTAACCATTGAATTTAAATGAAATAAAAAAATCGGATTGTTAGACATTTTTGAAAAACCAAATTGAAAAAATCTAAAAAAATATTCAACTCTTTATCCATATTTATACATTCATATTTAACTACTAATTTTTGAAAAACATTAAAAATTAAATAACATGGAATTATACTTTAAAGAAATATTTTATAAATTAATTAATAAAAACGTGGTAAAATATTTTCAAATAATTAAAAAACTATAAATAGTTTAAAAAGATAATTATTTGTTTGTTACTCTAGATAGATTTTTTTACTGGCTACCATTGCATAATAATTTTTTTAACCATGTAAAAATAATAATTTGTATTTGTATGTTGAAAATAATAATTTAACACTCAATTCAAAAATATGGAAAAACTTATTCTTAAAAATAAAAAAATTGAAATTGTTATAAAAATATAAATTGAAAAATATCATCCATTTAAAAAATATTTTGATGAATATTTAAAAATATTTAAAAATTTCCTATGCCTATTCAAAAAATATTATTTTTATAATTTAAAAATCAAATTCAATTCATAAAAATACTTTAAAATAGAAACATTAACATAGGAGAAATTAAATTTTATAAAGAATATTTTGATTGAAAATGTATACTGGAAAATGACATTAAAAAGGGTTTCTATAAAAGTTCCAATAAATAAATTCAAAAGAAATATATGATAAAGATTCACTCTAATTTTATATTATAATGTTACACTATAAAACAACATCTAAACAATTCCACTATAAAATTTCATTGCAAAGTTCTAGTTGAAAAATCACTTGAAATTTGCAGTAAATAATTATAATAGATTTTTCAACAAAAAATATACAATAAAAAATCACACAACATATGAAATTTTTTAAAAATAATATTATAGTGAAACAAAAAATATTTTCAATAGAAACTTTTAGTGAAATTTTTAACTTCATTTTAGTGCAAGTTTCGATGAAAGTTTCACTAGAAGTTCTGGTGAAAATTGCAGTGGAAGTTCAACTAGAAATTTTACTTGAACATCCATTAAAACTTCCACAATGTAATAAAAGTATATATTTATAAAACATAATAATGTATTAATAAAAAATAAATTTTTATAAATATATCTATAATAAATTCAATAATATAAAAAATCTATTATATTATATACATAATTTTTATAAGTATAATATAATTTACCATTTAAAAATGTATATTCTATATGAATAAATATAAATAAAATATGAAATTAAAACTAAAACTAAATTAATAATAAATTTACTTATAAGATATATTTAATATTTTTTATACAAAAATCAATATTAGTAACAATTATAAATCCATTAAGTGAATGTTCCAATGGAAGAAGTTATGTTAAATGTTTCAGTGGATGTTCTAGTGGAAGTTCTAGGGCAAGTTTCACAATTCAATAAAGTATATATTTATAAAGCTAAAGAATATATAAATAAAAATTAAATTTAGTAAGTATATTTATAATAAATTAAGTTGTATGAAATATGTATTATATTTGATGAATAGTTTTTATAAATATAATATAATTTACCATTTAAGGATATATATTCTATTTGAATAATAATGAAAATAAAATGTGAAATTATAACTAAAACAAATCTTATAATAAATGAACTTATAAGAAACATTTAATATATTTTTTAATAAATATTTATTAATAATAATTACAAATCCATTAAGTGGAAGTTTCGATGGAAATAGTTTTAGTGAATGTTCTAGTAGAAGTTTCAGTGGAAGTTCTAATGCAAGTTTCAAAATTCAATAAAAGTATATATTTATAAAACTAAATAATATATTAATAAAAAATAAATTTATTAAATAAATTTATAATAAATTTAACTATATACAATATGTCTTATATTTGATACATAATTTTTATAAATATAATATAATTTACCATTTCATGATGTATATTTTATATCAATACAAAAGTAAATAAAATATGAAGTTATAACTAAAACTAAATTTATAATAAACACACTTAGAAGATGTATGTAATATTTTTTTTTCAAAATCTGTACTAATAAAAATTATAAATCTGTTAAGTGGAAGTTACAGGGGAAGTTTCAGTGGAAGTTTTACAATACAATATAAACCCATATTTATAAAACCAAATAATATATTAATAAAAATTAAATTTTAATAAATATATTTATAGTAAATGCGATGATATAAAATATGTATTATATTTGTTACATGAATTTTGTAACTATAATACAATTTTCCATTTAAGAATCCATATTCTATATAAATAAAAATTTAAATAAAATATGAAGTTATAACTAAAACTAATTTTACAATAAATGCACTTATAAGATGTGTTTGATATATTTTTTACGAGATATGTATTTATAGCAATTATAAATCCATTAAGTGAAATTTTCAATGGAAGAAGTTCTAGTGGAAGTTTTAGTGGATGTTTCAGTGGATGTTTCAGGGGAAGTTTCCGTGGATGTTCTGGTGGAAGATTTAGTGGAATCTATAGTGAAGGTTTCCTAATAAAATAAAAGCATATATTTATAAACCTAAAGAATATTTTAACGAAAATTAAATTCAATAACAAAATTTATAATAAATTCAATTATACACAACATGTATTTTATTTTTAGCATAAATTTTATAAATATTCTACAATTTACCATTAAATAATGTAAATTCTATATGAATAAAAATGTAAATAAAATATGAAATTATAAATAAAATTAAGTTTATAATAAATGAACTTATAAAATATATTTAAATTATTTTTTACAAAATCCTTATTAAAAAAATTTATAAATCAATCAAGTGGAAGTTCCAGTGGATGTCTCAGTAGAAGTTCCAATGCAAGTTTCAGTGAAACTTTCACAATGCAACAAACATATGTATTTATAAATCCAAAGAATATATTAAAAAAAATTGATTTTTAATAGATATATTTATAATAAATTAAATAATATAAAATCTGTATTATATTTTTTGCATTTTTATTATAAATAAAATACAATGTACTATTTAAAAATGTATATTTTATATGAATAAAAATATGAATAAAATATGAAATCATACGTGAAAAAAAATTATAATAAATAAACTCATAAGATATATTTAACATATTTTTTATAAAATCTGATTAATAATAATTATAAATCCATTAATTGGGAATTCCAATGCGGGTTCAGTGGAAGTTCCAATGGAAGTTTCACAATACAATAAAAATATATTTTTATTGAAATATCCAGTATAACAGAGATGGTGCCATTCGAAATTCCAACGAAACTTCCACGAAAAAATTAAATGTAGCTTCAATTAGAAATTATAGTGAAATTTTCAATGTTAATTCTAGTGAAACTTCCTCTCAAACATTTCAGTGTAAACTATAAACTCACACTGATCTTCAATGGAAACTTTCATTAAAACATCAAGTAGATAACTCAAAGAAAATGTTTTCATAAAGAAATTTAATGATTCAATTAGAGACATTATAGTGAAGTTTTTTAATAAAATTTTTCGTTATAAAATATAAATGTAATTTTCATTGAAGTAATTCAATGAAAATTTCAAGAGTAATTTTTCAGAAATGTCCTTTTAGAATTTTGTCCTGAACATTTTTAGTTAAAATTTTCTATGGATTTTTATTACTTAAAAAATCAATTTTTTTACCTTTTAGTGAAATACGTTTATCTTAATAAATTTATACAAATAGTATTTATTATGATGACTAATAGAATAATATATTTAAAAGGAAAAATTAAACAACTTTTAATGAAATAATAATATTTTATTCTTACAGAAAAATATCTTTTATATTAATTTAAAAAAACATTATTTTTAAAGAAAATTTATTAGTTTTATTCAAATAGTTAGAAATTTTTTTTTCAAAGATAAATTATTTTATCTTTTTTAAAATTTCATAAAACCTTTTTTAACATAAAAAATTTCATTTCATTTATAATAATAATTTTATTTACAATAAAATAAACTCAATATTCTTTTATTCATTTAAAAAAATCGTATGACTTTAAAGATATAACAAAAATCTATTAATTCCCCCCTAAATGATTAGAGAGTCCATTTTTATCACATATTTTTTTAATTCTTTTTAAAAGATGTAATATAATTTTTTTAAACAAAATAAAAGTGATTTTAATTAAAAATATAATTGGTTTTAAAATATAATTAACTCATTAATATTTAATGTGTTTTAAAAAATATACACACTTAAATATGTTAACCAAAATATGCTGATTTTATGCAAATAATAAAAAAATTGAAAACACTATTATATGATATTTTTTTAGAAACGCGTAATAATTTTTTTTATATGGAAAATATAATTTCATTTAAAAATATATTCAGTTTTAAAATATATCACAATTATTATTATTTTTTTAATATATAATATAATAATATAAATTGGATCGAGGAGATTTTGTTGATTGGAGAGAGGGAGAACATCTGTTGAAGTGTTTTTTTCTACAAGGCCAGCATACCCTTCACTCCATTCCCTTACCTGATCGCAACATGTGGAAAAATCCCAGGTTTCATCATCTGAGCCTATGACGTGATGATCCCTAATTTCAAGGAATGAGAGATGATAAAATCTGGGTTTGGGGGTGGCGTGGAGCCGGGAAGCGAAGCGTAATAATTATTATAAAATGATTACTTATTAATTAATTATTTAGTTACTAATTATATAATAATTATTATTAATTATAATTAAAAAATACTAATTAATATTAGAAATTATTATTTAGTTTATATTTATTTAAAATAATAATTATTTAATTGTTAATTAATTAATAACTACTTTTTTAAAAAAGTTTGGGTAAAACCCCTTATTAAGAAAATAAAAAAGAAATCACTTCTAGATTAACAAGGAACCCATTAGATGGAAAACAACTCAATATAAACACTACATGAAGGCCCAATAACAAACAAAACAAAGGCCGAAGACCTAGAGGTAAAAAAGCCCCAAAGTGTAACTCCCAGAACCCAGAAGCCTAGAGCCAGTGCATTACATATTACATTTTAAAAGGAATACAATCCTGAAGGAATGACCAGTTTAGTAGTCTTGAAGAAACTAGATATATACATGTAACTCATATTACATTGAGAATGGTAACACAATACAATGCATAACAAAATCTAAAAAAACTGCATCCCTAAGAACTCAATATATGGTCTCCTCCTCATAACCTGTTGAACGTAAAAAAATGAAAGGGGTGGGCTCAAGTGATCAGTAGGAGTTAATAAAAGTGGAAACATGAATCAATAATAACTAAATCATGAACAATTTTGAATAGTCAATATGGCGTGGTGAATAAATGAAAAACACGTGTCATTAATAAACTGAGAATGAAACTACATCCATAGGTTTTTTCATAGTGAAAACATCGTGGATAGTAATAACTAAAATTGAATAAAGAGAAATTATAATTATTTGGAAGTCGTGTATCTCGCACATGATACCACAATACTGTTGAAACGATTTATGTCTGTGGGTAGAAACCCGTCTGATTTTTGGAAATAAACTCAAAGGGTTTGCTGCCAACTGATTTGTCTCATGAGACCTGTCGATGCATTGAGGGGATATAGCGGGCCCCACCCATCATTGCAAGTCCAAAACATTCTTCATATATATATTTAATACAATTAAAATATTCCTTCCCAAATCCTTAGAGAGTAGAGGATACAGATTAATCAATATTTCCATAGTTAAAACAACATTCCAAATAAACACCGAATGTAAAAGGGTATATGGGTTAAGACAATAATCATATACATGAAACCAGAATATTGATTTATAATATATTTACAATTCAAAATGAAAAATTATATCAAATGGGAAGTTGATACATCACATTGTAATTACTAGGTGCACAATACCAAGTAAATGACAACGAAATGGAAATTGAGACAATGTCCCTTACCACGTTGTAATCAATCGAGTCATATGACCAAAAATTAATAACCACCAAATGAATCAAATAATAACATGAATATAAATAGAATTATGATAATATATAACAAATGGAAGTACAAAATACACAACATGTAGGAAATAAGTGGCGAACAATGGAAATCTCATGGAATTTAAAATGAGATAAGAAACCTCTTACCTTAAGTCTGAAAGTGTTCTTTGACTGATATTAATGTCTTGAATAATCAAATTTAGATTCATTAATTATTAATTAAATAACCTCATCCATATTTATATTATTTATTTTAACCTTATTATGTTCATTTGTGACCTTTTTGATGGGTTTAAGAGGTTCAATTTTATTGTTTTCGGAAACATTTTTATCATTTTTAATGACGGGTCTACTTGTATTCATCAACGGAAGTTCATTTTTAATGTGGTTAAGCATCCATAATTGTTAATATATATTATTATTGACATTTAAATAGATATAAATGATCTTATAATGATTATTTTTTCATACCAAGATGATGACTTGTTTGATAAAAGATAATGATAAACGCATGGTTTACTTGGCGGTTTTGTGCATAATGAACTTGTTTTGTATTATTATTTATATTATGAGTGTGTAAGGATACCAGAACCTTTAATAATATTAAATACATATATTCTGATATGGTTCAACCATAAAAATGGTTTCATGACTAGATTTTAAGATGGTAATAGAATTGGGAACCTATCGTCCTTGAATGTGATAAATTAACACATCTCGGACGATGTTTTCACTTTTAGTATAAGAGGAGGGAGGGAAAGAGAAATGATGATGAAATATTAAATTAGCATAATAAAATTCCATTTCATGTAAGGTACCATAATTATCATATCATTTTTATGAGGGGAGATGAGGAAAGAAAAGAAAATAAAGGAACTCCAAATAAAGGAAGAATTCAGAAATCCCTCACAAAAATTCAGCAGCCTAACGACGTCACTTAAAAATTAATAAAAATGAATTGATGAGAGAAAAAAGGGTCTATAACCACTTGGACATAAAATGGACAGAAATAAGGATATATAAGAACATAACCCAACATATGAAAATTTAATTTAAAATACATAACACAAGAGAAGTTCTTGACTAAAAGAGGAGGGTGAAAGGTTCTCCTACCTTGTAGAGTAACACACAAAACATGAAGGATGGCACCTTGGGGAATTTAGGACACCTTGGTATTACTAATAGGGAGGAAAAAACATCATATATTTAGGTATTATGGGTTTGTAATGAATTAAAATTAAGGAATGAGTGGGTATTTATAGTAAAAGAGAGGGAGTTTTTATTAATTTAAAGGGACACCTCATTTGTGGTTTTGGAAAAACCATGGTATTTCCCATGGTATTTGACCGTGGTTTTATCCACCTAGGAAACCTCATGTTATATTTTACTGTAAATAAGTCTATTAACCTTTTATATTAATTATTACATCATTATGATGTCATTAAACATACTGAAAATTTAAAACTGTATTTTTACTATTCACAAAAAATTCAAGTATTTTAGAAAAATCCGAAAAATTTACCCCAACCATTTTTCAATGTGTAGAATTCAAAAATGAACTCAATTTTTTTGAAAATAATTTTCTAAATATTATTAATTTAATTTTTAAATAAAATCATTATTTATTCAAAAATAACAATTTTAAATCTATAACTCATTTTTTAATACCTTGAAAAATTCATAAACATCTCATTACCTTATAACCTCATAAAAATAAAATAATGAAATGATTTAATATTTATATGGGTCATATTAATATTCATTTTAATATTCATAAGGGTATGTTAATATTCATCAAAAAAACAATTTATTCTATCGGACTCCAAATAACTTACTGATCACAACCGTAGATTACCGTTTTTTGAAATTCAAAACACAGATGTGGAAAATTTAAGTTTAATGGCTAGGTTATAAAATTATCCGATAAATAACCAAGTGTTTTTTCGTAGTTAATCAGTACTTAATTCAATATAGGTTATCTAATGAATTAAATTTTTTGATGAGAATCATGCCATAAAATTTTTGGGGTGTTTCGACCTTCAAAAATTTCGTCCTCAAAATTTTTTTCACTTATAAATTCCTTCAAAAAGATTCGGGTGGTTCTTATCCATAACATCCTTAGGTTCCCATGTCTCTTCCTCAATTTTGTGGTTTCTCCAAAGAACCTTTACTAAGCAAGTTGTGTAATTTCTCAATACCTATTCCCTTGTGTCAGGAATCTCGATAGGCTCTTCACAGTATGACAAATCAGTTTCTAGATCTATTTATTCATAGGTGAGTAAAAACGTTGGGTCTAGAATTTATTTCTTTAACAATGACACATGGAACACATTGTGGACATTGTAGAGACTTGGTGGCATTTCTAAAGGGTAAGCTATAGCTCTGATCCTTTCCAAAATTTCAAATGGTCTGATATACCTAGGGCTCAGTTTCCCGTTATTACCGAACCTTAAGACACCCATCCACAGAGATACTTTTAGAAAGACATGATCTCCTACTTGAAATTCCAAAATCCTTCCTTCGGTTGTCTGCATAACTCTTTTTCCTACATTGGGTTGCTTTAATATGAGCCTGAATTTTTTTTACCTTTGCAGTTGTTTCTTCGATAAGTTCTGGGCCTAAAACCTTCCTCTCTCCAACTTCATCCCAATAAGTTGGAGTTCGAAACCTCTTACCATATAATGCTTCATATGGTTCCATTTGAATGCTAGAATGAAAACTATTATTTAGGAAAATTCCACCAGAGTTAAGAATTTATCCCACATACCATGAAAGTAAAGAGAGAATGATCTCAACATGTCTTCTAGTGTTTGAATAGTCCTTTCAGACCGTCTGTCAGTTTGGGGGTGATAAACAGTACTCATTTGAAGCTTAGTATCCAAAGCCTTCTGGAGTCTTTTTCCAGAATTTTGATGTAAACCGGGGATCTTAATTAGACAAAATCGATATAGGTGCACCATGATGGTTTAAAACATCATTAATATAAAGTCTTGTTAGGATCTAAAGTGGTAAATCCTCTATTATAGAAAGAAAATGTGCAGATTTTGAAAAACGACCTACAATTAACCATATTGCATCATTCCTTCTAGGTGTCCTCAGTAGTCTTATGACAAAATCCATTGTAATGTCATACCACTTTCACATAGGAATAGGTAGAGGTTGCATCACCCCTTTAGGATGTTGTCTCTCTGCCTTCACTTGTTGACAAACTAGACACCTTGACACATAGTCAACAATTTCTCACATCATATTATCCCACAAAAAATATTCCTTTAGATCTATATACATCTTAGTACTACCAAGGTGTATAGAAAAATTTAATCTATGAGAATCATCTAATAGTTCCCTTTTTAGCTCAGGTACTAATGGAATACATAACCTCTTTCCAAATTTCAGAATTCCTTCCTCATACATGATGTTTTCCAATCTCCCGTCCTTAACATCATTGATTTTCTTATTTAGATTCTCATCATCGGATTGAGAGATTTTTATATTCCCTAGAAAATATGGTTTAACAATTATTTTAAAGAGGAAATATGTTTCCCCTTCCATAACTATTCTCATATCCATATTTAGTAGATCTATGAATATTGGATCCCTCTCAATCCTCATTTGGGATAGAATTCCATGATCTTTCTGGCTTAAAGAATCTACCACCTTATTTGCCTTTCCTAGGTGGTAGTGTACTGAAAAATAAAAATCTCTGAGTAACTCAAGCCATCTCTTGTGCCTCATGTTGAGTACTTTATATGTAAAATTGTATTTCAAACTCTTATGATCCGTATATATCTCACATATTTCTCCGTAGAGATAATGTCTCCATATTTTCATAGCAAATATTACGACTACTAACTCAAGATCTTGAGTTGGGTAATTTTTCTCATGATTCTTCAATTTCCTAGATGCATAAGAAATAACTTTATCATTTTGCATAAGGATACAAACCAGTCTATGCTATTATGTATCACTATATATCACAATTCCTTCATTTCTAGACGGAAGAGTCAAAATTGGAGCATTGACCAATATTCATTTCAATTATTCAAATAATTTTGTACATTATTTCATCTATACAAACTTAAACCCTTTACGTGAGAGCATAGTTAGTGGGTTAGCCATTCAGGTGAAATTATGAACGAAATGCTGATAGTAACCTACTAATCCAAAAAAAACCACGTACCTGAGTTATTTTTATTAGTGTAGGCCATTTTGGGATTTCCTTTTTCTTCGTAGGATCAAATATGATTCCATATATAGAGACAATATGTCCAATAAAAAAACTGATTGAATCATGAATTCACACTTTCTATACTTCCCATATAATTCATTTTTCTAAGAGTTTTTAAAATAATCCACAAGTGATTCTCACGGCCTCCATAGCTTTTGGAGTATACTAGGACATCATCGATAAATACCACAAAAAATTCATCAAGATATTCCTTGAAAACTATATTCATTAGATCCATGAAAATAGAAGGTGCATTATTCAGTCCAAAAGGCATCAGCGTAAACTCGTAATGCCCATACCTAATTCGAAATGTTGTCTTTGGAATATATTTCTTCCTAAAATGCAGCTGATGATATCCAGATCGAAGGTCAATATTTGAAAAATATTATGCTCCATGAAGTTGATCGAATAAATTAATCAATTCATTGAAGAGGATACTTATTATTTATTATAATAGCATTGATTTCCCTATAATAGATGCATATCCTCATGGATCCATCTTTCTTCTTAATGAAGAGGAAAGAGGCCCCCCATGGAGAAACACTAGGTTGAATAAATACTATATCACTCAATTATTCATGTTATTTCTTTAGCTCAATTAATTCCACAGTGGTCATTTTATAGGGCGTCTTTGATATAGGTCTTGCATGAGGAATTATATCAATAGAGAACTCAACTTCCCACTCTGGAGGATGTCCAGGTAAATCCTCTGGAAATACGTCAATGTATTCATGCACTATATGTACATATTCAATTTGAATATTTATTTCCTATCCCATAGATATTGGGTTCTCTTCCTCTCCAATAATTGCATTTAGTAGATATATTGGGGGTGGATCAAGATATGAATCTGATGGTAAGGCTTATGCTTTAGAGATAAGGGATTCTACACCATTGTCAAAAATTATAACATCCTTCTTCTTGAAATAGATCTTCACATCGTAATTTGAAAATAAATTCATATTTAGAATTATATCAAATTCAATCATTGATATGATGATAATATTAGCAACTAAAGCACGTTTATGTCTAATGGGGGAGACTGATCGACACGCCTTTGTAGCAATGATACGTCCCCTATGAGTTTTGACTGATAACTCTTTTATTAAATCAAATTGGACTTGTCTAATTTTCGTGGAAAACATGGAAGATATAAATGAATGTGATGATCCAAAATCAAATAATACATTGGCTATGTTTGAGGAATCAATTAGAGTGCCTAGCACCACATCATTAGGAACTTCAACCTCCATGGTTATAATCGCATAAGCTTTCCCTTGCTCTCATGGACTTTTCTGAGTCAATTTTCCATGGTGCTTAGAACACTCATTTACATAGTGTCCCATCTCTCTACAATTTTAGCACTGAATATCATTGACTTGTTTCTTCCCCTTTCATTCATTATATTGATGACCCTTTTCTCCACACTTATAGCAGACTCCATTTCCTTTTAAGCATTTCCCAGGATTATTCTTTCCACAGTTCTAACATAATGGGAATTGCTTCATTACCTTGTTCTTATTTGGCACTTCACCTTTTCTATGGTTATCAGAGTACAGCTTCTTATCTTGGTTTCCCTTGAACAAATTTGATCTAGAAAATTCCTTCTCCGTTCTGATTTAACTTAATACAATTTCATCGTATGATGAAAATGATTGAGAAGCTAGTGCGCTTTGAAGACTTAGCTTAAGACCTTCAAAGAGAGAAGACTTGTAAGCCCAAATGGCCCGAAATCCCTAAGAAACAAAAATTGATCAAGTCTCATGGTCCAAAAGGCTTTCTAGGTAAGGAAACCCCCCCACTGATCCTTCGTTGTCCGACTCCACACAACCGCCATAATCTTCTCTGATGGTCGTCACCATCATCATAGTATTCTCCACTGATGGCCACCATGTTTGGGCCACACATCCCCAACTAATGCTGAATTCTAAACGATTGGATGCCTTGTGCTGACCGTACTGCAACCCATGCCTCACTGAGTAGAAATCTCGCACCTAGTGATAGAATAGGTCGGGTCTGAAGGGGATCAAATAGACGTTGACTCGAAGAGTCGTGCAAGCCTCACCAACCAACAGTTCCACTCTAGAACTTCTTTCCCATTAAACTAAAGCCACCCTACCCTCGTCGTTGCCTTGACACCAACTTTGTGTCCGATGATCATAGATCAGAGGAGACCTAGGTTGAGTCAGTTTCCTGAATTAATGTTATTGCCGCCACGGACCCGACCAAGGGCTCCCAAGAACAAGAGCTCCTAGAAAAACCCCTGACCTCCATATCATGCCAAGAATAATCTTCACCACCACTCATGGATTACCCCTATCTTTGGTCAGGGGGTTTTTCATTGTTGGACCATGTAATTTCCGCATCAAGCTCTTGGTTGCATCCCACGGTATATCCAAGCTCATCGATAACCCTTGCTTCATAGAGCTAGGGTTCATCATCGCAGACATCCTTTGTAACACTAGAGATGTTTTTAAAAGAAAACTGTGTTTGATAACACATACGACACACAACACTGATCCTAAACGAACTATGCAATATTATTATTTAAATATGACCATTATAACATAGTTGTTAAATTGTTGAGTGTCAATAGATTTAAATAATTTTTTAAAATTATATAAATTTCATACTCAATGTAAATGTATTGATAAATTAATAATAAATAATCACTCAATTTTTAGTAAATTCATTTTATTATTCAAAAAATACATTTTCTTCAAAAAATGGTTCTTATTACTTTTTGTGAGGAAATTAATTTTTAAAGCTTTTAGAATTTTAATTTGATAAAAAATATATCATTTGTGAATTAAATATATAAAAAATATATTGGTATTATTTTTTTGGGATTTTTCTATATATATATATATATATATGAATGAATAGAGAGAATACGGATTTTTATTGAAAAATATATTTTTTAAAGTAATTACAAAGTAAAATTATATTTTGGATTAGTTTTAAAATTTAATTAGTTCATTTTTATTAAAAAAATATAATTATAATTCTTCTAATGAATTTTATACTTGAATTTATTATAAAAACATTTTTATATTTAAAAAGACATTTTTCTGAAAAAAAAAATTTCATCACGTTTTGAGGGTTTAATTTTATATTA
Source organism: Viscum album (assembly GCA_963277665.1). NCBI lineage: Eukaryota > Viridiplantae > Streptophyta > Magnoliopsida > Santalales > Viscaceae > Viscum > Viscum album. The sequence continues at coordinate 1,416,438,554 of OY728127.1, forward strand.
TATTTTTTTCAGTTTTGTGAATTTAATATTAAAAAATGGATTCCATATTTTGAATTATAATTTCCAAATTTATTATATAGCTCCCTTTTACTTTTGATCAATATGAATAATAATCATAGTAAATAATTGTCACGATGATAGAGGAAAAATGAGTTAATTAAGAGTAAAATGAATAGGATAATGACTAAAAAATTACTCAAACACTTACTTTTATTTTATTGGATGAATATATTTTGTCCATAATTATTAAAAGTTCGAATATATAACCTTTTTTTTCATTTTTCTACGATTTTGATCTTTATAATATTTTATGTAATGAAAAGTCAAAAATGTTATTCTCTTGATTTTATTATCTCTAAATCTTTAATAAAGGAATAAAAATAAGGTATGTTCAGTTGTAAGTATTAATTTGAAAGATAAATTAATTTTTTTATCATGGTGATTTATTTTTAATTTTTAGTGAAGAAATAATTACCTTAAATGCTTATGCAATGCTGACACAATATTTATTCAATTAATTTAAAAATAGAATAAATGATTTTAAAAAATTAAAAGTAAAATATGTTGAAAGAATTATTGCGTTCCATGAATTTTTTAGATAAAAAAAAATTATTAGGATATTTTTAAATGAATAAATTTTAATTCTATCTTTTTCTTGGAGTTTTTGAAGTCAAATTAAACAAATAGTTCCAAAAATGACTTTAATGATGTTTTATAATAAATAAATTTTTTATTAAATGATATAAAATTGATAAAAATAATATCTTAAGACAAGTTATTGGGATATGGTTGAAAATATACATCGTGGTCTATTTATGGGTCAATTTTCCTTTTATAGTAACTATATTGACCCCTAAAGAGTAAAAACCTTTTTATCATAGTAATTGTCAAAAGCGGTTAAAGAGAGTTAAAACAAAGAGATAAGGATACAATCCTCACATAAAATTGCCCAGATTTTATTTTTTGATAGGAATTAGAACCATACTCATCTGATATTCAAATTATATAACTTTGGATCCTTTTTTAGTTGAAAATTAATTTATATTAATTTAATACCTTGAGAATTTATAAGAACATCCCTCCCCTCCTTATAAAAGGGAACTCAGTCTCATCTTTTTTTCACACTTAAAAACCCTATTTGGTTAACCAATCCCTAAAAATATTTCTTCCTATCATCCCTCCCCACATTCTAGAGACTTTATTTTTGGTATAATACCAACCTCATAGGGTTTAAGGTGTAAAGAAAAGGAAGTTATCTGAAGAAGAGGTATAGTCTTTAATCGAATGTTTTAGTTTTATTTATTCTTTCACCTCCTACAAATATTTTTAAAATTTGATGATATAATAAAATTAGTATCTCCTATATGATGAGATGTTATTATGTTAGTGTAACAACCTACATCCATCTCCACTTCCATCAAATGTGAAACAAAGTCATCATCCATGTGTACGATGAACCAAGACACCAAAGGCTGGTAATAAATTCCAAGGGCCTAAAGAACATTTGGGGGATGATTTATCCTTTAAATATAAAAACAACCAAAACAACTTAACAATAAACATCCACTCCTCTATATGATTAATAAAAAAACAAAGTACACCTAAAAACATAACCAAAACAATAAACCATATCAAGGTACAAGAAGAAACCAAAAGACATACTCAAAAAGAACCAAACGACACACTCAAAGAGAACCAAAAGACCACAAAAACTCAAGAGTCCCAAGTGACATCAACTAGTTGTTGGAGATGGTTCCCGAAAACCAACTTCTATGTACTTTATATGATAAACATGTATTAATTGTTTTAAATATTAATTAACTTCTTATCACATCATGACTGTTCTTCTACATGACATAGTACGTGATTATGTCCCAAGAGTAACTGTCACACTAAAAGGTCAGAGTAGTTCCCCACTATTATGAGAACCCGTAAGTGTTATGACATTATTCTTGAAAATATGTTCTATGGTCGGATGATATCATTTGAAGGGACACAAAGATATAGTCTATCACGGTTGGATACTTGTAGGACTTTGAATCACCTTCTCATGGTGTATGCCCTTGGTAATATGTAGTATGATATTATGAGAACAAGACCCGATAGTAGGAAATACACATTTATAAGTGTCATTGTATGTTCCTATTTACATATGTGTGTATGAGTCCCTAGAATTTAATATTATTATTAATGGATATTATGATTCGCATACTTTGATGTATTTATGAAAACTGTGATGACATACGTTTGCGGTGAGCTAGGATACGTTGGGTGCATCATGAGTAATATTGCATTAATAAATAATGCGATAAACTATTTATCTCTTAAATTAATTAATAAAAGTTAATATCTGAGGCTGTTTGATGGAAATTATATAGCCTAAATAAATCCATGTTCATGGTGTTCTTTAGGCAAGTTCTATTTCTGTAAAGTCAATGAAAGAGATATCAAACGCATAGATTGATGGCACTGGCATGCAACCTACTCGATTGAATATATTGTGATAAAGAGATTATATTACAAGGTAAGTGTTGGTATGAGGTGCCATATCATTCCAGTGTTAACTTCTTTCTCTATGGGTGCCTTTATGTTTTTCTAGATGCTAACGTTGGACTTTAATCACTTTCACCTAATGCCACAAGAAAAGAGGTCTAGAGGGTCACACAATAAGTGTATCGAGAATCTCAGTTGAATAAATATTATTCCCAGTTTTGGTTTAATAAATATTCATGTATTCTTAATCACATTTATTCCATCAGTAGTTATTCAGAGGAATAAATTGTGAGCACAATATTTAATAAATATTTACTTTCTATTTAGTGAATAAAATATTTATTTATTTATCTATGAATAATGTAGTGATATTTAATTTAAAAATAAATAGTCATTATTCAAGGCCTGATAATAATATGGAGGAATGGCGGACCGAGTGTAACACCCCGAGATTTTATGAAAAATATTCTTTTTAATTTCATTAATGTCTTGTGTGGTATGTTACACCAAAAGGAGCTTGCACAACACGCATCCCTGACTTTCCTTGCATTACACGCAATCGCGACCTTCCTCGATAGCGTGTGTAGTACGCAATACCGAGTTTCACTAAACGGGATATTATTATAATATTATTATGAACTAGCCGTTATGAATAGTAATACCCACTTTTTGAAATTTTATAAATTTTATCTTTCAAAATGGACTTCATTTTTGGATACGGAATATCGAAATTAGCTTAGGGTGAAATTTTGGTACTTTTCGGATAACTTTCAAATTCTGATGAATAGTGAAAATTACTAAATTTTAATTAAAAACAAATTTTTTAATCGAAATAATTAATAGTGATAAATTATTAATTTGAGTTGTTTTATAGTATATTTAGAATATATTTTTACAATTTAATACAATGTTGGTCATTGGTTGTAATTTCACATTTAAACCAGACATAAACAAGTGTCAATCTTTTGATAGTTATTATCTCTTAAGAACACACTATTTGTTTTGATGACGTGAATTAATTTTTAAATTAATTAATGCAACTGATATGTTATGAATTTGGTAAAATATACATCATTTTTGAATTCATAATATAAAATATATCTTAGGCCTAATTTTTGGTATTTTTCTGGAAATTTTCATTTTTTGATAAATAGTGAAACCACTAAGTGGTAGTTAAAAAAACTGACTATTTCATAAAACATAATTTTACCGCTTCTGTGAGTGGAATTTCGAAAATACAAGAGACACGGTTAATATCAAGGACTAAAATGCGGTTCAATGAGATGAAAATAATTTTTGGTGAATAGTAACTTTTTACTTTTTTTTACCACGGTTAAAAATAAATAGGGTAATTAAGGGTAAATATGATATTATTATTACCCTAACACAATTCCTAATTCTATTGGATAAGTGTAATTCGTCCAAAATCAACCTGAGGAATAAAATATGACCATTTAGGCCCACATGGATTAGATTAGGACATTTATTATTAATTTATTTAAAGAAGGGTTAAAATAGTTAAAATCAAATTTTAATAAATAAATCATTTTTAATATATGGTTATACATAAGATAAATTATACAATAAATATTCATTATAAAGATAAAAATATTTCTACATAATGGTATTTTATTTGTAATTTTTAGACTTTAAATAATTTAATTTATTTATGACCCAATGTTGGTGCAGTAAATATCTTATTAATGAAATATTGACATAATTGATGTTATAAATACCCAAATAAATGTAATTTGAGACTTTTTATGAATTAAAATAATTTTATATGTTAATATGACATGTTAGTATTTATTTAATTAATTTTTTTTGAACTAATCATTCTGTTATTATTTTCACAAAAATCAATTACCAAATAGTGTCAAAATTGACATAAAATAGTTTTTAAAACAAACATTATTTTATTAATTGTTATTATATTCCTAAAAAATCTAAGCTTCGGCCAAGATACATATATCATTTTAGGTGTATCATAAATGGACCACTTTTGGGTCTCTTGGATGTATATGGTATGTTTATTAACTATATAATATAAAAATACAAAGTGACATGGTAAATGTCAATCTAATTAACTAAGAGTTAAAACTAAAAGATAAGGTTAATATAATGACCTAAACTTGTATAAATTCTATTTTATGAGAGGATTTCTACCCATCCCCACCTTAGCTTCTAAATATATCAATTTGGAGCTATTAAAAACCGAATTTGACTTTATAATAAAATAATATTTTTAGTTATTCCAAAGGTGCCCCTCTCCTTCCTTATAAAAGGGAACCTCCTACCTCTTTTCCTCACACAACATTGAGCCTTCAAGATCGGCCAACCCCTGAAAAAATCTCTTCTACACTTCCATAGAAACATCCTATAGTTTCTGGTCGTCTTACAAGACCAATTTTAGTTCCCTAAGAGGAGGTCACAAAGAGGTGCTTCAAAGAAGAGGTAATGTCCGTTACCGATTCTTTCGACTCTATTTCTTCTTCCACTTCTTCTTCATTAGTTTTTTAATTATGAATTAAAAACAACAGTATAACTCATATACTGATATGTTATTATATGTATGAAACAACCCTATTTCACCATCTATCCATCCTACAGAAAACGAAATCACCGTGCGTGCGTACGTACGGAATACCATCTCCACGCCGTGGTGTAATATGTTTTCCGCCACCACTTTACATGTATAGGTATAATGGTGTAAATAAATAACTATATATGGTTATTGTAAATTGATATTGATTCTGTAATATTATACATACACTTCAATAAAATTCCACGATCATGGGAATGATATCATTGCTCGTGCGTACGTACGGACTACCGTCTCCACGAATGCGATGAGATTCATTTTCCATGATTAACCATTCAAGAATGATTATAAAGTATATATAATAATGAAATATATGACATAATGAAGCTACTGGATTTATGTATACATATATATATATATATCATCAACTTAATTCCATTCAATTCAATAAGGAAACGACAACAGCGTTCATGCGTACGTACGGACTACCGTCTCCATGAACGGTGTATTTCATTCCTTTTATGGATCTATAATATATATGTATATGATGAATATATATTATATATAAATCATTGTTTACATTCTGGAATTATGGAAACCAGGATATAAGTAATAATATCAAGAACGACAAGTCGAAACACATACGATAAATGAAACGATTTTACCCAAAACGCTCTTTAACATGGAATTTACAAAAGAACGGGTAATATAAAGTCATAAGTGAGCCATATATGATATTATAACAATTAATATGTTATATAATAAGTCAATGACATTATTTAAATCATTATACAGGGGGTTCAGATATATATGAAGCATATCAGACATAAGGTAAGGGATAAATTTTCAATCTCATTTTTATCCGAGATTGCTTGTACTTAAGTATTTACTGGGGTTATTGCTATCATCCATGTATATGTTTTATAAAAGTGTATTCATTTATGTTTAAATTCCTTTTTACCCATTTTTGAATTTTATTACATGGTATGTATGGAATCTTTCTTTTACGAGGTACTTTTTTACTTTTCCGTCCAAAGTACGAGAAGAATGTTTTTTTAACTTATACGGCATGAAAGAATTTTTATGGTTTCATGAAGCCATATTGTCATGAAGATTCCTCCAAAATATTTCATGACTATTTTTAACAAAATCCTTTTCTTGTAAAATTTCATGACGTTTTGTGAAATGAAAATGATTTTGAGGAAAAATGGATATTTTCCTCAGGAATTCATTTCAAGTGTTTTATCAAAACCATTTTCCATCTAATATGAAATTATTTTCATATGTGTATGTTTCAAGTATAATTTCTCTATGATTTACATGGTTTCACTTTCCTTATTATGAAATGATATCCATTTATTTTATATGGATTATGTAATGATGGGATGATGTCTATGAAACCCATTTTATTTACTGGGTTATTATGAATGATGTATGTTTATTTTGTGGAACAAGTAAGAATGATTTCATTATGAGATGGGTGGGACCTATATCTTCCTCCAATTAATTGGGTAAAGATTTATATCTCATTATATATACATGGCTGGAATGGTAATTTAATCTGGTTTAGTATTACAGGACTGGAACGAGGAGTGAACTCGATTCTGAAAGGGACTTTGTCAATAAAGATGGTCTGGGCAGAAATGCCTTGGCTACTATGGAAATCATTACATGTGCTTAATGGATGCCACAATTACATGTTTTATTCCAATGTTATGTTATCATGATTTATGTTCCATTATGATCTATGCCTTATGTTCTTCCATGTATTAAGTCGTTGCTCAAGATTTTGATGTTTAAACATTATGTTCATGTTTTTAAGTTCAAATGTAAATGGTATGTTTCATTTTATCCATTCTTACCCTTACTGAGCATTTGAGATCACCTTTTTTATGTTTTATTTTCCCCCAGGATTAAAAGAAAGGTTTTAGGTAAGGAAAAAAAGTGGAAGATCTTTATGGGAGATGTTGAAGAACTTTCACCACGATTTGAAGATTACGTTCCAGGTTTCCAAAGACACTAAACTATTACGGTCCTTGTGTGTCTGTTTTTGTTATGTATTGAGTATTCCAAAAAAGTAATGTTTTGTCCATGTAAGTCAAGCTTCGGGTCTCCATAATTGGTATCAGAGGAAAGGTTTAGTCAACCTTTGGACACTAGGTTGCGAAAACGTTAGTGAGATCCCTAGAGATATTTCTATGGTATGTCTTGGGATGTACCTAAGTATAAGTATACGTATAGGATATAGTCCTAGAACTATGGTAACGATCTTAGAATATAACCTATGACGTTAGATATTGAAGGTGCTTCCCCTTTACTATGTTTTTTTCCACTAGCATGATTTTTGCCTCCCACACTATTATTTTTGGGTTTTAGAAAGTGGCTGGAAACAGGAAGATTCATGATAATGGAGGATATGATGGACAATGGAATGATATTCTTCATGAGAAACCAAATAAAACGGGATTTGGAAGTCCAAACATAGTTATTATGCCTAATTAGAAATCTCATAATATGATCAATAATCTCAACTTTGGTAAGTTTCCCGACTCATATAATAAGAGAAAGATGGAGTTTCATGATGGTCATAGAGGAAAGAAAGCTCAATTTCCCTCATGAAATTCATGTGGGAAGAGGCATCGAGGAGATTGTATCAAGGGAACTTGAAGATGATTTGGATGTGGAAAAGATGTACACAAATCCAGTAAGTGCAAAGGAAAAGGTTCAGTTAACACCATGAATGAGGATAATGGTATTTCTATGACATCAAAAATGGTTAAATGTTTTAAATGGGGAATGTGTTGGCATTATGCAAACCAATTCCCTAAGGGAATGTCTCATGAAGAGAACCAGTACCGTCGTATGGGTAGTATTTATGTTGATGATGATGATGAAGAGACTACAAATGATATGTGAGATGAAAGAATTGTTGAAGCTCGGTCAATGGTTTAAGAAGGTAGAGGAATTATTACATGTTTATCAAGTGTAATGTTTTATAAGTAATCTCATGGTACTATGGAATAAAGATACATCTAAGGATTGTTACACTGTCGTCTTTCCTTATGTTTTGGAAGTGTATGATTAATGGTACCATTAACCATGAAAGGTTATTCAGATATTTTTGGAAAGTAGATGATATGCGCATAATGAAGGGATAAGGAAAAAATTAAATGTTTGATAGTATTCATGAGCTCATTACTGATATAAGGATAAGGTTATATCATGGTTTGAGTATATAGAATTTTTGGATTTTGGTATGTGGAATGAGATAACATTTGACAGCATTCATGTTTTCACTAAGATTCAATGGGTATTCATTTTTTCAAGAGAATGCATGATTAAGGCCTTCAAAAGTTTGCAATGTGACCAACAAGACATATCGTATGATATATGGGGATCAACGATGGAATTGACATGCTTGTTATATGAAATATCTAGTAATCGTTTTCACTATAATATGAGAGTGGACTACAGTATTAGGGATAACCCTAAAGATTGGAATGGATTATGTTGGACATAAGTTAGTATTGTTTAAGGATAGAAGTTTTTTTCGATATTATTTATGGGATGCTATAGTAATGTAGTTTTATAAAAAGGACAACCTGCAGGACGAGCGACAACCCATCGCATCGGACAAGGCTGTGGGAATCGAACCCACAACCGAAGTGCGACTGGACTTTATCGCCTACCACTGGCCTACAGGAAGTCCCTGTTTAGTAGAAACTAGTTTTATTATATTAAGCAGTATGATATGTGAAGTATAAGTCCATTTTAGGAACCATATATGATTAATCTCACTATAGATGGACTTATGTATTTTTGATAACTTTTATAACCTTTTGTTTGAGACAGATGGAATAACCCATCATTCTATCACATGATCTGCTAACACTTCACGAATGACAAATTCAACTTCATTTCATTAAGAGATGAAGTGGAAATTGTCCAATGAACGAACAACGGTGAGACTATACCAAAATCACGAAAGTATTTCTTCTAATTCAAATTTCATCAACTTTAGGGAAATCATCTTGAAAACAAAAAATGTTGTCCTAGTGCCCTTATATCCGATGAATCATATGGTACCATAGATCATCAGAAATCTATGTCTTTGTGATTGATGGATTTTTCATAGCCATGTTCTCTACCACTCTCCATCAAAACTTGATGGTTATATTTTTCTTCCATATCCTTATTTTCACCTATGTTCTCCTACGTGGAAACCCAGTGATGAGTTAATTTGGGTAACCGTTACATTTCATACTTTAGTTTTTAAAGCCAAGTTTTGGTATTCCTTTTTATGATGTGGGTTTCTATTCTACAAACTTTCAAGTAGTAAACCATTTATAACCCCAACGAATTTCGAGGGCGAAATTCATTTAAAGGGGGGTAAAATGTAACACCCCGATATTTTATGAAAAATATTCTTTTTAATTTCATTAATGTCTTTTGTGGTACGTTACACCAAAAGTAGCTTGCACAACACGCATCCTTGACATGCCTTGAATTACACACAATCACTACCTTCTTCGATAGCGTGTGTAGTACGCAATACCGAGTTTCACTAAACGATATATTATTATAATATTATTATAAACTAGCCGTTATGAATAGTAATACCCACTTTTTGAAATTTTATAAATTTTATATTTCAAAATGGACTTCATTTTTGGATTCATAATATCTAAATTATCTTAGGGTTAAATTTTGGTACTTTTCGGATAACATTCAAATTCTGATGAATAGTGAAAATTACAAAATTTTAATTAAAAACATCTTTTTTAATCGAAATAATTAATAGTGATAAATTATTAATTTGAGTGGTTTTAAAGTATATTTAGAATATATTTTTACAATTTAATACAATTTTGGTCATTGGACGTAATTTCACATTTAAACCAGACATAAACAATTGTAAATCTTTTGATAGTTATTATCTCTTAAGAACACGCTATTTGTTTTGACGACAGGAATTAATTTTTAAATTAATTAATTAAAGTGATATGTTTTGATTTTGGTTAAATAGACATCATTTTTGAATTCATAATATCAAATATAGATTAGGCCTAATTTTTGGTATTTTTCTGGAAACTTTCATTTTTTGATGAATAGTGAAACCACTAAGTGGTAGTTAAAAAAACTGAATTTTTCATAAAACATAATTTTACCACTTCTGTGAGTGTAATTTATAAACTCTAAGAGACACGGTTAATATCAAGGACTAAAATTTGGTTCAATTAGATGAAAATAATTTTTGGTGAATATTAACTTTTTACTTTTTTTTACCACGGTTAAAAGAAAATAGGGTAATTAAGGGTAAATATGATATTATTATTACCCTAACACATGTCCCAATTCTATTGGATAAATGTAATTCTGCCAAAAAAAACCTTAGGAATAAAATATGACGATTTAAGCCCACTTGGATTATATTATTACATTTATTATTAATTTATTTAAAAAGGGTTAAAATAGTTAAAATCAATGTTTAATAACTAAATCATTTTTATTATATGGTTATACATAATATAAATTCGACTATAAATATTCATTAGAAATATAAAACTATTTTATACATAATGGTATTTTATTTGTAATTTTTGGACTTAAAATAATTTAATTTATTTATGACACAATGATGGTGCAGTAATTATCTTATTAATGAAATATTGAAATAATTGATGTTATAAATACCCAAATAAATGTAATTTGAGACTTTTTATGAATTCCAAGAATTTTTTATGTTAATATTACATTTTATTATTGATTTAATTAATTTTTTTCGAACTAATCATTCTGTTATGATTTTCACAAAAATCAATTACCAAATAGTGTCAAAATTGACATAAAATAGTTTTTAAAACAAATATTATATTATTAATTGTTACTATATTTATAAAAAATCTAAGGTTCGTCCAAGATACTTATATCATGATAGGTGTATCATTAATGTACCACTTGGGGTCTCTTGGTTGTATATGGTATGTTTATTAACTATATAATATAAAAATACAAAGTGACATGGTAAATGTCAATCTAATTAACTAAGAGTTGAAACTAAATGATAAGGTTAATATAATGACATAAACTTGTCTAAATTCTATTTTATGAGATTATTTCGACCCATCCCCACCTTAGCTTCTAAATATATTAATTCGGAGCTATTAAAAACTGAATTTGACTTTATAATAAAATAATATTTTTTGTTATTCCAAAGGTACCCCTCTCCTCCCTTATAAAAGGGCACCTCCTCCCTCTTTTCCTCACACCACTTTGATCCTTAATGCTCGGCCAAACCCTGCCAAAATATCTTCTCCACTTCCACAGAAACATACTAGAGGTTCTGGTCTTCTTCAAAGAGCAATTTTATTGCCCTAAGAGGAGGTCTCAAAGAGGCCCTTCAAAGAAAAGGTAATGTCCGTTACCGATTCTTTCAACTCTATTTCTTCTTCCACATCATATTCATTAGTTGTTTAATTATGAAGTAATAACATCAGTATAACTCATATAATTATATGTTATTATAATTATGAAACAACCATATTTCACCATATATCCATCCTATAGAAAACAAAATCACCGTGCGTGCGTACGTACGGAATACCGTCTCCACGCCGTGGTGTAATCTATTTTCCGCCAACACTTTACATGGATAGGTATAATGGTGTAAATAAATAACTATATATGGTTATTGTAATGTGATATTGATTCTGTAATATTATACATACACTTCAATACAATTCCACCATCATGGGAATGATATCATCGCTCGTGCGTACGTACGGACTACCGTCTCCACGAATGCGATGAGATTCATTTTCCATGATTAACCATTCAAGAATGATTATAAAGTATATATAATAATTAAATATATGACATAATGAAGCTACTATATTTATGTATACATATATATATATATATATGTCATCTACTTAATTCCATTCAATTCAATAAGGAAATGAAAACAACGTTCATGCGTACGTACGGACTACCGTCTCCATGAAAGGTGTATTTCATTCCTTTTATCGATTTATAATATATATGTATATGATGAATATATATTATATATAAATCATTTTTTACATTCTGGAATTATTTAAATCAGGATATAAGTAATAATATCAAGAACGAAAAGTCGAAACACATCCGATAAATGAAACGATTTTACCCAAAATGCTCTTTAACATGGAATTTACAAAAGAACGGGTAATATAAAGCCATGAGTGAACCATATATGATATTATTACAATGAATATGATTATATAATAAGTCAATGACATTATTTAAATCATTATACAGGAGGTTCGGATACATATGAAGCATATCAGACATAAGGAAGGGATAAATTTTCAATGTCATTTTTATCCGAGATTGCTTGTATGTAAGTATTTACTGGGGTTATTGCTATCATACATGTCTATGTTTTATAAATGTTTATTAATGTATATATAAATTCATTTTTACCCATTTTTAATTTTAGTACATGGTATGTATGGAATCTTTATTTTACGAGGTACTTTTTGACTTTTCCGTCCAAAGTATGAGAAGAAGGTTTTTTTTAACTTATAAGGCATGAATTGATTTTTACGGTTTCATAAAGACATATTTTCATGAAGATTCATCCAAAATATTTCATGACTATTTTCAACAAAATCCTTTTCTTTTAAAATTGAATGACGTTTTTTTAAAAGAAAATGATTTTGATGAAAAATGGACATTTTCCTCATGAATTCATTTCAAGTGTTTTATCAAAACCATTTTCCATCTAATATGACATTATATTCATATGTGTATGTTTCAAGTATAATGTCTCTATGATTTACATGGTTTCACTTTCCTTATTATGAAATTTTATCCATTTCTTTTAAATAAATTATGTAATGATGGGATGATGTCTATGAAACCCATTTTATTTATTGGGTTATTATGAATGATTTATGTTTATTTTGTGGAACAAGTAAGAATGATTTCATTATGAGATGGGTGGGACTTATATCTCCCTCCAATGCATTGGGTAAAGATTTATATCTCATGAGATATACATGGCTGGAACAGTAAGTTAATCTGGTTCAGTATTATAGGACTGGAACGAGGAGTGAACTCGATTCAGAAAGGGACTTTGTCCATTAAGATGGTCTTGGAAGAAATGCCTTGGATACTATGGAAATCGGTACATGTTCTTAATGGATGCCACAATTACATGTTTTCTTCCCATGTTATGTTATTAAGATTTATGTTCCATTATGATCTATGCCTTATGTTCTTCCATGTTTTAATTCGTTGCTCAAGATTTTTATGTTTAAACATTATGTTCATGTTTTTATGTTCAAATGTATATGGTATGTTTTATTTTATCCATGCTTACCCTTACTGAGCATTTGAGATCACCCTTTTTATGTTTTATTTTCCCCCAGGATTAAAAGAAAGGTTTTAGGTAAGGAAACAAAAAGTGGAAGTTCTTTATGGGAGATGTTGAATATCTTTCACCATGATTAGAAGATTACGTTCCATTTTTTCCAAAGACACTAAACTATTATAGTCCATGTGTGTCTATTTTTGTTATATATTAAGTATTCCAAAAAAGAAATGTATTGTCCATATACGTCAAGCTTTGGGTCTCCACACCGAGTTAAATGGTCTGATGAGAAATAATAGTATTTAATTTATAATTCGCAAGTTAACCGCATGTCATGAAATAATAATATTGATATTATTATTTAACTTGGGGGTTTCACTAGGATTAATAAAATAATTAAACGCACTAGTGAAAATTATTTTATTATAACCCTACTGATATAAATGTCTGGTTATATTATTCTCTCATTCGCAATGGGAAATCCTAGCGACGCTAATTAAGATGTGCACAACATTTTGGATAAAACCTCTCAAGCCTAGGGAGTTCTTCCTTCTCCAAGAATTCTCTTAAGAACGAGATTGATCCTCCTCCACTAGATCAAGGAGAATGCTTTGGAAGCGGTTCTCAAGCTGATCGAAGGAAGACGACACAAGCACAGAGATCTTCTATGCTAGCATCTAGAGACTCCTTTGGTGACGTCTGGAGATTCGCGTAATACGTGTGGATCATTTCTAGTGGAAATCTAATTTGATTTCTAAAATGCAATGATGATGCACTATAGATCAGTGACCTAATGCATCAATGAAGAAAGAATAACCTTGGAGGTAATTATTATTTAATTAAATTAATTATAAATAATATATTTTTATCTTCTCTTTTGGGTTACATGTTTTATTCATTTGATTCAATTCCATTGATCACCACGCTCATCATCGCATAGATCTCGAATTGATCATTTATTATGACAAAAGAAAAGTTGGGCACCACCCCTCCCATGCTTCCACTATGCCCGAAACATATAAGTGGTATCAGAGTGGGCATATTATTGATTATAAATATTTAAAAAAATTGGTGATTTACGCATTCATAATTTAGTTTTTCAATACAAGTTTAATCATTATTTTAATCTAAATTACGAGATCTATTTATTCCTCCATCATTTATTACAGATCTAATAGAAATGATTAATTTTATGATTAAAATAAAATCAAGGATCTCATCCAATGGTGCCAAGAATTATGCCCAGATAACACAACAGTACACACTGTGTAGTTATGTTCAATTCCCCAGGAGATAATTTGGTAAGTACTCAACATGTGTGCATTAAGGACACGTGATGTAGTTAATTATTACACCATGTGTTGTCCAAGATAGACCAGTGCACGGTCAGCCAAACTACACATTCTATGGCCCACTGGGCATGGCTTGTAGTCTCCTTGGGTTAGGGTTAGTCAGTGTATTCCATACACGACCTAACCAACTGGTGACCGTGTAACAAGGAGGCAACACAGCATGTGGCCCACTGAACACATTGTGTACTCCATGTTTTCTGAAGTACACCTCATATTCCAAGTCCATAGGCATGTACTTCAGATAGACAGTGAATGGAATACACACTGTGTAGTTCGAATCTATGCGCCGTGTACTTTTACCAAATTACATAGATTTAAAACATTTATATTTGTATAGTGTTCAGATATTCATATCATGTATAAGTTGTATTACAGGTTGTTACTCTATGTGAATTGAAGCATAACATGTGGAATAAAAAATCATGTGATTGGTGTAATCATCTGTGAAGTACACGTTGTGATAGTGGGTATTAAATCATGTATTCCATATGTCACAAGAGTAAAACTGTATATGAGTATAATACATGTTGGGTAGATTTAGATGGGTATTCACCAAGTTTCCTCCATGATAAATATTTATACAAGGTTAATTTTATGTGAATTTATTTAATTTGTTTACAATTATAATGGATGAGAATATCAAGGAAATTCAGAAAAGGATTAATATAAAAGGATTGATTAATTAAAGATAATAATTAATCGATTTGAGCATGATTTATCTTAAATAAGAATGATTAAATAATTTAATGCTAGTTTTATTAAATGTATAATTCGTTACATGTATGTGGATGATCATGAGCTAGACCATACCTTTGTATGTGATTTGATTTATTTAATTTATTATTATATTATATTTTTGGCATATATTCCTTCTCTCTTAATTAATATGTAGGGCCTACGTGCTCATGGTTTCTTTTATGCAAACCCCTTTTACCCCTCACTTGCATGTGAGTAAAAGAATATGTAATGGATGGATCTCCCAAGCTAGCGGAGGTGGTTCAAGTTCTGAGCTAAGGCAAAACCAATCCAAGGAGATACAAAGGAGGATAGGTGGAAAGATGTAAACATGAACCTTATATTGTTTCAAGGTGTTTCTCCCCTAGGTCAGTGATTAGTTTATCAATCGATAGATAAAATAACCATTATAATAAGATAATGATCATACCCTTCATTTTATTTCTATCAGTTGCATGGTTATTCATTATGTATGTTTTGTCATGATCATATAATTAATGAATTAACAAGCATGCAAGTTGAAACTTAAATAAATTGGACTGTGCGTATATAATATCTAAGACATGGTTAATCAATTAAGTAAACCCACTTAATATTAAAAATCATGTAATAAAGATAATAATTTTCAATTTATGCATAATTGAATAAAATCCCTTAATAAAATATTAAGTCGGTATATCCTTCCATTACTTCAGTTAGAATCAGACCATAGTTCAAAGTGCAGGACCAGCAAATTTGGGGTGCTTTAAATTTTTGTGGAATTCTAATTTGAGGTTTTGGGTTGACTTAACTTGGTTGACATCAAGGGTTGAATGCCAAAGTATAAAATTGTGTAACTGAGAGTCAAAGGCTGAGGAAATCCAAATTAAGGATTTTAGGATTGGGGAGTCCACTCAGTGGATCAAGGAACTATGAGTTAATGCAATTGGAATTTGCAATGCCTACCTAAAACCATATGAATTAATTGACCAACCAAATTTGGAGTAATGGGAATGAGAATATGGATCCTTTCCAGTCCAAGAAACATGATATTCTAGAGCCAATGGTAAGGGTTATTAGGTTTCAATAAAATAGTGGGATACTAATAAATATAATTTATTTATTTGTCAAAATTTATCAGATAAAGTACTAAATATCTACACATATTATTTATAGAAATTAAAATAAAAAAGACATGAATCATATCACTATGATCCATACTCGAGAAGGAAAACCTTCTTACCGGCATGTATTTATAAGAATGAAAGAGGTGTTTACGCATCATCCTTTTCCATGAAAGGAAATTGTATGTATTGGAAGAACCATTACCAGTTGTACATGGAAATGTGGCAATTTATGATGAGCTATATCTCTATGAGAAACATGTAAAAGATGCTACAGATGTTCAGTGATTCATTCTATCATCCATGTCCAATGAGCTCTTGAAGCAATATGAGAAAATGGATGCATATAGCATGATGTCGCACCTTCAGGATCTCTATCAAGAGAAGGCAAGATAGGAGAGGTATGAGATCTCTAATTCTTTTTTTACCACTAAGAGTGAAGAGTCAACACCATATGGACCTTATGTAGTCGATCTTATTGGATAAATTGAATGATCTAACATCTTAGATATTAAATTACCAGATGAGTTGTGTACATATCTTATACATTCATCACTGCCCAAGACCTTCTCTGGTTTTTTTTGTGAATTATAATATGAGAAATAGTGAGAAGAATTTTTCTGAACGTTTGAATTTAATTTTCCAAGTGGATAAGGACATGAGGTGTGACAAACTAGTAGTCCTTATGGAGAATAAAATAAGTAATGACAAGGCAAAGGGGACTAAGACTTATAAAAAACTAAATCCTCCGAGCACCATCCTACCTAGAAGAATAAAATCCATAGGCAAGGAAAGGAAAAGGAAGCAATATGTTTTACATATGGAAATTCAAGACACTAGAAGAGGAACTACACCTAGAGGAAAGGGGAATCCAGAGTTGAGTTCGTTATCGAGTGAAATCATTCCATTTCTACACATTGGGTATTTGATAGAGCTTGTGGTGATCACATTTTTATTCAAATGCAGGAACCAAGTAGATGTAAAGAAATTACAAGAGGAGAGGTGGATCTGTGAGTTGCCAATGGCATGAGGCTGGCTGCTCTAGCCATTGGTTACTACCACCTTTCATTGCTGATGAGAATGATTTTTGTTTTACATGATTGTTATTATGTACCCACTATTACCAAAAACATAATTTATGTATCAAGTTTAGATACAGATGGGTTTGTTTTCAAGTTCAGAAATAAAAGTTGTTTATTTTATAAAGAAAACTTATTTTATGGTATGAAACATTTAAATAATGGTTTATATGTATTAAATTACTAAAACCAAGTGTTTACAATCAATAATGAATCATGTTCACATGACTCATATAACACCCAGTTGTGGCATCATCATCTTGGTCATGTAAACGAGAAGTGTTGGACAAAGCTATATCAGGATGGTTAGTTAGACTCTTCTAAGATAAAACCACTTGAATGTTGTAACACTTTTTTACAAGGAAAATTTACCAAACCACCATTTGGTGGGTAGAGCGAAAGGGCCACAAAGCTTCTAGGATTGGTACAATCTAATGTGTGTGGACTAATTCCAGTAGAATCTATAGGTGGATATTCTTACATAATAACTTTTACTAATGACTTGAGTAGATATGGATATATTTACTTGATGGGGTATAAGCCTGAGTCCTTTGAGAATTTCACAGAATTCAATAATGAAGTATAGAATCATCTTGGTTAGAAGATAAAAATGCTTCGATCAGATCGAGGTGGTGAATATCTTAACCAAGAGTTCATAAACTTTCTACGAGAATTTGGGATTCTATCTTAACTCACTCCACTTTATACACCAAATTAGAATGGTGTTAGTGAAAATAGGAACTGTACCTTGTTGGACATGGTAAGGTCTATGATGAGTCATGCAGATCATCTGTTATCCTTTTGGGGATATAAATTACAAACTGTGGCATACACATTAAATTGGGTACCAACTAAGGTGGAAAACAGAATTTCCTTCGAGATATAGAGCAAAAAGATACCCCTTTTTTTCATACATGTTTATGGGGTTTCAAGTCATTTGTTAAGGCTTTATTTGGAAACAAACTAGCATCATGGGGCATGAAGTGTATCTTTATAGGATATCCCAAGGAAACAAAGGGATATTACATATACAATCCCTCAAAAAAGAAAGTGATTGTCCCTAGACAAGTCATCTCTCTTGAGAGGGAGCACATCCTCAAAAAGGATAGTGGTAGAAAGATTGATTTTGATGAATTTGATGGTCAATATACACAGGAGTCAGTACATGAACATGTTCCATAGGTCCTCATGGAATAAGTAGTTCTTGAAACAAAAGTACTACGTAGGAGTGTAAGAGAGGTAAGCTAACCAGAGAGATATGGTTTTATAGTCACCGAGGATGGTCAGTCAATATTATTATACAATAATGAATCTATCTACTATAAGGAGGTAGTTGAGATATCAAAATATGCAAGATGGCTAGAAGCTATGAATTCTGATATGGATTCTATGTATCAAAATCGAGTTTGGGTTCTGGTCGATGCACCTTGATTAGCCACTAAATGAGGATAATATTCATTGTTAATATAAATTATATTAATGTTATTTATTATACATAAAAAACATTTTAGTTCATTTTACACTTTGAACATCATTTCACATTATGATTGTAATTCCTTCTTAAAATGCACTATTATGTGGTACATTTTTTGACATCATTTTAAGTACCCAATGATTCGTCAGATTTTAATGAATGTAATAATCCATATTTTAATTTTATATTTTGGTAAATTGATCTAAACATAAATATTAACATGTTTCATTCATGGATCAATGGAGTATTAATAAAGGATGATGGAGATATTTGGAGATGAATGGAATCAATTCTAGAGAAGACAGGTTGGAAACCAACCCAATGATGAGAATGTGGGACCCACATTACAAACCCAATGAATCCCAAACTTCATGGAATGATATAAGAAATATATAGGAACAAATAAATCTTCATGAGATAGTGATAATTCGGCCTCCATTGTGGTTATTTAGGCGGCCCAAGTTAGAGATAAAATTCTGGGCCAGATTCTGCGGCCCAGAAAAACATCCCCCTAATCTAATCATATCACCGTATCCAAAACTCCAAATGGTCCCAAATTTTACAGGTAGTTAGGAGAAATCCAGGGATTGAATTTTGTATTCGATGGCCCACTATAATTTGGCCATATAGAAGGTCGTACAAGTGCATCTGTTTGGTGGATGAAATCTGGATTCCACCTCAGGTCAAGGGTGTAAAAATCAACTCTCCCTCAACTTTCCACCCACATATGGCCTACCAAAATAAATTGAGGAGACTTGGAATATTTTAGGATAGAACCAAGGCTTAAAAAATGCCAATATAAGGCAGTTGTAGTAGAGGAGTTGAGGATCTTTGAGCTTTGTTTCCTTTTAATGTTATGCTGCCAATTTGATGTTGTAATCACATTCCTTCAATTGTAAGTTCCTTGAATTACCTTAGTTTCTTTATAAAAGTTATTTATATTCTATTTTTATATTTGTATTCATATCACTTTGAAACTGTTGCCTCAAGGTATGAACTTGTTCATACCAATCCTTGTGATATTATCATACAATGATGGAGCGATTGTTTTTTCATTGTTTTTTTACTTCTCCAATTCCACCCTCACAAGTGTACTTTCCACTTCCATTGAAAACATGAGATCAATGGAGGGCTAACCCACTTATGGGTTGATCCAAGGGAGTAGAAAGGGTCTGTATTGGATGTTATTTCTCACTCCATTAATGGATAATAACTTCTTTTAAATGAAATTTTTATTTGATGCCTTTAAAACTTCTTCATTCTTATTGAATTTAAGGTCACACGTTTCAAGTGCTAATAAGAACATTTACCTTGGAGTGCTCAAAACGTTGATCCTTCAATTTTATAAGTGATTAGTATTATGGTGTGTTTCAATTAAACCAGTAACTGATGATTTTGTTTGATCTCCTTAATTTAACCCATCTCAAATAATAGAAATTGAAATATTTTTACAAGAAAAAGAATGCATCCAATCCACCACTTGCAATAACCTAGGATCAACCCTTCTCATAATTTGAATTCACTTAATACTTTTAGTGTTAAATTAAACCAATCTAAAATCAACCCAAAGTTTTCCACTCAAAATCCAAAAACAATCCATAGAATGTACTTTTCCATAGGTTACTTCTTAGGTCTTTGAGGATTCGACAACCCAAGCTAAACTACAAAGACCGTTCTACCTTCTTCTCTTGGGTAAATTTGAGCGTGAATCAAATTTTTTCGCCGTTTCCGAGGACCCAAGTAATTAATATAAACAACCATTATATTCTCCCCCATTTATTCTTTTCTCATCCATATTCTCTTAACTTGTAACTTTTTCATTTTTTTCTCTTGGCGCATTTCCACCTACACCCACGATCAATCAAACCGTCTAGTTAGGGTGGATAGTCCTGGGGTTGGGGAGTCAAGTACACCAAGGGAAATATTTACATTAGATCCTAATCTTACTAATACTCTCGAGTCAAAAATTGATCCTATTTCAATGTAAGGTCTTCAAAGAAACCATCTCATAAACCCAGGTGGGAACCAAAATGGAAACCCAAATGAGGCAGCCCCAAACTTAGGGAATGAAACTGATCAAACCATGAATGAATAACTCACACCTTCCTAGACCAATGCCCCCTCATGCATTAGACAAATTTCCCTAGGAGATTCCAACTACATCTTTAAACCCCATGTCCTAAACCACCTTCCCATTTTCCATGGAATGGAGTCTGAGATGCCCTACCTTCACATTAAGGAGTTCAATGACATTGTAGAAACCATGTATCCCCCACATCAACTAGAATCAGCTAAATGAGTCTATTTCATTTTTATTTAAAGGATTGAGCTAAAAATTGGCTAAACAATTTGATAACATCATCCATCAACTATTGGGACCAACTACAAAGAGAATTCTATAAAAAATAATTTCCCCACCAAAAAACAATTGCACTTAAAAAGAGAATCCAAAGCTTTTTTGAAAAAGAGGGAGATTCATTCTATGAAACATGGGAGAGGTTCAAGGAAAATCTAAACATGGTTCCAAACCATGGTTTTTCTATTCCAGAACAAGGGAGAATTTTCTATGAAGGGTTGGGTCCGGGGAACAAACAATTCATTGACATGATGTGTAATGGAACCTTTAAAAACAAAGCCCTAAATGATGCTTACGAGTATCTAGGAAGCATTTATGAACAAAACCAAACATGGGGAACTTCACCTTATTCTGAAAAGACACAAAGAACTAGTAGAATTAATAAACTTAGAGAAGAGGAAAGCCTTAGGGCTAAACTCAGAGCACTCTCTTGGAAGGTTGAAGAGAAGACCTTAGGAAAGTCCATGAAATCCAAACTGTAGACCCTGTTTGTACAATTTTTGACAAACATGACCATAAGACTAAAAACTGCCCAACCATTCCATCCATCAAGAATGTTCTTTTAGGAGTAACCCCAACGGAAGTAAATTCCTTGTACTTTCAAAAGCCTCAATACCAAAACTACCTCAACCCAAGGTATAATGACCACCCAGGCTTCTGCTAGAAAGATAACCAGTAACCTAGCCAACCACAGGGACAAAATAATTTCCCCAAATAGAACTACCAAACCCATAACCAGTTCCAAACCCAACCTATCCAATACCAATAGCCACCAGTCCATTTTCAACAAACCATCCCACCTCCAAAATATCCACCTGGGATAAACCAATCTTCACAAGCACCAAACCAAACTCTTTCACAAAGCCTACTAGAACAACTGTTCAAACAGATGGAGAGGATGAACTCAGAAGTCTCTTCCCTAAAACAAGAACTTCAAACTATCAAAACAAGAAAGGAACCCATTCCTAATCAGGCAGTACCATCCTCAACTTCAAGGGGAGAGTCAATTTTCAATCAAACAACTCATGAACAACTAAAGGTTGTGACTGTTAAAAGAATTGGTAAATCAATTGAGAATCCTGAACAACTAATTCAGAACCCACCTGATGATTCAAACTTGGATGAAAATTCAAATGAACCAAATGGTCAAACTGAAAAACACGATAACATTGTTAGAGAAATAACTCTTCAACAAACAACCCCACATCCTACACCATTTCCTTAATTCACGAGGGGGATAACCAAGCATGAATTGAGTGATACATTGAGGGAAATCTTCTCACAAGTCTATTTGAACATTCCCCTTGTCTATGCAATCCAAACCATACCTGCCTGCTCAAAGTACCTTAAGGACTTGTGAACTTTTAAAAGAAAATTTTCACATAAAATCCAAGTCCTTTTGGCTACTAATGTGAGTAACACCATTCAAGGGACTATTCCTCCTAAGTTGAAAGACTTGAGTTTCCCTTAAATCGATTTTGAACTAGGAGAGAGAGATGTTGTCAAGGCCTTGTGTGACCTAGGTGCTAGTGTCATTCTCATTCCCTATACTGTGTACTTCCAATTAGGCCTAGAAGAACTACAACCCACATCTGTCACACTTCAACATACTTATCATAGAATTAGGGTTCCAAAAGGTATTTTATAGGACATTATAGTAATGGTTGAAAACTTCATCTACCCTTCTAAATTCATTGTCCTTGAAAACCATCCAAACTTAGGAAATAAGGAACAAACCCCAATTATCATTGGTCGTCCCTTCCTTCCAACAATCAAATCCATTATCCGAGTTCGAATAGGAACATGACCATCAACTTTGGGAACATAAGTCTAGACTTGAACATCTATAATGAAAGCTCACAAATAGGGGATGATGAGGAGATTCATTAAGTAAACATGATAGGAAGCATTGATAATGAATCCATATAACATCACGGAATATTTGATGGATTTTTATGTCAGGAAGAGATTGATTTCCTTTGTTCACATGAAGGAATTTTATCTCCTTGGCTTGAATCATTTTCAAATCGCTCTTATGATGATGTCTTAGGTCCAACAATTAGTGAAACCTTTTAGGAAACCAATTTAATGGAGAAAACTCCAACATCCTTACCTAAATATGATCAAGCCAATATTGTAGGTGAAACTTCTACATGTGGGGAATCAATCCTATCTAAAAAAATAGGAAATAAAGTTGATCTTGATATAATGTCCCTATCTTCTACAGATGTTCTGAACCAACCTGATCTTGAATTGAAGGAACTTCCTACTGCACTCAAGTATTCCTTCCTAGGGGACAATCAAACACATCCTATTGTCATTTATTCTTCTCTTGAAGCCAATCATGAGAGGATTCTTCTAGATGTCCTTAGGAAATATAAGAAAGGTGTTGGTTGGACCTTGTGTGATATTCCTGGGATTAGCCCACTTATCGGGACTCATAGGATTGTTCTGGAATCTGATTAAAAGCCATGTCATCAACATCAATGACGACTCAGTCCTAATCTCATAGTGGTAGTAAGAAAAGAACTTATGAAATTGTTAAAATTTGGTATCATATATACCATAGCTGAGAGTGAATGGGTGATCCCAATCCAAGTGGTTCCAAAAAAAGGCTGGAATCACAGTGATAACCAATGAGGATGGAGAGATTCTTCCAATAAGGGCGATTAGCGGCTGGAGAGTCTGCATCGACTATAGGAAGCTAAACTCATTTACCAAGAAAGACCATTTTCCCTTACCATTCATTGAACAAGTCCTTGAGAGTGTGGCAGGTCATGCCTTCTACTGTTACTTAGATGGGTACTCGAGGTATAATCAAATTGAGGTCTCCCTAGAGGATCAAGGGAAGACTACATTCACATGTCCATTTGGCACCTTTGCTTTAAAACGCATGCCCTTCGGGTTATGCAATGCCCCTGGAACCTTCCAGCAGTTCATGATGGGAATACTCTCAGACATGGTAGGGGATTTTCTAGATGTCTTCATGGATGACTTCTCTGTGTTTGGGGATACAT
The DNA here is from genome assembly GCA_963277665.1 of Viscum album. Taxonomy (NCBI): domain Eukaryota; kingdom Viridiplantae; phylum Streptophyta; class Magnoliopsida; order Santalales; family Viscaceae; genus Viscum; species Viscum album. The sequence goes on from OY728127.1 coordinate 1,416,463,061, forward strand.
TTGAGGGATGTATAAGGAATGTAGAGAGATTCTTGTCAAGATGTGAAGAAAAGAATGTAGTCCTAAACTAAGAAAAATGCCATTTAATGGTTAAAGAGGGACTTGTTCTAGGACATCTAGTCTTAGGTAGGGGGATTGAAGTTGATAAAGCCAAGGTTGACATCATTTTTCAGCTTCAATCACCCAAAACTGTCAAGGAAGTAAGGCCTTTCTTAGGACATGCTGGTTTCTATATAAGATTCATCAAGGACTTTAGTTCAATCTCTCGTACCCTTTGTACTCTGCTAGTAATGTATGCTCCATTTGTTTGGAGAGAAAGTTGTGAGGGTTCATTCTCAACCCTCAAATCCTCTCTCACCTCTCCTCCCATTATGAAATATCCAAATTGTAACCTTCCTTTAGAACTTATGTGTGATTCCAGTGACTTTGCTGTTGGAGCTATATTAGGAAAACATTGTGGTAAAATTCCTTATGTCATTTCTTATGAAAGAAAATCCTTAAATGATTCCCAAATAAACTACACCACCACTGAAAAGGTGTTACTTTCTATTGTGTTTTCCTTAAATAATTTTAGGTCCTACCTCTTAGGATCCCCCATCACTGTGTTCACTAACCATTATTCACTAAAATACCTCTTCCAAAAACAAGATTCTTAGGCTATAATGGTTAGGTGGTTCCTTCTCTTACAAGAATTTGACCTCACAATCAAATATAAAAAGGGTGTTGAAAATGTTGTAGCTGATTATCTCTCTAGGATGGAATTAAAAGATAGCTCAAATCACCTTTCTATGTCAGATTCATTCCCTAATGAACACCTATACTCTATGAGTGACTGCCCTTGGTATGCCGACAAAGCCAACTTCTTATTTACAGGAGTCATCCCAAAATTTTTAGGGAGTCAAGCTCGAAGGAAATTCCTTTATGATGTTAGGCAATATTTGTTTGATGATTCATAACACTATATGTTTTTCCCTGAAAAAGTCATTAGGAGGTGTGTCCTAGAATCTGAACAAGAGTCTATCCTTAAATTCTATCATAGTGAGGCATGTAGAGGTCACTTTTCCTCTAAGAAAACATCTGCTAAGATTCTTCAATGTGGTCTCTTCTGGACCAACCTCTCAAGGGACTCCTACACATTTTGTCAAAGCTTTCCTAGGTGTCAAGAAGTAGGATCCATCATAAAACGGAATCAAATGCCACTCACTCCCATCTTATTTGTTGAAATATTTGACTGTTTGGGAATTTATTTCATGGGTCCCTTCCAAAACTCTAGGGGATATATTCACATTCTCTTAACTATTGATTATGTCTCAAAATGGGTTGAGTACATTCCCAAAAAATCCAATGATCATCAAACTGTGATTATATTCCTAAAAGAAAACATCTTCTCTAGATTTGGAATTCCTAGAGGTATCATTAGTGATCTCGGAACTCATTTTTGCAATCATCCATTCTCATCACTCATGGAGAAGTATGGAATCTCTCACAAAGTGTCCTTTGCTTACCTCCCACGGACCAGTGGTCAAGCTTAGTTATCTAATCTTGAAATCAAACAAATTCTTAAGAAAAATGTTAAACCATCTAGGAAATATTGGTCAAGTAAACTCTTAGATTCTCTTTGGTCCTATTGAACCTCATATAAAACAATTTTTGGAATGTCCCCATATAGGTTGGTTTATGGTAAATCCTGCCATTTTCCAGTGGATATTGAACATAATTCTTTTTGGGAAATTAATAAAATGAATTATGACCTCTCATTGGCTGAAACAAAAAGGAAATTAGATCTCAATGAACTCAAGGAACATAAGATGGAGGCTTATGAAAATTCAAGGATCAATAAAGCTAAAGTAAAGCCTACCAATCTCAAAATCTTAAAACCAAACACATTGAACGGGGTAAACCTATTCTTTTGTATGGTTATAAACATCATTTACACCTCAGAAAGTTGAGGTCTAGATGGTTAGGTCCATACATAGTGCATAAGGTGTACCCCCATGGGGATGTTGAAATTCAAGATCCCACCAATGCTTAAACATTTAATGTTAATGGTCATAGAGTCAAAACATTCATAGAACCATTCCAAAAACATGAAGTTGATGAAGAATTGTGTGAACCTACCTTAGATGATGAAAATAATTAATCAATTAGGGGTCCATGTCAGGCTAACGACGATAAACAAAGTGCTGTATGGTAAGCAACCCATGGTTTTCATGTTTTCAATATTTTTGGAATCATTTTTTTATTAATCATTTTGATATTATAAAAAATAGTTTGTTGATATTTTCTTATATTATGAGTATGGATGGGTATGAAAGGGGAGCACCATATTCATCTGTGTCATGTGGTGTGATCCTTGAGTAATACCTTACCCAGAAATTTAAAAAGAAGACAATGTATCATCAGTTTATTTTATTTTATTTTTATGTGTTTGTAGGTTAAAAAAAATACAAAAAATAAATAATAATAATAATAATAATAAAATTCCACATCGTAGGTCGTGGGGAAAACCCTGTCACAACCGGCGAAGCCACGTGGATTCGATCCCGGGACCGAAGGGAGATAGGGGCGCGCACTTACCACTGACTTACAACTTTTTATTCCTCCTTATTATATAATTTTTATATATATACATATATTTTACATTCTTTATTATATAAATATATATAAATATATATTGTTTTTTTTGTTTTTTTCTTTCTTTTTTCCTTTCTCTACTAGGGAACTCTCTATGTGACATGGATATCAAATGTCTAAATTGGAGCAATAAGAACTTCAACTTCAACCACCAGGTGACTTCATTCCATGATCCTCATATTTCAATTTACCATTTAAAATTCTCTTACCTACCTCTACTCCATATAAATTTTCATTTCTTAAAACCCTGGGGATAGTGTTATTTTATGTTGGGGGGGAGATAAAATAAAAAATTGCTTTTGTGTAAAAAATGAATGATTTGAAAAAAAATGTGTTTAAATGGAAGGAAAAAATCCTTTAACTTTGAACATGGTAATACACATTGCACACTTTGAAACTGAATATCAAATAATTTAGCATGACTGGATTCTGATTTTAATCCATGTATAATTTCATGAGTATAGATTTTGGAAAGTTTGGCTATCTAATGTGATATTTCATGGTTTATATTTTCATCCAATTAAAAGAAAATCACAACACACGTCCTTTGGATAGTGGGTTATTAGTTTGAGTTCATTCGGTCCCCCAAATAAATAGCATAGGTTTGGTGATCATTTTAGTTTTAATATGAGAATTCAAATTTATTTAAACAAACAATAAATTTGCGTGTAGAGTAATTAAATGACCTAATGTGTGTCTTTCGGCACTTAGGGATCGTGACTCCATAGTTTTCTAGCCCATAGTTAGTAATTTAATCTCTATTTTTGGTAATTTGAATTTTTTTTGACTGAGTTAACTCGAGATGATTCCCGAGTATGTGGGCTTCACTAGTTGCCTTAAGGTCTTTGAGCCTGGGAGTCATCGGCAAAGTCTCGCTACAGAGGTTGATTCATTTGAGTGCAATTTCAATTAGCATGGAAAAATTGAAAAAAAATACAATATAAAAAAAATTGAATACTCTTAATAATATTGAAATGTGATTCCACCTAGAGCTTCCATCATTTTTCCCTTGAATAAATATGAACCCCTATGTCTATTGTGATACACAACACATCCTCATACTTAATTGATATTGGATAAAATATGGAAATGAATTTGAACAAAGGAATAGGCTTGGGATTGGGGTCTTCTTATGAAACTATCTTGTATTAAAATATTTTGATGGGATTCATGATTTTTTGGTATAATGGTTTTTGGTGATCATTGTGTATTAAAATGTTTTTGGAAAAGGGAATTTGAATTTCATATTGTTGAGATACATTTTTCTCGGGACTACAAAAACTCATGTTGGGGGGTGTGATTAGCCAATAAATGAGGATAATATTCATTGTTAATTTATATATTATTAATGTTAATTATTATTCATAGACACCATTTTAGTGCATTTTACACTTTGAACATCATTTCACATTATGATTGTAATTCTTTCTTAAAATGCACTATTATGTGGTACATTTTTTAGCATCATTTAAAGTACCCAATGATTCATCTGATTTTAAGAAATTTAATTATCCATATTTTAATTTTATATTTTTTGAAATTTTTCTACAGTTCAATATGAACATGCTTAATTCAGGAATCAATGGAGGATTCATAATGGATGATAGAGATATTTGGAGATGAAGGGAAGCAATTCTAGAGAAGACATATTGGAAACCAGCCCACTGGTGAAAATGTGGGACCCACATTACAAACCCAATTAAGCCCAAATTTCATGGGATTCTAGAAGAAATATATATAAACAAATAATTCTGAATGATACAATGATAATTATTCCTCCATTGTGGTTATTTAGGCGGCCCAAGTTAGAGATAAAATTCTGGGCCATATTTGGCGGCCCAGAAAAACAGCCCGCTAATCTAATCATATCTCCGAATACAAACTTACAAATGGGACAAAATTTTACAGGAGGTTAGGAGACATCTGGTTATCCAACTTCTTATTCTATGTTCCACTCTAATTCAGATATCTAGATGGTATTCTAAGTGCATATGTTCGGTGGATGAAAGCTGGATGCCACCTCGGGTCAAGGGTGGAAAAATTAACTCTCTTTCAACATTCCACCCACCTATGGCCTAAAAGAATTAACTGAGGAGAGTTGGACTATTGATGTCTCTAACCAAGACGTAAAAAATGCATATTTATGGCAGTGGTGGTGGAGGATTTGAGGATCTTTGAGCTTTGTTTCGTTTTAACGTTATGCTGCCAATTTGATGTTGTAATCGCATTCCTTTAATTTTAAGTTCCTTGAATTACGTTAGTTTCTTTATAAAATTTCATCATATTCTATTTTTATATTATTCTCCTTAACATTTTGATACCGTTACCTCAAGGTGTGAACTTTTTCATACCAAACCATGTGATATTATCACACAACGGTGGAGCGATTGTTTTTTGTTTCATTGTTTTTTTACTTTTCCAATTCCTCCCTCATGAGTCTACTTTTCGCTTCCATTGAAACCATGTGATAAATGGACGGCTAACCCACATATGGTTTGATGCAAGGGAGTATAAAGGGGATGCATTTGATGTTATTTCTCACTCAATTAATTTATAATCACTTCTTTAAATTAGATTTTTATTTGATAACGTTAAAACTTCTTCATCCTTATTGAATTTAAGGTCACACATTTCAAGTGTTAATAAGAACATTTACCTTGGAGTGATCAAAACATTTATCCTTCAAGTGTATTGGTGATTAGTATTAGGGTGTTTAGTCATTAAACCAGTAAGTGATGATTTTGTTTGATCTCCTTAAATGATCCCATCTCAAATATAAGAAATTGAAATATTTTTACAAGAAAAAGAATGCATCCAATCCACCCCTTTTAATTACCTAGGATCGACCGTTCTCATAATTTGAATTAACTTAAGAATTTTAGTGTTAAATTAAACCCATATAAAATCAACCCAAATTTGGCCACTGAATATCCAAAAATAGTCTATATAATATACATTTCCATAGGTTACTTCTTATGTCTCTGAGGATTTGACAACCCAAGCTAAACTACAAAGACCGTTCTACCTTCTTCTCTTGGGTAAATTTGAGCATGAATCACACCTATTGAGGTAAAAAATGTTGGGTGTAAATGGGTATTCAAGAAGAAACCAAACATGGAAGGTAAATTTAGTACCTATAAAGCAAGGATAGTGGCTAAAGGGTTCAAACAACATCAAGGAATTGACTACGATGAAACCTTTCGGCTAGTTTCCATGTTTAAATCCATCAGAATCATACTTTCCATAATAGATTATCATGACTATAAGATTTAGAAGATGGATGTCAAAACTTCATTCCATAATGGGAACCTTCAGGAAGATGACTATATTACACAACCAGAAGGGTTTGTGACTCAAGGTGATGCCGAAAGGATTTTCAAGTTGCATAGATCCATGTATGGATTGAAGTAAGCATCCAGGTTATGAAACATTCAATTCGATGGAGCCATGAGATAATTTGTTTTCATTTAAAATGAATTTGAGCAGTTTGTTTACAAAAGGTTTAGTGGGAATGTGGTCGTTATCCCATTATTATATATTGATGACATATTACATATTGGAAACAACATACCAATCTTACAGTTAGTTAAGAACTAGTTGAACAAGTGCTTCTCCATGAAAGACATAGGTGAAGAATCCTATATTCTAGGGATCATGATCATTTGTGATAGATCCAAGAGGATACTTGGACTAAGTTAAAGTACATATATTGAACACATAATAAAGAGATTTAGTATATAACAATCTAAAAGAGGATTGGTTCCAGTGTCACATGACTTACATATTTCTAAGAAAATGTGTCCCTAGACACAATAATAGAAAGTGAGAATGAGTAATATCCTATAGGCCTCAGCGATAGGATAAATAATGTATGCCATGTTATGTACCAGAAGTGATGTTTCCTATACACTGAGCATGATAGGTAGATATCAATCAAATCCAGGAGAACAACATTGGACTACCATTAAGGTAATCCTTAAGTATCTGAGAAGAACTAAGGATATGTTCTTAGTGTATGGAGGAGACGATGATCTTATCATCAAAGGGTATGCTGATACTAGTTTTCATATAGATCATAATGAACTGAAGTCGCAATCCGGATATGTTTTATATCTTAATGGAGGAGCTTTGACCTGGAAGAGTTCAAAGTAGCTAGTTTTCGCTGATTATACACTAGAGTCCGAGTATATAGCGGCTTCTAATGTAGACAAGGAAGCATTTTGGATTCATATCTTTATCCAGAAGCTTGATGTGCTACCTAATAGTAGAGACCCTATGACATTTTACTGTGATAATACTGCAATGGTGGCTCTTTCAAAAGGGCCAAGGTCACATTAACGGACAAAGAACATACTCTAGAAGTATCATCTATTGTGGTATTTTCATTATAGGGTTAAGTTGTAGTGAGTAGAGTATCCATGGAATAAAACATGGTGTACCCATTGAATAAAGCCTATTTCATCAGAAACATGATTATCATGTGAGAACTACTATACTTAAGGTTGTTAGTAGTTAGCACTAGTGAAAGTGGGAGTTTGTTGGATTTAGTGCCCTAGAACCAAATTCTATATACTTTATGATAAAAATGTATTCATTGTTTTGAATATTAATTAACTACCTTTCATATCAGGATTTCTCTTTTGTGTGATATAGTATGTGGTAATGTCCCAAGAGTAATTTTCTCACTAAAAGGTCGTAACAGTTCCACACTACGATGAGAACCTAGAAGTGTTATGACACAATTCTTTAAAATATGTTCTATGGTCGGTTGATATCATTTGAAGGGACACAAATGATAAAGGATATTAGGGGTGGAGACTCATAAAACTTTGATGCACCTTCTCATGGTGTACTCCATTGGTAATATCCAGTAGAATATTTTGAGAATGAGACCTGATGGTAGGAAATCCAATTTTATAAGTGTCGTTGGATGTTCCTATCTTTAGACGTGTGTATTGGTATTTAAACATTAAGATTTTTATTAATGGATATTATGAGTGGCGTACTTTGATGTATGATGAAAATCAAGATGAAAGATGTTTGTGATGAGGTAGGATACATTGGGTGTGTCACGAGTAATATTACATTACTGAATAATACAAGAAAGGATTTATCCGTTCTACTCATTAACAAAAGTTAATATCTTAGTTCCCTTTATGGAAATGATACAGCCTAAATAAATCGATTTCCATGGTTTTCTCTAGGGAAGAACTATTTTTGGAAAGTCAAAGAAAGAGATATCGAGCACATAGGTTGACGGAACTAGCATACAACCTGCTCGATTGAAGATATTGTGATAAAGGGATTATATTACACATAATTGTTCGTAAGAGGTTTCATGTCCTTGTGGTATTAAATTATTTATCTATGGGTGAATTGGTGTATTTCTAGATTCAAACCTTGGATTTTAGACAGGTTCGCCTAATTCCACTGAAAATGTGGACTAGAGGGCCACACACTATGTGTATCCAGAATCATAGTTGAATAATTTATTATTTAACTAGTTGAAGAAATATTATTCCCAATTGTGGTTTAATAATTATTCATGTATTTCTGATCATATTTATTCTGTCACTAGTTATTAGAAATAGTATATTGTGAGCAAAATATTTAATAAATATTTTTATGTTATTTAGTAAATAAAATATTTATTTATTTATCGATGACTAATGCAGTGATATTTATTTAAAAAATAAATCGTCATTATTCAAGTCCCGATAAATATTGTGGAGGAATGGTGGTATGAGTTAAATGATCCAGTGAGAAATAATAATATTGAATATTTTTTGATTAAATAATATTTAATTTATAATTTACAAGTTAAGCGTATATCAGGAAATAATAATATTACTGTTATTATTTAACACGGGGGTTTCGCTAGGATTAATAAAATAACTAATGGAACTAGTGAAAATTATTTTATTATAACCCTAGTGATATAAATGATTTGTTATATTATTCTCTCATTAGCCAAGTGCAAGCCTAGAGATTCCAATTCAATTGTAAGAAATATTTTGGAGAAAACCTCTCACGCCTATAAAGTTCTTCCTTATCCAAGAATGCTCTCAAGAACGAGAGGGATCCTCCTCTGCTAGATCAAGGAGAATGCTTTGGAAGTGGTTCTCAAGGAGATCAACATTACATGATGTAATCATAAGTATCTTCAATGCTAGAACCTGAGAACTCCTTCAGTGATGTCTGGAGATTCGTGGAACATGTGTGGATCACTACTAGAGGAAATCTACTTTTATTTCTACAATGAAAAAACAATGCCCTACAGATTGGTGGAAGAATGTGTCAATGAAGAAAGAATAACCTTGGAGGAAATTGTTATTTAATTAAATTAATTATAAACAATATATGTTGATATTCTCTTTTGGGTTTCAAGTTTCTATTCCTTTTTCTTATTTATTTGATTCAATTCTGTTGATCAAGACATTCATCGTTGCATATATCTTGGATTGATCATTGATTATGGAAAAAAGAATGTTGGGTACTGCCTCTCCCATGCTTATGCTTCACTTGGAACCTACACTAACAACACCCAACCCACACCAAGCTCCAACTCCACATGCATCAACCATGGTATCAAGAAGCATCGCTAAAGAAATGAGATACCTTACCTTTAATTGTGTCATGATAGATGATATCTACAAACATACAACCATTCCCATGTAGGGGTGATTCTAAACTTAGTAGGATTTCACAAAATACATCCCACATTGGGACACTATGACAAAATTTGTTATAAAATTTATTTAAAACATTTTAAAAATAGTTTAAAACAGTTTACATAAAAATAGTAAACAAGATTCAAGGAAAACAATTACAAGCATGAAACCCTTCTCAATAATTTGGAATACCCATTACCATGTATCCACACACACACACACAATCCAAATTCATGCATAGGGGATAGTTCCATACTCATTAGTGATCTCTCATCGATCCACCAAGTCTTCATAAGGTGACCAATACCAGGTGCCCCAATGACAGACACCCCTTGAACAAGGTTACATCTATTAATGTACTCACACCAACCATTTATTCCAAATTTCATGCTAAAACATTCTACATAAAACATTTCTTTTATTGAAAGAATTTCAAAAATCCTTTTACATGTGTCAAAACAAAATCATAATTATAAAAATAACCATTTTAAAATTATTAATAAAGATAATTGTCTACAAAACCATCCAATTTCCACAATTCCAAAGCCCTACCCCAAAGATAGGTTTCTATTAAGAATAAAACACAGATTTCATAGGAATTTTAGGAAATAATTTAAATAAAACTAACCCTTAAAGTTATATATCAAGTGAAGTCAAGAGAGAAGCCACCTAACTCTCAATGGTTGGAAAAAATGATGAACGCCAAAATGATTCTCTAAAAATAAACCTATATCTTCTTCAATTCAATAAAATAAAGAATATAACATCAATATTATCATTAAAGAACATGGATCTATCCACCATAGATTAGATCTATTATTCTGGAAGAGAGAATAAGACTATATCTAAGAATAACGACTAAGAATGATGACTTACTGAGGAATTAGGGCCTCCAATGCACTTTGATTCACCTAAGAATCACCTCTGGATCGAAAGGAACCATCTCTCAAGAATAGGGAGAAAATGGAATTCTATAATAAGTTGAATTAGGGAAAATCTAGGTCTTTAGGGGTCAAGTGCAAATAGATCCACAATTTTAGGGGTGCCAACTATACACTGCATGGTTAAGCTGCAAAATTTAGATGATTGTACGGAAACCATGTGATGATACTATCTGAAGCCATCCCCTCACATAGATGGCTTGCACAATTACATAAACCATGCGCTAATCTTGCATTTCCCCTCTGTTTGGAGTTTCAATGTTTCCCCTAGGCACTCTCATGGTTTGGCCAAACAGTGTGTTAACCATGCACCTGACCAGTGCCTAATGTTCTCCCTTACAAGGTGTCTTGGAGATGGTTCATGGTTTCTTCCAATCGTTCACAAACCATGAACCTCTAGAAAATCCTCCAAAACATGCCAAAACCCCTTAAAACCTCCTGAAACTCAGCATGGACATAATAAAAACATAGAATACATGAATAAAGGGTCATGTACTTAAAACTAGGTGTGATAAATTATCCTCACTATTAGTCATTCATTCCATAAAAGTAGAAAACCACCATTTTCCTGAAATATTTTGGGCCATTATTCCATCACTCCCTTTTCATGCTCCCATGTTTCTTCTTGAATCTTACCTTGGTTCCATAAAAACTATACAAGACCGATTATTTTCCTATGTAAAATATTTTATTGCCTATACACAATATATACTACAACATGAATCAACATAGAATCCTGATCTAGGTTAATGTGATCCCATCAAATCACATGGTCAGGATTGGGTTGATACCTCTTTAATTAAGATACATGAAACACATTGTGCACTGAACTAAAACTTGGTGGAAAATCTAACCAATATGCCACCTCAAAAAACCATTCAATTTTCTCAAAAGGGCCTATGTAAAAATGGTAAAACTTTTACTTCTTACCAAAATGATGTTGCCTAAGTCTCAGAGAAATTCTCAAGAATACATGATCACCCACATCAAAGGAAAACGACCATCAATGGTGATCTGTATATGATTTCTGAAAACTCAGAGGTGTCTCCATCCTGTTTCTAATCCATTAAATTTTCTCCATTGTATCTTGCACAAGGATTGGTCTAATTAGTAAAGTATCACATATTTCTACCTAAAAAAGTGGGGAATGACTAGGACACCCACACAATACTTCAAAAGGATCTATATTTATCAAGGCCCATTAACTATTATTGTATGGAACTCCATTAAAGGTATATAATCCTCCTATGAGCCATAAAAATCCATTACACAATCCTTAAGCATGTCCTCTAACATTTTTATTGTCCTTTTAGATTGTCCTTCCATTTAAGGATGATAAGATATGCTTAAGGTCAACTGGTTTCCAAGGGATTATTGCAAGTAATTACAGAAAATGAGATGTAAACCTTGGGTATCGATTAAATACAATCGATTCTGGAACCCCATGTCTCTTTATAACTTCTTATATATATAATTTGGACAGGTTTTACACCATATGAGATTCACAAATGGGGATAAAATGAGCCAAATTTATGAGCTGATCCACAATTACCCATGTAGAATCATGTTTCATAATCATTATTTGTAGAAATATTACAAAATTCATAGTTATATGCTCCCATTTCCACATGAGAATCAATAAATACTACATCATACCAATTGATCATTGATGTTCTACCTTGACCTGCTGATAAGTGAGGCATCTCAAGACAAACTATGTCACTTTCCTTTTCATGATAGCCCACCAAAACTATTATTTTAGTGATTTATACAACTTTATGATTCCAGGATGAAAAAACCATCTCAAATAGTTGTAGACATTTAAATGAGTTCTTGACGAGTCATTGGTACCACAGTCTGATCTTTAGAACACAATAGTGATCTCCCATTTAGTGTCCAACCCCCAATGGTCTCCCCACCATTGAGTTTTGACCACATAGATAAATAGTCTCGATTAGATGTTTGAGAATCTCTAACCTACTCAACTAAACATGAAAAATAGAAACTAGAAAGAAAACTATATCATTACCTTGATTTGCATAATCTGGATGCTTATCAGTTATGACTGACTTAAGCTACCACTGATCTAAAGCCTCTTTAGCCAACTGAGCATATGACTTCCTACTCAAGGCATCTGCTTCAAAATTCCCTTTACCTAGTGTATACAACAAGTCAAAATCAAAAATTTGAAGGTATTACATCCATCTTATTTTCCCTATGTTCAAATGTCTTTTTGAGAAAATGATCTTCAATGTTTTATGATCTATATACACTAAAAATTTCTCACAAAAAAGATAGTGGTGTTGAGTCTTCAAGGCACACACTACAATAACCAACTCCAAATAATTTATTGAGTAGTTATTATCATGAAACTATAACTATTGAGAGATAAAAGAAACAATATGGTCTCCTTGCATGATAACACATCCCAACCCATATCTCGATGCATCACAGTAGACTACATAGCCTTAACCTGACTCTGAAAATTTCGGTATAAGTGATGATGTCAGTCTAATCATATGATCTTAAAAGGATGGAATTCCATATTCCATTGGAAAGGAATGCCTTTCCTCATCAAATCTATCATAAGTGATTCCAAATGTGAAAAATATAGAACAAAACTTCTATAGTATCCCACTAATCTAAGGAAACTACGTATCTCAAAAACATTCTTCAGTGGTTACTAAGAAATAACAGCTTCAATATTTTTAGGATCCATAGAAACTCCTTTTTCAGAAATGAAATTTATATGTAAACTACACTTCTTGTATCCAAACATCATACTTTGATAACTTAGCATACAAGTGATGTTTCCACAAGATTCCCAACACTATAGAAAAGTGTTTCTCATAATAAACTTCGGTTCTAGAATACACCTGTATATCTTCCATAAACACTATCACAAAGGAATCCAGATACCTTTTAAAGATTCAATTCATCAATTCCATGAAGACTGTTGGTGCATTTGTAAAACCAAAAGGTATAACCACTTATTTATAATTTCCATATCTGCTTTTGAAATATGTTTTTGGAATATCCTCATTCCAAAGTGAGAGTTGGTGATATCCTAAATGTAAATCAATTTTTTAGAACCACTGGGAACCACTCAATTGATCAAAAAATTCCTCAATTAAAAGAATATGATATCAATTATTTATTGTAGCTTGGTTAAATTCATGATAATATACACAAAGTCTAAGGGTTCCATACACCTTCATTACAAATAGGATTGGTGCTGCCTATAGAGACATGCTAAGTCAAATAAACCCTTTACTTTATAACACTTCAATATGCACCTTCAATTCCCTTAATTATATTGGTTCTATCCAATAAATTAGAATTGATATCAAATTAGTACCCGGTAGGAGATCAATTGTAAACTCCACTTCTTTTTTGGGTGGAAACCTTGAGAAATTATCAGGAAAAACAACAAGAAACCAGGCCATTATAGTAGTAAAGTATCTATTCTTGATCTAATATACAAATTCCAAGGTAACTATTGTCAACTGGTAAGACATAGTTCTAACCACCAAAACAAAGGGTATTTCTACACTTGTATCTACTGTTCAATATCCTTTAAATATATAATCAACCCAATCAAATATTTTAATCCCACATATCATGAATAACAATCAATTTGGGCCTTAAAGTTTCCTAGACAATCCATTCCCAGAATGAGGTCATACACATCCATCTCAAGAACTGAGAAATCCCATACCAACTTAGTCTCATCCATTGTTATCTATCATGATGTACATTTAAAATATATACACTCTCATTGTCCCAAATGAATTTGGAGTTTCAAAATAGAAGGCATCATCTCAACATGAAAACCCATTAGATTAGCAACATGATAGGTAATAAAAGAGTAGGATGCACCTGTATCAAACATGGTTTGTATGAGGGTAAAATTAAAAATAATTATACCTATCACTATTGAGGGACCTAATTGATCATACATGATTACATGATCAGCTCCATACAATTTCTCACTCACTGTTATTTTCTCTTTATTACCCTATTGAGATTTCATAGGTTGAGGATTCACATTGTTCTTATAATAACCTTGGCTTGCTCGGTTCTGATGACCATAGTTATTCTGCTAAGATTATCCAATTTAATTATATGATACCTAAGAAGCATGAGATGTTTCCCTAGTTCTTGACCTTGTAGCTTTGCGGTAATAGAACTAAATATGTCTCATGTGGCTGCATTTGTGATGAGATCTTGGTGGTGTCATACAATCTCACTTCATATGGTCAAAAGAACCAAATTGAAAATATCTCGTCTTACACTTTGGTCGATGAGGAATGATTACTGATCCCATAGACGGATTCGAAGGTGTCCCACCAGTTTGGAAATAGGTGTCTCTCTTTTTCTTATTCCCAGCATTTGAGTTCCCACATATTCCTGTTGCAATAAACATGCTCCCTCTAACCTTATTTCCTAAGATGCCCCTTTCCATCACTTCCGCCCTTTTAACCAAAATTTTACTTTCCGTAATACAAATAACACTAATCTTATGGTTTCAACCTTGACTAAAAAATGTGTTCCTTCAAGGAAATAGTTGTAGAAACTTCTAATGCAATGCAAACTAAATTCATAAATTTTTCTACATACTCTGTTACTGAGAGGTTCTCTTGCTTCAAACTAAAGAAGTCTGTTGTTCTATAAATTCTGAATCTGTGAGGATATAATTCCTAACTGAGCAATTCTTCAAAATACTTTCACGCCATTCCTTGGTTCAATTTAGCCAAAACTGCTAATTCCCACCATTGGAATGAAATATCCTTCGGCATATATTTTTTCAACTTTAACTTCAACTCTACTGGTGTCCTAAGGAAATAAAAGATTCAACTCACCCTATTCAACCAAAATTTTTATTTTTTTGATTCAGAATCCCCTAGAAATATGGGTGGGTTCTGATTTTGGAACTAAACTGAATGATCAACCTTTTGAGGTTCATCATGAAAATTCCTCCTTTACACCACTTGAAAATCCTGAACAATACTTTTCACCAGATGTTGGTTCACTCGTGGTTCAGGTGAAACCACATTTTTAGCAGTCTCTTTTGGTTAATTCCTAACATTTCTACCCAATTCCATTGTATATAACAAAAAAAAACTCTCTTTAGTCTCACTCACTAGTAACTGAAGGCTTAACATTTCCAATTTACCACATCATCCAATATAACAATCACCCATTTCTAAAATCCAACAATCGTAATTATTATATTTTTTTTGAAAATACAACAATAATTTTCTTCAAAAATCCAACCATTTTAACCATTTCCCAAAAATCAACACTTTTTTGACCATTATTAGAGACAATTTACTCAAAATGAACAATGATGACCTAGTAAGAATTATTACTATTAATGAATGATATGAAATTCCCATTGACTAAACCTATGATGATGTGGTGATAACTCAAATAAACGTGTCTTGAAAGACTTATTTACCCAAACACCATAGTAACTTGAAGTTTGGAATAAAAAGGTCGGATACAACTTTTTATTATATAAATTTCATGTTCTGATAGTCCTATCTCATTACTTACATCCTAATAGATATACAGATTGATCATTTATAACATCAATGTCTGAATAAGATTGATATCATTTGTCCCAAAATGAAAGATAGACCGGCCAAGACTAATACCATTTGTAACATCCCAACCCTCCTCATTTTCTTCAGAGGAGGAAAAGTTGATACCAAGTCATAGGTAACATCCCCAAAGCACCAAAGGCTATTAATAAATGTCAAGGGCCACAAAATCATTTGAGGGATGATTTTACCTTCAAAGACAAAAACAACAAAAACAACTTAAAAACAAGAATCCAATCCACTATATGATGCGTAAACAACAAAGTACAACTAAAAACATAACCAAAACAATAAACCATGCCAGAGTATAGGTGGAAACCAAAATAAATACACAAAGAGAACTAAAAGACTACAAAAACTCAAGACTCTCATGTGACAGGAACCAGAAAAATCCAACCCACTCTAAGATCTAGCTCTACATGCCTCGATAATGGTATCAAGAATCATCACTAAAGAAATGAGATACCCTACCATTACCTATCACTCAATATATGACATCTACAAACATACAACAATTCCCAAGAAGGGGGTGAGTCTAAACTTACCTGGATTTCCCCTAAGACTTCCCAACTCATGCCACTATGAAAAAACTTATTAGCATATTTATATAAAAAAATTTAATGTATTTTAAAATAGTTCATATCAAAATAGTAAACAAGATCCAAGGAGAAAATTAACAAGAATGAAACCTTTATAAAAAATTTAGAATTACCATTACGATGTCTCCACACACACACACACACACACTCCCAATTCATGCTGAGGTGGTAGTTCCATACTTATGAATGGTCTCTCGTCGACCCACCAAGTTGTCACAAGGTTACCAATACCAGGTGACCCAATGGAACATGCCCCTTACACAGGGTCACATATATGAATACACTCAAAACAAACATGTATTCCAAACCATTACACAAAAAAAATTCTTGTATTGAAAAAATTTCAACAAACCTTTTTCCATGTGTCAAAACAAAACCATGATTTTAAAATTTACTATTTTAAAATTATTACCGATGAGCATTTTTCAAAAAACCATCCAATTTACACAATTCCAAATCCATTCTGCCAAGAGAGGATTCCATCAAGGATCAAAAATGGATTTCAAATCAATTTCAAGTAATTCATTTAAAGAAAACTAAGCCTTCAAGTTCTAAGTAATGTGGAGTCGAGAGAGAAGACACATACCTCTCAATATTTGGAGAAAATAAAGAATGACACAATGATTCTCTAAAATATTGATTAGATCTTCTCCCCTTCAATCAAATCAAGCACATAACAATGAAAATATCATTAATGAACATGTATCTATACACAAAAAATTAGATATATGATTCCAGAAGATCGAAGAAGACCCAATCTAAGAATAACGACCAAGAATGATGACTTACCAAAAAATTCAGGCCTACAACACACTTTAATTAACCTAAGAATAACCTTTTTATTTAAAGGAATCATCTCTCAATCCTAGGGAGAAAAGCTAATTTGATAATAAGAATAATTAGGGTGAAAACGAGGGATTTAAGGGTTAATTCAGATTAGATTCATAGTTTTAGGGGTTCCAACTATACGCTGCATGGTTTGATGCACCCTGTGACAACCATGTGGTGCTACTATCTCAATCCACCCCCTCACATAGTTTCTCATACGATTAGAGAAACCATGATCCAACTGTACATTTCCCCTTTGTTTGGAATTTCATAGTTTCCCCTAGGCACTCATATAGTTTGACCAAACCATGTACCGATCGTGCACCTTCATAGTGACCATTATTATACCTTGCACAATTTCTTGGAGATGGTGCATGGTTTATAATAACCATGAAAAAATCGTGCACCTCCATAAAATCCTTCAAAAAATGCCAAATTCCCTTAGAACCTCCTGAAACTCAACACGAACATTATATAGACTCAGAATACATGAATAAAGTGTCATGTACCTAAAACTAGGGGTGATACAGTTATGGTAACATAACCCTTGGGTTTATTAAGGGTTTTAGTAAAGAAAGTTATCTGAGTAATAATTCATTTACATTATTTGGACATAAGTATAATGGTATTGGAAACCTTTATAGTTTATCTTATCTTTGATATTGAGGTAATAATATTCAATTAAGAATATTTGATTTTTTTTAAAAAAAATTGTATTGAAAACCATAGTGGTTAAAAAGTGATTTGATGATTAATTTTATTTTTTAGGATGTTCATTATATTATTGGGAAATTTACAGGAGTTATCTTAATATAGTTTTAGAAAAGGACAACCCGCAGATCAGGTGATAACCTGTCACATCCAGTATGGCTGTGAGGTTTGACCAAATAAATGAAGGGAGAAAAGGGTGCATCACCTACCACTCACCTATGTGATTTCCTGGTTAGTATGGCATTTTTAAACCTAAAAATTTTGACAGATAAAGTTTATGTTAATTTTGGGAAGCATATTATATGATCAAATCATTTTCAATTTTGGTATTTTTAGGTGATTAATGGTATTTTGGTCATTTTGGATATAATAGTACCTTGAACTAACCATTTTATTTAATGTGTAATGATATGAGGAATAACTTATTAACCTTTTGTGGATTTTTTTGATATGTTACAAGTTGATTTTAGTGCTTTAGGCATGAAAAACATTCATCTTAAATACTCATCATTTAGAGAAAATATGAATTTGTGGTGAAAATTGATTAAAGGATGAAATTATACTTATCAGGTAAGTATATTTATTTATGTTTTTAGTCTAGATGGAAAATGAATTTATCAACTCTAGGAAATAGATCTTGAAATAAAAAATTTTATCCTATTATCATCATTTCTGATGAATTGATGGTCTTTTTCTCACCACTTTGGTTTATGGTTTTATTATTGTGAACTTTTTCATGATCATTCAATTTATTGTGATCATTGATCTATGTACATTATTTTTATTAAATGTATATATTTTCACTTATCACTAATTTTATCATATTTGGAATCCTATTATGTTTTATTCTCGAAGACCTTCCTACTTCTATTTCTCACTTTTCAAGTGGGTGCTTTATTAACCCTTTTTATGATGTGGGATTTCAAAAAAGTATTTTCAAATGTCAAACCTGTGATCATTGAGTTTAATTTCAAATTTATAGGATAAAATTTATTAATGGGGGTAGAATTTAACAACCTAAGATTTAATAAAAAATGAAAACTGTGTTCGATAGCGTATACGACACGCAACACCGAGCTTAAACGAACCATGCAGTATTATTATTTAAATATGAATGTTATAACCTAGCTATTAAACTGGAAGGTATGAATAATATTTAATACATTATTAAAAATATATAAATTTCATAATAAATATAAATGTATTGATAAATTCTAAGTAAAAAATCACTCAATTTTTAGTAGAGTCGTTTTATTTTTCAAAAAATACATTTTCTTCAAAAAATGTTTTTTATTGATTTTTGTGAGGAAATTAATTTTTTGAACATTTATAATTTTAATTTTATAAAAAAATATCAATTTTTAAATCAACTTTTCAAAATTATCTTAGAGTGATTTTTAGGATTATTCTGAAAAGATTGATTTTTTAATGAATAGTGAAAATAATGATTTTTATTGAAAATTATATTTTCTCTTAAAGTATTTATAAAGTAAAATTATATTTTGGATTAGTTTTAAAATTTAATTAGTTCATTTTTATAAAAAATAATCTAATTATAGTTCTTTTAATGAATTTTATACTTGAATTTTTTATAGAATCATTTTTATACTTAAAAAACCATTTTTTTAAACATTTTTTAGTCACATTTTACAGGTTTAATTTTAAATTAAATTACGATAATTCTATGAATTTAATATTAAAATATATATTTTATAATTTTAATCATGTGGTCAAAATTTATTAAATATTCCCCTTTTATTTTTGGTCAATATAAATAGTAACAATATTAAATAATTGTCACCATAAAAGAGGTAAAATGGGTTAATTAAGGGTAAAAATAATGTGATAAGAACTGAAAAATTACTCTAATACTTTACTTTTTATGGATGATTATATTTTACCCATAATCATTAAAAGTTCATATATATAACCCTTTTCCCCATTTTCCATGATTTTGTCATTATAATATTTTATGTAAAGAAAAGAAAAAAATGTTATTCACTTTGTTTTATTATCTTTAAATCTTTGATATAGGAAAAAAAAGAAGGTATGTTCATTTATAAATATTAATTTTAAATATAAATGATATTTTTATCATGGTAATTTATTTTTAATTATTATTGAAGAAATAATTACCTTAAATGCTTATGAAACACTAACAAGATATTTATTCAATTAATAGAAAATTAAAATAAATGATTTTAAAATTATTAAAAGTAATATAAGTTGAAATAATTATTGTGTTACATGAATTTTTTAGATAAAAATAACTTATTAGGGGAGTTTTAAATGATTTCATTCTAATCCCATCTTTGTATTGGTGTTTTTAAAGTCAACTTAAATGAAAATTTCCAAAATTGACATTAATGATATTTTATAATAAAAAATATTTTATTAAATTATTTAAAATTGATAAAAATATAATATTTGGAAAAGTGGTTGGTATATTGTTGAACATATCAACCATGGTCTATTTTAATTCAATTTTTCTTATATAGTAACTATATTTACCACAAAAAAGTAAAAACATTGTTATTGCCATAATTATCAAAAAGGGTTAAAGTGAGTTAAAACAAAGAGATAAGAATAAAAACATGAACTGAACTTGTAAAAATATTATTATATGGTATTATTTCAACCCATACTCATCCTATATTTAAATTATATCTGTTTTAATTCTTTTATTCATGAAAATTAATTTATATTAATTTAATTCCTTTGGAAATTCCAAGAATGTCCCTTCCTACTCTTATAAAAGGGAAATCACTCTCCTTTTTTACTTTACACATCAAAAGATTTTTAGTTCTAAAATCCCTAAAAACATATCTTCCTAAAATCCATCCCTATATTCTAGGGTCCTTATTTTGGGTATAATACCAACCTTATAGGGTTTAAGGTGTAAAGAAAAAGAAGTTATCTGAAGAAGAGGTATAATCTTTAACCGAATGTTTTAGTTTTATTTCTTCTTCAGCCTCATTAAAATATTATTCAAAAATGATTATATAATAACATTAATATATTATATATACTAATATTTTATTATTTTAGTGTCATAAGTTACATCCGCATCCCCTTCCATCAAATGAGAAATGAAATCATCATTCGTGTGTACAACGGACTACTGCCTCGCGAACTGATGTAATTTGTTTTTCATCACGGCCTATCACAGATGTTTATGATGATGGATTTAATGTATATATGTTATATTAATGATATATTTATCATTATTTAAAATTAATATATCATATATTTTATTTCCTTTCCATTCATAGAAAAATGATAACATTGTCCGTGCGTTTATGTGGATTACCCCCTCCGTGAAGCGATATGATTTGTTTTTCATTACAGTACCACATGAATGTTATATATAACTATATTTAAAAAAATATTAAATTTATGAGATAATTATAATTATATAAATATAAAATAATACCTACCTTCTTTCCATAATGATTGTTGAAAAATAGAAACTTTACTCATGCGTACGTACGACCTACCGTCTCCATGATTGTAACACGGTTCATTTTTCATAATTATATTGGATGATTGGTTATAAAATTATAATTGATGTATAATAGAATTATAATTATTTCATGATAATTATTCTATAGATTATAAAATATTGACCCCTTTGACCATGGTCAACATACCATAGCCGTTTTAAAATAATGAACTGAACGTCCTCAAAACACCCGATGTAGACTTAACTAATTAAGTATCTAAATATGAATTTTAAAATAAATGAAATAAATGATTTAAATATAAGAGATTAATCTAGGAAAATTTTATTAAGAACTAAAATAATTGATATATGTTTACTATAAATGTTTTAAAGGACATACATAGCATGTCTGAACTCGAGGTAAGAGATTTTTGTCTCACTTTTACTTCTATGAGACACATGCCATATTCACCACTTGTTTTTTATGTAGTTCATATTCTACCCATTGAATTTATTTTATGATTATTATCATTATAATTATGGGATATATATATATATATCCACCTATTGTTCTTTCTTTCCTCGGGATTGTGATTCAAAATTTACCAAAATGGTCAGAGATTTATGTTTCAATTCTATTTTAATTGCGATTATTTAAGCTTGAAATTTACATTGAGGAAATTATATTATACTTATCTAATTAATCCACTTAATTTTCATCTCATTTGGTTATTTTTGGTATATTTATTTTTTTATTTAATTTTCCTCACTTTAATACTCAAGAGACTAACAAAAGTTTTTTAAGGAAAATCGTCCTTATTTTTCTCTTCGATCGAAAATCCTTTTTCATCAATGTCCATGTCTTCTAAAAATGTTTTCAATAATGTTTTTAATATTATTTCGTGATTATTTAAAGGAATTTTTAACTATGTTTTACTTTTTAAAATTGGTTAAAAAGGAATCTTCTTTTATTTTTCCAAATGAAGTACTTTTGACTTTTTACCAAAAATGTGGATGAAATATTTGTTTTAATGTATATGGCATGAATAGAATTTATGACCATCATGAATAGTTAATGATTTGAATATTCATTTACAAGTTTCTAAATTTATTTTCAAAGAAAACATTTTCCCTAATATTTTCGAAATTTTTAGATTTCAAACAAATAATTACTAAATGGAAGGGGTATTTTCCTCAAGAATATTTTTAATCCTTTTATAGTATTTATATTCCTAATTGATAACAACCTTTAATGTTATGGATTGATTCTAAATTCTGTCTATATGCATCTTACATATATACCTAGTTTATTCTCTAATCCTTTAATGGGGTAATACATGGATTAAGTTCATTTCTCAAATGCCTTCTTTATTAAATATCCTTTGATTATGACTTGAGGTAAGATTATACAACCCAGTACTTTCCATGGGTAATTATTATGTTTATGAATTATGATAAATATCCTTTTTAGGCACACATGATCAATAACTATTATAATGGGTGTACCCATTTAGCACTCCAATGCATTGGGTAATATTTTAGTCTCATGAGACATTGTGTATGGGATTAAGGAGTAAATCTAATCCAATATGAGACATTTTGCACCATGTGATGTTGCCTTGGAAGTTAACATTGACTTATGATTATGTCATGTTTTGTATTTATTCTACTTTTACTATGTTTTAGTGATGTTATGATACTATGTTCTTTATGTTATGCTCCCATGTGATTAGTCACGAGCCTTATATTTTATGATACCATGTTATACATTTGTCTCACACATTGAACATTTTTATCATGTTTATTCCCTTATTGAGCATTTGATCTCACCCTTTATTATGTTTTACTTTCCCCAAGATATAAAATAAATTTCTATGTATGATGTGTCTAAGAAGGGTGCTAGTTATGAAGAACCAAGTAGTTGGAGATGTAGATTTTTTATGAACTAGTTGTTTATTTATCCATGTTTTTAAAGACACTAAACCTTTATGATCATAGTATGGATCATCATGTTTTATAATGAATATACATATAATAAGATGTAATATTTATATACAAAAATCTAGGGTCAGTATAACCTTCCACTTCATAGGAGTTCGAAGCTCACCGTTTACCCCTGTTGCACAGGGCTAGGCTTCATCACCGCACTCATACTTCCTCCTCTTGGGAGATCCAATCTCACTGCCATAACTTTCTGAATTAATACACATCATCTGGAGATATAGGAATTCTATCATCCATGTAGAGTCCATATTCAACCTCTAGACTTCACATTTAGATCTCATATCATCCACCAGGGATTCAAACACTATTCAGAGAGGACACTACAACAACTCCATACATGAATATATTTTCCGGAAATTCATTGGAATTCCGTGAAACTTCATCCCTCCCACTATAACTTTGAGATCAATTTAGAAACCACCACACTACTAAAAAATAGACCTTTAACAGCGCTGAACTTTATCCGCGCTAGCAAAAAACTGTGATAAAGGTATCCTTTATCAGTACTAGAAAAAGGTAACCTTTATAAGTGCTTTTATGTAGGGATGATAAAAGGAATCCTTTATTAGCACTTTATTCTTAATTCTGATAAAGAGTAACCTTTATTAGAGCTTTACTTTTTGTGCTGATCAAGTTCCAGAATAAAATGAAATAATCAAACAAATAAAAAATAAAAATGTGTAAATTAAAAAAAATATCAACAATTGTATTAATTAAATAATTATTGATAAAAATGAATAAATTGAATATACATATATAAAAACTATAAATATTAATAAATAGTATATATTAAATATATATATATATGTGTGTAAAATTAATAAAAAGAAATAATTAAACAAATAAAAATTAACAATGAGTAAATTAAGTGAAATATTAAATATTTTATTAATTAAATAATTATTGATAAAAGTGAATAAATTTAATATACATATATAGATTATAAATATTAATAAATAGTATATATTAAGTTTAGATATATAAAATGAATAACTTGTAATAATTAAAAAAAATAAAAATGAATAAATTGTAATAATTTAAAAAAAATTAAAAATGAATAAATTAAAAAAATATTAAAAAATTCATCAATGAAATAATTATTAATAAAAATGAATAATTTAAATATATATATATATATATATAAATTGTAATTAGTAATAAATAATATGTATTAAACATAAATATATAGAAAATGAGTAATATGTAATAATTAAAAACATATTAATGTCTTATTCATTTTTAATGTTGTTTGATTTTTCAATTTAACATATATCAAACACACGTTACATTGATTTCACACACATATATGCAATTAATGAATTTTTATATACAACACACACATACATATTTACACAATTAATGAAATATTATATATATAGAAGCACATAAACCTAATATTTATGTAATTTATTCAAATTTTGGTATATTTTAGAATTTCATTATAACATGATACATTTTATATATTATTTTTTTAATCGGTCAATTTTATTTATTTATTTTTAATATTATTATAGTTATGTATTATTTATTCATTTTTAATATATTTTTTTTAATTTAATCACTTTTTATTATTTACTTATTTATATTAATTTACTATGTTTTAGTATTTTCCATTTTTTTAATAATGTATATTTAGTTCATAAAACTTATCCATTTTTTCAATATTTTTAAAGTGTACTCATTTTTACCGAAAAAACTCATCCATGGATTTGTAAAATCTAAATCCATGACCCTAAAATTTATTAATAAAATCAAAAAGTACAAGGGAGGAGGGAGAAAGTCAAGAAGACATAACATGATCATAATTGAAAGCAATAAACAGCTCATCTAGATCCCAAGTTCTTTGGATATCATCCTCTGTCCTTTGGGTGTTGACCATGATGCCATGCCTTGACCCTTTGAGGGGCCACACATTCTTCATCTGATGATGATTTAGATGAAGCCTTTAAGTTAGAGCATATCCTGAATTTCCAAGATAGATCTTGAAACTCCATTTCTGGATTAGAGAAAAGTCTATCTTCGAAGTTAATAGATAATAACCTTTGTACTGTTATATAATCATTGTATCCAAAGACCTATGGCTCCATTGATTAGAAGGTTACCTCAAGTTGCGAGAAGTACCATTTTTCTGCTTCCTTGCTGATGTATATAATGGGCCTTTCAAATTTCTGGCCCACTAGGGTTACAATGTTTGAATTCTTTGCTTGTGAAAATGAACATTCTTCATGAAAGGATCTTCCAATGGAAACCTATGCATTTTTTATTAAATAATTAAAATGGGGTGGATAAGCCTACCCCAAATTCTCAAAACTCCTACAAGAGGGAGAAATAATTATATGCTCAATCTGTAAGGGAAAACACTATTTCTCAACACTTTTCCTACTTTCCACCTACTCCTTACAGGATGTTTCCAATCCCTATGAAATTTTAACTACAGGGTTATATGAGTCATCATGAAGTACAATAGAAACTTTCTCTCATGAGCATAGTGGAGACTCCAATTGTGTAGGAAGAATGCAAGGTACCAAATCCATGTCCCTCCAAGGATGTACAAGATGAGAAGAACTAGATCTGAACATCCTAAGGGAACCAATTGGAAACCATCATTATCAACTATGGCATTGGATGAAGGTCCCTTCTTTCCATCGAGACCTCTTGTTCTATGAGCCTCCACACTACTATAAGTAATAACACTAATGTCACTGAACATTGGAAAATCAGTATCCCCAATTTACAGAGCATAAAGAGAAGCTGCTAAAGCAGTAATATTTTTATCCCTTGATGTGGAAATGTCCTTAACTTCCAAAACACAAGCAGATGTAGTAGATTCCTGCTACTCAGTGGTAGAAATATCAGCATCAAAACCCTTCTTAAAATCATCCCTACCAATTTGTGGAAGATAAAAAATAGGTTCAATAGGATGAGAACCAGAATCAACTCATTGAGAGTCTGTAGTTAGAGGACATTACTTACACAGAGCACTTATCATGTGCACCCCAGCAGCAGAAATATTCAATGCAACTGGCCTTTTCATAACATTAGGAAACGAGAAAAGATCCATCTCCAAATTAGTAGCAACAACTATAATTTTCATCAGAGGCTCAAAATCCTTTATTTTAGCCCTATCCCATGAATTATTAGCCTTTATCTGCTTATGAGTACTACTACAAGGCATTGAATGTGATGGTGTCTTGACATTCATTTTTTTCTTGCCCTTACGGGCTTTTAAGGCAATTATCTATTTATGAATTATCTATTGATCTTCTAATTATTATGCAGCCACTTCATCAAAATATTGAACATCGGAATTTGATTCCTCTTTGACAACATCAGGCCAAGACTTTATTACATGCGTCTTATTAAATCTAACCATTTATAAACTAGTAGGTGGAGCCCCACTGTCAATCTCCATAGTATCCCGGAAAATCTCTTGATACTATGGGTAGCCTCCACCTAAGTGGAATTAACACACATAACCCTAACAAGGCAATCCAGACATGCCTATTGCTTTATAGCGTGTTGTGAATGAGCAATCCCAAGATTTCTGAAAGTACTCTGTAGTGCAGTCTTCAAACCCCTCTTTTTTTTAAAACATAAACTTTCCTCGTGTCCTCTACCAGATAAATAAGAACACAATAGGGAGCTTTTACAATTTTATACCTCATGGACAATTATCATACATTATTAATATAATCGAGGCACATTCTCATAATCAATGCACAAATTGAATTCATCTCTGTCTATTGAAAGGAACACCCTATCAACAAGAGTAGAGCACAAGTCAACTTCCACCAAGAACCGAGTGAAATGACCATATCTCTCCAATTAGGTTTAATTATACATCTTTATGGGCACTCCAATTGTTGAAGCAATATCGTATAGTATTATGGGGTTCCAGAATAGCCAGATTAGTCCATAAACCTTAACCCACACCCGAAAAAAGGAATTTCTATCCTCCAAGGGATTGAAATTCTGTTCCCATTCATTGATGTGAAGGATGCCTACTTTGAGCTAAATTGATCTCAAACCCCAAGCCCTTTTCTTCAAATCATCATAGGGAAAGGGCATGTGGAATATCCTCATCCAAAAGAAACACACTTCTAGTTGGTAAAACCCCAGATGCCCGACAGTCTATCAACCAAATCATCAATTTTCAAAGGTTTGGACCCCTTGGGAAAACATAATCGCGTGATTATCGAAAACTTACCGATTTCTAGGTACTCTGAAATGGCATCCAGATTCACTTTGATAAAGGAAACATTACCCTTGAGGTGTA
This sequence comes from Viscum album, assembly GCA_963277665.1. Lineage (NCBI taxonomy): Eukaryota > Viridiplantae > Streptophyta > Magnoliopsida > Santalales > Viscaceae > Viscum > Viscum album. The sequence continues at coordinate 1,416,490,773 of OY728127.1, forward strand.
TCCCTCCAGCATCGGATCCCTTGTGAGAGTGAAATACCTATCGGTAGTACCCTCATCTGGATTGTTATCCACTGTTACCCCTTTACATATGATCTTTCGATTATCCATTCCAAAGGAAACATGTTTGTGGGAATCAAATCGCCCATGGGTGAGGAAAACTTCAGGTAGAAGACTCAGAACCGCCATTTGGAAGCCCTATATCACCATCTGGGTTGAGCGATAAGCTCTCACCACCCCCACCCATTCCTAAAAAGTGTACTTATTTTTAATTATTCAATTGCACTCATTTTTAAAATGTATGTATTTAAGATTACATATTCATTAATAATGTTAAAAATATATTTGAAAATAAATATTTATAAATAAATATATTTATAAATGTATATTTACTATATTTATAAATTTATAAATTTATAAATTTATAATTATAAAAAAATAAATATTATTTATATAATTATAAATAAATAATTTATTGTTTAATTAATTATAAAAATATAATAATTTTATTTAAATAATAAATATACTATATTTAAATTTATTTATTATATATATAATTATATAAATATATATAATGATATGAATATATAAATATTATTTTTTTAAAGTATTCATATATTTATAAATAAATAATTATATATTTAAATAATTATAATATTATAATAAATATCTTTAAAAAATGAATATATTTACTATATTTATATTTCTATTTATATACATTTATTAAATATATATGTATATAATTATATAAATATATATAATGGAATAAATATATTTATAATTATAAATAAATAAATATAAATATATTTACAAATATATTTCTTTATAAATGTATATTTACTATATTTATAAAATTATATATTTATAATTATAAATAAAAAATATAATTTAATAAAAAGTATTTAGGTAATTATAAATAAATAATTATATATTTAAATAATTATAAAATCATAATAAACAAATCTATAATTATATAAATATATTTGTATATTTTTTATTTATAATTATAATTATAAATCCTTTATCAACACTTCTTTAGCACTGATAAAAGGGGTCTTTATGAGCGCTTATTAATTCAGCATTGATAAAAGATATCTTTATCAGTTCTTTTTTAGAAGCACTGATAAAAGTATCCCCAATCTATTTAAAAGAACACTAACCGTGGCTCATTCAGTCATGATTCTCAGGCTCTCGTGGAACTCCCCTACTGTAAGTGCTCTTCCTCTACGTTCTCTCAGATGAATCAAGGCTAGAATCCAAGGTATGTTATTTTATCCTTTTCCTCTCTCGCTAATTATTTTTTTGGATTCCATGGTTTGTGTTTTTGTAGTGTTCTCATCCATAAAAAAACCGTACTTTTCTTCTCCCATAACTCTAGTCATGATTGGTCTCTCTAATTCTACCTCATTGTTGTCATTCTTATCGCCACCTTTACCCATGGATCTTGCCATTGTTAGAACTATCATTTTCAACATCACTACTATCCACATTACTCCACCAAACATTCCCTCTTGTCATTCACCTAAAGCAACATGGTCACTACATATCATAGATATCATATTAGACAATGATTCATCTTTTAGTAATGGAAAATGGAAATGGGTTGTGTGCTTCACATATAGTTTTGGGGACTCATTCTTGTCATCATCACAGTCTTTACAGCTTCCCATGGAGTGAGATATTCTATTATAGAGTAAGTAAAGTATTTTTGGTTCAAAATATTATTTAGCATCGATAGGGGAATCATCCCATCAATTTCTGTAATTGAATATTTATTTTTATAACCATGTTCCTATCACAAACTATAACCAATTGGAAAATTACCTACTTAATATGTAGTTTAATGGTGTTTATTATAATCATTTTAGTTTCCCCAAAAATATTATAGAAAAAAATATATATTCATAAATGTTATCTTTAGTTGGAAGGACCAAGGTCTCCATGTATATGTTCAATGGCTTTAGGTCTCTCTATGATGTTTGTTAATGATACAAGAGTCCTAATTCCCGCAAACTACACTATTATAGGCCACCATGATTTGTATTTCACATTATCCTTACATTTTTTCAAAGTAATGGTACATTGATAGTTATATCTATTTCTTTAGATATCTTTATATTATATGAATTTCAATTTAATGTGATGTTTTTAATGAAAATTTTGTTCAAACAATATTTATTCTCACCTTCTATTATTTCATTTTAAGGTATTTTCTAAAATATTTTTGTTTTTTATTAAATTGATAAAAAAATGAATGCTTATGTTTAGAGAATTATATTTTGGAAATGTAATATGTTTGAATGAATAATTAATATTTCATTTATGAAATTTTGGAATATGAGTGTGTTTAGAGTACACATGGGATAAAAATATTTTTAAAAAATAATAAGTTCCAGGTTTTATTTTGTTTTTGAATCAAATTTGTCCCTAGTTTTTTTCTAATTATATATAACAAATAGTTTCTCATTAAATATATAAATTAATTCATGATTTACTTTAAGGATAAGTTTATCTATATTAATTTCACAATATTTGGATCATGTAGGATATGTAAGAGTCTATAATGTATGTATTTTAGTGTATTTTTTATAATTAGATAATTTATTATTTATTAACCATTGAAATATCTTATTCATGATTTAAATAATTCAATACTAATTAAATAACTCCATTTCTAAGGTTTTTAGATTGGTTTTAAACATAATCAATGACAGTTAATGATTATAATTTCATTAGATTTTAGAAAACATGGGTTGAATAGAATCTCGATAAATTATTATGTATTACACATGATATAGTAGAAATATTTAAGTGATTATCATGTTTAATTATTCAATTAAGGAATTTGATGTTATGATTACATATTAGTTATAGTTTTTATATATGTATTGAATATTTTATTTTTTTAGATGAAATGTTTCATAATATATATATATATATATTGATAGGATAAATATATTCTTAAAATTATTTTACTGTAATCATACACAAATATGTTTGTAATAGTCATTATATTGTAAAATAAACCAATATACATTTATAAATAATTTTTTTACTGTGGGAACTATATGATTTATTATAAAAAGTAACATGATTTTTTTAGACATTATAATTTTAGGAAATGGAATAATTTTGTGACTTTTATTTAGTAAGTCTCATTTTTATCATTCTATACATTTTTTACTAATTGTTTAACTAATTGTTTTTGTTTACTTGTGTAATAATTCTTTCTCAATAGTATTTTTTTAGAAAATTATTGTATTAAACATAAAAGGTAATTATTTTGTTGTTGAACTTTGATAAATCTTTCCTTATAATATTTTCTTTGAATAATCACTTGATATTATTTTTAACTATTTTAAATATAACTCTGAATGTATGATTATAATATTTTTCTACAGGAAATACATGTGTGGATGTGATAAAAATAATTTTTATCTTTTATTAGAATATGATCTGTATTATGTGTGTTCTAGGTAGGGTATGTTAGAATGTGTGTTACTATAGACATGTTAGTGATTCATTGAGGGCTAGGGTGAGGGTGATGTGACATTTTTATTATTATTTTTCATCTTTATTGTTTTTCATATGTTAGGTTTAACTAATGTATTATGGCACCCATTGTGTGGTTCTTTCCTAAGGGAACCAATTATTTTAAGACTTCCCCATATTCTGAATGTACTTATTAAGAAAAATGGCTATGATATATCCATTTAATGATTTGGATGTAATAAGTACATGTTATTGTTATCTCTGAGGGATAGTCTTGGATGATAGGGGTATGAGGTCGAATCTCATGGTACATATTATGTGGTTATTTCTTGAGAGATATTCATATATTTTTTTCTCCAATTAGGATTTAAATGTTAACCTCTTATTAGTGAAATGATTTGAATGTTAGGGAACAACCATGGTATAAACTTATAGAATGATTAGTATAATTCACTAGTATTAAATGAAGTAGGTACCTTTGATTATCATGGTTTCTTGCTTAATACACAATGACTTGACTTGCATGTGTATTTTTAGTGTTACTACTTTGACCATATACTCAAATATATGGATTTTTGGATATTTTAGGGGCCCTGTTAGTAGTTAATTATTTATTTTTAGACTCACACCCTATACATGAACCTCAGTGGATATAGAGATCATATATTTGAAGTATAGGTGAGGGAAAAAGACCAGTAACATAGATTAGAGTCTGTGCATCTCAGTGGGAATGATTTGATGTTATCGTCATAGTGTTAGGGGAATTTTAAAATTTTGAGATAATATTTGACATTTTAAATTAAGATGTAGTAATATAAAAGGTCTTATGGTGAAAAATTTCATCCTCACCAGCTTCATCTCTTGAACAGTTATTATTTCATTTTGTTGATTGAGACTCTTCCTCCATATCTTTTATGTTTCTTGAACTACTCTGAGTATTAGTCATCCTAAATTCTCAATGGTACCTTGTATGGGATGACTATTACATAGATTAGTTCTAAAAATATAGTTTCATGTCCAAAAGATATAAAGGATGATTCTCAAGAAACAAAATGAAATAATAATTACTCAGGATGTGATGATGATGAGGGGAAAGTTTTCTATAACTTTCACCATTGTATGAAATCAGAGGATAAAACCTACCACAATGGATTAATTCTTTTCTTAAATTCAATTACCCATTTCCTTCAAAATGGATGTAAGCTAATTTTTTTACAAAGAGTACGAAGATGGAGTTATTGAGTTTATCAAGTTTTCAATAGAGCATGCACATGACCCTTATCAAATCGTTTGTCAGTGTTTACATTTTTGTTATCAAAGAAAAATTAAATGTTTGAATACTCGTGAAAATAATGTATTCTGTACATGATGATGTTACCAATCCAAAGGAAGAATAGACATTTGATGATGAAAATAAATAATTATTAGGGGATTAAGAACATTTTGATAAAAAATCAACAATGATGCAATATCACAGTGATGGATAAAATTATCAAGGCAAGAAATCATGGTATAAAATTTGAGGTTGGTTGGAATCAATGTGGCCAAACTGTTGACCCAAACAAGTTAATGTTCATTAGCTATGTTGGGGTCACAATGAGTATGAATGTGCCGATTGATATTGATTCATGGTGCCACATCCAGTTTGTAACAAATAAAACCCTTTGGAAAGATATAATGGTAATTTTAAGATATACTTTCTCTATTTTACCAAAATGTTATATAATGAAAATTTTATTTGATTTTCATTATTCCTTATAGAGTTCATTTATTTTAGAATATTTTTTGTAAGAATTTTATCTTAATGGCCATTATAAGAGAATGTAGAGGCTTTCATACTCTTCTTACGAAGTTATATCATAGGTATGCTGGGGGAAAAGTAAATCCCCACCCACCAATCAGTTATTCACACTTTATAAATTAAAAAACATAGACTTATTTCATTAGTCATCGTAATGAAAAATAATTTCAGGTGAATTACAGTCAATAATATATTATTTGACATTATTTTTTATCCAATTTGATTTAAAAAAATTAATTTATGAAACAAAAAATGAGTTCTGAAAATAAAGACCATGCATCAAAACCAATGTACCCCTATCGCAAAGAAAGGATTGGGTACACTTCTCTAGATAAGAAATTGGTATGTACATTAAATCAATAATAAAAGTTTTATCTGATATGAAACAACATATGTTCCTTTTTTATATTCATATTGATGAATCAAAATCCAAATCCAATTCCATCCCACATTATGTTCTATAGAAGGAGGCTCGTGTAAATAAGGAGGGTAAACTAGTTGATGAAAACACAAAATCAGTATGGGAAACATGTGTGAGTATGACATAATAGTAATCATTATGATTTATAATATTATTATATAAAAATATATATTTATGTTCATATTTATTTATATAGTTTAGAAATAATAATTGGCAGCGACCGTACGAGAAGAAAAACTACTTTCAGTATCTTTGAAGCGGCCAAGACAATGTGGTCATGTTAGAGGATTAGGTTTTGGAGTGTCTCTACAAACATATTTTAAGAAGACAAAACCACATGAAGATACATATAATATGGTGAAATGATAGTACACAAATATATGCTTTGAAAGATATTATTGTTCATGCTGGTTTGACCTACTAATATACGGAAAAGGATCAAAGTGAACCGGTAGTTGAACAAAGATCTGCACATGAACGAAATGACCCCACTATCTTTGAGGATAATCATTACCCTAAACCGCATATCATACCCATGGTAATCATTTTTTTCATTATTCTTTATCCTAAATGTGAATCAAACAACTTCTAAAAACATTATATTACTAAAATTATATAGGGTGCAATTATATGTGATTTTTATCTGTCAACACCCACACACAGCCTTGTTGTAAGGGGTATGGTATATAATATCCATAGAGAAAAGCTACACTAGAAATACCTCGAAAAATATCACATGAGAGTGGGGATTGAGGTAGCTCATGAGCCGACTGCTGAGTTTCCTATTCCATCTGTTTGGTTTTTTTATGGGTTTTAGTTTTTGCATTTTTTAAGAATAGAAATATATATTCGATGTTTAAAATGACAGTATATATGGTAAAAATATATTTCTTTCATTAGTTTAAACCACAAAAATATCGAACAGAATATGTAGTGGTTTTTTAAACCACTGGTACATATTAATAATTATAGTAGTGGTTTAAACCACCACTAAACCATCGACACTTTTAATAGCTAAAAACCACCGCTAAAAATAAAAATAACCACCACTAAATAAAGTTTCATGAAACTTCATAGAAACCATAGCTAAATTGGTGAAAATGATGTGAGATGATTCACGATGCCAAATTTTTCATTGGTTTACAAAAACCTTCATGGAACCATTTGGTAGTTGTTTAAATGGCTGCCAAACCAAAAAAAACCAACTCTATCCCCCGGATTTGTTATAGTGGTTGGATTGGTTTAAAAAAATATGAAAGCTATATTAAAACAATAAGATTATTTTTGATCATATAAAGGGAACAAACACCTATTGAAAAAAGGTTGGGGGATGGGACCATGGGAATTCCTTCACCTTCGGTAATCAGGTGATAGTGGAAGGGTTCCAAATGAGGAGAAAAATGTGTGTTGAATGAATGGGATAGGAGGAGATTAGAAATTTAGAGTAGGTAATGTAGATGAGGATCAGGATAAAAGAAACTAAGGCATGTGTGACTATAGTTTGACTGTGCAGAGAAATGGGGAGTAGTGAAGATTAGTGTGGGGAGAAGGGGGGGGGAGTGAAAAGCAGTGCTAATGGGTGAGGGTTGGAGTGGAAACATGAGAGAGCAATTAGGGTTGTTATTTATGTTTATATATATTTTTATTTTGGAACAATATTTTTTTTTCATTACGCAAAATACTAAACTAACCTTAATGAAAATAAGAGATTTTGTACTTTTCACCATTTAAAACATATGAAAAATAATTATAAATAATTGAAATATATTGTGATACCCTTTTTATTATATAAATAATTTTTTTAATTATGTTGAGAGTGAGCCCTTACATAAATTAGAGGCCCCAAGCATTACTTACCCTGAAAGATCATATGATGATCCCCCAAAATCCCAACTGAATATGGCTCAAAGGCCCTATGAGATGACCTTGAAAGAACAACCGAGCAAAATTTATCACTCCAAAACTATATACTTCACATCACACCACCTCCTTATAATGTCGAGGGTGGGGGTTGGAACATGAGTGATCCTTTGCCTCTGGTAATCTTGTGATATTGAAAGGGTGTTGAATTAGGAGAAACGTGCATGTAGAGCGAAGGGGATAGGAAGACATAAAATTTACACTATAGGTAATGTAGATGAGGATCATGAAAAAAGTTACTATGACATGAGGGACTGCAGGTCGACCACATAGAAAATTGGGGAGTGGTGTAGATCAATGTGGGGAGGAGGTGGGGAGTGCTGTAGTTTTCGGGCACACTAGAAGTGCCTGTATGGAATGACCAAGTCGAATTTTTTGCCTTAATTTATGAATAATAAGTGATGTATATAAATATAGACGTCATAACCAATGAAAATCATAGATTACTTGACTTGATTAAACACTGGAACCAAAAGAGAAGGATCTTCACCTGTAATTTTTAATGAAATTGTATACCGATCTTGAATTACCTGAACTTGTAATTCTTCCTTTGTTGATGATTTAGCTGATTTGATCTTGTCATACCATCAGTATGCTATAGTTTCCAAGTGCAAAATCCCTTTACCTACGATCCAAACATGCACTATAATCTCTAAACATCATCATAGAATTACTGGTTTCTAGAACAACCGAACCATGAATATAAATATTTATTAATATTATTTAACTCATTTATTATTTTGAATAACTTGCAATTAAATCTTAGAAATCAACCAAAACCCAAATAAAAATTATTTATTATAACTTGTTAAATTCAATACAAAATTCAACTAAGATTGTAGATACACTTAGTGTGTGACCCTCCATGCCTCTTTTTTAGTGGAATTAGTTAGAACCTCTGGAAGTCCAAGGTTAGCATATAGAAACACACCAAGAAATGCATAAAGAAATAGGTTTATGGAAAAATTACACACAACCTCCTATGAATGATTAATGTGTAATATAATTCCTTTATCATGATATCTCGAATCATGCTAGTTGTATACAAGTGTCATCAACCTATGTGATCGATGTATCTTTCTTTGACTTTATGAAATTGAACTCACCCAGAGAACACCATGGCCATGGATTTATCTAGATAGTTCCATTCCCATTAAAGGGCATGAGATATTAACGTCCATTAAAGGACAAAAGAGATAAATTCTTTCTCGCATTATCCATTAATGAAATATTACTCATGACACATCCAATATATCCCACCTCACTATGAGAATATGTAGTCACAGTTTTACTCAATACATGAAATCATAAAACTCATGGTATCAATTAATTATAATTTTAAAGTCTAAGGATCAATACACACATCCACAGAAAGGATCACACAATAACACATGTAAATGTGGCTTTCTTATTGGTGGGTCTCGTTCCCATAATTTCCTGCACTGGAAATTACCAAGGGCATGCACTATGAGAGGGTTCCTCAAAGCCCTTTGAGTTTCCACCCCTGATATCCTATATCTTCGGTGTCCAATCAAATTATATCATCTAGCTATGGAAAATATATTCAAGAATATTATTGCAGCACCTCTTGGTTCTCATCACAGAGAGGAACTTCTATGGAATTTTAGTGTGACATATATTCTTAGGAAATTATCACATAAGAATTTCATGCACACGAACACTCATGACATGATAAGAATCTTCATTAATATTTAAGATAACGAATACATGTAATCAATTACTTAGAATTTTGGTATAGGGAACCAACCTCAACAGACTCCTACATGAACCTAAACCAACCACTATGGAAAAATGGCTTTTTTGCGACGGGTTATTTGCAACAGGAGTAGATCATGTTACAAATAGTCCATTGAAAAGATTATTTGCGAGGGGGGAATTTACCTGTCGCAAAAGGTTTGGCGCGGTTTGCGCGCCAAACCAAGGGAATGATATTTGCGACGGGAGGTGCCTCCCCGTCGCAAATACCCTACGATGGTAAATGATATTTACGACAGGGAGGCACCCCCCATCGCAAATACCCAGCGGTGGTAAATACTATTTGCGAAGGAGATATGCCCCCGTCGCAAATAGTGTGTCGACAGGTCACTATTTACGACGAGACCCGTCACAAATACCTTTTTAACCGCTGAAAGTAATTAATGTGGCCGAAGGTATTTGCGACGGGAGTCCTGTCACAAATAGTTCCATCACAAATAATACAACCTATATATACCCCCCATCTGTTTTTCCCCTATTCCTCTCTATTCATAATTTCTCTCTCTCTAAACTCTTATTTTAGAGTTAAAATTTCTCTAAGTTAATTTTTTTACGAACAGGTATTGAAGTCGTCTACACCTATAAGAGATCATGTTTAAAGGTGTTTATGTTTTATTTAATTTAATATTTAATATTTATTTCATTTTTTATATTAATTTTAATTATTGTTAATTAGTTTTAATTAAATTATATTTAGATTGTTTTGTTATCAGTATTTATTTGTAATAATAAATTGAAATTATTAGTGCTAATTATTTAAAATTAATGGTAATTAGGAATTATTAATGATAAATAGTAATGAATATAAATAATTAGCGGTAATTAGTAGCGGTAATTTGCAGTAATTTGGAATAATTAGGAATAATTAAGAATAATTAGTAATAATTAGTTTTAATTAGGATTAATTAGTAATAAATATTAATAAATAGTAATAACTAATAATAATTAGCAATAATTATTAATAAATAGTAATAATTAGTAATAACTAGTAATAATTAATAATAATTAGGATTAATTAGGATTAATTAGTAATAATTATGATTAATTAGTAATAATTAGTGATAATTAATAGTAAATAGTAATAAATGGTAATAAATAGTAATAATTAGTAATAATTAGTAATAATTAGGATTAATTACGATTAATTAGTAATAATTATTAATAAATAGTAATAATTAGCAATAAATAGAAAATATTAGCCATAATTAGCAATATATAGTAATAAATAGTAATAAATAGTAATAAATAGTAATAATTTTTAGTAATTAGGATTAATTAGTGATAATTAATAATAATTACGATTAATTAGGATTAATTAAAAATAATTTGTAATAAATATTAATAATTAGTAATAAAAATATAATAATTAGTAATAATTAAAAGTAAATATCAATAATTAGTAATAATTAATACTAATTAGTAATAAATAGTAATAAATAGTAATACTTAATAATAATCAGGATTAATTAGGGTTAATTAGTAATAATTAGTAATAAATATTAATAATTACTAATAAATACTAATAATTAGTAATAAATAGTAATAAATAGTAATAAATAGTAATAAACCGTAATAAACAGTAATAATTAATAATAAATGTTAATAAATAGTAATAATTAGTAATAAATAGTAATAAATAACAATAATTAGTAATAATTAGTTATAATTAGTAGTAACTAAAAGTAATTAGCAATAACTAAATGTAAGTAGCAATAATTAGTAATAATTAGTAATAAATAGTTTAAATTAGTAATCATTAATAATAACTAGAATTAATTAGGATTAATTATTAACAATTATGATTAATTAGTAATAATAATTAGGATTAATTAGGATTAATTAGTAATAATTATGGTTAATTTGTAATAAATAGTAATAATTAGCAATAATTAGTAATAATTAGTAATGATTAGTAATGATTAGTAATAAACAGTAAAAAATCATAAAAAATAGTAAAAAATAAAAAAAATAGTAAAAAGTAGTAATAATTAGTAATAATTAGTAATAATTAATAATAATAAGGATTAATAAGTAATAATTATTAGTAAATAGTAATAATTAGGATTAATTAGTAATAGTAATAAATAGTAATAACTAATAATAATTAGGATTAATTGGTAATAATTAAAAATAATTAGAATTAATTAGGATTAATTAGTAATAATTAGTAATAAATATTAATAAATATTAATAAATAGTAATAAATAGTAATAAATAGTATCAAATACCAATAAATAGTAGCAAATACTAATAAATAGTAATAATTAGAAATAATTAGTTACAAATACTAATAAATAGTAATAATTCGAAATAATTAAAAGTAAATAGTAATAATTAGTAATAAATATTAATAAATAGTAATACTTAGTAATAATTAGTAATAAATATTAATAAATATTAATAAATATTAATAAATAGTAATAAATAGTTATAAATAGTTGTAAATAGTAATAAATAGTAATGATTATTAATAAATAGTAATAATTAAAATCAATTAAAAGTAAGAAAGCGATAATTAGTAATAATTAGTCATAAATAGTAATAATTTGTAATAATTAATAATAATTATGATTAATTATGATTAATTAGTAATTATTAGTAATAATTATTAATAATTAGTAATAATTAGTAATTATTAGTAATGATTAGTAATAAATAGTAACAATTAGTAAAAATTAGTAATAAATTGTAATAAGAAGTAATAATTATTAAAAAATATTGATAATTAGAAAATTATTCAAAAATGAATACAAATATCAGGAAAAGGTGAATTCTTACTAATTTTTTAATTATTATTTTCATCATTTTATCTACTATTTGTAAATTAATTTCCCTATCATTTTTGTCTAATACTTAATTATTTTTTTCACAGATCTTTTGGGAAGGCACAAAATAGATAAAGTGATTCTTTCTTCTAGTATCACCACGTTTTCCATATTTATCATCTTTCTTTGTCGAACTGCCAACACTGCATATTGATTCATTATTGTTAATTGAAAAAAGTTTCTCATTTTTTAATGATAAAAGAGTAAAGTATGCTCATGTTCCCATTGTTATGAATTCTCATGATATAATGGTCGCATGAGCTTATTCTCCTCTTTTGACTTACATCAACGGGGAAAAAAATTGGCTATGAAATTTGAGTTAATATGTAGTGTCAGCAGTTTGACATAGAATGAAAATGGAAACTTGGTTACATTCGTAGTTAGGATTGTTTTGAAACATTAGGATGTGTACGAATCAACCACACTTTAATCTGACACACGTTGTGATCGATATATATTAGGGCAGACAGAATGTGACTTGTCGATGACAACAACAACAGTAAGAGGAGAAGATATGTTGTTTATTGGAGTAACAACACTACCAGATGATGAAGTACATGTGATGTCTAACTCATGGTTTAGTTTTTTTATCTTGTTGTCAATATTGTGTTTTTTATTATTTTATTATTTATTTAATTTTTTATTATTTTATAACTTTATTATTTACTTATTTATTATTTTGTGAAAATTATTTATTATCATCATTATTATTATTATATATTTCTAAATATTGATGTTTTTATTATTATTTTATTATTATTAAATTTTATCAATATTAACATAATTATTATTATTATATTAATATTATTTATTTTTATTAATTTTATATAGATATTATTTATATTTTTATTATTTTTATTATTTTCATTATATTTTTGTTTTTTTATTATTATTATTTTTATTTTATTTATATTATTTTATAAATATTATTTTTACTTTTATTAATATTATTTTTTCTGTTATTTTATGTTTTTTGCGATGAGTATATTTTCCCATCCCAAATAGTATTTATAAATTTTATTTTTTTATCTTTTTTAATTATATTTTTAATTTATTTTTTTTATTTTTTGCGACGGGCCGGTCGCAAATGAGTTTTTTAAAAAACTAGATGAAAGTATTTTCGATAGGTGAATTTCCCATCACAAATATTACCTCATTGAGAATAATCCCTTAAGAGATGAAACTTCAAAAGTTTATGATTTTTCCTTTGATATACCCTTGGATCTTTGGAAAGAGCCATCATTACATTGTTATCTTAGTAAACCATGATAGATTCTTGACTTCTAGGCACCTCATCAAGCTATTGGAAAACTTTTCAAATATATACTAATTCCTTGGCAACATCGAAAGCCATAATATACTCAGACTCCACTATAGAATCGATAAAAACTTTTTATTTTGAACTCTTCCTATAACGACCTAATGTTTTATTAATGGAAATTCCCCTCTTATAATTTTGTCATATAATCACATGAAATCACAACACAATGAACTACTAAGTACTATGTGACCTTTAAAAACAATACTGTCACTTCTATGGTTTGAATTTTGAAAATCTGACATACATGGTTGTGATCAGTAAGATGTTTGGAATCTAATAGAACAAACTTAATTTTTGGTGAATAGTAACATACCCTTATGAATAGTAACACACCCTTATGAATTGTAATATGACCCTTATGAATAGTAAATCGTCCAAAAGAATAGTAACCTCACCCATGAATGTACAAATATATTTTAGGCATCATATAAGTGATAATATGACCATAGTAAAAGTATTGGTATTTTTGTAAGTCATAAATAATTAATTTAAATTAATTAATTAATTTAAAAGAAAATTTATTTTCTTAAAAGGTGTTCATAAATTAAATTTTTTATGTCTTCTGGTTTTAAGATAATTTTATAAGACCTTATGTAATTTTTGAAATCATTGTAAAATCAGTTATAGATTTAAAATTCATATTTTACAAACTAATTATGATTTTAATTAAAAAATAAAATAATCATATTTAAAAAAAAATATTTTTGAAAAATGGAGTTCATTTTTGGATTCTGCACATTGATAAATGGTTAGGGTAAATTTTTTGTATTTTTCTAAAATACTTGATTTTTGATGAATAGTGAAATACGATAATTTACCATATATATACATTATATGCTAAATAAACTATTTCTAGAATCATGGATGATGTAAGAAACCTTATTTCATATTCACATACACATATTACTATTTTTTGTCATGTAATCATCACTATTTCTTGTCTTATGGAAAAAAAATAAATTAATGATTAAAATATTAAGAAAACCCTCCTCCCCACCACTATAAAAACTACCCACACTCCCGTCTTCTCTTCACTCCTATCAAGACTTGTGCCTTACCTAAATTATTCCTAAATATATCCCTAATATCCCCCTACGTCCAACAGCCCTCGGTCTCCTCAAAATACCAAATCATTTCCCCTTAAGAGGCTCTCAAAGGAGATAAACTCAAGAGGTAAATTCCTCTTTCTGATTCCCTTATTTTCTTTCAGGTTCTTTTCTTTTCTTTTCTATTTCATCACCTTACTTCAACCAGATTGTATGATAAATCCAGTAACATACATGTACTGGAATTATATTATTCTAATGGGATAATTTATCATAATCTCTCCTTACCCCTCCTTTTATACAATAAATGAAAACACTGTTTGAGTTGTGTTGATTAATCACATTCAAGGACGACGGGTTTTCAATTTGAATTACCATCTTCAATTCTGTTCATGAAACCAATTTTATGGTTGAACCAAAATATTAAATATTTATTTTTTCTTATGTGTTGTTTTGTAATCTTTTTTCACACATGATGCAAAAATAATAATACAAATCGAGTAAATAATGAACAAAATCGCTAAAATAATTCATCCGTTTATCATTAATGTTTTATATAATGATTCACCTTTACTCCAAATAACCAAATGAATTTTATAACCATGTAATATTATGGATGTTCACTAATTTCATATAACTTCAATTCGGAACAACCACTCTCATCACACATATGTATCCGAACATGAATATAAGTAAACCGAACAAGAAACAAACGGACCCGAACAATGAAATAGAACCTCATAACCAATAAAACAATTCATCAATGAACTTAAAACGGTTATCATAAATAAATTACATGTCAAATAGGATCTATAATTATTAATTAATGAACCTAATTTTATTATTCAGGTCATTAATATCATGTGGAGAACACCATCAGACTTATGGTAAGCGATCCTCTCTATGGGGTATGATTTCTCACCTCTCCCATACTCCCCTAATTATTTATAAGTTATAAGAAACCTCTTTCACTCTCATTAATCCCTCTTTAGTACTCCCTATACCATGGCGATAATTAGTAAGAGATTCTACCCAAACCTCCTTTGTTCCTTCATGTTTCCTTATCTTCCTTTTATCAAAATGATGTGATCTTATCTTTTTATGTAAATATTCTAAATACTGTTTACATG
The DNA here is from genome assembly GCA_963277665.1 of Viscum album. Taxonomy (NCBI): domain Eukaryota; kingdom Viridiplantae; phylum Streptophyta; class Magnoliopsida; order Santalales; family Viscaceae; genus Viscum; species Viscum album. Next base: position 1,416,506,502 of record OY728127.1, read on the forward strand.
TTCCAAATTCATTTATTAGGACCCTTTAATCATTATCTTTCGGGGATATACATGTTTTTAAGTGATTCCCTCCTTAATACTTCCTGATAAGCAAACCTGTTTTGAGGGAACTTCCTGAATTCTTACTCGATTTCAAGTGCACTATATCTTCTGTTTTAATCCACCATTATCCTTATAAAATTATTATTTTTTATGAAAACATTCTTGGTTCACATATGGTTTTATATAAAGCATTGTTCCCTTTCCTATTTTAAAGGTTCTATAGTATTTTCCTTAAAACCGCACAAAAAAATTTTAATGCTAAAATTTCGTAAATACTTTTCTTACATGCTGCCACTTCTATTTGACATCACTTACTATGATACATGCCTATATTCCCTTATGAATTTCCATTTATATTTTAGATCCTTTCTTTTATGGACACTTTTAAGATACACCCATTCATTATCCTTTATGACCTGATTATGATTCCCATTTCTTTCCATGGGTGTCCTTATGTATATGATTGTTTATGTATGCTTTTATATGTGGAAAGAAAATGCACAAACATGTTATGATTAGTGCACCCAGATAGATATCCAATGCATTGTTTAAAGTTGAGTCTCATGAGATGTTATGTGTGATGATCTTGGTGGTTAGCCTTGGCTTGTGCAACCATGTGCGGCAGTATTGGCAGTTAGCCTTGGCTTGTGATACTATGTGCAACGGTCTTGGAAGTTTGTCACGACCCGACCACGGGGCCCGTGCCGTGACTACCCCAAGCCCGCCTTCCATAGGCCAGGGGCTGGCGACTAGCACCAAGGCGTAAAATCCCGGTAAACAGGGAAGGAATTGCCTTTATAAGTAACAACCACCACAGAGTCAGCAAGCGGAAAGCAACTACCAAGTGCAGAAAAGTAAAGGGGGCCGGAATACAAGCCCAACTGAAAGTACAACTGAAAAGGTAAAGAACAGCAACTGAAGAAAAGACAGCGGCCTCGTGTCGTCCACTGGAAATCCCACCTGAAGGGTGGGTACGGATAGCCTCCAGGCTCCTTGGGTCCCACGTCCGCTCCGAGCACGTCCCGCCCAGTGGTCCGCCTCCTGGTACCGTCCTGCTCCACGCCCCAACCGAGATCAGCGCTGTCCGTCGTCTGCATCCAACACAACAAGGTGCGGGCATAGCCCGTGCAGGGGTGAGTATAAACTACTCAGTAAGGACCCCGAGACCCCCAAAGGTCTCCCGAAATCCACAATGGATATAGCACAAAGAAAGGTGCAATCACGAAGTAACATCTGACTCGACTTAGGTATATGACCATACATATACCTAAGTCCCCAATTCTAGCTCTGCTCACGAGCTCAAGAACAACTCAATCCACGCAGGAAAGCAAGACTCAAATCCACAAAGGAGAGTAAACAGTAAATCCACAAAGGATAGAGTAACATAAGATTCAGCTCAACCAGGTATACTTTTTCAGATGATGTCAAAGATGATCACTGATCCATCTAAGTCATCGGACCCACGAAGGATCGATAGGTACTAACCCCCGCAAAAGACCCACACAGGATCGGGCCCACACAGAACCTGTAGGCAATGGCTCACACAGAACCGGTAGTAAGGACCCACACAGGATCGGTAGCACTGATCCACGTAGGATCGCTGAGTGCAGTAGTCGACGCAGTCCACTGAGGATCTCTGCACAGTCGTCGCCGCAGTCCACGAAGGATCTCTGCTCTATCGTCGTCACAGTCCATGGAGGATCTCTGCTCTGTCGTCGAAGTCACAGCCAGCGCTAGGGTTCCCGCACACAGCGAGCTCGTTTAGGAGGGTCCGCTCCACGAGCCGAGAGGCTGATACATCAACTGACACGTAGTCCGAAGTTGATGTATCCAAAAGTTCCGTATCGACAACAGGATCTCAACGCAACAGACGGCGCGTCAATCGGACGCCCGGTCTGAGAGTTATTGGCATTTTCGTCCCAGGGGCCCGGTTGGTTTTTTGTTTAGGGAAAAACCAAACCGACCGTACTCCGCCTGTATCCGATCCTCGGGCGGAGTATGCCAAAAGTTCCGTCTCACTTAGAGGAAACTACCACAGCTGACGGTACGTCGATCGGACGTCCGTAGCTCAAGTTATGAGCGTTTCCGCTCCAAGGGCCCGGTTGGTTTCGTGTACGAACCAACCCGGCCGAACCCAAAGTCTTCTGAAACCTTGAGTGTAATATACTGAAACGACCGTATCGATCCAAGGATCGCGTAGCCGCTGACGGTTCGTCAATCGGAGGTCCCAGGCCCAAGATATGGGCAAAAGAACGAAGAAGGTCCGGAAACGGGGGGTTCGGGCCCGGGCCGACCCGACCCGACCCCCCCTGGGGGTCGGTCGAACCGGGTCGACCCGACCCGGCCTGGGCGCGGCCCGGCCGACCGGACCGGCCGGCTCGACCTCGGCCGAGCGACCAAGGTGCGCCGCGGGTTTGACCCGCGGCTTAGGTGGAACGCGGCCCGCGCGGGCCGCGTGTTGGGTGGCCGGACCGCGGACGCGGTCCGGCGGTTCGCCGCCGCCGCGGCTCGGCCGCGGCGGAATTTCCGGCGGCGCGCCGGGCGCCGCCGCCTCCGGTCGCCGGCGACCCGCGCCGCCGCCATCTTCCGCGGGCCGCCGGAGTTGCTCCGGTGGCCCGATTCCTCTCCCGTCTGCGCCGTTGCTCCTCCCGGGGGATGATCTTCACTGTGGAATCAACGGGTCGCCCTTGCCGCACGGTTCATCGTCGCTTTCCAAAACCGCACACAAGAAAGATCGGCGGAGGGTTGTCGGGTCTTGTTTGTTAGACCCGCACCCTCCGCGTTAGTCATAAACAACGGGAAAAGGGGCTACAACAATTTTTAATCAAGATAAAAATTGTTCACTTCTTTTTCTTTTAAAGGGCAATTCAATTTTAATTAATTGAAAATATTCATGCCGGTTCTTTTATTCAAAAAGAAATAATAACATGGGAAGGAATCATCAAGAAAATAAACCCCTACCTTGTCGTCGTCGTCGGACGAGAGGTCGTCGCGGATTTGGTGATCGTCGCGGAAGAGACGCTCGTCGCACCGCGGGAAGGAGTCGCGCCGACGATCTCCGGATCAAGATCAAACGGATTTAATTAATTTAAATCCGTTGATATCGAATTATAAAAAGGGAGAATTTAGAAGATTCGATTCTCACCTTTAACCGCCGATCGTAGGTTCCCCGCGGATGAAGAAGCGCCGAAGAAGAAGAAGAAGGTCGCGGAAAAAGTTTGTCGACGTCGCGGATCACGGTGTGCGTCGTCGAATTTTGGTTCCGGCGTTCTTCGCGTTCTTCGCGGGGAGGGTGGAGGCCCAGAGAATAAAGAGTAATCCTCCAAAATAGACACGTTGGTCTATTTTATTATTTCGCGAACAAACGCAAAAGCGTAAGTAACGACCCATCAGTTCGTTGAATTAATTCAACGAACTCAACAACCCATTTAATTCACGAAATAAACCGCTCAATTAAATGGTCTGTTAAGAATTTAAGAAAACGCGTCGGTTGACTTTTCAGTTACTTTGACGGGTTTTCGCGGGTGCGTTACTTAGCGGAAGAAACGGCGGGGCTCGTGCGGGCCCCACCTCACAAATATCCTAACAAGGGGTAGGATATTTCCGGATAGCACCCTATCCGCTTTAACTCAGTTCAAGCGGCTTCCAAGTGACTTCCAAGCGGCTTAAGTGAAATAAAATAAAGATGTCGCACAACCTTTATTTTATTTCTGACTTAAAGCCCAAAAATTTAAAAACCACGGTTGAGCAAACGCAACTCCGGAAGAGGCGTTTCTAAGCAAATACCAGCGCTGCGATTTCATCGGTGCCCTCAGAATTCGATTCCGGGCACCGGTTCAAAAGATAGAAAAACCCGCTCATCCGTTCACTGAACGTACCCGAGCCAAACTTCGGAAAATGATTCCGGGCACACCGGGCCTCGGAATCAGGTGCCGTCTGAAGCTACGCTCTTGTAAAATTCCAAAGAAAATTAAGAAAAAAATTTCCTTGAAATTTGCGGGTCTTTACATTACTCCCACCTCAGGGCTTTACGTCCCCGTAAAGATACATCAAAAACTAGGGGAACAAATGGGGGTACTGAGCACGCATCTGAGCCTCCCGCTCCCAAGTGCTCTCCTGGAGGTTCCCGTGCTGCCATCTGACGCGCACAAGAGGAATCGACCGCCCACGTAGGACCCTCTCCTGTCGATCCTCGATCTCCACTGGGACCTCCGCAAAAGTCGCCCCATCGTCCACGTTCAGCTCCCCAAAGTCGATGATGTGCGTCGGGTCGTGCACGTATCTCCTCAGCTGAGACACGTGGAAGACGTCATGCACCCGGTGCAACTGAGGTGGTAGAGATAGGAGATAAGCCACCTCTCCTATCCTGCTGAGGACCTGGAAAGGCCCGATGAAGCATGGAGACAACTTGTCGCCTCGGCCAAATCTCCGTAAACCACGTCGAGGTGAGACACGCAAAAAGACGCGGTCGCCATCCTCGAATTCTAGTGGCCTTCGCCTCCTGTCAGCATATGACTTCTGCCGGCTCTGAGCTGTCCTCATCCTCTCCTGGATGATCTGGACCTTCTCTGTCGTGGCTCGGACCATCTCTGGTCTCACGAGTGCTGACTCCCCAGGGTCTGTCCAGCACAACGGTGATCTGCAGGGTCTGCCGTACAACGCCTCGTATGGTGCCATCCCGATGGTGGAGTGGTAGTTGTTGTTGTACGCGAACTCCACCAAGGGTAGGTGGTCCTCCCAGCTGCGACCAAAGTCGAGAACACATGCACGGAGCATGTCCTCGAGTGTCTGTATGGTCCTCTCAGTCTGACCATCCGTCTGAGGGTGGAAGGCTGTGCTCAGATGGAGCCGCGTCTCGAACGCCTCCTGCAACCCCTTCCAAAGCCGGGAAGTGAAACGAGCATCTCGATCGGAGACAATAGACGATGGCACACCGTGAAGCCGTACGATCTCCTGGACGTAAAGACGTCCCAAGCTCTCCACTGAGCCCTGCTCTCTGATGGGTAAGAAGTGTGCCGACTTGGTGAGTCGGTCAACAATCACCCAAATGGAGTCGTGACCTCTGGAAGTGCGTGGAAGTCCAGTCACGAAGTCCATAGATATCCCGTCCCACTTCCACTCCGGGACCTCCAAGGGCTGTACCAAGCCTGCTGGTACCCGATGTTCTGCCTTCACCTGCTGGCAGGTGAGGCATCGTGAAACGAACTCTGCCACAGCTTTCTTCATGCCCGGCCACCAGTGCTGTCATCTGAGATCCTGGTACATCTTCGCCACTCCGGGATGCACCACCAAGGGAGAAGTGTGAAACTCTCTCAGCACCTCCTCTCGTAAAGCGACTGGTACGAAGGTACGTCCTCTGAAAAGGATGTCGTGCTCTGCTCCAAAGGAGAAGCCATCAGGCGCCTGACCTGAGGATATCAGTGCACGCCGGGTCTCACAGTCAGCGTCCCCACGCTGAGCCTCTCTGACCCGCTGTAGAAGTGGAGGAGAGACTGTGAGAGACTGAAGAAAGGCTGCTCCGTCTCTATCCACGAAGGATATCTGTAAGGAGGCTAGCTGCTCCGTCGCCTCCTCAAGTAGCTGAATGCCCATCCTCCTGCTGAGGGCATCGGCTACCACGTTCCCCTTCCCAGGAGTATAGACTATCTCAAAGTCATAGTCCTGGAGGAACTCAAGCCATCTCCGCTGTCTCAGGTTCAGGTCCTTCTGAGAGAAGATATACCTGAGACTCTGGTGGTCAGAAAAGACTGTGAAGCGCTCGCCCATCAGATAGTGCCGCCAAGTCTTCAGAGCGAAGACCACTGCTGCTAACTCCAGGTCATGAGTGGCGTATTTCTGCTCATGCGGCCTCAACTGACGTGATCCGTAGGCGATCACAGCCCGCTCCTGCATCAGGACGCACCCGAGTCCAGTCCCTGATGCATCGCAGTAAACTACGTATCCAACTCCCTCCTCAGGCAACCTCAAGATAGGTGCGCTGGTCAATCTCTGTCTCAGCTCCTGGAAGCTCTGCTGACATATGTCTGACCACACAAAGGGTTTCCCCTTCTTTGTCAAGGCTGAGAGTGGTGCCGCAACTCTGGAGAAGTCTGGCACAAATCTCTGATAGTATCCGGCTAGGCCCAAGAAGCTCCGCACCTCCGTCACGCTCCTGGGTGGCTCCCAAGCTAGCACTGCCTCGATCTTCGCGGGATCCACTGCAACTCCCGGCTCAGAGATGACGTGCCCCAAGAAATGGACCTCACGTAACCAGAACTTGCACTTTGAGAGCTTTCCATAAAGCTGGTGCTCTCGGAGTGTGTCTAGCACAACTCGCAGGTGGTAGGCATGCTCCTCCTCAGTCGTCGAGTATACCAAAATGTCGTCAATGAAGACCACGACAAATCGGTCGAGGTATGGCTGGAAGATCCTGATCATGAGGCTCATGAACACTGCTGGAGCATTGGTTACGCCGAATGGCATAACCAAGAACTCATAATGGCCATACCGACACCTGAAGGCCGTCTTCTGCACGTCCTCATCTCGAGCTCTGAGCTGATGATAGCCTGACCGGAGGTCTATCCTCGAGAACCACCGCGCTCCCTTGAGCTGATCGAAGAGGTCATCAATCCGTGGCAGCGGATACTTGTTCCTCACTGTCACCTGGTTCAGGCGACGATAGTCGACACACAGTCGCAAGCTCCCGTCCGCCTTCTTGGCGAACAATATCGGGGAAGCCCAGGGTGAAACACTGGGTCAGATAAACCCCTTTCTCTGCAAGTCCTCCAACTGTACCCGTAGCTCTCGAAGCTCACCAGGGGCCATCCGATATGCTGGAGTAGATATCGGGGCTGTCCCGGGGTACAAGTCGATGTAAAAGTCTACCTCTCTACGAGGAGGTAGCCCTGGAACGTCGTCGGGAAAGATGTCCACGTACTGGTCCACCACTGCAGGAAAAACTGGACTCCGCACGTCCACTGCTCCTAGGATGAGGCTAGCCAACTGATAAGAGATGGGCTGCACTCTCCTCCGCGGAAGTCCATCCTGTGCTACAAAGGTTCCCTTCTCGCCGGTGAAGGTAAACCTGCTCCCGTCGGTGCGAACACATCGCACCTTGCGCCTAAAACAGTCGATCTGGGCATGAACCGTGGATAGCCAATCCATGCCCAAGATGACTTCGTAAGGCCTCGACACCGCTACAAGGAGATCCCAGCCGAAGCTCTCGCCTCCTAGAGTAAGCTCACACTGCCGGCACCAGTGCGTAATCGTCGAGTCTGCTCCCGTAGGAGTCTCTAGCTGTAAGGATCGAGCCAACGGCTCAGTCGGAATCTCCGAGCTCCGAACAAGGGCAGAGGCTATGAAAGAGTGACTCGCTCCTGTGTCTATAAGTACTGCAGCAAGGGTGGAATAGACACAGATCGTACCTCGAATCATCTCTGGCATGTCGGGGTCGTAGGCCTCCACTGCCTGGAGCTGGGCCTGTCCCTGCCCGCCAGCTCCCTGTGGTCGAGGTGGCCCTCCTGGTGGTGGTGGGGGTAGAGCCTGGAAGCGTCGCCCACCACCCGCTGCTCGGCCAGCTCCTCTGCCTCGTCCGCCTCCTCCCTGCGGACCACCACAGTCGACCCTCTGCCTCTGCCTGGGTGGCCCCTCCACCGTCTGCTGCTCCTCTGGTCGGCGAGTCGGGCAGTCACGAGCCATGTGACCCTGGCCGCCACAGGAGTAGCACAGCCTGCCTCTCGGAAGGCTGGCACTCCGCTGTGTGCCCCGTACTGCTGAGCCGGTGTCCTGAGGCCGTCTGCGTGGGGGTCTGGTCTGCCTGGACCCGAGAGTCATCCGTCGGCTACCTGCTGCCGAAGACTCCGCTACCTGCCGCCCTGCGCTAGGTCTCGCCGTTGAAGAAGGCTCTGCCAGGAAGCTCTAGATCAGGAGGGCTCGCTCCAGCACTCCCGCCTGGGTCGGAATGCTGAGGGAGATCAGCGACGCCCGAATCTCCTGTCGCAAGCCCTGCTCGAAGGTCCGGGCCCGGAAGAAGGGGTCCCGTACCATGTCGGTCGAGTAGCGAGATAGGTCAGTGAACCTCGCCGCGTACTGAGCGACCGTCATGCTGCCCTGGCGCAGCTGGAGAAGCTCCTGGATGTGCACCGCTCAGAGGGTGGCCGGGACGAACTCAGAGCGGAAGAGGCTCTCGAAGTCCGTCCAGAGCAAGGATGCCTCATCGTGAACCTGGAGCATCAAGCTCCACCATCGTCCTGCCGCCGCCTGCAGGAGGCTCGCCGCGAGAATCACCATGAGATCCGCTGGTGTCCTCACTAGCCTAAAGATTTGTACCACCGCCTCTAGCCAGTCCTCGGCGGCCTGGGGGTCCGCCTCACCACGAAACCTGGGCGGTCGCTGGCTCTGAAACTCATGTAGTGCCCTGAGGCGACATGCATCATTAGCGTCTGGTACTGGTAGCATCGGTGGCTCGGCGGGTAAAGCTACCGCCGGTGCCACTGCTGGCAAAGGGCCCTGCACCGAGGCCTCGTCGCTCGGTGGGCTGCCGTCGCGCCCTACACTCGGAACCCTTGCTGGCTGTCGTCGCGGGGCCATCCTGAAAAAGAGAACAAGAGCACCACAGTCAGAACAGTATACCTGGTGAGCTGGCACAAGTAATCACAAGGAAAACTTGAGACTTTCATGAAGCAGATCAGTATACCCGGTGAGCTGACACAAGTAATCACAAAGAAAACTTGAAACACACACGCAATCAATGTTTTCATGCATTAAGTCGGAAATCAGGAGTCTGGGTCCTGGTGTACGGATACGTCGGCCGCCGCACCAACACTGGGTTCCCTGAACTGATAACCACACTCAATACACTAAACACTATTGCTTCATATAGAAAGAAAAGACGATCAGAGTCTGCGGTAGAACCGACCACCTCTGATACCAATTTTTCACGACCCGACCTCGGGGCCCGTGCCGTGACTACCCCAAGCCCACCTTCCATAGGCCAGGGGCTGGCAACTAGCACCAAGGCGTAAAATCCCGGTAAACAGGGAAGGCATTGCCTTTATAAGTAACAACCACCACAGAGTCAGCAAGCGGAAAGTAACTACCAAGTGCAGAAAAGTAAAGGGGGCCGGAATACAAGCCCAACTAAAAGTACAACTGAAAAGGTAAAGAATAGCAACTGAAGAAAAGACGGCGGCCTCGTGTCGTCCACTGGCAATCCCACCTGAAGGGTGGGTACAGATAGCCTCCAGGCTCCCCGGGTCCCACGTCCGCTCCGAGCACGTCCCGCCCAGTGGTCCGCCTCCAGGTACCGTCCTGCTCCACACCCCAACCGAGATCAGCGCTGTCCGTTGTCTGCATCCAACACAACAAGGTGCGGGCATAGCCCGTGCAGGGGTGAGTATAAACTACTCAGTAAGGACCCCGAAACCCCCGAAGGTCTCCTGAAATCCACAAAGGATATAGCACAAAGAAAGGTGCAATCACGAAGTAACATCTGACTCGACTTAGGTATATTCCCATACATATACCTATGTCCCCAATTCTAGCTCTGCTCACGAGCTCAAGAACAACTCAATCCACGCAGGAAAGCAAGACTCAAATCCACAAAGGAGAGTAAACAGTAAATCCACAAAGGATAGAGTAACATAAGATTCAGCTCAACCAGGTATACTTTTTCAGATGACGTCAAATATGATCACTGATCCATCTAAGTCGTCGGACCCACGAAGGATCGATAGGTACTAACCCCCGCAAAAGACCCACACAGGATCAGGCTCACACAGAACCTGTAGGCAATGGCTCACACAGAACCGGTAGTAAGGACCCACACAGGATCGGTAGCACTGATCCACGTAGGATCGTTGAGTGCAGTAGTCGACGCAGTCCACTGAGGATCTCTGCACAGTCATCGCCTCAGTCCACGAAGGATCTCTGCTCTGTCTTCGTCGCAGTCCACGGAGGATCTCTGCTCTGTCGTCGAAGTCACAGCCAGCGCTAGGGTTCCCGCACACAGCGAGCTCGTTTAGGAGGGTCCGCTCCACGAGCCGAGAGGCTGATACATCAACTGACACGTAGTCCGAAGTTGATGTATCCAAAAGTTCCATATCGACAACAGGATCTCAACGCAACAGACGGCGCGTCAATCGGACGCCCGGTCTGAGAGTTATTTGCATTTTCGTCCCAGGGGCCCGGTTGGTTTTTTTTAGGGCAAAACCAACCCGACCGTACTCCGCCTATATTAGATCTTTGGGAGGAGTATGCCAAAAGTTCCGTCTCACTTAGAGGAAACTACCAGAGCTGACGGTACGTCGATCGGACGTCCGTAGCTCAAGTTATGAGCGTTTCCGCTCCGAGGGCCCGGTTGGTTTCGTGTACGAACCAACCCGGCCGAACCCAAAGTCTTCCGAAACCTTGAGTGTAATATACCGAAACGACCGTATCGATCCAAGGATCGCGTAGTCGCTGACGGTTCGTCAATCGGAGGTCCCAGGCCCAAGATATGGGCAAACGACCGAAGAAGGCCCGGAAACAGGGGGTTCGGGCCCGGGCCGACCCGACCCGACCCCCCCTGGGGGTCGGCCGGACCGGGTCGACCCGGACCGACCCGGTTGGGCCGGGTCCGGTCCGGCCTGGGCGCGGCCCGGCCGACCGGACCGGCCGGCTCAACCTCGGCCGAGCGGCCAAGGTGCGCCGCGGGTTTGACCCGCGACTTAGGTGGAACACGGCCCGCGCGGGCCGCGTGTTGGGTGGCCGGACCGCGGACGCGGTCCGGCGGTTCGCCGCCGCCGCGGCTCGGCCGCAGCAGAATTTCCGGCGGCGCGCCGGGCGCCGCCGCCTCCGGTCGCCGGCGACCCGCGCCGCCGCCATCTTCCGCGGGCCGCCAGAGTTGCTCCGGTGGCCCGATTCCTCTCCCGTCTGCGCCGTTGCTCCTCCCAGGGGCCGATCTTCACTGCGGAATCAACGGATCGCCCTTGCCGCACGGTTCGTCGTCGCTTTCCAAAACCGCACACAAGAAAGATCGACGGAGGGTTGCCGGGTCTTGTTTGTTAGACCCGCACCCTCCGCGTTAGTCATAAACAACGGGAAAATGGGCTACAACAATTTTTAATCAAGATAAAAATTGTTCACTTCTTTTTCTTTTAAATGGCAATTCAATTTTAATTAATTGAAAATATTCATGCCGGTTCTTTTATTCAAAAAGAAATAAAAACACGGGAAGGAATCATCAAGAAAATAAACCCCTACCTTGTCGTCGTCGTCGGATGAGAGGACGTCGCGGATTTGGTGATCGTCGCGGAAGAGACGCTCGTCACACCGCGGGAAGGACTCGCACCGACGATCTCCAGATCAAGATCAAACGGATTTAATTAATTTAAATCCGTTGATATCGAATTATAAAAAGGGAGAATTTAGAAGATTCGATTCTCACCTTTAACCGCCGATCGTAGGTTCGCCGCGGAAGAAGAAGCGCCGAAGAAGAAGAAGAGGGTCGCGGAAAAAGTTTGTCGACGTCGCGGATCATGGTGTGCATCGTCGAATTTTGGTTCCGGCGTTCTTCGCGTTCTTCGCGTTCTTTGCGTTCTTCGCGTTCTTTGCGGGGAGGGTGGAGGCCCAGAGAATAAAGAGTAATCCTCCAAAATAGACACGTTGGTCTATTTTATTATTTCGCCAACAAACGCAAAAGCGTAAGTAACGACCCATCAGTTCGTTGAATTAATTAAACGAACTAAACAGCCCATTTAATTCACGAAATAAACCGCTCAATTAAATGGTCTGTTAAGAATTTAAGAAAACGCGTCGGTTGACTTTTCAGTTACTTTGACGGGTTTTCGCGGGTGCGTTACTTAGCGGAAGAAACGGCGGGGCTCGTGCGGGCCCCACCTCACAAATATCCTAACAAGGGGTAGGATATTTCCGGATAGCACCCTATCCGCTTTAACTCAGTTCAAGCGGCTTCCAAGTGACTTCCAAGCGGCTTAAGTGAAATAAAATAAAGTTGTCGCACGACCTTTATTTTATTTCTGACTTAAATCCCAAAAATTTAAAAACCACGGTTGAGCAAACGAAACTCCGGAAGAGGCGTTTCTAAGCAAATACCGGCGCTGCGATTTCATCGGTGCCCTCAGAATTCGATTCCGGGCACCGGTTCAAAAGATAGAAAAACCCGCTCGTCCGTTCACTAAACGTACCCGAGCCAAACTTCGGAAAATGATTCCGGGCACACCGGGCCTCGGAATCAGGTGCCGTCTGAAGCTGCGCTCTTGTAAAATTCCAAAGAAAATTAAGAAAAAATTTCCTTGAAATTTGCGGGTCTTTACAAAGTTAGCCTTGACACATGCTAAAGTCATGTTTTATGTTTCTTCCACATTATTATGACTCCATGTTTATATTATTCTATGTTTATATGTTATTATTCCATATGTTACATGCCTTTTTGTATCATTATGTCATGCCCTCTATCCCATGTGCTAATGATTTGTTCTTATGGTTATTCCCTTAATAGGATATTTAGCTCATTCCTTTGTTCATGTGTTCCCCAGGGTACCCTATGGAGATGTTTGGGCAAACTGGAAGTTAGGAGATCTATTTGAATATTAAATAATGAAATGTTTTATTTAGTTACATGTTTTCAGTTTTATGTACCTAGTCTTCCAAGACACTAGACTTTATGATCCTTGACTTGTACTCTGATGAATATTTATGCTTAAAATCATGTAATGTTATAAGCAAAAGGATAGGGTTACTATATTTCCAGTTCACAACTCCTATGTTGAGATAAAATAGATATCCTTATTGTGAATTCAGATCATTTTGATATGCCTAAAAGCTGGCATCTGTATATCCTTGAATGAATATATCTTTACCTCCTCCATATATGAGGAGTATATCCTTAGTTATCATTAGACACTTAAGGATAGCCATAACAATAGTCCAATACTATTCACATGGATCGTCATGATATATTTATACCGGGCTCAAAGCATATAAAACATAAAACCTAATATGTAACATGAGATTCATGATATATCTTATCATAAATGTTTATGGGATCTTACTCATTCTCTCTCTTCCCTCTCATGTCTGAGGACACATTTTCTTAGAATGATGTGTACCATTGGACATTGGAATATATCCCCAATTAGATTGTTCCATACTGAATGTATTTGGTATCTATTCAATGTATTTACTTTGAATTATACCAAGGATCCTCTTAGATCCATCATTCATGAACGTGATCTCTAGAATATAGGGTGCTTCACCTAAGTACTTCCTGGAGAAGAAATTTCTCAACCAAAACTTAACCAATTAATAGGCTGGAATTTTGTTTCTAATTAATAATATTTCATCAGTATATACTACTATAAAAATGAACATACTCCCACTAAACCACTTGTAAACTCATGGATCATATTCATTATTAATAAAACCAAATTCTTTTATAGCTTCATCAAACTGAAAGTTCTGTAACCTGGATGTTTTCTTTAATCCATAAATAGATCCCTTCAACTTTTATAACTTTTTGGAATTTCCTAGAGTCACAAAAACTTTTGGATGTGTCATATACACATCGTCTTGAAGGTTCTCATTATGAAAGGATGTTTTGACATCCATCTTCCAAATCTCATGGTTATAGTAAGCTATTATGACTTGAAACATTCCAATGGATAGAAATTGGGTAAAATATTTTTTTACAGCTTATTCCTTAACGTTATCTAAACCCTTTATCCACTATAAATTATTTATATATATTTTATTTAGCTTTCATGTATAGGTCTCTCTTGAATACCTATTTACACCCGATGGGTTTTACATCAACTGGTGGATCGACCAGAACCGAAATTTGGTTTTGATAGATAGTATCCATCTTAGAATTCATGGGTTATTTCTATCTTAAAGATTCTGATATCTCTATTTAATCCTTTGAGGTGAGTAGTTCATTATTGTTAATAAATAACGTTTCACTAACATTGATGAATAAAAAACCATATCTTTCTAGTTCTCTAACCTCTCTAGTGCTCCTACACAGTACATTTGTTTCAGGAATAACTTCTTCCTCAGGGTCCTATGGATGTTTTTCCTGTATCGACTCTTATGTATCTTGAGCATCAAATTAATCAAATTAAATCTTTCTCCCACTATAATTCTTGAGTAAGTTATCTTATTTAAGAAAGATGACATGCCTTGTGATAATTACATTGATTTCTGAAGGGTTGTATAGATAATATCCCCTTATTTTCACAGGATACCCTATAAAGATAAACTTCTTCCCCTAGGTGACAGTTTGTTACTTGAGCTAGCCTTAACAAAAAAATCACACCTTATGCACAAACATGTGAAAAACGAGTTTCTTTCCACTCCATAACTCAAAGGGAATACCATTTTATGCATTAGTTAGTACTCAATTTAGTCTGTATGTTATTGTGTGTAATACATATCCCCAAAAGGATAATTAAATACATGCGTGAATCATCATCATCCTTACCATATCCAGTAAGGTAAAATTCCTCCTTTCATTAAAACCATTCCACTATGATATATAAGGTAGAGTGAGTTGAAATAAAATCCCCTAATCCCATAGAATTTTGATAAACTCTTTGCTAATATATTCACTACAACAATGTGATCAAATCTTGTTTAACTTCTTACCAAATAGATTCTAAACTTCATTATTGAATTTCTTTCACTTCTAAAAATATTCTTGTAACACCCCATGTTTTTATAAAAATAAATAGAAATTCATGGAACTTTTTTTTATGTAGATATTTTTAATTATCCTTTAAAAAATAACTTTTCTACTTCTATGTTTGGAATTTCAAGAAACTGTCATCTATAATTGTATTCAGTATGTTATTTGGAGTCTCTTGAAACCAACTTGTTTTTTTGGTGAATAGTAACACACCCTTATGAATAGTAATATGAATAGTGATATGACCCAAAAGAATATTAAATTTTATTATTATTTTATTTTATTAAGGCTTTAAGATAATAACATCTAGGTTAATTTTTCTTCATGATATAGAAGTAGTTATAGAATTAGAAATTGTTAATTTTTGAATTAAGTATGATGTTATTTAAAAATTAAATTATTAATATTTAGAAAATTATTTTCAATAAATGGAATTCAATTTTCAATTCTACATGTCGAAAAATGGTTGGGCTAAATTTTTGGTATTTTTCTGAAACTCTTGAATTTTCGGTGAATATTGAAATACGATAAAATACCGTATAATCAATTTATCAGTTAAAATGCACTATTTATGACATCATAAGTGATTCAAGGCCACTTGGTTAAAACTCTCATGAAATTATTACTATTTAGGGCCACTTTCATTGATATTATTCATAGTATTGATAAAAATATAATAATAATGATTAAGATAATCTAAAATACCTCCCCTCCTCCACTATAAATACCACCCTCATTCCCCTCTTCCTCCCACACCTCTAAAGCATTGATCCATGCCTAAGTTATGCCCAATACTCCTCCCATGGCTCTTCCCCACGTCCTAGAGCTGCTGGTCTCACCAAAAGACCAAAATCAAAGCCCTTAAGAAGGATCTCATGGAGAAGAGATCAAGAGGTAAACAACCTCTTTTATTTTCTTTCATTTCATTCATTTTATGCTATTCTCTTACATTACCTTTGTCCTATGTTGGGATATTTCATTAAATATTCCCCCTTACTGTCCATATTATTTATGAATGATTAGATATTTCATTCCTCTAATAAAACTTTTTTTATGATATTTTAAGAGACGCCTTTAGGCTGCCGAATTTTTGTTAGTGATTTCACAATTATTCTTTTATTTTGAGTTCTTTCCTTATTATTCCTTCATATCTCCTTATCCAAGTGGCATGAAATCTCCAGAATCATTTATATTATGGATTCTATAATGTTTATGGAAAATTACTCATCGTTATTCTTCTCCTCTCCCACTTATTTAAGGAATAAAAGCATTGTCCGTGATGTGTCAAATTACCGACATCGTGGACGATGTGATTTAGATTTTCATTAATTCTTTCAATTCTGGTCATGAAACCATTTATATGGTTGAACCAGGATATAATATATGTTTTATGACTCATCCATAGTTCTGGAATTATTTTGTACTCATGGTTCTAATTTATAAGATAAAATGAGGTTGATATTATCAAAGAACCACTAAATGATCCAAATGAACATCATTAATGTTAAACATATGATTCATCCTCATATAAAACATCAAAGTGATAAATGATATAAATTTTGGTACTATAAATATATAAATACCTTTCCATTCCAATTATATAATTTTACTTCAAATGGACAAGAAAAATTCATCATGAACCGAACATCAAAATCAGAAAAGAACTCACCCAAAACAATGCAAGGAACAAAATACTAACAATTAAGGGTGAAATAATGTTATGAAATGATCATATAAGATGTTATAAACATGAAAATGTTTCTTTAAATTATTAATAACACTATTTTAACCATTATAACGGAGTATTAAACAAGTTGGATGTAAGATAAACCCGAGGTAAGGGAATTCTTTACCCGATTTCCATTCTTTGAGTTAACCATCCACTTCATTATTTATGTGCTATTTAAATTGCTTGTGTGATGGGTTATGTTTATATTATGTTTCATTATGTGTATTTATATTATATATACATACTCTATCCACTCTATTAAGTCTCTCTTCAATGGTATGATATTTATAAGGGGTTTTTCTTTAAAAATCCTCATTTTAAATTCGGTTTTACGAAATTCCAATGTAATGTTTTTATGGAATTATTCATGTTTTATGATTATGTTTTGGTTACTAGGAATTATTTATGATGAAGGGTGGGACCTATATCTACCTCCAATGCATTGGTTATTAGTAAGTTGGAGGTCTTCCATATGGTTACTCCAAGTGTAACTACAGTGGTTACACAAAGTAAGGTAGCCGTGAAGGTTACAAATTATAAGGTAGCCAGGAATGGTTACAAGATTATGTAAGTAATGCCCCAAGATACCGTTATGATTATATTTATGTTCACATATTTGTTTTTATTTTGTGTAAATATCATGTTACGTGAAGTAAGTATATATATGGGTGATAATCATTTCTTTTGAAAATGTTTTCATACATTATGAGTATTCATGGACAAATGTGCTTTTACTACTTTTTCATCCCTTACAGGGATTTTGTGATCATCCCATGTTTTTAAATGATTTTAACAGGTTAATGGATGTGTAAGACAATGAAAGAAGCCATATTAAATGTTGAATAATTTTCAAGGAGTCTTGTTTTAAGTTTTAAAGTTTTATATTTTAAAAAAAAATGGAAACTATTTTTATGGTATCCACTCTGTAAAATGTGTAATGTTATGAATGTATTGTCCTAATTACCTAAAGATATAAATGTGAAAAGATCCTCAATGAATATGTAAGTGTTTTCTTGACTAAATTCAAGATTATGTATGCAATAGGGTCGGGTCCTTATAGTTGGTATCAGAGGATGATTTATATATCTTCAGGGGTTAGTGTGATGTTAATAGAATACCATAAATGATTTCCACTCTATGTTTAATTTGAAATGTTTTAGCATTTAAAGATTACCATGTTGCTTCATCTAAGACATTTTTGTTCAGAATGGGTGTCTGCAGAAGGAACAGGGATGCTGAAGAGGAGAGGCACCGACAGAATTACATCCTTCCAGAACTACAGCCTGGAATGGTAGGGATTGGAACTGAGAAGTTTGTGACAGTAATGGATCAGCTAACACCGACAATAAATAGGGGAGGAATCCATGCAAGAGAACCAATAGAGGTACCACAAAGAAACATGATATCAGTGGAACATTTTATGGGACAACATTCTCCTGCATTCAATGGATCTTCTGACCCAGTAGCAGCTGAAGGATGAATCAAAGCCCTTGAAAAGATATTTGATGTTATGGGATGTTCAGAAAATCAAAAGGTAAGTCTTAACATTTATCATTTTGAAGGAGAAGTTGATCAGTGGTGGTCAATGTTAAGTATTATCATGGGTAGAGAGGATTTTGATGCCTTAGAGTGGGATGAATTTAAAAGTCTTTTCCTTGAAAAATATTTTCCCAAGCTGGTGCGACTTAGAATGGAGAAGAAATTACTTGAATTGAAATAGAAGGAGGATGATTCAGTGGCTGTGTATGAAGCAAACTTCACCCGAATGGCGAGGTATTCCCTAGATCTTATTCTGGATCTTGATAGTAAAATCAACCGCTTTTACTCAAGACTGAAGCCAAGGTATCGATGGGCGTTGGCCTCCCATGAATTCAAAAGTTATGAGAAACTTGTCCGACGTGCAGAGAGGGTAGAGATGGAGTTTTCTGATGATCATGTGCATTTTGGAAACAAAGGGAAGAAGAGGTCCAGTTGGCAAGAAATGGGTATGAATCAACCCAAGAGATATGATGGTAAGAAAATCTAGTTTCCAGTTTGTGAAAAGTGTGGCAAGAAGCACCATGGGAAATTTCTTATCAAAACTGGGAAGTGTTTTAAATGTGGTAAGTTTGGACATATGGCCCAAGATTGCAATGAAAATGATCCTAAAAATAATCCAGATAAGAAAACTATAAAGTGTTTTAAATGTGGTGAGATGGGTCATTATTCAAATGCCTACCCAAATAGATATCCTAATGATGCAAAGAATCCAGACTATAAGCAGAAAGGTGTAGTGAGATCCTTTGTGACTACGTCATCAGATGTCGGGCCATCCAACAAGGTTGTATCAGGTGCTTTGTTTGTTCACTCAGATTTTGGTATTGTTTTGTTAGATATGGGTTCTACAAATTCCTTCATCTCTGAGAAATTTTCCTGTGAATTGGAAATATCACCTCAACAAATGATACCCAAACTTGTTGTTAAAACACCAAGGGGAAATGTTTTAGAAAATAGGAATTATAAGAAACATTCTATTGTGGACTATGGAAAGACATTACCTGGAAACCTTTTTGTTTTACCCTTAGTCGAGTTTGATGTTATTCTGGGGATGGACCGGCTTTCTGGTTATCATGCTAAGATTGACTATAGAGCTAAAGAAGTTGTTTTTCAGAAAGAGTTTCAGTTTGTATACAAGAATGAACCCATGCAATTGATAACATTTCAGGAAGCTGAGAAACTATTGAAAGATGGAAATGAAAGTTATCTTCCTCGTATTGTTGAAAACAGCGGAACTGTTCAGATTAATGATATTCCAGTGGTAAATGAATAAATTGATGTTTTTCTTGATTTGTTACCCGGTGTCATACCTGATCAAGAAGTCGAATTCACAATTGACTTAGTTCCTGATGCTAAACCAATTTCAAAACCCCCTTATCGTATGGATCCAATAGAACTTCTTGAATTGAAAAATCAGTTACAGGATTTTCTTGACAAAGGATTTATTCATCCTAACACTTCACCATGGGGATCCCCTGTTTTGTTTGATAAAAAGAAATATGGTTCCCTGAGACTCTGCATTGATTATAGAGCTTTGAATAACATCACAATTAAAAACAAGTATCGTTTTCCTCATATCGGTGACTTGTTTGACTAGATCCATGGAGCTCAATACTTTTCCAAGATTTACTTGAGATCCGGACACCATCAATTGATGGTGAAAGATGATGACATCCCGAAAATAGCCTTTCGTACTAGATATGGGCATTTTGAATTTGTTGTTATGCCGTTTGGATTAACTAATGAACCTGCTGTATTCATGAATCTTATGAATAGAGTATTTCATGAGTTCTTAGATACGTTTTTGGTTGTATTTATTAATGAAATTCTGGTATTTTCTAAAAATAAAGAGGATCATGCCAAACATCTAAGGGTTGTTTTTGAAAACATTAAAAGAAAAGAAATTGTATGGAAAATCCATCAAGTGTGATTTTTGGTTGCAACAGATTTCTTTTCATGGGATCATTGTAAATAAGGATGGAATAACAGTTGATCCTGCCAAAACAAAAGTAATTGATGAATGGCCAAGACCCACAAATGTAACAAAGATTCGTAGTTTTTTGGGCTTAGAAAGTTATTACAGACGGTTTGTTAATAACTTTGCACGGTTATCTTTCCCGATAACTTAGATAACACGGAAAGGGGTTAAATTTGTTTGGACGGAGGAATGTGATGTTTGTTTTCAGGAACTGGATAAGTGATTGGTGAATGCTCCAGTTTTGGCCTTACCTTCCCGAAATGATGAGTTTGTCATCTATAGTGATGCTTCTTTGAAGGGACTTGGTTGTGTTTTGATGCATAATGATCATGTAATTTCATATGCTTCAAGACAAATTAAAAAACATGAGCTAAATTATCCCACAAAAGATTTGGAATTGGCGGTTGTGGTTTTTGCTTTGAAAATTTGGAGGCATCATTTATACGGGACCAAATGTCAAATATATACTGACCATAAAAGTCTAAAGTATATATTCACTTAGAAGGAATTAAACATGAGGCAGAGAAGATGGATTGAACTGATAAAGGATTATGACTGCACGATCAATTACCATCCTGGGAAAGCAAATAATGTAGAGGATGCCATAAGTCAGAAACATCATGCATCACTAACCGTGTTATGTTTGGAACATGATCCCTTGATTAATGGTTTTATGAATTTTCAGTTAGAAGTTGTTGGTGCATGGAATACATCTGTTTTGTTTCAGGTTTTAGTGCAGTCTTCGTTGACAGAAATAATTAAGAGAGCGCAGAAGAAAGATTGTGAGATACAGAAAAAGGTAGAATTGGTTAAAATGGGTAAGTTTATAGAATTTATTTTTGATAAATATTAAGTTTTGAGATTTGGAAAAAGGTTGTGTGTGCCTAGTGATTCTCAGTTGATGAAATTTTTGTTGTGTGAAGCTCACAGTTCTCCATTTTCTGCTCATCCTGGCAGTACTAAGATGTATAGAGACTTTTGAAAGTATTATAGGTGGGATGGAATGAAAAGAGATATTGCTGATTTTACCATGAAATGTTTAATGTGTCAACAGGTTAAAGCAGAGCGGCAGTTACCAAAGGGGATTTTTCAGCCTTTAATAGTGCCAGAGTGGAAATGGGAGAATGTATCCATGGACTTTGTGGTGGGACAACAAAAGTCTTCTTGAGGTAACAATGTGATTTGGGTTATTGTCGATCGGCTAACAAAGTCTACACATTTTCATTCTATTCAAGATACGATGACTTTGGATCAGCTTTCTCGATTGTACCACAAGGAGATTGTCAGGTTACATTGAGTTCCTATTTCCATTCTATCTGACCGAGATCCCAAGTTCACTTATAACTTTTGTAAGGGACATCAGATGTCATTGATCACAGAGTTAAATTTCAGCACAGATTTTCATCCTCAATCAAATGGGCAGTTAGAATGAACGATTCAAACTTTGGAGGATATACTTCGAGCTTGTTCAATGGAATACCAGGGAAGTTGGGATCATTATCTTTCTTTAGTTGAGTTTTCTTATAATAATAGTTTTCATTCCAGTATTTAGATGGCACCTTTTGAGGCCTTGTATGGAAAGTAGTGTTGGACTCCAGCATTTTGGGATGAAGTCGGTGAAAGAAAGTTGATGGGGCCAGAATTAGTACAGGAAGTGGCTGAAAAGTGGGGATGATCCAGGAGCACATGAGAACAGCTCAGAGTAGGAAGAAAAGTTATTTAGATAACAGAAGGAAAGACTTCTCTTTCAAGGTAGGTGACCATGTTTTCCTTAAAATCTCTCCCTGGAAAAGTGTGATGTGTTTCGGTAAAAAAAAGGAAGCTAAGTCCACGGTCCATCGGTCTTTTTGAAATCTTGGAGAAAGTTGGAACTGTTGCATACCGCGTAGCTTTGCCTCCGAGTTTGTTTCATGTACACAATGTTTTTCATGTTTATATGTTGAGACAGTATGTGCCAGATTCATCACATGTCTTGAGCCCAGAAGCAGTTCAGCTGGAAAAGAACCTTTCTTATGAAGAGAAACCAGTTCAGATTCTTAATCGAAGGGAACATTTTTTGCGAAATAAGGTAAACCACCAGGTAAAGGTTTTGTGGAGAAACCACATGGTTGAAGAAGGAACATGGCAGTCAGAAAATGCTATGAGGTAAAAATACCCTCAGTTGTTTAATAAGTAAATAAAATTGCGAGGATGTAATTTCAAGAAGGTGGGGATAATGTAACACCCCATGTTTTTTGAAAACTAAATAGAAATGCATGGAACTTTGTTTTAAGTATATATTTTTAATTATCCTTTAATACATAACTTTTCTACTTATATGTTTTGAATTTTAAAAAACTACCATCTATAATTGTGTTCAGTATGTTATTTGGAGTCTATTGGAACCAACATGTTTTTTTGGTGATTAGTAACATACCCTTATGAATAGTAATATGAATAGTGATATGACCCAAATGAATAATAAATTTTATTATTATTTTATTTTATTAAGGCTTTAAGATAATAGCATCTAGGTTAATTTTTTCTTCGTGATATAGAAGTAGTTATAGAATTAGAATTGTTAATTTTTGAATTAAGTATTATTTTATTTAAAAATTAAATTAGTAATATTTAGAAAATTCATTTCAAAAAATAGACATCATTTTTTAATTCTATACATCAAAAAATGATTGGGGTAATTTTTATTTTATTTTTGAAACTCTTGAATTTTTGGTGAATAGTGAAATACGATAAAATACTGTATAATAAATTTATCAGTAAAAATGAACTATTTATGACATCATAAGTGATGCAAGGCCACTTGGTTCGAACTCTCATAATATTATTACTATTTAGGGCCACTTTCATTGAGAGTTTTCGTAGTCTTGATAAAAATATTATAATAATGATTAAAATAATCTAAAATACTTCCCCTCCTCCACTATAAATACCACCCTCAATCCCCTCTTCCTCCCACACCTCTCAATCCTTGAGCCCTGCCTATGTTCTGCCCAATACTCATCCCAAGTCTCTTCCCCACTTCCTAGAGCTGCTGGACTCACCAAAAGACCAAAAGAAAAGCCCGTAAGAAGGATCTCAAGGAGAAGAGATCAAGAGGTAAACAACCTCTTATTTTCTTTCTTTTTTTTCATTTTAGGCTATTCTCTTCCATTCCATTTGGCTTGTGATGGGATAATTCATTAAATATTCCCCCTAACTGTAAATATTATGTATGAATTATGAGATATTTCATTCCTCTCATCACACTTTTTTTTTGAAATTTTAAGAGACGTCGTTAGGCTGCCGAATTTTTGTAAGCAATTTCACAATTATTTTTTTATTTTGAGTTCCTTCCTTATTATTTCTTCATGTATCCTTATCCAAGAGGTATTAAATCTCCAGAATCCTGTATATTCTGGATATTATCATGATTATGGAAAATTTTTCATCGTTATTCTTCTCCTCTCCCACTTACTTAAGGAATAAAAGCATTGTCTGTGATGTGTCGAATTACCGACATCGTGGACGATGTGATTTCAATTTTCATTAATTATTTCAAGTCTAGTAATGAAACCATTTATATGGTTGGTCCAGGTTCTAATATATGTTTTATGACTCATCCATGGTTCTGGAATTATTTTTTACTCATGGTTCTAATTTATAAGATAAAATGTGGTTGATATTATCAAAAGAACCACTAAATGATCCAAACGAACATCATTAATGTTTTCACTTATGATTCATCCTCATATAAAACATAAAAGTGATAAATTGTATAAATTGTGGTACTGTAAATATATAAATACCTTTCCATTCTAATTATATATTTTCACTTCCAATCGACAAGAACGATTCATCATGAACCGAACATGAAAATCAGAAAAAAAAACTCACCCAAAACAATGCAAGGAACAAAATACAAACAATTAAAGGGTGAAATAAAGTTATGAAATGATCATATAAGATATTATAAACATTAAAATGTTTCTGTAAAATATTAATAACACTCTTTTAACCATTATACAGGAGGTTTAAACAAGTTTGAAGTAAGACAAACCCGAGGTAAGGGAATTCTTAACCCGATTTTCATTCTTTGGGTTAACCTTCCACTTCATTATTTATGTGCTATTTAAATTGTTTGTGTGATGGGTTATGTTTATATTATGTTTTATTATGTGTATTTATGTTATGTATACATACTCCATACACTCTATTAAGTCTATCTTCAATTGTATGATATTTATAAGGGGCTTTTCTTTAAAAATCCTCTTTTTAAATTCGGTTTTTCGAAAATCCAAAGTAATGTTTTTATGGAATTATTCATGTGTTATGATTCTGTTTTGGTTCTTGGGAATTGTTTATGATGAAGTGTGGGACATATATCTACATCCAATGCACTAGGTATGAGTATGTTGGAGATCGTCTGTAGGATTACTCCAATTGTAACTGCGATGGTTACACAAAGTATGGTAGCCGTGATGGTTACAAATTATAATGTAGCCAGGAATGGTTACAAGATTATGTAAGTAATGCCCCAAGATACCGTTATGATTATATTTATGTTTTCATGTTTGTCTGGATATTCTGTAAATCTCATGTTACACGAAGTAAGTATATATGGGTGATAAGCATGTATTTTGAAAATGTTTTCATATGTTATGAGTATTCATGGACTAATGTGCTCTTTCCTCATTTTTCATCCCTTACTGAGCTTTTTTACTCATCCCAAGTTTTTAAATTAGGTTCACATGTTAATGGATGTGTAAGACAAGGAATGAATCCAAATTAAATGTTGAAGAATTTTCAAGGAGACTTTTTTTATGTTTTAATGTTTTATATTTTGAAAAATAAAATGTAAACTATTTTTTGGTATCCACTCTGTAAAATGTGTAAAGTTATGAATGTATTGTCCTAATTACCTAAATATATAAACATGAAAAGATCCTAAATGTAAAAAGGAAGTGTTTTCTTGAATAAATTCAAGATTATTTATGTAAGAAGGTCGGGTCCGGATAATTCATACTTATACCTCATTAAGTAAATATAACAATACCTACTCAATCCATAGGTAAAAGTAATAATGTATGAGAATCCACCTCTAACTTCTACTTGAAAAGGTGTACACACATCATTATGTACCAATTCTAGAAGACATGTGGCCCTTTCACCTTGATCACTAAATGGTGTTTAGATCATATTTTCTTGTAAACAATCATAAAATATTTCAAGTGGTTTAAGTATAAAATATTCTAAATAACCTTCTTAATAGAGCTTTTTCAAACACTTCTCATTTATGTAACCAATCCAGTGATTCCAAAATTACGTGTTAATTGAGACGTGTGATTTTTATTCATTATCAATTTCAAATAAGTTATTTTCATTATTTAAAACATAAATACAATTATTTAATTGTTCCATACCATAAAATATGCTATCTTTATAAAAGAAACTACTATTATTTACAAAACTGAAAAAAAAATCCATCTATGTTTAAACAATATATAGAAATGATATTATTAGTAATTATAGGAACATAATAACAGTTATTTAAAAACTAAATCAATCATGTTGGAAATTCATGGTGTTAGTCTTTAATGGCTAAAGCATCCAGCCTCACTCTATTGGAAGCTCATAGATCTACCTCTCCTCTAGAAACCTTCTTAAGAACCACATGAAATATCTAATACCCAAATTACTGATATAAAAATATTACACTTGATAACAAATTCACTTGATGCTTCCCCTTGATTCTTTGTCTAGGTGTAGTTCCTCTTCCAGTGGACTTACTTTCCACATGAAAAAACACACCACATTATATTTCTTTTCTTGCCTCTTGATCTTCTTCTTTTTGGAAGGACAATGCTCTAAAGCCTTAGACTTGGAATGAGTCTTCAGACCATTCACCTTGTTCTTCCTATTCTTATCTATTATAAGGACCATGGGTTTTTCATGCCCCATGTATTTATTAACATGGAAAATAAGATTAAGAAGTTCTGAAAGAGTCTTCTAGCTATTACTCATATTATAATTTATAATAAAATTTGAGAAGGTTTTAGGTAGTGAGGAAATAATGAGAACTGTGCAAAACTCATTAGGGATATTAAAACCCATGATTTCTAAGAATTATATTTAGCCAATCATCTTGACTACATGATCCCCAACTTGCACCAAATCTCTATGATTTCACATGAATAGTGCACTGGAGATCTCATATATCTCATGTATCCCTATTTCATAATAAAAATTATGAAGGTGAGAATGATTTTATATACATAAATATCCTCATATTGCTTTAGAGTCTCACTGTACATAGAGGATATCATGAAACATTGGACATCCATTTCGTCAGCAACATGTTTCAAGTAGAGAGATACTTGTTCCTCACTAGACTCTTTGGTAAATGGCTCAGGAAGTAGGGTTTCTAGTATGTATAATTTCCTTTCATAGTGTAGTATAACATGTAAGTGCCTATACCATTCCTAGAAATTCATACCAATGTAATATTTTAGTTTAGAGGTTTTTTCCATTTGAATAAAAGCCCATTTTACCTTATCACATGCCTTGATAATATTAAGTAAACTTTACTTAAGTGATTAACTATGTATGATAAATTTTACAAATAATAAAGTTTTATTTTATTTCATCTTGAATGCTTGTTGATTCATTTATTAAGTTATCACGTAACATACACAAACATAAATATTCAACCATGAAACTAATATAAATAAAATATAAGTGGCATGATCATGATATTATCTAATGGTCAGTTTATCTAGTAAATAATAAACTAAAACTTTATCCTAGGGGTAAAACACCTTGAATCATTGTAGAGACCCGAAGCATGACGTACATAGACATTACATTACTTTTTCGGAATACTTAGTACATAACAAAAACAGACATACAAGGACCGTAATAGTTTAGTGTCTTTGGAAACTCGGAATAAAATCTTCTAATTGTGGTGAAAGATCTTCAACATCTCCCAATAAAGATCTTACCATTTTTTCTCTTACCTAAAACCTTGCTTTATATCCTGGGGAAAAGAAAACATAAAGGGTGAGCTCAAATGCTCAGTAAGGGTAAACAAAAGAAATATCAATCACATCATATTCATAAGAACATAACATTTTGGAAATCTTAACCTGCAAAAGAGATCATAATATCATAACATGGGATAAATCGTAGTAGTGAAATGTAATCCCAATAATCATAACATAAAACATGAAACTTTGTGGAATACACACATAATCATAGATAATCATTTCTTATTAGTCAAGACTCATTTCCAAGACTATCTTAGTGGACCAAGTCCATTTCTGAACCGAGTTCATTCCTCGTTTCAGTCATATTTCACTAAACCGATTTAACCTGCCGTTCCAGCCATTTCTATCTCATGAGATATAAAATCTTTACCCAATGAATTGGAGGGAGATATAGGTCCCACCCATCTCATAATTATACCATTATTATGTGTTCCAAAAAATCATAAACCATACATCATAGCATAACCCATGTAATAAAAATGGGAATCCTAAACATCGTGACATCATAAAACAATTCATATAAGATAAAGGAATTCATAAAAATAATTCCATCACAACATAATCAAATCAATGCACTAATAGGGATAAAAATATAACCCTTTATTATCTTATATGGAAAATAATTTTGATAAAGCACTTGAACTCCATTCTTGAGGAAAATATCCTTTCTACTTCAAAAACATTTTCCTTTCTTAACATGTCATACAATTTTAAACTAAAATAAGTTGATTAAAAATAAACTTGAAAACGTGTAAATTGCGTTTCTTGGAAATAATGTTTTAAAAATCCATTCATGCCGTATAAGTTAAAAAAACATTCTTTTCGTACTTTTGTCGGAAAAGTCAAAAAGTACCTCGTACGAAAAACGACAAAAGATTCCTTTCATATCTTTTACTAAAAACTCACCGAAGGGTAAAATTGGATTTAAACAATTGTAGGTGGATGGAAATAATATTACATATTGGGGAAACATGGATGTGGATGATAAAATACACCCCAGTAAATACCAAAGTATAAATAATCTCAGATAAAATGAGATTGTGATATTTTCCCTTATCTTAGGTCCGATTTGCTTCGTAAGTGTCCTAACCTCCTGTATAATGATTTAAATAATGTAATTGACTTATTATAGAATCATACTTATTTTTATGATATCATATATGGTCATATTCTTATCTTATTATTAGTAATATTTCATTACTACTTGTTATTCGGTTGTTTATTAATTTTTTGTTCTTATGCGTGTTTGTCGAATAAATTCTTATTCTTATCTTTAGGTTATAGATACCTCATTTCCAGAATTGTATTAGTGTAATATATATCATATTCATTCATTCAATTCATTTATATAATCATTATTCAATGAAGATCATGTAGAATGAATCGCATCACATCGTGGAGACGGTATTCCGTACTTATGCACGAGCGATGATCTCATTCCCATGATCGTGGAATTGTATTGGAGTGTATGTATACTATTTAATAATAAATACCACTTAAAAATAATCATATATATTCATTACTTTCACCCTTATACCCATCCAAGTAAGGTGGTGGCGGAAAATAGATGACACCACGACATGGAGACGGTATTCCGTACGTACGTACGCACGATGATTTCGTTTTCCGTAGGATGGAT
Organism: Viscum album; assembly: GCA_963277665.1. Classification (NCBI taxonomy): domain Eukaryota; kingdom Viridiplantae; phylum Streptophyta; class Magnoliopsida; order Santalales; family Viscaceae; genus Viscum; species Viscum album. The sequence continues at coordinate 1,416,535,110 of OY728127.1, forward strand.
AAGAGGTGAAATATGGTTGTTTCATATTTATAATAACATATCAGTATATGAGTGATACTGATGTTATTACCTCATAACGAAACAACTAAAGAAGAAGATGTAGAAGAAAGAATTTGGAAAGGATTAGTAATGGATATTACCTCTTTTTGACGCGCCTCTTCTTAACCTCCTATTAGGGCACTAGGGTTGGTCTTTGAAGAAGAGAAGAACCTCTAGAATGATTCTAGGAAAGTGGGTAAGTGAAATGGTTAGGGTTTGGCCGATATTAAAGGCTTAAATTGGTGTGAGGAGGAGAGGGAGGAGGTGCCCTTTTATAAGGGAGGAGAGGGGCTCCTTTGGGAAAACTAAAAATATTATTTTATTATAAAGTCAAGTTCGGTATTAAATAGCTCCAAATTGATTTATTTCGAAGCTAAGGTGGGGATGGGTCGAAAGTCTCTCATAAAATAGAATTTAGACGAATTTAGGGTCCTATTTTAACCTTATCATTTAGATTTAACATTAAGTTAAACAATTTTACTTTTACCGTGTCTTCTTGTGTTCGTATACTATAAGGTTAATATACTTACTATAAGAAGCCAAACGAACCCCAAGTTGTTTATAATTAATATATATACCCTTATCTAATTCATTTGGCCGAACCTTAGATTTTTAGGAATAAAATAACAATTAATAATATAATATTTGTTTTAAAAACTATTTTATGTCAATTTTGACACTATTTAGTAATTTATTTTTGTGAAAATCATAACAGAATGTTTAGTTCGAAAAAAGTTAATTAAATTAATACTAACATGTCATATTAACCTATAAAATTAGTTTAATTCATAAAAAGTCTTAAATTACATTTATTTGGGTATTTATAACATAATATATGTCAATATTATATTAATAAGACAATTACTGCATCATCTTTGTGTCATAATAAATGATAATTATTTAATCCCTAAAAATTCTAAATAAATTACTATGATTTATATAATTTTATTAGGTTTCTTGAGACTGTTCATGTTCGAAGTTTCATGAAGTTTATCACTAAATTAAAATTATCATACTTATAATATTTAAGAAAGTGACATGTTGTCACATTCTTTGGTTTTAATAATAATTAAATTATTTTCATGGACAAAAGTCCATTAAATGAATCTAATCCGACCCTTAGGTGATATGGGTAGACTTTTAGTAATCCAATAGTATTTTGACATGTGTTAGGGTAATTTTATAATATTATATTTACCCTTAATTACCAGATTTACCTTTAACTATGGTAAATAAAATTTACCATAGTTACTATTCATAATTCCCAAAAATGAAAATTAGCTTATTAACATAATTTGGATCCACTGATTCAAAATATGGAATCCATTTTTCCAAATTCAATACACAAAAGTTGAATAAATTTAATTAAAATTAATCCCGTTGTCAAAAGAAAACAGGTTTTTCTTTAAAATATTGCAAAATATTGAATTGATTTACGAATTCAAGGTAGAATCAATGGTAATGACATACATTATATTAAATGGTAAAAATATATTCTATTTATACTATAAAACCATTCAATATTATAATTTAACCATATAAATTATTGCGATGAAAAAATTTGTTTTTAATTAAAATATAGCGTGTTTTTACTATTCATCAAAATATGAAAGTTACCAGAATAATATGAAAAATTTATCCAAAGTAAATTTTTATTTCATGATTCCAAAGAAGAATTTTATTTTGTGAAATTGAACTTATAAAAATTTCAAAAACTATAATTAAGTGGGTGCGCCATCAAAAGGTGGCAAAACTGCATTTTTTTTAAAAATACTTATTTTACCCGAAAAAATTATTTTGTTCTTATACCATGTTTCAGAAAATGTGTAAGAAGAATAAAAATGTTATAAGATTCAAAATTTAGTTAATACTATTCATAATGGCTAGTTCATAAGAATATTATATTAATATATCGTTGTTTAGTAAAACCTGGTATTGCGTACAACACACGCTATTGAGGAAGGTCGTGATTGCGTGTAATGCGAGCCAGGTCAGGGTTTCATGCTGTGAAATAATCCTTCATTGTTTCATATAACATAATCCAACAATATTTCATTTATACGTTGAATATATATATATATATATACTCAATGTTGTGTAGATTAACTATTATCAAAATTGTGTGTAACACGATCCAAGAATAGTGTTGCATATACAACAAGCTAATACGGTGTTGCGTATAGCGCAAGGTAATATTGGTGTAGCATACAACACAAAAAATTAATGAAATTAAACAAATATTTTTCATAAAATCTCGGGGTGTTACATTCTACCCCCCTTTAAATTAATTTCTCCCTCGAAATTCGTCGAGGTTATAAATGGTTTACTACTCGAAAGTTTGTTTAATAAAAACCCACATCGTAAAAAGGAATACCAAAACATGGCTTAAAAAACTAAAATATGAAACGTAACGGTTACCCAAATTAACTCATCACTGGGTTTCCATGTAGGAGAACATAGGTGAAAATATGGATATGGAAGAAAAATCTAACTATCAAGTTCTGATGGAGAGTGGTAGAGAACATGGCTATGAATAATCCAACAATCACAAAGCTATTGATTTTTGATGATTTAAGGTACCATCTGATTCATCAGATATAGGGGAACTAGGACAACATTTTTGGTTTTCAAGATCATTTCCCTAAAGTTGATGAAATTGGAATTAGAAGAAATACTTTCGTGATTTTGGTATAGTATCACCGTTAGTCGTTCTATGGAAAATTTCCACTTCATCTCTTAATTAAATGAAGTTGAATTTTTCATTCGTGATGTGTTAGTAGATTATGTGATAGAATGAGGGATCATTCCATTTGTTTCAAACAAAAGGTTAGAAAAGTCATCAAAAAAATACGTAAGTCCATCTATAGTGGGATTAATCATATATGGTTCCTAAAATGGACTTATACTTCTTATATTATACTGCTTAATATAATAAAACTAGTTTCTACTAAACATGGAATTCCTGTAGGCCAGTGGTAGGCGATAAAGGCCAGTCACACTTCGGTTGTGGGTTCGATTCCCACAGCCTTGTCTGACGTGATGGGATGTCGCCCGTCCTGCAGGTTATCCTTTTTCTAAAGCTATATTACTATAACATCCCATCAACAAATAATAAAAAAGTTTTATCCTTAAACAATACTAACTTATGTACAACATAATTCATTCCAATCTTTAGGCTTATCTAAAATACTTCGGTGCAAGCTCATAGCATAAATAAAATGATCACGTGAATGCCATCATTTATCCCCCATATATCATAAGATATATCTTGTTGGTCAAATTACAAACATGTGAATACCTTAATCATGTATTCTCTTGAAGAATGAATACCCATTGAACCTTAGTGAAAACATGAATGCAGTTAAAAGTTAACACTTTCCACATACCAAAATCCTCAAAATTATATATACTCAAACCATGATATCACTTAGTCCTTATATCAATCATGATCTCATGAATACTATCAAACATATTAGATTTTCTTTATCCTTTCATTATGTGCATATCATCTACTTTCCAAAAATATTTCAATCACTTTTCATGGTTATCGATGCCATAAAATTATTGAAAACCACAATAGACCAAAACAAAAATATTCCAATATTCCACGATACTATATACAAAATTATTCTGGAATCCCATTACATAAAAACTTAATTATTCCACCACATCGTTGTCATATTCAACATCGCCAATGGTGATCGCATGTGACTTCCCTTTGTCCTTTTCCTTAAGTGGTTGCTCATGTCGATCATCACTAACCCCTAGATTAGGGCATTTATTACCATAATGCCCCATTTCCTTGCACTTGAAGCATTGAAGTGTAGTAGGTTCATTCTGTGTATCCCTTCCTTTTTTTCATCATTAGGCATCTTCTTCCCATCATTGCTGCATTCAAATGCCCGATGACCTTCCTTTCCACATTTGAAACATTTAGTTTTCCCTTTAAGACAATCTCCACCATGCTTCTTTCCACACTTTGAGCATAAGGAAACATTCATCTACTTTTCACCATTATTCTGATATTTCTACATGAACTCCATCTTTCGTTTCTTGTCAAAACTATGAGATGGATAAGTAACACCAACTTCCATTTATAACTTGATAGAACAACGTAAAATTTCTTCATAGCTACTGAAGTCTCTTATAGCTAATGCCTTTCTAAGATTTGGTTTTAAGCCACTATAGAATCGATCAACATTACTTTCAGGTTGGATGATAAATCTAGATGAATACCTTGTAAGCCTTGTAAAATTTGTTTCGTATATAACAACAGATTCATCATCCTTTTGCTTTAGTTCAAGAAACTCCTTCTCCATCTTTGTTTGAAGAATATGAGGGAAGTAATTATTGAAAAATAAGTTCTTTAACTCGTCCCATTCAATGGACTCAATTTCATCTCCTTGCCTCATATTCTTGATTAGATTCCACCATTGATCAGCTTCACCTTCCAAACGATATACTGCTAAGATGAATTTATCATGTTCAGAACATTGAAGAACTAAAAATATCTTTTCAGTGGTACTGATCCATTGTTTAGCAACAAGTGGATCAGAAGACCCACTGAAAGAATGTGGACGTTGCCTCATGAAGGACTCAATATAATTTTGTTCCCTTATATGCTCATTTGGAAGGACAGAATGATTCATAGCTTGTGTAAGTATAGCAATAAAATTTTTCACTCCATCTCCCAGAACATTTGTTTGTTCAGGAGGACAATAATTTCATTGTTCATTACATTGATCAACACGGTTCCTTCGGGTTCCAGCCATCGTCTAAAACCCAAAAAGAATAGTGTGAGAGGCAAAAATTACGCTAGGGAAAACAATATAATAAAGGTGGATTACCTTCAATATCTAACATCTTAGATTACCATAATTCTAGTACTATAACCTATACTTATACTTAACCATAGGGACATCCCTATACATACCTTAGAAATATCTATAGGGATCTCACTAAAGTTCTCACATCCTAGTTTCCAAAGGTTGACTAAACCTTTCCTCTGATACCAACTGTAGAGACCCGAAGCTTGACATACATAGACATTACATTACTTTTTCGGAATACTTAGTACATAACAAAAATAGACACACAAGGACCGTAATAGTTTAGTGTCTTTGGAAGCACAGAATAAAATCTTCTAATCATGGTGAAAGATCTTCAACATATCCCAATAAAGATCTTCCCTTTTTTTTCTTACCTAAAACCATTCTTTATATCCTGGGGAAAAGAAAACCTAAAAGGGTGATCTCAAATGCTCAGTAATGGTAAACAAAAGAAATATCAATCACATCATATTCATAAGAACATAACATTTTGGAAATCTTAACCTGCAAAAGAGATCATAATATCATAACATGGGATAAATCATAGTAGTGTAATGTAATCCCAATAATCATAACATAAAACATGAAACTTCTTGGAATACACAAATAATCATAGATAATCATTTCCTATTAGTAAAGACTCATTTCCAAGACTATCTTAGTGGACCAAGTCCATTTCTGAACAGAGTTCATTCCTCGTTTCAGTCCTGTTTCACAGAACTTGTTTAACCTGCCGTTCCATCCATGTCTATCTCATGAGATATAAAATCTTTACCCAATTCATAGGAGGGAAATATATGTCCCACCCATCTCATAATGATACCATTCTTATGTGTTCTACAAAATCATAAACCATACATCATAGCATAACCCATGTAATAAAAATGGGAATCATAAACATCGTGACATCATAAAACAATTCATATAAGATAAAGGAATTCATAAAAATAATTCTATCACAACATAATCAAACCAATGTAATAACAGGGATGAAAACAGAACCCTTTATTATCTTAGATGGAAAATAATTTTGATAAAACACTTGAACTGCATTCTTGAGGAAAATATCCTTTCTACTTCAAAAACATTTTCCTTTCATAACATGTCATACAATTTTAAACTAAAAGAAGTTGATTAAAAATAAACTTGAAAAATTGTAAAGTAAGATTCTTGGAAATAATGTTTTAAAAATCCATTCATGCCGTATAAGTTAAAAAAACATTCTTTTCGTACTTTTGTCGGAAAAGTCAAAAAGTACCTCATACGAAAAACGACAAAAGATACCTTTGATATCTTTTACTAAAAACTCACCGAAGGGTAAAATTGGATTTATAAAATTGTAGGTGGATGGAAATAATATTACATATTGAGGAAACATGGATGTGGATGATAAAATACACCCCAGTAAATACCAAAGTATAAACAATCTCGGATAAAATGAGATTGTGATATTTTCCCTTACCTTAGGTCTGATTTGCTTCGTATATGTCTGAACCTCTAGTATAATGATTTAAATAATGTTATTGACTTATTCCAAAATCATAATTATTGTTATGATATCATATATGGTCATATTCTTAGCTTATTATTAGTAATATTTCATTACTAGTTATTCAGGTGATTATAACTTTTTTGTTCTTATGTGTGTTTGTCGAATAAATTCTTATTCTTCTCTTTAGGTTATAGATACCTAATTTCCAGAATTGTATTAGTGTAATATATATCATATTCATTCATTCAATTCATTTATATAATCATTATGCAATGAAGATCATGTAGAACGAATCACATCACATCGTGGAGACAGTATTCCGTACGTACGCACGAGCGATGATATCGTTCCCATGATCGTGGAATTGTATTGGAGTGTATGTATACTATTTAAGAATAAATACCACTTTAAAATAATCATATATATTCATTAATTTCACCCTTATACCCATCCATGTAAGGTGGTGGTGGAAAACAGATTACACCACGGCGTGGAGACGGTATTTCGTACGTACGCACGCGCGATGATTTCGTTTTCTGTAGGATGGATAAGAGGTTAAATAGGGTTGTTTCATATTTATAATAACATATCAGTATATGAGTGATACTGATGTTATTACCTCATAATGAAACAACTAAATAATAAGAATTAGAAGAAAGAATTTGGAAAGGATCGGTAATGGATATTACCTTTTTTTGACGCGCCTCTTCTTAACCTCCTCTTAGGGCACTAGGGTTGGTCTTTGAAGAAGACCAGAACCTCTAGGATGATTCTATGGAAGTGGTGAAGTAAAATGGGCAGGGTTTGGCCGAGATTTAAGGCTCAAATTGGTGTGAGGAGGAGAGGGAGGAGGTGCCCTTTTATAAGGGAGGAGAGGGGCTCCTTTGGAAAAACTAAAAATATTATTTTATTATAAAGTCAAGTTCGTTTTTAAATAGCTCCAAATTGATTTATTTCGAAGATAAGGTGGGGATGGGTAGCACGCATCTCATCCAAGATAATTTAGACAAGTTTAGGGTCCTATTTTATCGTTATCATTTTGATTTAACATTAAGTTAAACAATTTTACTTTTGTCGTGTCTTCTTGTGTTGTTATACTATAAGGTTAATAAACATATATAAGACGCCAAAAGAACCCCAAGTTGTTTATTATTAATATATATAACCTTATCTAATACATTTGGTCGATATTTATATTTTTAGGAATAAAATAACAATTAATAATATAATATTTATTTTAAAAAACTATTTTATGTCTATTTTGACACAATTTAGTAATTGATTTTTTTGAAACTCATAACAGAATGATTAGTTCTAAAACAGTTAATTACATCAATACTAACATGTCATATTAACCTATAAAATTATTTTAATTCATAAAAAGTCTTAAATTACATTTATTTGGGTATTTATAACATCAATTATATCAATATTTCATTAATAATACAATTACTGCATCATCTAGGTGTCATAATAAATGATAATTATTTAATCCCTAAAAATTATAAATAAATTACTATCATATAAATAATTGTATTATCTTTCTGTATACTATTCATTTTCGAAGTTTCATGAAGTTTATCACTAAATTAAAATTATTATACTTATATGATTTAAGAAAGTGACATGTTGTCACATTCTTTGGTTTTAATAATAATTAAATTATTTTCATGGAAAAAAGTCCATTAAATGAATCTAATTCGACCCTTAGGTGATATGGGTCGAATTTTAGTCATCCAATAGGATTTTGACATGTGTTAGGGGAATTTTATAATATTATATTTACCCTTAATTACCCGATTTACCTTTAACTATGGTAAATAAAATTTACCGTAGTTACTATTAACAATTCCCAAAAATAAAAAGTATCTTATTAACATAATTTGGATCCACTAATTCCAAATATGGAATCCATTTTTCCAAATTCAATACAAAAAATTTGCAAAAATTAAATTAAAACTAATCCCGTTGTCGAAAGAAAATGGGTTTTTCTTTAAAACATTGCAAAAGATTGAATTGATTTATCCTATGAATTCAAGGTAGAATCAATGATAATGACATACATTATATTAAATGGTAAAAATATATTCTATTTATACTTTAAAACCATTCAATATTATAATTTAACCATAGAAATTATTGCGATGAAAAAATATGTTTTTAATTAAAATATAGCGTGTTTTTACTATTCTTCAAAATATGAAAGTTATCAGAATAATATGAAAAATTTATCCAAAGTAAATTTTTATTTCATTATTCCAAAGAAGAGTTTTATTTTGTCAAATTGAACCTATAAACATGCCAAAAACTATATTTAAAGTGGGTGCGCCATCAAAAGACGACAAAACTGCATTTTTTGAAAAATACTTATTTTACCCGAAAAATTTATTTTGTTCTTATACCATGATTTAGAAAATGTGTAAGACGAATAATAATGTTATAAGATTAAAAATTTAGTTAATACTATTCATAATGGCTAGTTCATAATAATATTATAATAATATATCGTTTTTTAGTAAAACCCGGTATTGCGTACAACACACGCTATCGAGGAAGGTCGCGATTGCGTGTAATGCAAGCCAAGTTAGGGTTGCGTGCTGTGCAAGAATCCTTAGTTGTTTCTTATAACATAATCCAACCATATTTCATTTATACATTGAATATATATATATATATACTCAATGTTGTGTAGAATAACAATTATTAAAATTGTGTGTAACACGATCCAAGAATAGTGTTGCGTATACTGCAAGCTAATACGGTGTTGCATATAGCGCAAGGTAATCTTGCTGTATCATACAACACAAGAAATTAATGAAATTAAAAGAATATTTTTCATAAAATCTTGGGGTGTTACATTCTACCCCTCTCATAATGAATTTCGCCCTCGAAATTAGTCGGGATTATAAATGGTTTACTACTCGAATGTTTATTTAATAAAAACCCACATCGTAAAAAGGAATACCAAAACATGGCTTTAGAAACTAAAATATGAAATTTAACGGATACCCAAATTAACTCATCACTGGGTTTCAACGTATGAGAACATAGGTGAAAATATGGATATGGAAGAAAAATCTGACCATCGTGTTCTGATGGAGAGTGGTAGAGAACATGGCTATGAAAAATCCAACAATCACAAAGCTATTGATTTGTGATGATCTAAGGTACCATCTAATTCATCGGATATAAGTGAACTAGGACAACATTTTTGGTTTTCTAGATCATTTCCCTAAAGTTAATGAAATTGGAATTAGAAGAAATACTTTCGTGATTTTGGTATAGTCTCACCATTAGTCGTTCTTTGGACAATTTCCACTTCATCTATTATAGAAATGAATTTGAATTTGTCATTAGTGTTGTGTTATCAGATCATGTGATAGAATGAGGGGTCATTCCATCTGTTTCAAACAAAAGGTTAGAAAAGTAATCAAAAAAATACGTAAGTCCATCTATAGTGAGATTAATCATATATGGTTCCAAAAATGGACTTATACTTCTTATATTATACTGCATAATATAATAAAACTAGTTTCTACTAAACAGGGACTTCCTGTAGGCCAGTGGTAGGCGATAAAGGCTAGTCGCACTTCGGTTGTGGGTTCCATTCCCACAGCCTTGTCCGACGCGATAGGCTGTCACCCGTCCTGCAGGTTGTCCTTTTTATAAAGCTATATTACTATAACATCCCATCAACAAATAAAAAAAAATTATCCTTAAACAATACTAACTTATGTCCAACATAATCCATTCCAATCTTTAGGCTTATCTAAAATACTTCGGTCCAAGCTCATAGTATAAATAAAATGATCACGTGAATGCCATCATTTATCCCCCATATATCATAAGATATATCTTGTTGGTCAAATTACAAAGATTTTAATACCTTAATCATGTATTCTCTTGAAGAATGAATACCCATTGAACCATAGTGATAACATGAATGCAGTTAAAAGTTAACACTTTCCACATACCAAAATCCCCAAAATTCTATATACTCAAACCATGATATCACTTAGTCCATATATCAATCATGAGCTCATGAATACTATCAAACATATTAGATTCTCTTTGTACCTTCATTATGTGCATATCATCTGCTTTCCAAAAATATTTCAATCACTTTTCATGGTTACCAATGCCATAAAATTATTGAAAACCACAATAGACCAAAACATAAATATTCGAATATTACACGATACTATATACAACATTATTCTGGAATCCCATTACATAAACACTTAATCATTCCACCACATCGTTGTCATATTCAACATCGCCAATGGTGATCGCATGTGACTTCCCTTTTTCCTTTTCCTTAAGTGGTTGCTCATGTCGATCATCACTAACCCTTGGATTAGGGCATTTATTAGCATAATGCCCCATTTCCTTGCACTTGAAGCATTGAATTGTAGTAGCTTCATTCTATGTATCCCTTCCTTTGTTTTCATCATTAGGCATCTTCTTACCATCATTGCGGCATTCAAATGCCCGATGACCTTCCTTTCCACATTTGAAACATTTACTTGTCCCTTTAAGACAATCTCCATCATGCTTCTTTCCACACTTGAGCATAAGGAAACATTCATCTTCTTTTCACCATTATTCTGAGATTTCTCCTTGAACTCCATCTTTCGTTTCTTGTCAAAACTATGAGATGGATAAGTAACACCAACTTCCATTTCTACCTTGATAGCACAACGTAAAATTTCTTCATAGCTACTGAAGTCTCTTATAGCTAATGCCCTTCGAAGATTTGGTTTTAAGCCACTAAAGAATCGATCAACATTACATTCAGGTTGGATGATAAATTCAGATGCATACCTTGCAAGCCTTGTAAATTTCGTTTCGTATATACCAACATATTCATCATCATTTTTCTTTAGTTCAAGAAACTCTTTCTCCATCTTTGTTCGAAGAATACGAGGGAAGTACTTATTGAAAAATAAGTTCTTGAACTAATCCCATTCCATGGACTCAATTTCAACTCTTTGCCTCATATTCTTGATAAGATTCCACCATTGATCAGCTTCACCTTCCAAACTATATACTCCTATGATGACTTTATCATGTTCAGAACATTGAAGAACTGAAAATATCTTTTTAGTGGTACTGATCCATTGTTCAGAAACAAGTGGATCAGAAGACCCACTGAAAGAAGGTGGACGTTGCCTCATGAAGGACTCAATAGAATGTTGTTCCCTTCTCTGCTCATTTGGAATCCCAGAATCATTCATAGCTTGTGTATGTATAACAATAAGATTTTTCACTCCATCTCCCATAACATTTGTTTGTTTAGGAGGACAATCATTTCATTGTCCATTACATTGATCAACACGGTTCCTTCGGGTTCCAGCCATCGTCTAAAACCCAAAAAGAATAGTGTGAGAGGCAAAAATTACGCTAGGGAAAACAATATAATAAATGGGGAGTACCTTCAATATCTAACATCTTAGATTACCGTAATTCTAGTACTATAACCTATACTTATACTTAACCTTAGGGACATCCCTATACATACCTTTGAAATATCTATAGGGATATCACTAAAGTTATCGAATCCTAGTTTCCAAAGGTTGACTAAACCTTTCCTTGGATACCAACTGTAGAGACCCGAAGCTTGACGTACATAGACATTTCATTACTTTTGTGGAATACTTATTACATTCCAAAAACAGACACACAAGGATCATAATAGTTTAGTGTCTTTGAAAACTCAGAATAAAATCTTCTAATCGTGGTGAAAGATCTTCAACATCTCCCAATAAAGATATTCCCTTTTTTTTCTTACCTAAAACCTTTCTTTATATCCTGGGGAAAAGAAAACATAAAGGGTGAGCTCAAATGCTCAGTAAGGGTAAACAAAGAAATATCAATCACATCATATTCTTAAGAAGATAACATTTTTGAAATCGTAACCTCCAAAAGAGATCATAATATCATAATATGGGATAAATCGTAGTAGTGAAATGTAATCCCAATAATCATAACTTAAAAAATGAAACTTTGTGGAATACACACATAATCATAGATAATCATTTCTTATTAGTCAAGACTCATTCCCAAGACTATCTTAGTGGACCAAGTCCATTTATGAACCGAGTTCATTCCTTGTTTTAGTCCTGTTTCACTGAACCGGTTTAACCTGCCGTTCCAGCCATATCTATCTCATGAGATATAAAATCTTTACCCAATGCATTGGAGGGAGATATAGGTCCCACCCATCTCATAATTATACCATTCTTATTTGTGCCACAAAATCATAAACCATACATCATAGCATAACCCATGTAATAAAATTGGGAATCTTAAACATCGTGACATCATAAAACAATTCATATAAGATAAAGGAATTCATAAAAATAATTCCATCACAACATAATAAAATCAATTTAATAATAGGGATAAAAACAGAACCCTTTATTATCTTAGATGGAAAATAATTTTGATAAAACACTTGAACTCCATTCTTGAGGAAAATATCCTTTATACTTCAAAAACATTTTCCTTTCTTAACATGTCATACAATTTTAAACTATAAGAAATTGATTAAAAATAAACTTGAAAACTTTTAAAGTAAGCTTCTTGGAAATAATTTTTTAAAAGTCCATTCATGCCGTATAAGTTAAAAAAACATTCTTTTCGTACTTTTGTCGGAAAAGTCCAAAAGTACCTCGTACGAAAAACGACAAAAGATTCATTTCATATCTTTTACTAAAAACTCACCGAAGGGTAAAATTGGATTTAAAAAAAATTAGGTGGATGGAAATAATATTACATATTGAGTAAACATGGATGTGGATGATAAAATACACCCCAGTAAATACCAAAGTATAAACAATCTCGGATAAAATGAGATTGTGATATTTTCCCTTACCTTAGGTCCGATTTGCTTCGTAAGTGTCCGAACCTCCTGTATAATGATTTAAATAATGTTATTGACTTATTCCAAAATCATAATTATTGTTATGATATCATATATGGTCATATTCTTAGCTTATTATTAGTAATATTTCATTACTACTTGTTATTCGGGTGTTTATTACTTTTTTGTTCTTATGCGTGTTTATCGAATAAATTATTATTCTTCTCTTTAGGTTATAGATAACTCACTTCCAGAATCTTATTAGTGTAATATATATCATATAAATTCATTAAATTCATTTATATAATCATTATGCAATGAAGATCATGTAGAACGAATCGCATCACATCGTGGAGACGGTATTCCGTACGTATGCACAAGCGATGATATCGTTCCCATGATTGTGGAATTGTATTGGAGTGTATGTATACTATTTCATAATAAATAACACTTTAAAATAATCATATATATTCATTACTTTCACCCTTATACCCATCCAATTAAGGTGGTGGTGGAAAATAGATTACACCACGGCGTGGAGACGGTATTCCGTACCTACGCACGCGCGATGATTTCGTTTTCCGTAGGATGGATAAGAGGTGAAATAGGGTTGTTTCATATTTATAATAAAATATCAGTATATGAGTGATACTGATGTTAATACCTCATAATGATAAAACTAAAGAAGAAGATTTAGAAGAAAGAATTTGGAAAGGATCGGTAATGGATATTACCTCTTTTTGACGCGCCTCTTCTTAACCTCCTCTTAGGGAAATGGGGTTGGTCTTTGAAGAAGACCAGAACCTCTATGATTATTCTATGGAAGTGGGTAAGTGAAATGGGCAGGGTTTGGCCGATATTTAAGGCTCAAATTGGAATGATGAGGAGAGGGAGGAGGTTCCCTATTATAAGGGAGGAGAGGGGCTGCTTTTGAAAAACTAAACATATTATTTTATTATAAAGTCAAGTTCGGTTTTAAATAGCTAAAAATTGATTTATTTCGAAGACAAGGTGGGGATGGGTCGCAATCCTCTCATCCAATATAATTTAGACAAGTTTAGGATCCTATTTTAACCTTATCATTTAGATTTATCATTAAGTTAAACAATTTTACTTTTATCGTGTCTTCTTGTGTGCTTATATTATAAGGTTAATAAACTTACTATAAGAAGCCAAAAGAACCCCAAGTTGTTTATTATTAATATATATAACCTTATATAAGTCATTTGGCCAAACCATAGATTTTTAGGAATAAAATAACAATTAATAATATAATATTTGTTTTAAAAACTATTTTATGTCAATTTTGACACTATTTAGTAATTGATTTTTGTGAAACTCATAACAGAATTATTAGTTCGAAAAATGTTAATTAAATCAATAATAACATGTCATATTAACCTATAAAATAAGTTTAATTCATAAAAAGTCTTAAATTACATTTATTTGGTTATTTATAACATCAATTATGTCAATATTTCATTAATAAGAAAATTACTGCATCATCATTGTGTCATAATAAATGATAATTATTTAATCCCTAAAAATTATAAATAAATTTCTATGATGTAGATAATTGTATTATCTTTCTGGAGACTATTCATGTTCTAAGTTTTATGAACTTTATCACTAAATTAAAATTATTATACTTATAAGATTTAAGAAAGTGACATGTTGTCACATTCTTTGGTTTTAATAATAATTAAATTATTTTCATAGACAAAAGTCCATTAAATGAATCTAATCCGACCCTTATGTGATATGGGTCGAATTTTAGTCATCCAATAGGATTTTGACATGTTTTAGGATAATTTTATAATATTATATTTACCCTTAATTACCCGATTTACCTTTAACTATGGTAAATAAAATTTACCGTAGTTACTATTCATAATTCCCAAAAATAAAAAGTATCTTATTAACATAATTTGGATCCACTGATTCCAAATATGGAATCCATTTTTCCAAATTCAATACACAAAAGTTGAAAAAATTAAATTAAAATTAATCCCGTTGTCGAAAGAAAACAGGTTTTTCTTTAAAACATTGCAAAAGATTGAATTGATTTATCCTACGAATTCAAGGTAGAATCAGTGCTAATGACATACATTATATTAAATGGTAAAAATATATTCTATTTATACTTTAAAACCATTAAATATTATAATTTAACCATATAATATATTGTGATTAAAAAAGTTGTTTTTAATTAAAATATAGCGTGTTTTTACTATTCATCAAAATATGAAAGTTACCAGAATAATATGAAAAATTTATCCAAAGTAATTTTTTATTTCATGATTCCAAAGAAGAATTTTATTTTGTCAAATTGAACTTATAAACATGTCAAAAAATTGATTTAATGTGGTTGCGCCATCAAAAGTTGGCAAAACTGCATTTTTTGAAAAATACTTATTTTACCCGAAAAAATTATTTTGTTCTTATACCATGTTTTAGAAAATTTGTAAGACGAATAATAATGTTATAAGATTCAAAATTTAGTTAATACTATTCATAACGGCTAGTTCATAATAATATTATAATAATATATCGTTGTTTAGTAAAACCTGGTATTGCGTACAACACACGCTATCGAGGAAGGCCGCGATTGCGTGTAATGCAAGCCAAGTCAGGGTTGCATGCTATGAAAGAATATTTCGTTGTTTATTATAACATAATCCAACCATATTTCAATTATAAATTTAATATATATATATATATATATATATTCAATGTTGCGTAGAATAACTATTATCAAAATTGTGTGTAACACGATCCAAGAATAGTGTTGTGTATAGTGCAAGCTAATACGGTGTTGCGTATAGCACAAGGTAATCTTGGAGTAGCATACAACAGAAGACATTAATGAAATTAAAAGAATATTTTTCATAAAATCTCGGGGTGTTACAATCATATCATGGTTTGTGTTGAAAAATTCCACCTTGGCTCCTATGTATCACCTTTATTGGTTTCACCTCATCTCTTAGACTTGAACCACCTATTATCACCTTATAGCTCCATCCTTATAAAATATTTTACACACATTCAAGTGAGGAGATCTAATGATTTATATAAAAGGGGTTTACATAAAAGAAATATTTGGAATGTAGGCCCTTACATAATAAAAAAGATGGGATGAATTGTAGGACATAAATTTTAATTTAATCATAATAAATTAAAAGAAACCAATAACATGCTGGGATGATCTAATATCATGATCATCCACACAAAATTCAACAAAAATTAATTTTCAATTTAACCATTAATTACTTCAATTCATTATTTAATTAAGATAAAACACTATGAATTAATCCAATTATTTTAATTTATCTTAAGACCATTTGAGTATCCTTGAATTTCCATCATCCATAATTTTAAACAAATTAAATAAATTTATCTCATTTAAAATTAACGAATCACATATGTATACTTAGAGGAAATGAAATGTACTCTCCTAAACTATGTGACATGATTCTTGTGCTTTTGAATTACCTTGGAATCCAACACATATTGAATGATAGGTAACTACATGGTGTGTAGTGACAAAAAATTGACACACATAGGACATATGATTTACATTTAATGTGATGATCTTGATGCGCGTAGAATACACTATAATAAAATACCATACATAAATTTTAATCTTAGAATTTAACATGGAAAGTAATTCAATATATAATTATAAATTCTATTACATGACATGTATTATGAGTTACATTTCACACAAAACACATGCGAATAAGTTCAATTATATAATCAATTATTCTCTCCGCATCAAATTGAGAACATAGTCTACAATAAACTACACTGAGTGTATTGGGTTACATTTCATGTAGTCTCTTTTTCCTATGTCTAGAGAACACACATTAGAGACAGGGCATGTTTATAATGACTCAAGTTTAACATATATTATTTTTTGATATTGTACGGAATATTTTCGAGATGAGATGCTGAGACGGTGTGCAATTCTAAGGCACAATGTGCCTGAAATAAATGTTTTAAATGTATTAAATATATTAAATAGACAGCACATGAAATTTTCCTAAAAAGTGGAATAAATTCTAAATGGATTCACAGATCAAAAATCCGAGGGCACCTTTGAGTTCTGAATGTGAGGTTTACCCTAAGCGCAACATAACATTAGTCGACACGAGTCATTTGTTGAAAATTCAACACGGCCATAAAATTAATAAAATAATAAAATATTTTATTTTATTTGTTTGTCGATGAAATGACCAAATTCCCTCTATTTATGTAATGAACCAGAATTTCCATGTATTTTTTTCAATATATGGGAATTTTACGAGCCCGCGAAAATTGACGTCGGGTGATTCTGAGGCCCGTAGTTCCCGGAATTAATTTATGAACTTTATTTCGGGTATGTTTAGTAAACGTGCAAGTGGGTTTTCTTAACTTTTGAACAGGTGCTTGGAATTGAAATCTGAGGGTACTGTTGAACTCGCAGCGCTAGTATTCACTTAAGGATACTTTTACCTCGACGACAGTTGGTCTAGGTTGAATGTTAGCATTTGTGTTTTTCCTCAAAGAATAAAAAAAATTGTGTAACATTTTATTTTTATTTTAAACACCCATGTGGATGTTGAAAGGTTATAGAAGTGGGAACCACCAGAATTAAACCTCCCATGAGAGGTTATGGTGGTGGGGACTACCTGAACTAACCTCCCATGAGAGGTTATAGTGGTGGGGACCACCCAAGGCTAAACCCCCTTTAAACCCCTCATTAGTTTGGGGAAGCCTCTTATACTTCCCCCACTTAAATTGTGCCACCCCCTTTAATTTATTATACCATCCTATGTAATTAATTAATCCAATTTGAAATTGTGCCAACAATTAAAAATGGGGGAAACACAACAGTATTGGCTACTTTCCATTTTTTGTGGGATTAGGGAGAGAAGAACTTGGAGAAACATATTATCACCAATAAAGAATGATCCTCCCAATGAAGAACAACCACCGGAGATCGAAGAATGAGGAAACCAACCCTGATCCAGATCGGAAGCACCTTGCAGAGGCAACAAACACAGGATGTCTTCAATGACCGTCCTTCCCACCTCTTCGATGAAAAAAACGAACGAGGTAGAGTGGTTGTTTGATTTTTCTTTTTTTTTCTCGTTATTGACAATTCTTCGTAATACAAGAAGGAATTATAGCCGCTTACTATCACTATAACGCGAAGAGTGCAGGACAAACAAACATGGCACGTCCTCTCCGAAATCGTTGTGATTAATTTTTGATCGTGATGGAGGAAAAAATACTAACACCAGAGGTGAAAAAGAACGGAGGACGACACCCCCACTGGTCGCGGTGAAGGAAACGGCGCGCGGCAACAGTCGCGGCCCCGCCACGCCACTCGGAACTGCGCCACCCGCTACCCACCGCGCTTCTCTGTTTCTCCACTGTCCGTGGCCCTGACGAGCCCCCCCCCCCCCCCCCCCCCCGCGACACCCTCCACGGCCGAGTTGCCCCGCTACCGAGCAGCCCCGCGGCCTTGTTCCATCTGTGACCGAACCTCTCTGCGACCCTCGCGACCTGAAGGACCGCCCTGCGGGCCGGGGCGCCCAGAACGGGTCGGGCCAGAGCCTGCGGGTCGGGCTGGACCCAGAGGACCCTGCCGCCCCACCGTGCCGCCCACGGCCCCGCAGCCCCGCCATGCCGCCCTGCCGCTCCACCGCCCATGACCCACTTCCTGAGGCCCCGCCGTGCCACCCGTGGCCCCACCGCGCCGCCCCTACTGTACCCTCCACAGCCGAGCTTCCCCGTGTCCTTGTGCCGTCCATGGCCGAACCACTCCATGACCCTCACAGCCTACTGAACCGCCCAGAGGACCGGGCCGCCTAGCAGGTCGGGTCGCCCAGCAAGGGCCTAGTCGGGTCGGGTTGAACCCAATGGGTCATGTAGGGTCGACCCAGACCTGATCGGGTCAGGGTTTTCCGACCGAGTCAGACTAGACCCGAGCCCACTATGACCCATTTACGATCTTTTGGACAAAACTTTGTCACTGGGTGTCTATTTGACGAACCGTCAGCGGTGCTGGAAACCTTGGAGCGAGACAATCCCTTTGAGTATACCCACTGGAGTTTTGGATTGAGATGGGGTATGGTCAGGTTGGATCAAGCATGAATCCAATCGGGCCCCCAAGACTAAAATGCTAATAACTCATAGATCGGGCGTCCGAATGACACACCGTCTAATGCGTTGAGACCCCTTTGGCATGGAAGTCCTTTTAGATAATTCATCATTGGATTTCGTGGCAGTTGGAGTATTGACCAGTGGCTTGTGGAGCGGACCCTCCCAGAGATAAGCGAGCATAGTGCGGAAACACTATAACTAGCTATGATGTGACTAATGATTAGCGATCCTGTGTGGGTCAGCATCGAGTGATCCTATGTGGGTGAGCACGAAGCAATCCTGTGTGGTTCAGCACCGAGTGATCCTCTGTGGGTGATCACCAAGCGATCTTGTGTGGGTCAGTACCGAGCGATCCAATGTGGGTGAGCACCTAGCGATTCTGTGTGGGTCAATAGCTAGCGATCCTGTGTGGGTCATCACCTAGCAATCCTGTGTGGGTTAGCAGCTAGCGATCCTGTGTGGGTCAGCACCCAGTGATCCTATATGTGTTATCATCGAGCGATCCTATGTGGGTCTTCATCTTAACGGAGTAAAATGATTTAGTAGTTATAACTAATCATCTTTACTACCGTACCTAAGTTATACCTAGTGTGAACTGAGTCTATACCTGTGTTGTACTTTCCTTTGTGGTAATACCTTGGTGGAATTCTTCTGTGTGGCGTACCTGTGTGGTACCGGCCTTCGTGGTATTTCTTCCTTTGTTGAATAGTTGAGCTTGGGGATTTGGAGTTGGACTCTATGTTTTCCTCATGATTGAGATGGTTTTACTTATTAACAAAGGTATATGTATGGGCATATACCTAAGTAGGGTTATCAGTTGTTTCACTCATTGTGGTTTATCCTTTGTTGATTTTGTGAGACCTTGACGGTCTTGGGGTACCTAATGAGTATCATTATACTCAACCCTGCATGGGCTATACTCTCACCCCATTGTGTTTGGTTCATATGGCGGACAATGCTGATTGAGGACGAGAGCACCTGGACTAGACGGTGCCTGGAGGTGGATTATACGGTATGTCGGTACGCAGAGGAGATGGCCAGATGTGGAGTGCTGAGGAGGCGATCTGTACCTACCCCTTAGGTAAGAACGTCAAAGGATGACCCATTATCTTCCTTTTCTATTTCTTCAGTTGTATTGTATTTTAGTTGTACTTGTACCTTTATGTTTGGTCTTGTATTTCAGCCCCTTTTACATTCATCACTCTTTTGGTTATATAGTTTTCATGTGTTTTATCTTTTTGTGTGCTTGGATATGTGGGTTTACAGGTTATAAAGGCAATGCCTTCCCAGTTTTAGGGAATACGCCTTTTGGTGCTAGTTTCCAGCCCCTGGCCTATGGAAGGCGGGCTTGGGGTAGTCACGACACGAGCCCCGGGGGATGGGTCGTGACAAATTGGTATCAGAGGAGTTAGTTCTATTGTAGAACATAGTAATATGATATTTTTTTAAAGAAAATAGTGTTAATTGTAGTGAGTGTGGTTATCAGTTTCTGTAATCCAGTGTTGGTGCGGTGGCCAATGTATCCATACACCAGGACCCTGACATCGGATTTCTAACTCAGTGCACGAAAACACTAATTGCATGTGTGTTTCCAAGAGTTTTCTTTGTGATATCTTGAGTCAACTCACCAGATATAACTTATTGACCATGGAACACCTATTTCATGTTAGGATGACTCCACGAAGACAGTCATCTAGGGTTCTGAGAGTTGTACGCACTGATATCCCACCGAGCGATGAGGCCTCGGTGTAGGGCCCTTTTCTAGTAGAGGCACCAACGGTACCATTACCAGTTGGCCATACAATTCCACCGGCCCCAGTAGCAAAGGGTGCACGCTGCTTGAGTGCATTGCATGTGTTCCAGCACTAGAGGCCCTCCAGGTTCATGGGAGAGATGGACCCACAGGCGACTGAGGATTGGCTGGATGTTGTAGTGAGAGTCTTTCGATTGGTAGGGACACCAGTAGATGTCATGGTGATCCTTGCCACTAGTCTTCTACAAGAAGTAGCATGAAGATGGTGGAACTTGATGTTCCATGTTCAAGATGAGGTGATGCTTCTCTGGGCAAACTTGGAGAGCCTGTTTCGAGCAGAGTTTGTCCCAGGGACTCTTCACGTAGTGCGCATACAGGAGCTGCTTCATCTACAACAGGGTAGCATGACCGCAGCTCAGTACTCAGTGAGGTTCACTGACCACTCACGCTATTCCACTGATATGGTGCGGGAACCATTCTTCAGGTCCCGAACCTTCGATCAGTGTATTAGGTGGGAGATCATGGCTTAAATGAGTTCTCTTAGCATCCCGACACAGGCGGGGGTGTTAGAGAGAGCCCTCTTAGTGGAGAGTTTTTTGGCTGAGCAGTCACCAGCAGTGAGACCCACCACTGGACGTCACATATCAGGGTCTTCTATAGCTGGAATCAGAAAGATGTCGTAGAGGTCCTAGAGGACCAGAACTAAGGGTCGACGACCTCAAGATTCAGAGTCGGTTGTGTGGGGCACCCGAGGCAGAGCTGGTCATGCTAGGAGCGGGAAATGTTATACATGCGGTTGGCAGGGTCACATGGCTTGTGACTGTCTGACCTGCCATGCAGATGATCAGTAGACGGTTGAAGGACCACCCAGGCAGTGATAGAGATTTGATCGAGGTGGTCCTCAAGGAGAAGGCAGATGTGGAAGAGGAGCAGGTCGTGTAGCTGGCGGTGGGAGATGATTTGAGATGATACTGCCACCACCACCAGGTGGTCCACCCCGACCATAGGGAGCAGGTGGATAGGGGTGAGCTCAGCTCCAGGCAGCTGAGGCCTATGATCACGACGCTCCGTATATGGTACAAGGTACGATATGTGCCTATTCCACCTTAGTTGTAGTACATATAGACACATGAGCCAGTCATTATTTTATTTCCACGTCCCTCGTTCGGAGCTCAATGATCCTGACGGAGCTGTTAACTTGATCCTTACGACTAGAGACTTCAACGGGAGCAGATTCGGTGATTACGCAATGGTACCGGCAGTGCGAGTTTACTCTAGGAGGCGAGAGCTTCAGTTGGGATTCCTTGTAGTAGCGTCAAGGCCTTCCGACATCATCTTGGGTATGAGCTAGTTATCAACAGTCCAAGCTCAGATAAACTGTATTAGGCGCAAAGTGTGGTGTGTCAGCAAGGATGAGACTAGGATTACCTTCATCGGTGAGAAGGGAGCCTTTGTAATAGGGGATGGACATACCCAGAGGAGAGTGCTGCCAATCACTCATCAATTGGATAGCCTTACCCTCAGAGTGGTTCACGTGGAGAGTCCGAGCTATCCTGTAGTGGTGGACCAGTATGAGGATGTCTTCCCTGATGATGTTATGGGTCTACCTCCTCACATATAGATAGACTTTTACATAGACTTGTACCCCGGGACGACACCGATATCTACACCAGTGTATCAGATGGCTCCTGCGGAGCTTCTTGAGTTGCGGGTACAGCTAGCAGACTTGTAGGGGAAGGGATTCATTCGGTCCAGTGTATCTCCTTGGACACCCCGATATTATTTTTGAAGAAGGTGGATGAGAGCTTGAGACTTTGTGTTGAATATCGGAGCCTGAACCAGGTGACCATGAAGAAAAGTACCCACTCCCGAGGATTAACAACCTCTTTGATCACCTGAAGGTAGAACGATTGTTGTCGAAGATTGACCTCAAATCAGGCTATCACCAGCTCAGAGTACGAGACGAGGATGTGCAGAAGATGACATTTAGATGTCGGTATGGCCATTAAAAGTTCTTGGTTATGCCATTCGGCATGACCAATGCTCCAGTAGTGTTCATGGGACTGATGAACAGGATCTTTCAGCCATACCTTGATCGTTTTTTCATAGTCTTTATCGACGACATTTTGATCTACTCGACTATTGAGGAGGATTATTCTTATCATTGGCAGGTAGTAATGGATACACTCAGAGAGCACCAGCATTATGGTAAGCTCTAGAAGTGATTGTTCTAGATCTAAGAGGTTCACTTTCTAGGACATGTCATCTCGTAGGCCAGAGTTGCAGTGGATCTAGTGAAGATTGAGGCAGTACTTTCTTGGGAGCCACCCAGGAGTGCGATGGAGGTACGAAGTTTTCTGGGTTTGTCCGGATACTACCGTAGGTTTGTCCCAGATTTCCTTAGAGTTGTAGCACCACTTTCAGCGTTGACGAAGAAGGGGAAACCCTTCGGGTGGTCGGAGAGATGCCAACAGAGTTTTCAACAGATGAGGTAGAGTTCGACTAGTGGCCCCATCTTGAGGCTTCTAGAGGAGGGCGTAGGGTACATAGTCTACTACGACGCATCAGGGACTGGACTCGAATGTGTCCTGATGCAGGAGCAAGTAGTGATCGCATATGGTTCTCGATTGCTGAGACAACACAAGAAGAACTACACTACCCATGACCTAGAGTTATCAGTAGTGGTCTTTTCCTTGAAGATGTGGCGACACTATCTGATGGGAGAATTCTTTACAGTCTACGAAGATTATAAGAGTCTCAAGTATATCTTCTCTCAGAAGGACCTGAACCTGAGACAACGACGTTTTCTTGAGTTCCTCCAGGACTATAACTTCAAGATTGTCTATACTTATGGGAAGGGGAACGTTGTAGCAGATGTACTTAGCAGGAGATCTGGTATACAACTTCTAGGAGAGGAAACAAAGCAGTTGGATGCTTTCTAGATATCCTTTGTGGATCAGGATGGAGCAGATTTTCTTCAGTCTCTTACAGAAACTCCCCCACTTCTTAAGAGAGTCAGGGAGGCGCGGTGTGGGGATGCTGACTGTGAGGCTCAATGTGCTCAGATATCCATAGGGCAGGCACCTAATGTATTTTTTGAAGATGGAGAGCACTTAATCCTCTTTAGAGGACGTATCATGGTACCAGTGTCACTTCAGGAGGAACTGTTGATGGATTTCCACACACCCCCTCTAGCAGTACGTCCAGGAGTGGAGAAGATGTACCAAGATCTCCGATGAAAGCACTGGTGGTTGGGAATGAAGAAAGTAGTTGTTGATTTTGTCTCTCGGTGCCTCACTTTTCAGGAAGTGAAGGTGGAGCATCAGGTACCAGCAGGCTTGGTTCAGCCTTTAGAGGTCCCAGATTGGAAGTTGGATGGGATATCCATGGACTTCATGACATGACTTCCACGTACATCCAGAGGTCATGACTCGATTTAGCTAATCATCAACCGACTCAACAAGTCCGCCCACTTCCTATCGATCAGAGAGTACGGTTCAGTAGAGAGCATGGGATGCCTCAATGGGCAGGAGATTGTTCAGTTACATGGAGTACCCTCAACGATTGCCTCCGATCGTGATGCATGTTTTACGTCCCATCTATGGAAGGGGTTTAAAGAGGCTTTCGGGATGAAAATTCGTTTGATCACTTCATTCTATCCCCAGAAAGATGGCCATACTGAGCGGACCATTCAGACCCTCGAGGAAATGCTACGTGCATACATCCTCAACATTGGTCACAACTTGGACGATCATTTTCCTTTGGTGGAGTTTTCATATAACAACATATATCACTCCACCATTGGGATGGCACCTTTTGAGGCATTGTACGGGCGACCTTGAAGATCAACTTTGGGCTGGACTAAACAAGGGGAGTCAGCACTCGTGGGACAAGAGATGGTACGGGCTACCACAGAGAAGATGCAGATCATCCAGGAGATTATGAAGACTGCACAGAGCAAGCAGATGTCTTATGATGATAGGAGATGGAGACCTATAGAGTTCGAGGATGGCAACCACATCTTTCAATGGGGCTCACCTCAATGAGGTTTGCGCAGATTTAGCTGAGGCGGTAGGTTTTCTCCGAGCATCATCAGACCCTTCCAGGTCCTCAACAGAGTTGGAGAGTTGGATTACCGCTTAGCACTTCCACCTCAGTTGTACCAAGTCCACGACATCTTCCACGTATCCCAGCTGAGGAGATATGTGCATGACCCTTCCCATGTCATTGACTACAGAGATATGGACATCGATGAAGGGGAAAATTTTATGGAGGTTCTAGTTGAGATTGAGGATTTATAGGAGAGGGTCCTTTGTGGGTAGTCGATACCTCTAGTTCACATTCGTTGGCAGCACAGGAACCTCCAGGGGAGAAAATGGGAGCAGAAGGCTCATATGTGTGCTCAGTACCCCAACTTGTTTACCTAGTTTTGAGTTGTGGCTTACAGGGACGTAGTGCCCTGAGTTGGGGAGAATTTAAAGACCCAGAATTTACATGTTTTTTTAAATATATGGTAATTTTACGAGTCCGTAAAAATTGACAGTGTGTAATTCCGAGGCCCAGAGTGCTCGGAATGAATTTCATAACATTATTTTTGGGTACGTTCAATAAACATGTGAGTGTGTTTTTCTAACTTTTGAACCCATACTTGGAATTGAAATCCAAGGGCACCGTTGCACTCACAACGCCGATATTATATTATGGAGACTTCGACCTCGATGATAGTTGGTAGAGGGTGAAAGTTAGTATTTGGGGTTTTCATCAAAGAAAAAAATAAAAATAAAATTGTGTAACAATTTATTTTTATTTGAAACACCCATGTGGATGTTGAGAGGTTATATAAGTGGGGACCACCAGAATTAAACCTCCCATGATTGGTTATGGTGGTGGGGACCACCTGAACTAACCTATCATGAGAGGTTATGGTGTTGGGGACCACCTGAGGCTAAACCCCCTTGAACTCCCTCCTAAGTGTGGGGAAGCCTCTTAAACTTCCCCCACTTAAATGATGCCACCCCCTTTAATTTATTATGCCAACCTATGTAATTAATTAATTCAATTTGAAATTGTGCAAAAAATTAAAAATGGGGGAAAGACAACAGTATTGGATACTTGGCATTTTTGGTGGGATTGGGGAGAGAAGGACTTGGAGAAACTTATTCTCACAAACGAAGAATGCTCCTCCCAATGAAGAACGACCACCGGAGATCGAAGAATGAGGAAATCGACCCCGAACCAGATCAAAAGAACCTTGAGGAGGCAACCAACATAGGATGTCTTCAACGATCGTCCTTCCCTCCTCTTCGACGACAAAAAACAAATGACGTAGGGTGGTTGTTTGATTTTTCTTCTCCTTTCCCGTTCTTGATAATTCATCATAATACAAGAAGGAATTATAGCAGCTTGCTACAACTATAACGCAGAGAGCGCGGGATAAAAAAACATGACCTGCCCTCTCCGGAATCCTTGTGATTTACTGTTGATCATGATGGAGGAATGAATAACGACACCGGAGGGGCACAAGAACGGTGGCCGGAACCACCGCTAGTCACGACAATGGCAACGGTGCATGACACCACACCGCGGCCCCGCCGCACCTACCGCAGCCCCGCCGCGCCGCCCAAGGCCCCACCAAACCACCAACGACCCCACTGCGCGGTCGCACGGTTCTGTCGCTCTCTACTGTGCCGTGCCGCCTGGAGACAAGAGAGTGTAGTGCGGGAACCCTGTAGCTGGCTATGATGTGAAGAATGATTAGCGATCCTCTGTGGGTCAGCACCAAGCGATCCTGTGTGGGTCAGCACCGAGCGATCCTGTGTGGGTCAGCACTAAGAAATCTTGTGTGGGTCAACACATAGCAATCCTATGTGGGTCAGAAGCTATCCATCCTTTGTGGGTCAACACCTAGCGATCCTATGTGGGTCAGCATCTAGCGATCCTTTGTGGGTCAGCACTGAGTGATACTGTGTGGGTCAGCACCGAGAGATCCTGTGTGGGTCTGGATCTTAACATAGTAAGATGATTCAGTAGTTATAACTAATCATCTTTACTACTGTACCTAAGTTATACCTGTTGAGAGATGAGTGTGTACCTGTGTGGTAATTTCCTTCATGGTAATACCTTGGTGGTATTCTTCTGTGTGGCGTACCTATGTGGTACTTGCCATCGTGGTATTGCATCCATTGTGGAACAGTTGAGCTTAGGGATTTGGATTTGGACTCTATGTTTTCCTCATGATTGATATGGGTTTACTTGATAACTTAGGTATATGTATGGGAATATACCTAAGTAGGGTTATCAGTTGTTTCACCCTTTTTGGTTTATCCTTTGTTGATTTTTTGATACCTTGAGGGTCTCAGGGTCCCTACTGAGTATCGTTATACTCACCCCTGCATGGCCTATGCCCGCATCCCAGTGTGTTTTGTGCAGACGATAGAAAACAATGATTGAGGACGAGAGTACCTAGACTTGACGGTGCCCGGAGGTGGACCATACGGCGTGTCGGTATGCAGAGAAGATAGGAGGACGTGGAGTGCTGAGCAGGAAATCTTTAATGACCCTTGATGTAGGAACCTCAGAGGACGACCCAATAGCTTCCTTTTCTCTTTCTTCAGTTGTATTGTATTTCAGTTGTAATTGTACCTTTACTATTGGGCTTGTATTCCATCCCCTTTTACATTCAGAACTCTTTTGATTATATAGTTTTCTTATGTTCGTATCTTGTTGTGTGCATGGTTACGTGAGTATACAGGTTATAAGGCAATGCCTTCGCAGTTTTAGGGAATACGCCTTTTGGTGTCCGTCGTCATCCCCTGGCCTATGGATGGCGGGCATGGGGTAGTCACGACACAGGCCCCGGGGGATGGGTCGTGACACTTTAAATATATGATTATAGAAAATTTGTAGGGTTAGCCACATAACCCTGTAAATCATTAGACATGTATTATTAGGGTGAGTTCACCTTATCCTTTCCTTGAGGGTTAGTATGGAATCATATTCTACTCCTAGGACAATGATCCCTTCAACATGAATTCTTGGATAGAGTTGTTGGAATCCCTCTGTGAGGCTCGGAGTGAGATCCTCGATTCATATTTGTGCCCTAAGTAGAGTTTTTTGTATCGTCGCGACCAACAGTACATGGGATCCAATCCTCTACTTAGATGGTTAATCCAAATTAAGTTATTGGAATCACCCCATGTCCTTGGAAGTGATCCTCATCTATGTATCGTATTCTCTTTGGACTACCAGCATGTAATACTAATGGTGAGACCCAATGGGCATTACCTCTCGAATGTATTTCATCAATGATATCAGACTCAGGAGTGTGCTATCCTAGACGAGTTCTATGTTGAACCTTCAAGATAGAATCCTAGGCTGGTATACTACAATTGTGACTTACTATTAGACTACGTGTATTTGCTGAGTATGTATGGATATTCTTGTTATACATGCTGTAGACATATACCTGTGTAGAGATGACTGCATTTCCTTTTTTGTATGCTTTATGGTTTTAGGGTGTCCTACTAAGTATTATTATACTCATTCCTAATTGGTATTTTCACACACGTGTTGTGTCTTTTATAGATGATCGAACTTTTGGCCGAGTCCTTAACAGACTAGGACTAGATAGTGCTTAGTGAGACCAGACAGAATGAGGTCTGGTCCTATGGTAATCTGATAGCAGTCCTAGTTTTCTTTCATGATGGACCAGTGTTATATACTTTTATTGTGGGATTGTATTTGGCCCTATATAATTTCCTTTACCTCTTGTCATACTCTGGTTGTGGGATTTATATGTATGTATGAATGGTTGTTCAATTGATTCTACATTTCATCTTTTTATAGGCTAAGAGATGTGTGGTTGTGTACAAGTACTTAGTCTAATGGTTCCCATGTCAGTGATATGCCTACTCGATGCTAGTTTCCATCCTTTGGCCTATTAGAGGTAGGATTGGGGAGTCGTGACACATCCCCCATTGAGACGGGTTGTGAAAGAGTGGCATTAGATAATTCTGTTATACTTTAGAATGGATGTCTATGATATTTTTTTGGGGAAACATTGTTAAGTGTTTTGAGTTCAGATTTCAGACCAGGGACTCCAATGTTGGTACAATGACCGATGTATCTATACAATAGGACAGTGATCACCAAATTTTCAACTTGGTACATGAGAACATTAGTTGTAGGAGAAAATAATGATATTTTGATCATATATGAATGGGTTGTGGTTTCCATTTCCTTCTTGAGTTAGCTCTCTACATATACTCATCGACCATGTTACATCTTGTTTATTTCAGGATTCCTCCATGATGTATGCAAGTTCGGACTCAACATCAAGATTATGAGGATTATCCCCTTAGTGATGAAGTGTCAATACATAGACCAGTTCCCAAGATGTTACCTTCAATTGGTGCACCAGCTATACCACCACATGTAAAGTAACACGTGGTACCAGTAGAACCAGCTGATTATGTGTATAGGTTTTGAAAACTTCCTGAGTTTTAGTGGTAGAGAGCCCTTGGGTTCCAAGGTGAGCCTTACAGATAGTTGATCGAGGACTGGATTGAGGTGGTTTCCTGAGTTTTCCATCTGGTCAGGACACCCATAGAGTAGATGGTGGTTCTGGCGGCGAGTCTTCTCCAATGCTTAGTAGGGTGATGGTTGGGGTTTTTCGACCATTATTAAGATGAGGTGAATCTTGCATGGATAGAGTTTGAGAACCTTTTCAAATAGGAGTTCTCACTAGATAAAATGATGGTTGTATTTATCCAAGAGGTTCTGCAACTCCAGTAGGGCGGCACGATAGTAGCTAAGAATTCGTCGAGGTTTACCATCCTCTCTAGGTACCGGTGGATATGGTTCATGACTAGTTATTCAAGTCTCAGACTTTAATGTGTGGTCTGCATAAATACATTTGGGATAGTGTCATACCTCTATCAAATCCTACCTTTACTAGGGTTCTAGAATGATATTTGGTGATAGAGAGTTTCTTGGCTACGAAAATACAGCCAGTGGTTTCTATTAGTGGGTATACAGAATCAGAGACCTCGGTAGTAGGGAGCCGACATTCGTCTCAGGGATTGGGACATGTGATAGGTTTTTGGAGGAGGTCCCATGATAGAGGGTCATTGGTTCAAGGCTCATAGGGTGGGTCCAATCAACCCAGGGAGAGGCAGTGCTACTCATGTGATAGCAGGGTAAATCTTGCATGATATTATCCAACCCACCATAAATATGTCATAGAGACCATAGACGGGACACCAAGGAATAGGAATAAATTGGAGCAACTAGGTTCACAAGGCAACAGATGTGGCAGAGGAGTTGGGAGAGAAGCATGAGGTGGTAGGCACTTTGACTTGTTACCACCCCCCCCCCCCCCACGTGGTATATTCCAGGTTCAAGGAGATAGAGGATAGGTGTGGGGATGGCTATAGGTAGTTGAATCTTACGACCTTAGAGGCTCTATGAATCATTCGAGGTACTATCTGTGTCTTTTCTAACTTAGTTTCAGTACTAATAGACACATTTACTAGTGATTCCTTTCTTTCCACCTATCTTGTTCGAGACATTGAGATTCCTGCTGAGCCCTTTCTCAACCCTTGCACATGGAGAATCCTACTAGAGAAGACTCAGCGATCACACACATGTGTCGACAGTGTGACCTGACTCTTGGTGGTGATAGTTTCTATTGTAATCTATTTGTAGTAGTAATTATCTCTTACAATGTCATCTTAGGTATGGAATGGTTATCCATGCTTCATGCCCATATTGGCTATTTTAGGTGGAGGATGCGGTGTGTTCATAGTGATGGAACCAGGTTCTCCTTTGTTTTTGAAAAGGAATCCCAAGAAGCACGAGATGGACTCATGCACAGGAGGGTGTAGGAGATTACCCATAAGTTTTCTTGTATAACCCTCAGTGTAATGAATGTTATGAGTTCTTAGTTTCCTGTAGTGGTGGCGGATTATGAGGACTTCTTCCCCAAGGATTATCTAGGATTACCTCCCCATCGAGAGATATAATTCTACATTGATCTACACCCTGGGATGACACTGATATCTATTCCAACATATCAGATGGATCCTATAGATCTTTTCAAGATGATGGTGTAGTTAGAGTACTTGTAAGGGAAGGTATTTTTTATACCCAGTTTTTCACCCTGGGAATCCCTGGATGTGTTTTCCAAGAAGGTGGATGGGAGATTGAGGTTGTGTGTGGATTACTATCGCTTGAATTAGGTGACTATGAAGAAGAAGTATCTATTACTGAGGATTGATGACCTTTTTGACCAGATGAGAGGGGATACATAGTTCTCGAAGGTTTATCTCAGATTAATTTATCACTAGTTGAGAGTATGGGACAAGGATATATCAAATATGACATTCAAATGTCACTACAATCACTATGAGTACTTGGTGATTCCCTTTGGCATGACAAATTCTCCAGTAGTGTCTGTTGGACTCCTGAACCAAATCTTTCATCCTTTCATAGACCGATTCATGGTAGTCTTCATCAACAATATCCTTGTGTGCACGGAGTCTGAAGAGGATCATGTAAGACACTTAAGGACAGTTCTGGATATACTTTGAGAGAACCAGTATTATAGGAAGCTCTCAAAGTGCCAGTTCTGGATACATGTATTCCACTTTATGGGACATGTTATATCAGCAGATAGAGTGGCAGTGGACCCAGCCAAGGTTGAGGTAGTGTTATAATGGGATCCACCCAAGAGCATGTAAGAGGTGTGGAGATTCCTTGGATTGACAAGCTATTACTAGAGATTCATCCCTCATTTCTCCAAGGTATCATCACCCATGATATATTTGAACCAAAAGGGGAATCCTTTCATGTAGACAGAGATGTCTTAACCTGCTTTTCAGTAGTTGAGGCAAATTTTGGTGAGTGGTTACATCATCAGATTTCTAGAGGAGGGTGTCGATTATGTAGTGTTTTTCAATTCCATAGAAACTAGGATTGGTTTTGTTTTTTTTCCAAGGAAAGTGGTGATTACCTTTGGTTTACGTTAGCTGAGACCACATGAGCAGAACTATGTGACCCATGTTCTTGAGTTAGCAGAAATAGTTTTCCCACTAAATATGGGGGGACATTACCTAATGGGTGAGTGGTTTAATTTCTATTCTGATCACAAGAGTCTCAAGTACATCTTCTATTATAATTATCTTAACTTGAGACAGAGGTTATGGCTAGAGTTCCTCCAAAACTATGACTTTGAAATTGTCTATACGCCTAAGAAGGGAAACATGGCAGTAGATTCTCTCAAAACGATATCTTGTTCATAGTTTCTAAATGAGGTGTAAAAGAATTTAGACTCATTGTAGTTATCTTTTATCTATGGAGATGGATAAGCTTACCTCCTGTTGATGGTTGTCACCCCCCCCCCCCCCCACTCTTGCAATGAGTTTGGGAGGCATAGCTTGGGTATACTGACTGTGAGACCCTACATACTCAAATATCCACTGGACATACTCATGGTGGATTTTCTAAAGGTGGGGAACATGTAATTCTTTTTAGAGGACGCACGATGGTACTAGTGATGTTGTAGGAGGAGGCTTTGTGATAGTCTCACACATATCCTTTGGAAGTACATTTAGGTGTGTCAATGATGTACCAGGACCTCCGATGTTAATTTTGGTGGTCAGGGATGAAGAAAGGAGTTGTATATTTTCCCTCTCGATGCCTTACTTATCATCAAGTGAAGGCTGAGCACTAAGTTCCAGCTGGTTTACCTCAACCCCTTGAGGTGAAAGAATGGAAGTGGGATGAGATATCCATTGAATTCATTACAGGATTACCACATATGTCCAGGGTACATGATGCCATATGGGTGATCATAGACAAACTCACCAAGTCACCCCACTTATCAACAATTAGGGAGAAAATTTCAGTCAATATATTGGGACACCACTATATTCAGTATATAGTTTGACTTCATGGAGTTCCATCGATGATCACTTCTGACCATGATTCTTGATTCACATCACAGATATGGAAGATATTACATGAGGCTTTTTGGACTTATTTATGCTTGAGCATAGTGTTTCACCCTCAAACTAATGACCAGACTGAGATGACCATTCAGGTTCTGTAGGATATGTTGTGAGCTTGCATGTTAGACTTAGTCCGTAGTTGGTAGGATCATCTACCATTGGTGGAGTCTTCATACAACAACATCTAACATTCCACGATCAACATGGAACCATTCGAGGCATTATACGAGTGACACTATAGGTAACCACTTTTTTGGAATGACCCAGGAGAGTCATCACTCATCATCCTAGAGTTGGTGCGAGATACTAATGAGAATGTACATATCATCGTGGAGTGGATGACGACTACACAGATCTATCATATGTCTTATGCTGATAGAAGATGGAGGCTATTGGAGTTCGAGGAAGGAGACCATGTGTTCTGACGATTTTGACCTCAATGTGTATTACAATGATTTAGTCGAGGCGACAAGCTATCTATGAGGTTCATTGGAATTTTCTAGATACTGCGTAGAGTTGGTGAGGTTACGTACCACTTAGCTCTACCTCTATAGTTATATTAGGTACACAACTTCTTCCACGTACCCCAGATGGGGATATATATGCATAACCCATCACATATTATCAACTAGGGAGAGATGGAAATTGAGGATGGAGCTACCTTTGAGGAGTTTGTAGCAGAGATCTAGGATCAACATGGGATAATCCTTCATGGGTGAGATATTTCTTTATTTCATTTCTAGTGTTAGTATGTAAATCTCTAATAGAGCACACAGAAGTGGGAGGTTTAGATTCGTTCTCAGTAACCCCATCTTTTTATGTAGCCTTTTTTTGGATTTTGGGGACATAAAGCCCCAATGTGGGGATAATTTAATGAATAGTATTTTCTATATATTAATTTTGGATATATTATGGAATATTTTCAAGACTAGGCAATGAGACGACATGCGATTCTAATTCTAGATGTGCCCAAAATAAATTCTTGAAATATATTAAATATATTAAATACAACGCACTTAAATTTTTCATGAAAAAGTGTAATAACTTATAAATGGATGCCTGAATCAAAAATATGAGGGCACCATTGAGTTATAAACATGATTTTTACCCTAGCCACAATATAACCTTAGTCGGTGCAAGTCGTTTGTGTAAAATTCATCACGGGTATAAAATGAATAAAATAATTAAATAAATAAATTTGTTTGTTTATCGATACAAAGAACTAATTACCTATCTTTAAGTACATGCTTATGGAAAATTTATAGGGTTAGCCACATAACCCTATAAATTTTTGGAGATCCATTGGAGAGCATAAAATTAGATTCTATTAGCGGATGATGATCAGATCAAGGATCGATGACTAGAACATGAAAAAATACAAGGATCTCTCCAACAACTACGACATTTCATCATTCTTCATTGGTGATTGATCCAAATCAAGGTAGTATGTTTTTTTTATTGGATTCATTACCATTTCATGGTTTCTATGATTAACGTGAATCAGTCAATGAATAGATTGATCCATGGTTCGACCATCTCATGGGATGAGTTTGATTAATCAGGTTTTGGAAAAACTACTTTGTGATTGTCAATTCTTCATTGTTATTATCATAGAAAAATATCAAGTTATACATGAACATATATTGAGGTTCATTCCTCTTAATTTTTCTCATGCTTTTCTCCCCTATTATGTGTTAATCATTAGAATTCTTCATTTGGACCATAGTTTGATATATCTCGATCAATCAATCATTGCACATTTGTTTTTTGGCGCAATGATCCAATATTATAGATATGGGATTAGAAAGACATGATGGTGGTGTGATGATGGAGATGATAGTGGATTAGATTATGTAGTTACCTGATTTTTTTGTTCTTTAGGAAAAAATGATGAATGATGAACTATCTCATTTTTTGAGCATATCTAGGGCACAAAACATGTTAATCGGTGATGGCATGACTCGATGAGGCTTGATCTATGTTTTTGTGGTGATACACTCATCAGATTGAAGTCCATAGGAATGGATGGGATGCGTGGAACCAGATATGGATTTATGGAAAATCCTGGGTTGTATGACATGTAAACTAGATCTACACGTTGTATGGACCCACCTATGCGGAAGTTAAGGTCTCTAAAGAAACATAAGTATCACACATCATGTGACCCTATCACATGATGTGTGGTCTATCCCTATGAACATGACGTGTACCTTAGAGGGTACACAAACATGGGGTGGAGTACATAGAACCTATATGCCATGTAGTCCCCTACACGAACATGGTCGGGACCAAGTACATGGGATAAGATGTGTACTTGTATAGGGGAATGAGTACATGGGATAAGTCATGTATCAGCACACAGGTAGACTACATGGGAAGACTTCACACCTGTACTTCTACACAGACATGTCTTAAGACATGGTCTGTTTACACGGGCAGGACCAGGGGCCAAGGGACATGAAGTGTAACACCTACTACATGCCGTGCAATTTATTATACAAGGCTTAGAACCCTTTAACATTATATCTTTGAAAAGTTTTGTTTGGGTTCATTCCCCTTATCCTTTACATGAGATTTAGAATTTAATCATCTCATACTCCTAGAACAATTATCCCTTCAGTAGGACTTCTTGGATAGAGTTATTAGAATCCCTCCATGAGGCCCAGAGTGTGATCCTCTATTCGTCTTTGTGACCTTAGTGAAGTTATTGGTATCATTGTGACCAATAGTACTCAGGAACAAATCCTCTACTTAGCGGGTTAGTCTAGATTGAGTTTTTGGTATCACCCCATAACCTTGGAAGTGATCTTCGTCCTTGTATTTTATTCTCTTTATACTATCAGTGTGTACTTATAATGGAAAGATCCGATGATCATTACCTCTCGGATAGACATCATCGGTGCTATTAGAATCAAGAGTGCGTTCTCCCAAACAATTGATATGCAGAACCTTCAAACTCAAATCCTAGGCTGGTATAATATAGTTGTGGATTACCTTTAGACTGTGTGTCTTTGTTGAGTATATCTGTATATTCTTGTTATATATGCTGTAGATATATACCTTGTAGAGATGACTATATTTCCTTTGTTGTATGATTTGTGGTTTCAGGGTGTCCTATTGAGTATTGTTATACTCACCCCTACACAGTCATTGTCCACATGTGTCGTGTCTTGTGAAGATAATCAAACATTAGATAGAGTCCTTGATGGACCAGAACCAGATGGTGCTTAGTGAGACCAGACAGACTGAGGTGTGTTCCAATGGTATTCTGATAGCAGTCATAGTGTCCTTTCATGTTGGACTTGTGTTACACACTTTTGTGGTGGGCTTGTATTTGGACCTATTTATTTTCCTTTACTTCCTATCTTATGCTGGTTGTGGGATTTAGATGTATGCATGCATGGTTATTTAGTATTTTTTAAATTTTATAATTTTATAGGCTTTTAGATGTGTGTGTGTGTGTGTGTACAAGTACTTAGGGTAATAAATACCAAGTAATTGATATGGCTACTTTGACGCTAGTCTCTAGCACTTGGCCTATTGGTGGTGGGCTTGGGGGGTCACGACATGGGACCCATTGGGAGGGGTTGTGACTATGTTTCCTTGTAAAAAACACATTTGAAGTTGATGACATGTGGTGTTACTACACGACGTGTGTCCTCAAAGTTGAACAGTTTTCCAGTCCCCATGTCATGTAGCATATATAAAACATGATTGGACCCCCATGTTGTCCATTATAAAGACAAAAGGATGACACACCATTTATGCATGTTACACAATGTGTAGTTCTTTAAACCATGTGCCAGCCTATCTAGATCTATATGTTGATCCACTTTTATCTGATCATTGATTTGATTTCCTTGGACTGATATGATTTTATCATGATATATAGACCAGATACACTGGTATACGATGTGTGGTTTTATGGCATACATTGTGTATGCTTATGTTGTCTAGACAGAACCTTTGGTATCTCTTGATGGTGTTTTTAGATATTTCTTCACTTTCTTCTTAACAATTTACTAATTATGCTAAATTGAATAAATAAAGGGAATGTAAGATGATGTTTGAATTTCATGAATGAATCAATATGAAGTAAAATAAATCCAAAACACCTATAAATAATCAAAGATCAATATATAATTATAAATTAAACATGGGATCACTCTGATACCACTTATAGATTTCAAATGTATTTTAAGCTCTTATATAGAATGAAAAACTCAACCTTTTAGTCTTATTTTTTGAATAATATTTTCTTTACATATTTATTGAAATCATGACCAATAAAAATCATATATTACTTGACTTTATTAAATGTTCAAACTAGAAGAGGAGGATCTTCACATGAAATTTTTAATTATTTCATGTGAAAATCTAGAAATACCTAAACCTGTAATTATTCCGTTAATGATAATTATGTTGATTAGATCTTGTTGTACCATAATTTCACTCAAGTATCCAAGTGAATAATCCCTCTAGAGGTGATCCACATGTGCACCATAACTCTAAATGTCACTGTATAATCATTGGGTGTTAGCATAACCGATTCTAATAACATGTGTCGTTTGTGGTTGATCGCTGTCGAATTCTTCTACGAGGAGGAAAAAATCTTGATGATGTCTCAAAGGATTGAGATAAGATGAAGAAATAACAAACTTTTAGGTCTCTATAAATCTCTCTAGGTCTTGATAGAGCTTCTCTCTATCTATTTTTCACAAAAAGTGTCACCTAGAAAAGTGATATAATTATATATTTATAATGGTAGGGCTAGGGTTTCTAATTTACACATGCACCCCATTGAGATTACTTATTTCTTAGTGAACCCCATTTCATAATAATAATAATATATTTAGTATTCACGTGAAATGTGAATTTCCTAAGAATAAATAAGTATCATTTATATTATTTCCAATCAAACCAATAAATTCGATCTTCTTTTTCTCCTGGACGTTTACCAATCCATGAATAATTACTATTTATTTAATAAATAAATATCACTACCTTATTCATCAATAAATATAATAAATATTATATTCACCAAAACTTGTAAATAAATATTTATTATTATTATTTAACTCACCAATTCTTTCAAATAACTTGTGATTAAATCATGGCAATCAAACGAAACCTGAATAAATATTATTTATTATACCTTTTTAAATTTAACATTGAATTTAATTGAGATTGTGAATATAGTTAGTTTGTGACCCTCTATTCCTCTTTCTCAGTGGAATTAGGCAGAACACCTTAATGTCTAAGTCTAGGATCTAGAAACACACTATGGCATCCATGGAGAAAGAGGTTAGTATTGCAATGACATACAAGAACCTATGAATACATACCATGTAATATAATCCCATTATAATGATATTTTGAATCAAATAGGTTTCCTATTGGTTTCATCAACCTATGTTCATGATGTCTCTTTCTTTTAAATTATAGAATTGAACTCACCCACATATCACCATGGCTATGGATTTATCCAGATAGTTTCATTCCTTTAAAAGGTCCTGAGATATCATCTTCCATCAAATGATAGATGAGATAAATCCTTTCTTGCGTTATCCATTAATGCAATATCACTCGTGACACACCCAATATATTCTACTTCATTGATAGCATATTTCATCATGGTTTTCATCAATATATCAAAGTTCATGACTCATGGTATCCATTAATGATAATATTGAAGTCTAAGGATCAATACACACATCCACATATAGGAACACCCAATGAAACATGTAAATATAGATTTTATATTGACTGGTATCATTATCATAATATCCTACACTGGAAATTACTAAGGGTGTACACCATGAGAGGGTGCCTAAAAGTTATATGAGTCTCCATCACTAATAGAATAAACTATCTATGTCCCATCCAATGATATCATTCGATTATATAATATATATTCAACAATATTGTACTAGAACCTTTTGGTTCTCATCCCAATAAGGAAATGCTATGACCATTTAATGTGGCATATATTCTTAGGACATTATCTCATACAAATTTCACGTAGAGTAACAATCATGATGTGATGAGAAAATTCATTAATATTTAAGATAAATAATGCATGTAATCATGTACTAATAATTTGGTTCTAGGGCACTAACTTTAACAATTAAAAAGTGGATCTAGTATATAAGGATTGAGGAGGAAACATGAGAGAATGATTAGGGTTATTATATATGTTTACATTATTGTTTTTATTTTATAACGTAGACATTTAGGTTTCATAATGAAAAATAACTAAACAAACATGAAATAAAATAAGGAATTTTTTTACTTTTCACCTTTTAAAACATATGATAAATAATTATAAACAATCAAAACATGTTGAAATACCCTTATAGTGGTTGAATTGGTTTAGAAAAACATTAAAAAAGACATTAAAATAATAAGATTATTATTGAGTGTAGAAAAGGAATTGACACCTATTAAAAGAAGGATGGGGGATGGGAACATGAGTAGTCCTTTGCCTCCAATTACCGCAAGACAATGGAAAGTTTCCAGATAAAGATAAATAAACATCCATAATGAAAATAATAAGAGGACATTAGAGTTAGAGAATATTTAAATTTTTTGAGAATCACGATAGAAGGAACTACGATGTGTGAGACTATGGGTTGACAGCATAGAGAAATGGGGAGTAGTGCAGATTGATGTGGGGGAGGAGGTGGGGATTAT
The DNA here is from genome assembly GCA_963277665.1 of Viscum album. Lineage (NCBI taxonomy): Eukaryota > Viridiplantae > Streptophyta > Magnoliopsida > Santalales > Viscaceae > Viscum > Viscum album. Next base: position 1,416,574,939 of record OY728127.1, read on the forward strand.
AAAGCAACACCAATGTGAAAGGGTTAAGGAGGAAACAAAAGAGGGAAATTATAGTTATTATTTATTTTTACATTTTTTTTATTTTAGAAAGTTGAAATTCTCATTTCAAGATGAAAAATAACAAAACTGATTTAAATAAAAATAATGATTTTTTTTTTATTTTTAACCTTTTTAATCATATGATAAATAATTATAAATAGTAAAAACATGTATTGATACCATTATAGAATTATGATTCATTTATAATTCTATAGAAACATAAAACAATAATATTATTTTTGATTATATAAAAGGGACATGAACCTACCAAAAAAGGATTAGGGGGGATAGGAACATGAGAAATCATTCACCTCCAATAATCACATGATAATAGAAGGGGGTCTAACAATAAGAAACACATGTGCATAATGAAGGGTATGGGAGGAGATGAGAGTTACAGAGTAGGTAAAGCGGACGAGGAACATGATAAAGGGATCTAATACACACACAACTATGGGTTGAATGTATAGAGAAATAGGGAGTAGTGTAGAACGATGCAGGGAAGAGGTGGGGAATGCAAAGTGGTGACAGAGTGTGAGGGTTGGGGAGGAAACAAAAGAGAGAAATTAGGTTTAATATTTATGTTTACATTTTTTTTATTTTGGAATGTATATTTTTTTATGATTCAAAATTATTAAACCTTCATGAATAAAAATAAGATATTTTTTATTTTTCACCTTTTGAAACTTATGATAAATAATTATACGTAATCAAAACATGGTAGGGTCCCATTTTTATTATGGAAAGAAACTAATTTTTAATTTTTTTGAGTATTAACCCTTACATAACCCAAAATACCTAAGCATTACATAGATCAAAGGATTAAATGATTATGGCATGAAATCCCAACTGAATACGGCACAAATGCACTGGGAGATGACCTTGAAGGACCAAATGAGTAGAATTATTGATGTCACAATCAAAAACTTCGTGTTTCACCATCCCCTTATCACATCGGGTAGGGGGATGACACCATGAGAGGTTTTTTTCCCTCTATTAATCAAGTGAAAATGGAAGTGTGCCAATCGAGGAGAAACAAGCCTGCTGAATGAAGGAAATATGAAGAGATGAGAGTTGCAGAGTAGGTAAGGTGGATGAGGATCTTGATAGATGAAACAATGAAGTGCATGAATGTGATTAAACTATGTAGGGAAATGTGGAGCAGTGAAAATCAATGTGGGGAGGAGGTGGGTAGTGTAAATCCATGCCAATTTGTGAGGGATGGGGAGGAAACACATGAGAGTAATTAGGGTTATTATTTATGTTTACATTTTTTTATATTTTGTAACATATATATTTTTGTTTCATGATGAAAAATAACTAAACCGACTTGAATGAAAATAAGATATTTTTTTAAAAAAAAAGTCTTTTTTAAACTTATGATAAATAATTTTAAATAATTGTAATATGCTGTGATCCCCTTTTTATTATGGAAAGAGACCAATTTTTAATTATGTTGAGAGAGAACCCTTACATAACTTGAAGGTCCTAAGAATTAAATGGCCCAAAGGCTCAAATGATGATGGTCCAAAATCCCAAATGAATATGGATCAGAGTCCCAAAGAGATGACCTTGAAGGACTGACTGATTTGTATTCATCACTCTATAACCATAGACTTTATACCATGAATCCCCTTGTCATGTCGCACCCCAAAAATCTTGTTTCAATGTACCACACCACCTTTGCCACACATGAATCTATGCATTATACTGCTAACCTTCATCACACCATGCCAAATTTGTCACATTGTGATATTAAATACCTCTATCCCATATCGATAAACCATGTAGTTGGAGGGATAGAAGATGGATGTCAACACACCTATCACTCATCAGAGCATCTAATTTCCAAAAAATTTCTGCATGTCATCACACAACACTACACCTTTCACATGACAATGTTCTCGCACGTCACATCACCACACCTACCAATTTATTTATCCTTAAATGATCTCCCCTCATAAGATAATGGAACGGAGTCCCAATGGCCCGAAGTACCGATGGCTCGTTGGCCAAAATATGTGGCCCTGGGGCCCAAATCAGTTGAATAGTGCTACTACTATAGCTCCCTGATCCATCACCTCCTACAGTGCCACCAAAATATTTCCCCACCTAGATTTATGTGTAATGTTATCAGCTAAAAAATTAATTTATTTATTAATAAGTCAAATAATTTAAGAAAATATACCTAAAAAACAATTAAATAAATGATGATTAATGATTTTGTAAGGAATGTGGTAATAAAATTGATTGAAACAGAAAAGTATTTCAAAATTGAAACCTTGTTGTCAATCATAAATGAATATTTATATGAATATTTTAATATGTTCCTTAGAAAGAGTGACTTCCTTATAGTATTTTTTAATTTATTTTCAATTTTATTATATGTATGATAAAATTGTACAACCTTTATTCAATATACTATGTATCTATGCATTTACAATTCACTTTCAGTTTATTAATATCATACAAGAATATTTAAAATTCTCTTCTTTTATATAAAAATAATATTCATAATCTGAAAAAAAATATATTACATTATCAACTATAAAAATTCCTATTTGGTCATGTACTGTGAGTTTCCTTATGAAACCAACTTAGATACATTGGAATTTAGCTTCCACTTTTTAGATTCAGATTATAATTAATTTACTAGTTTTTAATTGTAGAATAGAATATCTACTGTCATTTTTTAGTATCATAAATAAGTTTATGTCCATAAACAAAATTCCAAATATTTCAAAGATGAATTTCAATTTCTGAGAAACTTCAAAGGAGGAAAGATTTAAAAGAAGGTCAATGAGTTTGTAAAAACAATATGTTATTAATCCAGGTTTTCAAATCCACTTGAATGATATAATTTTTATTCATATGAGCTTCTACATAGAATAATTTGAAATATAATTATTGATGCTTAATGAAGATAAGCAAAGCAACAAAAGGATCTCACCTCCACTAGTAGTAAATGGGCCTTGGATCCTCATTCATAGTAAGAGGATCCCAAACTCGCTAAAAGGGTACAAGCACCTTCTTCCAAAGATAAATGAAATTTCAGGTAGGAAGTGATTTTTAGAGTTTTTTCATTGGAATTTTATTATCCAAGGTACACTAATAGAGGGATAATATCCCTTTTATAGACCATCTTTATTTAACGAAGAGAGTCAGGGTATGACTGCCATCTCATGGTGTTACTTCACCTTGATTCTTCTATTCATTGAACACTTTAATGAATGTGTCTAGTTTTAAAAGTATATAAATGGATCAATATTATTGATTCATAATCAAATAAATTACAAAGATTATATGTCTAGATGCATGCAATAACATCCCATGAAAATTGTACTGAATTCCAATCATATGGTACAACATTGGTAGTATATGCCATCCAATGCCACTTTATGATATAATCATATCATTGTATATTTCATGCATCATATGCATGTCACTATTTACAATATAAGCTATATAACTAAATATTATTTACCCTTTTAGTGAATTTCTTACAATCCCCCAATTGTAATAAAACACCATAAGTACTTACATAACATCACAAATCATTGTGAGTATCTCCAAGTCTCTTTTGGATACAGTTTATCAAACTCTCTTCATTTTGGAATTAATACATTGATCGAAACCTAATCCTTATACAAAGGCCTTACTATGTGACCATGTGATCCTTAATAAAATTGATAAAAAAAATATAATCCTTATTTTATAGATGTAATCAAAGAGAGGACTCTAGAAAAGAATCAATGCTTCTCAAGATGAAAAAGTGTTTGGTGTGATCTCCATAAAACATAGCCATATATCAATATGAAAATATCTAGTAAAATGTATATCATAAACATCATATATATACCCACATAACCACTTTTAACATGACATTGAGATAACACAAAACAAAGAACAATTTCAATCTTGTATAGGTCATCTCAAACTATCCTAATTATCTGAAAAAGACTGACCTGATTGATGAATATATTACATATCATTCATTTAGAATATGATAACATTACATGTATCTCATGCATGTAGCTAAAAACATCATATTTAATATAACTAAGCATGTCCATATATTTTCTCATTTTGATTCAATCATGTTCTAGATGTATTTTCTCAAAATACGAATGGACAAATCCCATGTTAGTTGAGCTCCAACCGATGACATGATTAGTAACACACCGAACGATGCATTTATTATCTAATAATAAATTATTGAATAATAAAGGTATCAAGTTATAAAGGTTCTCATGCTAGGTATATTTCCAATCCTAGGTAAAAATTATTGATAATATGCATACAGCCCTATGTATATCGATGATTGTATGAATTCCATGGGATATACTCTAGTGGGTCAGTCCAAATAATATGCCTCCACTTATTTTCTCATGAGTCTACTACTCACGCTAATCTTAACATATCATCACAACCCATAACACTCTATGATAATCATCAATTAGGGAAAATTCAAATTCATACTTTAAGGGGATATTATCATTCCACTGTTTATACAAAGTAAATTAAAATACACATGAATGAATGATAATAGGATATTTAATTTATTATAAAATCATGAAACATTATACAACCATTACATCAATATCTTATGTATCACATACCAAAATAATCAGCATGACATTTGTAACTCTCCGACTCCAGTCACTTAGACCCAGTGGTTATCTTTCTAAATTGGCACAAAATATAAGATATCTCATCCCAAAGGATCAAATAGTATAACATTATTGGAAAATTAGATTTATACATGATTCTCACATTACATTTGAAAACATTAAATATAACTTAAAATAATAGTGATAACATATTATTTCTTCCATTATATCCCTGGTATCATTCATAGGTCCCTTCTTAGTATCCTGGGGAAAGGAAAACATAATAAAGGTTGAGTTAATATACCCACTAAGAGAAATAGTACAATAGAAGATATCACATAATAAATAAATCATGGATAATGTGGCAGAGATAAACAATAATAAAATATTCCATATAACTAATATCATAAAATAAGAATATACATATGGATGAAATAATAACATAAATAATCACATGGGTAATAATAACTAGTTTTATAATGATAGAATGCATATTTTTCCTCCATATATATTTTATTAATATTATTTTATTGATGTATTTAAATAGAAATAAATGAATTATAAAGGAAATTTTATATGTCCTTTTAATTTCTTTCAATGGTTTCTTTAAATGAATATTTTTATGTGTTTTTTTCAAAATGTTTTCACTTTCTTAAAAAAAGACAAAAGGAATGTCCTATTTTAACATATATGAAATTGAATGATTTTACCATGACTATAAATGTTAGATAGATTTATTTATAAAATTACATTTTTTAGTTAAATAAAATATTCATTCCCTCTTTCTGGGTATTTCGGTTTTTCAAAAAGGGTTTTTAGAGGAAAATTATTTTGATATGTGAAAATTCTATGCCAAATGTCTTAAAATGTGTTTTCAAGGGATTTATGATGAAAATTTGAAAGCTTAAAATTTTTTTATTCATCATATGGTCCTTAAGAATTATAAATGATGACTAGTGATCCTGATGCAATTTATATGTTTGGTGATCTAGATGTAGCATATATAGTTTGTGAGCCCGATATTTCTCTCCAATGGATTGAGTAATGTTCTTTATGTTCAAAGGAAATAAGGAGAGCGTTAACCAGGGAGGTTTATCCTATATATTTTACTGGGATCTCATTATTTATGAAATTAGTGAGAATATTATATAAATATGATGATCTAATATGACTATAAGGGTTTTCTATTTCTTAATATGGGTCTCTAAAGGGTTTTCTTTGAACTAGAATTGTTTTTCCATGTGGATATTATTTATTTTATTGACTCAAAGAATAATGTAAAAAAGGTATACATTTCATGGGTTTTCATGTTTTTTACTAGACTAATGATATTATTTACTTTATATACTTTAATGAGTTTTTTGTTTTCTTCCGTATTTTAAATTATTTTTCACAGTGTTTAATGAGGAGTTGGAAAAAATAAAAAATAAACGTGAAAGCCTTGGTGATTTTTTATGAAAATAAAACATGTTTCATTATAAAAGTTTTATATTGTGGAAAAAATGGACACCAAGTGTAAGTCTATACTTGTAATATATGAGTTTGTTATGTTTTTTTTATGATCTAATTCTCTAAAACTATAAACATAAAAGATCACGGGAATGTAAGAAAGTGAAATCCTTGTTATAAATCATGTAATTCAGTGTTGATTATGATACAAGTCCTTACAGTTAGTATCAAAGTAGTGTTTAGATAATTTTAGAGGTTAGATAATAAAATAAAAACCTTCAAAGATTCTAATTTATGGTTATGTTGATATGATATAACATTTAAAGATCACCATGTTGCTTTATTTAATATATGTCTCTTCAGAATAGTTTTCCACATAGGAAACATGAAAGATAATGTAGGAAAGTATCAAGTGGAAAATATTCTTCCAAATTAGCAGCCTGGAAAGGTTAGAACTGGAACTAAACAGATTTTTCTACGATGTATCAGTTTATGCAGACTATAAATTGTGGTGGAATTCATTTTAGATAAAAACTAGATTTACCATAGAGGAACATGTCCATTATAGAGAATTTTATGAAACAAAACCCTCTAGATTTCAGTGGAACCTCAAATCTAGTGGTATCTAAAGGATGAATCAATGTTTTGGAAAAGATATTTTAAGTCATGGGATATTTATAATGTCAAAAGGTAAATCTTTTCTTTTATCATTTTGAAGGTAAATTCAATCGATGGTGGTCAATGTTTAAGAATACCAAGGATAGATAAGAGCTCAAGGTAATGGAATAGAATGTATTTATGAATATTTTCCTAGAGAAATATTTAACTAAGGTTGTTGAAAACAATATGGAGAAACAATTCTTGTAATTGAAGAAAAAAATTGGAGGAGTTAGTTGCCTTATATGAAGTAAATTTTAATTGATTGGCCGGGTATGCCCTAAATTGTATTTGGGATCTTGAAATTAAAATTAATAGATATTACATAGGATTGAATCCAATATATCAAAGAGATTTGGACTCTTGTGAATTTAAAAGTAATGAGAAAATTTTTCATTGTGCTAAGAAAGTATAAATGGGGTTTGCAAATGATTATCCATCATATGACATCAAAGGGAAGAAACAATCAAGATGGAATACAGTGGAAATATAGTCAACAAAGAAATAAAAAGGTAATCAAACCAACTATTCAAAGTGTGGAAAGATAAATTTTAATAAATATTTATTTGGATATGGGAAATGTTACCGATCTAGTATGTTAGATTATATGGATTATAAATGCATGGAAAAGATTCATGATCTAACCAAGAATGGTAAGATATATATCCATCCAAAAATGATATGTTTTAGTTATAAGTAATTGGGATATTATGCTAGAATATGTCCAAAGTTAGTCAATCAAGGTAGAAATCAATAAAATACGAAACATAAGAGTGAAAAAAAACTTTTGGGACTACCACAGTGGGTGTTGGACCTTCAAACTAAGTGGTTACAAGTATATTACTTGTTTATTTAGATTATTCCATTGATTTTTTTTATTTAGGGTCTACTTATTCGTCTATTATTTAGAAATACACTCATAAATTTGAAATTTCACCCCAAGAAATGGAGTCGCAATTTTGATAAAAACATATAGTGGTAGGATTAAGCTTAAAAAAATATATATGAATCTTCCTTTTAATGTATGTGTAAAGGATTTTCCTATAAATCTTATTATTAGAACTATTGTATAATTTGATGTTATTCTAGGTATGGATTTAATTTCAAATTATCATGATAAGAAATATTTCATAGATTAAGAGGATATTTTTTAAAATGAGTTCCAATTTATTTATAAGAACGAATTTATAACTTTTATAAATTTTTAAGAATATGAGAAACCGATAAAAGGTGGAATTGAAAGTTACATAGATTATGTAATTGAAAAGAAGGAAAATTTTTAGATTAGTGATGTTACAGTTATAAATTAAGACCTAGATTCATTTTCTAACGATTTTCCTGGTATTATTCTTGATTTAGATGTTGAATTTACTATTGAATTAGTTGTTGATGCTAAGATAATTTATGAAACTCCTTATGAAATGGATGAAGTAAAACTTTTAGAATTGAAAAAATAGTTATAGGAGTTTCCTGATAAATGTTTCATTCATCCTAGCACTTCACCTTTGGGTTCTCCTATTTTATTAATTAATAAATATTGTTCAATGAGTCTTTGTATTAATTATATAGCCTTTAATAAAATCACTGTTAAGAACAAGTATTATTCACCTTATATTGGTGATTTTTTATAAGATCCATTATGTGTAATATTTTTTGATGATTTATCTCAGGTTAGGGAACCATCATTTGAAGCTGAATGAGGAATATATTCTAAATACAATGCTTCAAACTAGATATGAGCTTTATGAGTTTTTGCTTCTGAACTTTGAGTTATCTAATTCCCCAACTATATTCATGGATCTTATGAATAGAGTTTTCCATAACTATTTGGAAAAGTTTATGGTTATTTTTATTGATGATATTTTTGTATATTCTAAAACTCAATAGGATCATGAAAGATGATTAAGGATTGTTCTATAAACATTGAAAGAAAATAAGTTTATAGAAAATTTATTAAATGCGAATTTTGGTTGTAACAGATTTTATTCCTTGGGAATACTATTTCAAAATATGTCATAAATATTGACCTTATAAAAACTAATGTTGTTTGATAATGGATAAGATATAAAAATGTATTATAGATTCATAGTTTTCTTAGATTATCTGGAAACTACCGATTGTTTGTTGAAATCTTTGCTCATTTATCTACCCCACTAACTAAGTTAACTTGAAAAGGAGTAAAATTAATCTAGATAAAAGAGTCTGATAATTGTTTCTAGAAACCTAAAAGAATATTGGTTAATGCTACAATTTTGGTGATGACATCCAAAAATAGTGTGTTTGTTATCTATAATGATTCTTCTTTGAAAGGACCTGGTTGTGTTCTGATATAGAATGCTTAGGTAAATTCTTATACTATACATCAATTGAAACCACATGTGATAAAATATCCTAAACATTATCATGAACCAGTTGATATGGTTTTTCCTTTAAAAATATGGTGACATAATTTATGTGGAGTAAAATGTGTAATACATACTTATCATAAAAGTTTTGAGTATATATTCTCTTAAAAATATTTGATCATGAGATAGAGAAGTTGAATTGAACTCCTAAAAGATTATGATTATAGTATTCACTACCATCCATGAAAAGAAAATAGAGTAGTTGATTCTTTGAGTTAAATATATAACACATCATTAGCTATGTTGAATTTAGAACATGATCCTTTGGTTTTTTATTTGATGAATATTGACCTAGAAATTAAGTATGCTGGAACTCCTTAGGTTTTGTTTCAGGTGACAATGAAGTCATTATTGACATAAAAAATTAGAAATCTCAAAATTAAGACAATGATTTTTAGAAAAAGTTTGAATTGGTTAATAAGGGTAAGTTTCCTAATTTTAACATTGACAAGAAAGGTGTTTTGAGATTTTTAAAAATATTATGTGTACCAACTATCTCCTAGTTGAAAAAGGAATTGTCAAGTGAAGCTCGTAGATCTACCTTTTCTATTCATTCTAATTGTATCAAGATGTATAGAGACAATTAAGAATATTTTAGGCGGGATATAATGAAAATAGATATTATTCACTTTATGATGAAATGTTTGAATTTTAAAAAGGTTAAAGTAGAAAAATAATTATCAAAGGGGATGCTTCAAAATTTTCCAGTGCAAGAGTGGAAATGATAGAATATATCTATGGAATTTGTAGTTTTATTAACAAATGCATCTCATGGTAATAATGCAATTTGATTTATTATTTTCTAATTGCCAAAATCTATGAATTTCCTTCCTATTCAAGATCAGATGTATTTAAATCAACTTTATAGAATTTTTGTTAAACTTATAATCATATTGTATTAAGTCCCTATTTGAATTTTATCTAAATATAAACCTAGATTTACCAATTTTTTTGTGAAATACTTTATAATTCCATTGGTATTAAATTAAATTTTAGTAAATCTTTCCATCCTCAATCTGATGGGTAGTTAGAGTGAATGATTCATACATTGGAAGATATGCTTCGAGCATGTTCATTAAACTACCATGGATTTTGTGATCAATATATGTATTTATTTATATTTTCTTATAATAATAGTTTTCATTATAGTATACAGATGACACATTTTGAGGCATTATAAGAAAAGCGATGTAGAACTCCGTCTTGTTGTGAGGATGTTGGTGAATGGAATATGTTGGGACAATATTTAATCAATTAGTTTGTTGAGAAGATGAAGATAATTCAGAATAACATGAGAGAAGCTCATAGAAAGAAGAAAAGTTATACAGATAACTAGAGGAAAGAACTTTCATTTGAGGTAGGAAATAATTTTTTTTAAAGTATATCCTTGGAAAAGTGTAATGAATTTTGTAAAAAAGGGAAAGTTAAGTTCATGTATTATTAGAACATATAAAATCCTAGAGAAAGTTGGATCAATTTCTTACTAATAGGCCTTGCCTTTGAGTCTATCTCAAGTACATGATGTGTTTCGTGTTTCATTATTGAAAAAATAAGTACCAGATTCATCTTATATCTTGAGCCTTGAAATAGTATAGTTGGAAGAGAATTATTCATACTAGGAATAGCCAATTCAATTTATTGACCATAATGAGCAAGTATTGTGGAATAAATTGATTTAGTAGGTTAGGTTTTTTGGAAAACAATATTATTTAAGAAGCAACATGATAATCCGAAAATGCTATGAATAGAAAATATCCCCACTTATTTAGTAATGAGTAAAATTTTGAGGATACAATTTCCAAAAGGGGGAGAATGTTGCAACTTGAGTAATATTAAAAATAAATAATTTCAGTGACTCATTTTAAACACCATGAGATTTTGTGAAATAAATTTTCAAATGAATTTAATCTTTTTGGTATTTTGAATTACACACAACACTAAGTTTAAAGGAATCATGACATACTATTAAAATATTATTAATTAATATGATATTTATCACCTAGACATTAGAATGATGAGTATGAATAAGATTAACTAAAATAGGAAAAAATATTGTTTAAACATGTATATAAAATTAATTATTTCGTGATTAATTAATTAAAAATAAAAATAATAAGTATTTGAAAATAAAGGAAATATTTTTCTAAAAAACCATTTTTATGAAAAAATGAATTTTACGTCAATAAATTAAATAAACAATTTTTTTTGAATTATTATAATTAAATTTATATATTATATATTGAATCAAAATTTTAACATTCATTTTATGTGTTTTCTACAAGATTAAGAATAAATCCAATTTTACGCTTAAAACTATATTTTTCTAAAAAGTAGTTTTTTCGCCTTTTGTGCACTTATCTTAAAAATGGTTTTTAAAACTTATAGAAAATATATTTTAAAAAATAAAATTAATTTTTGAAATAAAAATTTAAAAATTATCTTGGAGTGAATTATTTATAATTTTTTGAGAAGATAAATTTTTCAATGAATAGTGAAAAATACTTTTTTTATTAAGAATTTTTATTTCTTTTAAATAATTTTAAAAATTAAAATTATTTTAATATGGTTTTTAATTTAAAATTAGTTCAATTTTATAACTATTAATCCAATTTAGTTTATTAGAATCAATTTCAAATCAAATTTTTATATAAAATATTTTCAATCTTTTGAACATTTTCTCTTTCGAAAACCACTTTCTCATCGCATATGCAAGATTAATTTTAAATGAAAATATACCAATTATTTGAATTTAATTTGGATAAATGGGTTATATATTTGTAATAATAATAATATATATTTTCTAATAAGTTAAACTTATTTTTTTTGACCATAATTAATAGTAAAAACTGTAAAACAAATTCCACGATTAAGGTAAAAATGGGTTTATGACGGGGGGGGGGGTTAAAACTAAAATTATAATGGTTAAAATGACCCAAAACTTTTAAAAATCCAATTTTATGAAAATATTTAAATATTATATCTTATATTTTTTACAATGGACCATTTTGGAGCCTTGTGGCATGTGAAAAACGTGGGCACATATTTTTCTTTTGAAAAATTACAAGTGTGCCACTCACCTCACTTATAAAAGGCCACCTCTCTCATCTCCTATTCACACATTAAAAACCCATTGGATTCAAAAAATTCGGACACAAACCAATTCCTTAATTCCCTAAGACCATCCTATAATCCTTATTTTTCTCAAGAATTCAACATATAATGACTTTTGGTGAAAACCAAAACAAGTTGTCCAAAGAAGAGGTAACACCCCAAATCAAGCGTTTTATTTTATTTCATCATCAAAATATTTCAATTATTATTAAAAAATGATGATATTATAACCTCATTATATTCCATATAATTATATATTATATTAATTTCATAACCTAAATTCTTCTCCTCTTCCACCAAATGGGTCCTGAAATCATTATTCATCTCTACGACGGACTACCGCCTCACGAACCGATGTTATTCATTTTTCATCACCACCTCTCAAAGATGTAAGTAATGATTTATTTATTGTTTATATATGATATTTATAATATTATTATAATTTTTAGTCATGATATCAAATATTACTTCTTAAATTCCATTCTATGGTCATATGATAACGTTGTATGTGTGTTTGGCGAACTACTGCCCAGTGAAACGATGTAATTAATTCACGCTTTAAATGGAAAATAATAAGGATTATTTTAATGAATATATGTGATATATATTACATAAAAATTATTATTTAATTTTAAAATCTTATTTAAATTTACTTCTTTCAACCTTTTAATAAAATGGAAACAACGTTCATGCGTACGTATGACCTACTGTCTCTATAAACGTTGTATTTTATTTTCTATCTCTAACTTTTATAGATTTATATAAATACATATATACATAATATGTATTATATTTATATAATTTTTAAAATAATTTATATGATGTAACCATGATCAAATTAATAGGACCAAAAAATAACAAATCAAAACATACATGAAAAACAAAGCGGTTATTTCTTGAACATGACTTTAGCATGAAATTGTTAATAAACTGGTTAAAGGTCACGATTAAATAATATATAGTATGATATATATAATTTTGGTTCTATAATATATTTATAATTATATTATGTTTATTATATTGGAGGTTCAAACATGTACGAAGGAAGTCGAGACATAAGGTAAGAGATTTCTAGTCCCTCTTTTATTTCCAGGAGACATAAATTCCCTACTCATTTCTTTTGTGTGGTGTATATACCTAACATTTGAAATACTATATCATGAATATAATTATTTTAATAAAATTAAAAGTTTAATTTTATGTTATTCTTTGTTTTTTCTTATGATCCAAAAGATTACTAAAGCGGTAAGTGATTTCCATCTCACTTTTTACTTATGTGAGGAAATGCTATATTCAACACCTATTTATTTTATGTGATGTATATACTACCCATGAATGTATTTTATTAGGATTATTCAAAACTATTATTGGGATTTACATATCTATTTATGTATTTTTCTTTCATGGGGTTTATGGTACAAAAGTTACCAAAGTGATAAGGGATTTTTGTCTCAATTTTCCTTCCTTGAGACATATATTATGTTATGCACCAATCATATTTTATAAGGTATATATACAACCCATTTGAAATTTAATATCATGAATTTATTTATTCTCATGATATTTTAAGTTTCATTTAACATTCTTACTTCATGGGGTTTATGATTACAAGATACCAAAGTAGTAAGGGTTTTATGTTACTATCTCATTGTTTATCGGGATTACCCTTGATTATGTTTCCAATGATAAAATTTTATGATACATCACTCAAGAAATTATTTATTTTTATTATACTCTGGTTATTTCATAATAATAAATGTTTTACCGTAATTTTCCTCTCTTTATGTACTGATGAGTTCAATATAAACTTTTTAATAAAAAACATCTTTATTTCTATCTTCAGTCGAAAACCGTTTTTCATCAAAAACCATGCTTCTAAAAAAGTTTTAAAAAAAGTTTTTAAAATTATCCAAATGGTTTTTGAAGATATATTTACACATTTTTACTTTTTCAATTTTTTTAAAGGAATAATCATATCATTTCCCAAAAAATTTATATTTGTCTTTTATTGAAAAAGTAAAATGAATATTTGATTAAACATGTATGGTATGAACAGAAATACCCTCCATCATGACCATTATTTACTTTGAAGACTAATTTATAAGTTTTCAAGTTTATTTTAAAAGAAAAGTATTTTGAAAATGTATTAAGTTTAAAAAAAATCAAATAGGAAATTATATTTTCCTCAAAAATTGTTTTTAAATGATTTTTAAAGATTCCTTTATAAGTTTAAAAGTATATTTTAAACAAAAAGTGTTTCCAATTATTTTTGTGAATTTTTATTTCTAAAAAGTTATTTTCAATGAATAGTTATTTTCCTAAAAAAAAATTTTAAATGATCTTTAAAAATAATTATCTATCTAAGATGACACCCGTTGATGTTACATATGCCTTATTGGAGATATGATCCAAGGATACCGTTCTTATTCATTCTCTGAATGGTTTGTGTTTATGATTTCATGATTTTTATGAAACCCATTTCTATTCAATGGGTTATACAATGAGGAAGTTCTAATGAAGACTTCTTCTTTTTATAGGTTATGCTCTGATAAAATGATGAAATGACTATAAAACCTGTCACTTTTCCATTGGTTGTGATATGATGAAATGTTTATAAAACCTATTTCATTTCATGGGTTATAATATGGTGAATGTCTTATGATCTTATGGCACACATATATATTATTTTAAATATGTGACTTGTGGGACCTGTATCTCCTTCCAATGAATTGGGTAATGATTTATATCACATGATATAAATAAGAGTGGAATGGGGAGTGAACCTGATTTAGTAAGGGACTTTTTTCACTATGATGGTCTTGGGAGTGATCCTTTACTATTATGTTGGTCTAGGGAGTGAACCCATTTCACTATTATAGCTATGGAAGTGACCGTTGAGTACTATGGAAATGATTTTCTATAAATATTTCTATGAAACAATTCTATGTCTTATTTCAACGTTGTTCTCTCATGGATCATTTTATTTTATTTCCATATGATGCTTGTCTTATGAACTTCAAATCATTATTACATGACTCAATATCATGATATTTGATATATAGGGTATGGTTTTCAAATTTTATTCTCATGTTCTCTTATCCTTATGCTTCTGATAGGTTGATATTTCTTTTTTTACCCTTACCGAGCATCTTAGATCACCCTTTATTTTGTTTTCAATCCCTATGTTATGAAGAAATGTTTTAAGTATGGAATGTCTATTAATACAACTTAATGGAAATATCTTTGTGGCATAAATGGATGATCTTTAATGAAATAAGAAGATAGAATATTCAGTCTCCAATGACACTAAACCAATATGGTCCTCACGCATTTATTTTTTGTGATGTAATGGACATTCATCTAAAAATATGTAATATTTATGTATGGTAATCCTATGTTTTTATATTATTAATATTCATCAATTAGATTTTATAGAGTCACATTCATCATAAGAATATTATTATTTTTCAATAAAAATGAAATAACTATATTCTAACAATAATGTATTGTATTGTTTCTTAAAGGATTAATTTCTAAATTTTTTGAATTTAATTTCATATAAATTATATTATTTTTAAATTCATCATGTTGAAATTATTTTAGTGTGATTTTTTGTAAATTTCATTATAAATTTTAATTTTGGTTGAATAACAGAAAATACCGATTTTAATAAAAACTATATATTATTTTCCAGTATTTGAACAGAATAATTTTTATTTGGATTGGATTTAAAATTTTATTATTTTATTTTTGTTAAGATTAATTCAATTTATACATTTTGGATCAACATTATACTTGATATTGGTATAAAATCACTTTAAACTTAAAAATCATTTTCCAAAAAACTGTTATTCATTCCATTTTTTGTTTTTATATTAAATTAATTTCTTCAATTTCTTGGATTGAATCTTTAAAAATTGATTCCATATTTATTATCATAATTTACAAATTTAGTAATTAGGTCAATTTCATTTTTGGTTATTATGAATAGTAACTTCGGTAAAAAATGTGTCACCATGGAAAAAGGTGGGTTAACCAAGGTTAAAAATATGTGATAAGGAAAAAAAAAATCAACCTAATTCTTATTGGATAAATTTATTTCAAACACTATCACCTTAGTCTTAGAATTTATTTTTTTATGAGACACTTCTCCATGAAAATTATTTAACAATATTAAAATCTTTTGAAACATTCCTATTGTGTCCTCTCCCTCACTTATAAAAGGGAACCCACTATCCTATCCTTTCCACACTTAAAGAGCCTATTATATCATCCAATACCTACACATATCTCTTCCTATACTTCCTACCCACATCCTAGAGGTTTTTTATTAATCAAAACACACATCTTTGAATGTTGAAGGTGCAAACCAAGAGAGGTTATCCGAAGAAGAGGTGTGAGTATCAAATGAGATCCTTTGTTTTATTTCATTCTCTACCTCCTTCAAGCTATAACAACTATTTAGATATAGTAAAATAATTATATACCATATAATTAAATTTTATCATGTCTATAATATATCCCTTTTTCATCTTTTTTAACCGTCTAATAGAAAATGAAAACATTGTTCGTGTGTACGATGAACTGCCACTAGTGCAGAAAACGTTTTTTACGTCGGTTATTTTTTATTATTTACGTCGGTTTTTAGGCGATGTTAATATGGACGACGTTATAAATAACGTTTTTTACGTCGGTTATTTAAAACCGACGTAATATCCCTAACATCACGGTGGTTATCACGTCGGTTCATATAATAACCGACGTGATAAATATGCGCGTGGGGATTTATCACGTCGGTTATTCCTTAAACCGACGTGATAAAATGCATGGGATATCGTTTATCACGTCGGTTATGTCATAACCGACGTGATAAACCCTTCCCCTGGCCTTTTATAACGTCGGTTATTTAGGAAACCGACGTGATAAAAAGGCCTGGGAAACGTTTTAGCACGTCGGTTATCCAATAACCGACGTGGTAAATCGATTCCCAGGCCTTTTAGCACGTCGGTTATATTAAGAACCGACGTGATAAAATCCCCGGGAACGGTTTATCACGTCGGTTCTAGAAAAACCCGACGTGATAAACCCCTCCCGATTAATTTACCACGTCGGTTATAAAATAACCGACGTGAAAGAATTTTTTTTTTTAAATAATTGCACTGCTCTCACCAAAAAGCAACCAGAAACCAAACAAAAATAACCATGCCAGCCCTCCCCCAAGCCCCAACTGAACCCCACCCTCATCTATACCCACCTAACAACCTGGCCAGCCCTCCCCCACCACATTGGAGCCCCACCACAACCCTTGGACACCCCCCACCCCTTGGACAGCCCCCCCACCCTCATTTACACCCCCACAACCCCTAGTACAGCCGCAAACACCCATTGGACACCCCCCCCCCTCATTTACACCCAACCGGCCCCTTGGACAGAACTCCCAGACACCTTGGACACCCCCCCACCCCTTGGACACCCCCCACCCCTTCGACAGCCCCCCCACCCTCATTTACACCCCCTGAACACTAGGACAGCCCCAAACACCCCTTGGACACCCCTCCCATATCCCTTGGACACCCCCCCACCCCTTGGACACCCCCCACCCCTTGGACAGCCCCCCACCCCCTGGACACCCCCCCGACCCCTTGGAAACCCCCCTACCCCTTGGAAACCCCCCCATCCCCTTGGACAGCCCCAAACACCCCTTGGACACCCCTCCTATATCCCTTGGACACCCCCCCCCCCCACCACTTGGACACCCCCCACCCCTTGGACAGCCCCCCCCCCACCCTCATTTACACCCAACCGACTCCTTGGACAGCCCCAAACACACCTTGGACACCCCTCCCATATCCCTTGGACACCCCCCACCCCTTGGACACCCCCCACCCTCATTTACACCCCCCCCGACCCCTAGGACAGCCCCAAACACACCTTGGACACCCCTCCCATATCCCTTGGACACCCCCCAAACACCCACCCACCCCCTTGGAACCTCTCCCCCCCATACCAAAATCCAGACCATAAAAACCATCAACAGTAGACCAAAACAAGAAGTAGAGAAAAATTAAACATTCACTTATATAACATTCAAAACTTACACTGTCAACTTCAAAAAAAACTAAATCCAACCTAAACGACTACGAAATACACAATTACATTGACAATATTCAAAATTACATTTTACATTACAAACAACTAAAAGTCAATCAAACCTGTAAAATAATTTGACCACTCCACTTGTAAGTGTTTGATATCTTCAGCAGTAAAGGGTTGAGGGTCATCAAAAAGCTACAAAGGAAAAGGATAGTAGTCAATGTGTATAATGAATAAATCAAATTGAAATATTATGAGAAAGAGGAAATCTTACCAGGTCAAAACTCAGAACTGTCCCAGTTGTTATTATTTCATACATAAATCTTAACATGTAATATCCGCATTCGATGATGCCTTGTTGCTCATGACATTTCTGTATGAATGAGTGTAAATTCAATATATTATTTTTATGTAATAAATCAAAATGTACAAATTATAAATGGATATTTACCTTCGCATGTACATATTTGATCTTGTAATTCCTTTTCATTGCGCTTTTTCGAAAGTGGACCCATGCCCTGTTAGAAAATAATACGAATGGGGTAAATTTAAAATTCATTATAATATATAAAACTATTGTGAAATTGAAACTTACGTTTCCAATATATTCTTAAAACTTTCTCGCACATCATCATGGAGAGAGCATATCCAATAAAGTGTTTTCTCCCTAGGGCAAAAAACCCCTAACATCCAATGATCCCTGAGAAAAGGAAATTTAAGAAAAGGAAATTTAACGTTAGTGGTTTTTTATGTTAAAAGATAATTAACTCTTTGAGAGGGATGTGTTTCATACCTCTCACAAAAAGGCATCATCCAACACTGTGTGATTACATTCTTTTCAAATCTATCAGCAATATAAAGCATTCTTTGTTCCTCATCCAATGCACATGCTTCAGGGGAAATCAATTGTGGGTCCACGAATCCATATACATCTGTCAGCTCATTCCTCTCACAAATTTTATACATATACCTAATACAAAGCAGACATAAGTATACATTTTTAATAAATATAACGCAAGGAAAAGGTGTTAAGACTTACATGATAAAAATTTGCACCACGTTGATGCCCAACTTATCTCCAGTGACAAACTCCATGATATCAGTTTTCATAATCCCCACACATAGTTCACGTCCACAGACATGAGCTTCCATTGTAAAGTCATAATGATCCGCCAACAAATTTGAATATCTTGACAATTTGTCAAGACTGCTAGTATCTGCATCTGATGTCATAGCTATCTGTCTTTGTTGTTGTCTATACAGTATTTCTTTACCTTTGAAGTATTCCTGTAAAAATAAATTGAAAAATATATTAGTTTTCAAATGATAAAACATTAATAAAAATATAAAATAAAAGATATAACATCCATACCTCTATGGTAATGAGTCTAAGAAGTCTGGATGGCCAAAGTAAAAAATGGCCGATACTATGTCCAACTGTCGTCACCTCATCTGTAGGTAATGGTATCCGAGCTGATCTATCTATAATATCCTGTACAGTGACCCTCTGATTCTCTACCTCTAACTGTTGATGATGAACTGTATCTCCTATACAATATACCATCCCATATGCAACTATATGATGTTGAGGATCATCAACATACAACTCACAATAAGTAGGTAGCTACGGCGGAGGAGGAGGATCAAAAATGGGGTCCGCAGGCTGAGGTGGGGGAGTGGGAGCTACTGGGAGAGGTGGAGTGGGAGCTGCACCCTGAAATTGTCTTTGCAAGTCTGCAAACATTAACTGCACCGATGCTCTAATCTTGTCCTCCATTGTCGCATTAATATTATGGACTTCAGCCTCCAAGGATTCTATTTTTTTTTATAAACTCCCTCAACGTTAGAAGTTGAGGAACGTGGCAACACTTTTCTTACCGATACACCTGCCGGATATCCTCTTACACGGCCAGGATGTTCGGGCTTTCCCAATGCCACAGATAAAATATCTTCCCTCCCAGATGGTGTAAATGTCCCCTGTGAACTCTGCCCCTCAAGAGAGTCCTGTAATAATTAATTGAACATTTCTATAATGATTGGAAATATATGACGAAAATAGTAAACTTAAATAAATAAAATAGATATCTTACAATCCTCTCAACTACGAGTCTCGATTCTTCCGAAAGATATTGTCCTTTTTTGCCCTTCCGAGCTCTTTTCCATTTCTCATGTCTAGATGGAGGGGATGGAGGGGCCACCTCTCCAGATCTTGAAGACTCAGCTCTTAGTTGTTGAAATTTTTCTGCCATCATTTGTTCTTCCAATAATGCATACCCTCCCCGAGATAAACTATGAGGGTATACATTTTTAGATTGGATCTCTTGATGATCTTTCCTTGTTTGCTGTAAATTAAGAATAAGTAATCATTAACAAAACAATAATAAGATCATTTATATAAGAAAGCTTATAAAAGTTTACATAGCCCTTACCAAAAATGAATCTTTTCTTCTACTTTCAAAAAATTCTCTCCATGTGTCTTCATCTATAAAAGGATATATACGACATGGATTCTCAGGACTCCTATGACCATAAATGAAATCAGATGAGAGGGTTGATTTGAAATCCCTCCATCTCCTAGCAGCCAACGATAAGCATTTCTTCCTGACTCCTCCAGTGTCAGGAATATCAAATGTCATCTGATAAAAAAGAGGTTAAAAATATTATATATACTAGAAACATTTAAAGAACAGTCAAACAATAGCAAAAGATCTTACCAAAATGGTCTCCCACAGCTGAGAAATTATCGCCTTATCCACACTTCTCCAATCATCATAGAGAATGCTTACTTTGCTCTTAGCCTGAGTTGCTACAAAACCCTTAAAATCTTTAGCATTTGGACCTCTAGGAAGATCATCATCATCAAACTCCACGACTATCCTCTCCTCCTTCGTACGGGCAAGTGATAATTTTGGTAAACGTGTGCACCCACGCTTACCAACCTTTGAACTCTTTTTCGTAATAGGAGCATGTGAATGTTCCTCCCCAGATGTATGACCAATATGCTCATCTCCAGAATCATGTGGCTGATCAACTGATTGATCTGTCATTTTCCTTCAAATCAAAAAAACAAACATTAGTTCACAAATAGAAAAGTGTACTAAATTACATAATAGTAAACATTGGTAATATGGTAAGCATGTTAAACAATGATAAACATGGTAAACACAGGCAAAAGGTTGCCAAGGAGTTGGCCCAAGAAAGCTGAAAAGTGGACTCACTGATGCCACCGGCCGGCCGCTGGCTCACCACCGGCCGGCCGGTGGACCAGACAGCCTTCCTCTGTCTGGACCACCGACCGGCCGCTGGATCACCACCGGCCGGCCGGTGGACCAGACAGAGAGCCTTCCTCTCTGTCTAAACCACCGGCCGGCCGCTGGCTCCTCACCGGCCGGCCGCTGGTGATCCAGACAGAGAGGAAGGCTCTGTCTGGTCCACCGGTCGGCCGGTGGTGAGCCAGCGGCCGGCCGGTGGTTCAGACAGGAAAGCTGTCTGGACCACCGGCCGGCCGCTGGCTCAGCACCGGCCGGCCGGTGGACCAGACAGCTTTGTTCTGGACCCCCGGCCAACCGGTGATCCACCACCGGCCAGCCGGTGCGCCCAGGACTTCTCCTCTTTACGTTTTTTATTGTTTTATCGTTTTGGTTTGATACATATTTTAATAAGTAAAAAATCTACAGTATCTAACATTATATGAAAAAACTAAATGTAAACAAGAAATAAACTTGTGTTACCTGTAATTTTAGGAATGTACAGTTGGATTGTTTTCCCAAATTCCTTCGTCGTGATCGTTCCTTATGGCAAAAACCATGTCTTCAACATACTCATCGTTATGTTCTGTTAATCTTTCCATGGAAGTAGGGATCTCACATAAATCAGCATCTTCATCAAATTCATCCTCACCAACATATTGGTTTTTCCCTTGTAAAACAACAGCCCACTGCATATCTGATTGATCTACTACATAGAAAATTTGTTTGGCATGTGTTGCCATTATAAAAGAATCAGCTGTGTCTTCCAATCTATTCAGATTAACAAGTGTCATTCCAAATTCATCGTGTCTGACACTGTTGTTACCGATAAACCATTTACAGTTAAAAACGGGAACTTTAATTTTAAAGTAATCAGCCTCCCATATGTCTTCAATCACTCCATAATATGCACTTGATGCCGAAATTGGGTTTCTGTCCTTAGCACTCGAAAAATGCATTGCTTCTGCAAACACCATTACACCACTATTCTGAACTGCACTTCTGTTGTCCTGAGCTTTCGTATGAAATGTATAGCCATTAATGTCATAAGCGGACCATGTTATCACATTTAAAGATGGACCACCCACTATCCATTTTAATGTCTCTGATACATCTGATCTACCAAGCAAGGTCTTTTTAAACCATGGCAAAAAAGTTTTGTTGTGCTCATTCAAAATCCACATTTCTTTCTTCTTTGGATGACATTGTTTCAACTCATTAATATGCAATGTGATATACGGTTGAACATCAGCTATGTTATTCAAGATGTATGATTCTAACTTCTTCATATGTTCAGCTGACAGTGATTTGACTTTCAAGCCACGAATCCCCTTTCCCTCATTATTAACCCGTTCATGGCGAGATGGAGGCAAACCTATGTGTTGCGCCGTAGCCAAGTAGCTCGTACAAAACTCTGCTACCTCCTCAGAAATATACTTTTCAATAATGGAGGCTTCAGGTCGATATGGATTTTTAACATATCCCTTTAATATTTTCATATACCTTTCAAAAGGATACATCCAACGAAGATATACAGGTCCACAAAGCCTTATTTCTCGAACCAGATGAATCAGTAAATGCACCATCATATCAAAAAAAGTTGGAGGAAAATACATTTCCAAATGACAAAGTATAAAAATTGCATCCTTTTCCAAAATGTTCAAAGCATTCACATCAATCGCCTTGTTGCAAATTGAATTGAAAAAATAACACAACCTCATTATAGTCTTTCTGACACGGATGGGCAATATTCCACGCAGTGCAACTGGTAGAATTTGTTGCATCATGACATGACAATCATGTGATTTCATACCTATCAACTTCAAGTCTTTCAGTCAGACAAAATTTTTTACATTTGAAGAATAACCTTGAGGCACTTTGATATCATGAAGACACTGACAGAAGCTACTTTTCTCCCTCTTCGATAATGTATGACAAGCCGGGGGAAGAAATGTTCGTCTTCCTTTAGGAGTGGGAGCTAACTCCAAACGTATTCCCATTGACAGTAGGTCTAACCTTGCATTCAACCCATCTTTTGTCTTTCCTTTAATATCTAGCAATGTTCCGATCAAAGAATCACAGATATTCTTCTCCACGTGCATGACATCAATATTATGTTTGACTTCATGATACCTCCAATATGGTAGCTCAAAAAATATTGACCTTTTCTTCCAAATATGTCTATCATTACCAGATTTCTGTGTCTTTCCCAATGTCACATCAAGGTTTTTCACCCTCTCAAAATACAATTCTAGGGATAAAGGTTGAGGAGCAGTATCAAATTCTTGTGAGCCATTGAATGCCTTTTTTAGTCTTCTATAAGGGTGATCCATAGGCAAAAACTTTCGATGACCCATGTACACTGTTTTCCTCCCATGATGCAATTGACAATATGACGTCTGTTGTTCGCAAATTGGACATGCTTTATGCCCTTTAACACTGTATCCAGACAAATTTCCATATGCTGGGAAGTCATTTATAGTTAATAGAAGCACTGCATGCAGTTGAAAATATTCCATTTTATAAGAATCATACACCCTAATACCATCAGCCCATAACAGTTTCAAATCATCAATCAGCGGTGACAAGTATACATCAATATCATTGCCGGGTTGCTTTGGACCAGAGATCATGATACTCAACATGACATATTTGCGCTTCATACAAACTTCAGGAGAGAGGTTGTAAATTACCAATAAAACAGGCCATGAACTATGTGTGCTACTGAGGGTTCAGTATGGATTCATTCCATCTGTGCACAAGCCTAGTCTCAGATTTCTAATTTCATTTCCAAATGTAGGGTATTGGGCATCAATTTTCTTCCATTGTGGACAATCAGCTGGATGACGTATTTTTCCATCACATACCCGCTCATCAGCATGCCATCTTAACCTTTTTGCATCATGTGAATTAGCAAATAAACGTTTGAAACGAGGAATTATAGAAAGATACCAAAATACCTTTGAAGGGAGCTTTGTAATCTCTACATCAGCTTGTGATTTTTCTTTCACCTTATACCGTGATGTCCCACATTTAGGACACTCTTTCAGAAATTCATATTCCTTCCTATATATAATGCAGTCATTCGGACAGGCATGTATTTTCCTGTATCCCAATCCCATCGGGCATAATATTTTTTTGGCCTTATAATGTGAATCTGGAAGATCGTTATCTTTTGGAAGAATGTCTTTCATCAATTGTAGCAGCTCTGTAAAACTTCTGTCACTCCATCCATGTTTCGCCTTCAGGTTAATCAATCTTAACACCGCCGACAAAACCGTAAAATCTGTACAACCAGGATATAATGGTTTTTCGGCATCACCATATAGACGTGCAACTCTCGGTTCTATCTCAATTTGTTCTGCTACAATATCGCGAATCATTTCTTCAATTCCATCGGAGTTACCATCTTGCAATTCATTATCATCAGTGACATTCTGTCCAGTTTCGCCATGCCAAATCCAAGGGTTGTAACTCGGATTGAAACCATGACAAATCAGATGATCTTTTATCTCTCTACTTTTCAACTTCTTCATATTCAGACATTTCAGGCATGGACAGAAAAAAATGTCACTACTTGGAACATTTCGTTTAGCAAATTCCAAAAAGGCATCAACACCTTCCTCATATTCATTGCTCATTCGATGTGCCGTAATCCAACTTCGACTCATTATTACCTATAACAAATAGCAAAAATATATATATTTTTTAGATAAGGCAAATATATGTTTATATGAAAAAAATCATAATTTGAATATAACAATTTTGAAATATAAAACAAATCGATGTGTAAACCCCCCTGGACACCCCCCGACCCCTCTGGACAGCCCCCCACCCCTCCTGGACACAACCCCCCACCCCCGACCTGCTTGGACACCCCCCTGGACACCCCCCAACCCTCTGGACATCCCCCCCACCCCTCCTAAACACCACCCCCACCCCCTACCCCCTTGGACACCCCCCTGGACACCCCCCGACCCTCCTGGACACCACCCCCCACCCCCTACCCCCTTGGACACCCCCCTGGACATCCCCCAACCCTCTGGACAGCCCCCCACCCACCCGGACAACCCCAAATACCCTCTGGAGTGGCCGCCACCCACCTGGACAGCCCCCCACACCCATCCACCCCCTTGGACACCCCCCTGGACACCCCACCGACCCCTCTGGACAGGCCGCCACCCCCTTGGACAGCCCCCCACACCCACCCATCCCCTTGGACACCACCCTGGACACCCCCCCGACCCCTCTGGACAGCCCCCGACCCCTCTAGAAAGCACCCCCACCCCTCATGGACACAACCCCCCACCCCCGACCTGCTTGGACACCCCCCTGGACACCCCCCAACCCTCTGGACAGCCCCCCCACCCCTCCTAAACACCACCCCCACCCCCTACCCCCTTGGACACCCCCCTGGACACCCCCCGACCCTCCTGGACACCACCCCCCACCCCCTACCCCCTTGGACACCCCCCTGGACATCCCCCAACCCTCTGGACAGCCCCCCCACCCACCCGGACAACCCCAAATACCCTTTGGAGAGGCCGCCACCCACCTGGACAGCCCCCCACACCCATCCACCCCCTTGGACACCCCCCTGGACACCCCAACGACCCCTCTGGACAGGCCGCCACCCCCTTGGACAGCCCCCCACACCCACCCATCCCCTTGGACACCACCCTGGACACCCCCCGACCCCTCTGGACAGCCCCCGACCCCTCTAGAAAGCACCCCCACCCCTCCTGGACACAACCCCCCACCCCCGACCTGCTTGGACACCCCCCTGGACACCCCCCAACCCTCTGGACAGCCCCCCCACCCCTCCTAAACACCACCCCCACCCCCTACCCCCTTGGACACCCCCCTGGACACCCCCCGACCCTCCTGGACACCACCCCCCACCCCCTACCCCCTTGGACACCCCCCTGGACATCCCCCAACCCTCTGGACAGCCCCCACCCACCCGGACAACCCCAAATACCCTCTGGAGAGGCCGCCACCCACCTGGACAGCCCCCCACACCCATCCACCCCCTTGGACACCCCCCTGGACACCCCCACCGACCCCTCTGGACAGGCCGCCACCCCCTTGGACAGCCCCCCACACCCACCCATCCCCTTGGACACCACCCTGGACACCCCCCGACCCCTCTGGACAGCCCCCGACCCCTCTAGAAAGCACCCCCACCCCTCCTGGACACAACCCCCACCCCCGACCTGCTTGGACACCCCCTGGACACCCCCCAACCCTCTGGACAGCCCCCCCCACCCCTCCTAAACACCACCACCCACCCTTTACCCCCTTGGACACCCCCCTGGACACCCCCCCAACACCCACCCACACCCTTGGACAGCCCCCCACACCCACCCACCCCCTTGTAAACCCCCCTGGACACCCCCGACCCCTCTGGACAGCCCCCCGTCCCTCCTGGACACCACCCCCCACCCCCTACCCCCTTGGACACCCCCCTGGACATCCCCCAACCCTCTGGACAGCCCCCCCACCCACCCGGACAACCCCAAATACCCTCTGGAGAGGCCGCCACCCACTTGGACAGCCCCCCACACCCATCCACCCCCTTGGACACCCCCCTGGACACCCCACCGACCCCTCTGGACAGGCCGCCACCCCCTTGGACAGCCCCCCACACCCACCCATCCCCTTGGACACCACCCTGGACACCCCCCGACCCCTCTGGACAGCCCCCGACCCCTCTAGAAAGCACCCCCACCCCTCCTGGACACAACCCCCCACCCCCGACCTGCTTGGACACCCCCCTGGACACCCCCAACCCTCTGGACAGCCCCCCCACCCCTCCTAAACACCACCCCCCACCCCCTACCCCCTTGGACACCCCCCTGGACACCCCCCAACACCCACCCACACCCTTGGACAGCCCCCCACACCCACCCACCCCCTTGTAAACCCCCCTGGACACCCCCCGACCCCAAATCCATGCACCTATGCCATGGTTGTGTGTGAATAAAGTAGTAACAACTGTAAAAGGGCAACCCATCCAAATGGACACGCCCCAACCCTCTCGGGGATTTATAGAAAACGATGAAAAATTAGTGAAATCATAAAATTACTCAATATTACAAGTCGAACAAATAGATCTAGGGATGATAAATAAGATTATGGTGCCAAAACGAGTTAAAAGGGTTCGCAATCGAAGAATCTTAGCTAGTTTCAACAAAAAAATCACAACACATATATATTTACTATCCGCGAAAAAAAACGAACGAGTGGGAGGATTACCTGAGTGCTGCGAGTTTAGATGATTGATCCGAGGAGATTAAATATGAGAAACGATGATCTCAAAACGAATCTAAACCAACGAAATGGACGAGCCGATTCGGGTTTACGCGCGAGAGAGACGAGTCGCGACTGTCGAAGGTAAACTCGCGAATGACAATCCACGGGTCTGGGTAAATTTTTAAATGAGTTATCACGTCGGTTATTCAATAACCGACGTGATAATTGTTTTAAAAACATTTATAACGTCGGTTATTTCAATAACCGACGTAAAAACCTTCCTCCGATTCATTTTTGACGTCGGTTATTTTATAACCGACGTTATAAAGGGCTCAAAATCCGCGTTTTTTTACGTCGGTTATGGAATAATCGACGTCAAAAACATCTGCGGATTCTTTTGTTACGTCGGTTATTTCATAACCGACGTAAAAAAGCCTTCAAAAACCGCGTTTGTTACGTCGGTTATTCAATAACCGACGTCAAAGGGCCTTCGAAAACCGCGTTTTGTACGTCGGTTATAAAAATAACCGACGTAAAAAACGAAGCCGCGTGATTAATAACGTCGGTTATAAAAATAACCGACGTTAAATGTGTACCGAACACAGGTTTTTATGTCGGTTAAGAAATAACCGACGTAAAAAACCTCGTTTTACATATTTTGACGTCGGTTTTATATAACCGACGTAAAAAATGGTGACGTAAAAAACGTTTTCTGCACTAGTGTGCCACTTCATGAACCGATATAATTTTTTTTCATCAACGCCTCTTATGGATGGTCATAATGGTGGATAAAAATGATTAATATGATATATATGATATAAATATAATTTTTAAATAGTAAATCAAATATTATACTTCTTTCTTTACCGTCTACCAAAAAGTAAAAACATTTCTCATGCATACGTGCATACTACTACCTCGCGAGACGATGCATTTTATTTTTCATCACCAACTCACATGGATGGTATATATGAGTGGTTTTAATTAAATAATATTATATTTATAATATATTAATAATTATATAAAGATAAAATAACACTTACATTCTTTCTCTGATATTCGTTGAAAAATGGAAACGTTACTCATGTGTACGTATAGACTACTATCACCACGATGTAGCATAATTCATTTTTTATAACCACCATATATAGTCAGTTATAAAATTATGTTTTATTTATAAAAATTATAATTATATCACAATTAATATCCTATAAATGATATAATCATGATCAATTTTACCATATTCAACCAATCGAATCCATTTTGGACACATAAGCCGAACGTCTTCAAAAAATCTAATGTATACTGAATCGATTAAGTAATTAAGTGTGGAATGATAACAACTGAACTAAAAGGAACGATAAATATGAAAAATATTCCTAATAAAGTAAAATTTTAAAATAATTTTATTATTTATGGTTATAAATAACATACCTGACAAGTCATACTCGAGGTAAGTGATACTTTACCTAAAAACCTCATATTAAATGTTTTACATTTTAAATATTCTTTCTATATGTCCATAATCATAAAAAATATTTTATAAAAGTATTTAAATGTATATAAATGAATTATAAATAAAATTTTATGTCTATTTTTAATTTCTTTCATGGTTTTTTAAAATTATTATTTTTACATATTTTATATGAAACATTTTGACTTTATTTAGAAAATACAAAAGGAATGTTATATTTTAAGATATATGTCATCAACAGATTGACCCACCACAACAATAATTATTTAGATTTATTTTTAGGATTCCAAGTTTTTTTTCAAATAAAACCCTATCTTCCCCTATTTTGGGTATTTCGGTTTTTTAAAAAGGGTCTTTATAGGAAGAAAATTTCAATATCTGAAAATCATTTTACATATGTTTTCAAATGTTTTTTCAAGGGATTTATGATGAAAAGGCGAAATCTTAAAAATGTTTTTGTAAGAACCTGATTTTTCACTCATGTATGGATTATTTAAATTTTGGTCTGATTCTCTTTTATATACATAATATGGATTCTTAGTGATTTTGTGAAGGTCTTAGGGGTTTCTGGGGCTTATTTGGAGCCAAAAATCGGTTTTTTGAGAGAAAATGACATATTACACGGTTAGAGGAAATCATTGGAGGCAGCCTGCATGATTAGTTTTAACCATTTGTGGCTAGATAATGGGGTGATATGGGGTGCACGTTTTTCCCTAACCATACAATTTGGGCCCCATGGTCATGCAAGAAACTGCGAACAAATTGCAAAGGTGATTCACACAATTGGAACACAGTTTCCCTAACCGTGCCGGTGCTCCATTCCTATAGAAGATCATTCACGGTTGGTATATAGTTTGACAAACTGTGTGACCAAACTACGAAGAGGCTATTTTTGGGTGATTTTACCTGTTTTCCTTTAAATTATGTTTTAAAAGTCACCCCTCTTTTATTTTATCTCTCTAGTGTATATCCCCTCATATTTTTCCTCTTTGGAGACCATTTTTTAAGCATAATCTAGGATTTGATCCTGAGCGTCGAAGCACCGCCTGCCTCATTGGATACGCACTGGTACATTCTTAATTTCCTTTTAATATTTCATTATTATTCTTCTTGTTATCGATGACACTATTTAGATACATGCACATATGCCCTATTTTCGAGGTGTTGATCCATTCTTCAGAGCTCTTCAAATCCAAGCCAAATTAGAGGATAATACTGGACGAGATGAATCTTACACGTATGAGGAAGGTGGTATATAAATCATTCCTCGAGATTTTTTGTTTTATAAATTGCTGTGTGCATGCACTGATTTCATTGGGCATCATTTATTTTGTTAATATCCTTACTTGTAGTCATTAGAACTATGTTCTAAGGCCCACGTCATATATGTTAATCATTTTTGGTGGTTTCATCCACAACACTAACCACCCCATGTTGGGTGATTTTCCATAATGGGATTTTAGTTATTAACGTGTGTGTCTGGACCACCATTCTGGTGTTCCTTGGATTGAACCAGCTAATGGTAATCCTCCACATTAAAGATGTATTAAAATTTGAATTGATGAATGTATTGGACCGTTTTTCTTTTCACTTGAACGTCTTAAGGTAAGTGATTCAAATTGATTATCTAAACTTAAATGTAATTGAAAAGTATACTAATTATATGACTTGGCCTTATTAATTGTAAATTAAATGTTGGTTTCATGTATGTATCACCCCTTTCCACATATGATGTAATGTAGTGGAATGAACCTAATGAAATGATTTTGACTTATATGCAATGAAATGGTTGCATGCCCCCTTAGAATTTTCACACTAATAAAATTCAAGGAATGAACCAAATGAACTCTTTAAATGGTATTACCATTAAATGGATTAATTAAATAAAATAATCAATTATAAGGTGACTACTATTATGGATCTTTACATCATTTTAGGAATGGTAAAACATGAGTTAGATTTTGGATTCCTGAGGGAATGCTTTGAGTGCTCTTGGATGCCATTCTGATTCAGATAAGCCTATTGCCAAGGGTGAGACCCACCTTGGAACTTGATATTTTTCTATCAGTGGATGACTGGTATAACACCATAGGATCCATACTTTAATATTATAGTATTCCTTGGATACAATCCTTGGATCCAGCATGGCTTCTTGGATATGAGATACCTTGGTTTCATACATGGGTCTAGCTGTTGCTTATCCTATTTTACCATGGATTTATTCCTTGGACTTGGTTATATTCTCTATTATGGAATTACTTGGATGATGCTCCTTGTATTACACTCTTACCCCTATATCCAGGATATAGTTACTACTGAACATTGTTCTGAGGCATGTTCTTGGAATTTGTAGACCAATGTCTCCATGATGTCCTCATGTCATGCACTAGCGGGGTTGTGATGACCATGCTCCAAACACGGTGGGCCCTAAGCCACCTATCTCACTTCCAGGCATTCCAATTGAGGAATATCCTATTGTACCTAATATGGGCACTAATTCTTAGGTTTTTGATTGTTTACTATGTCTGATTTATTCCATGAAAGGTGATCTGAAACATGCACCTATGATAGCTAATCTGACATGTGAGTTCTAGAAGCATCATCCTCATACCTTCTCAGGGGATGGTAGTCCACATGGTGGTGAGTCATAAATATAGGACACCCTATCTATATTTGATCATCTAGAGATTCCTCTAGAGCGGATGGTCAAGCTTGATTTGTACATGCTGTATGATTCGGCCAAGCACTGGTGGGATGTGATTACCTAGGCCAGTCACCATCATGGCATCGTATGGGCTGATTTCCAGACTTCTTTCTATGATTAATTATTTCCTCATATGATGAGAGATGAAATAGAAAGATATTTTATGTATCTCGAATAAGGTTCTATTTCAGTTGTGGAATATTTAGCTAGTTTCAATGAGTTACCGCGCTTTGCACCACTTCTAGTCAGTGATTTGATTCCATGTGCTAGGCACTTAGAGGATGGGATCGTATATGCCATTTGTGTTTAGGAGAATGTATTTCACCTAATAAACTTTTTTGAAATAGTCAACTGGTCTCTTATCATTGAGAAAAACCTGAGGGATGGTGATAGTACCGGTCATAGAGGACCTATACCGAAGTCGGACAGTAGTTCTTACTGCAGTAGGAAATGGTACGTTGAGGTTTCTTATCAAAGAAGTGGTAGCCAGAGTACCCATACTGGTAGCTCAATGGTGTGTCATTAGTTTTGACGATAGGGGAATATGAATCCTCAGTGTGATAGATACCCAATGGAGTATCGGGATTATGGTCGTATGAGGCACCTTTATAGATTCTGTCGGACCTTTTCATCATCTTCTAGTGGAAGAGGATTTGCATCAACACCACCTTTAGGGGTAGGTTATTTTACACCATGTTAGGTGAGGAGTTTGAGTATCACTAGAAAGACTGGACAATGAGGAGGTCATGACCATGGTATCCAGACATTAGATTTCCAGCAGCTCCTGAAGAGTAGCCTTGATCATGGTAGTCCAGATGTTGCACAAGGTCATTTATTTGGGCAGTTTTATTCATTACAGTCGATACCCAAGGATCAATATATAGATCCATCTATATTATAGGGTACTATTCTAGTATCCTAAACTATAATGTTTTCTTTGTTTGATAAATGTTCTTCACACTCCTTCACATCCTTTTCTATCATGGAAAGTTTCAGACATGAAATACAATATTACTATGGTGAAATGACCCTGGATACACTATTGGGAGTACAGTCAGAGGGAATACACCATTTTAGGGACTTCCCCCATGAGGCAGGAAGTCGCCCTTTCTTATGGGACATCTTTTTTCTCATGGTTATAGGCTTTGATGTCATTATCAGGGTGGATTGGTTGGTTCTCTATCCTGCCTTTGTATACTTCTATCGTCGTAGGGTATTGTTTACATCACCAAAAGAAGGTAGTTATCTACACAAGGGTGAGTGGGATATCCAGGCTAGTAGAGATGGACAAGAGCATCATGGTCTTGGTGGAGTGACCTCTTATATTTTCATTCTCTTCATGAAGGATCAGGGTTTACATCTGGGTGAATTCCCTCTAGTAATATATCATTTCATGGATGTTTTTCTCCACAAATTTTCTAGATTACATTCTGATATAGAGGTAGAGTTTATGATTGAGATCATTACAAGATAATATCCAGTGTTTGTTACATAGTACAGTATGGAACCTATAGAGCATGAGGATCTCAAGCTGTAGTTAGAGGATCTAGAGGCCAAATGTTTTATATGGCCTAGTAATTCCTATTAGAGTTTTCTCATGATTTTTACCAATAAGGCAGATGGGAACCTTCATCAATGCATGGATTACTGACTGTTGAACCAGCTCACAATCAAGAACTGGTATCCACTTCCATATATATATGATCTTATTTACCATCTCTAAGGAACTAGGGTATTTTATAAGATCAATCTAAGAACAGGCTATTAACAAGTTCAAGTCAGGCTATCAGACATACCTCATACAACTTTCTATAGCATATATGATCTATATGAGTACCTCAGTATGATGTTCGATCTTATGAATGCGCTCTCCGTTTTCATGTATTTGATGAATAGGGTGTTCCATCCCTATCTGGATTCCTTTTTCATTGTATTTATGGATGAAATATTTGTGTATTCTTACACTCATAGAGACCATGCTAAGAACCTTATGATTGTTCTGAGTACATAGAGAGAGCATCGTATTTATGAAAATATTTCGAAGTGACACTTCTTGGAAAAAAATTTAACTTCTTGGTTGATATTATCTCAGAATTAAGAGTATCTATTAAGCTAGAGATGGTGAGTGATGTGGTATCTTGGGAGCATCCAAAGAATGTGTTTTATATACGGAGTTTCTTGGGGCTGGCTGGTTATTACATACATTTTATAAAGGATTTCTCAAATCTTTCTTCACCTCTTACCAATCTTACAAAGAAGGGTTTCAAGTTCCTATGGTTATAAGAGTGTGAGAAATACTTTCAGGAGCTGAAAGAGAGGCTTGCATCACCACATATTCTAATTCTTCAAATGGATGGTAGAGGTTATACAGTGTTTTGTGATGCATTGGGAATTGGCTTGGGAGTAGTACTAATGCATGAGGGAAGAGTCATTTTATACAGATCTTCGTAGTTGATGCCTCATGAGAGAAATTATTTGACATAAGACCTTAAGCTAACAGCAGTTGTCCTTGACTTACATTTATGGAGACATTATCTGTTGGTTGAGCACTCTGGTGTAAACAGACCACACGAGCCTCAAATATATCTTTACATAGCATGAATTGAACCTCAGACATCAGATATGGCTCGAATATCTTTAGTCCTTTTATTTTTAACGTACTTATAATCCTGAAAAAGGAAATGCAATAGCGGATGTGCTGAGTCAGAAAAATCATGCACAGGTCATACGGGAATCCAGTGATGAATTGAAATTTATGGCCCTCTTTTTTAGCTATATCTAGAGTATTATGACAATCACAAGTAGTGTTATCTCCCAACCTTGATAATTACCTATAACCTCCTTGAAAAGGTGAAGATCAGAAAATTTTCAGATCCTAAGGGTATGGTTCTTCGTGTGAGTATTTAAGGAGATGACCCACCTCCAGATTAGTCTATGGAGAGAGACAACATTGTACGTATACATGGATGTGTCTGGGATCCTACAGATATGAGAGAGGAAGTAATTCATGAGTCCCACATTACCCAATGGTCAGTTCATCCAAGAATCTTCATGATGTATTGAGATATGTGATGCCAGTATTTGTGCACTCAGATGAAATGTTAGATTGCGGGCTTTATAACTAGGTGTTCCACCTGTCAGTAGGTTAAGGGGGGAACAATAGACCTATAGGATTGTTACAACCATTTCCATTTTCATAATTTAAATGGGAATATATTTCTATGGATTTTTTGGTCAGCTTATTGATGTCACCTAGAGGTAGCGATGTTGTATGGGTAGTGATTGACCGACTAAAAAAAGTAGCCCACTTCCTTTCTCTCTAGAAGAAATTCTCAGTTGATGAGCTGAGAATACTATATGTCTGTGAGATCATATGATTAAATGAGTTCCCTCATAATATCATTTTAGATAGGTAATATCTATTTACGTCGTAGTTTTTCCAAGGGTTACAAAAGGCTATGGGTACACAAGTGCTTTTGAGAACATATTTACACACTCAAACTGATGGACAGTTGGAATCGATGATAAAAGTTCTATATGAAATTCTCTTGGAATGATTCCTTGATCTTTATGGTTCTTAGGAGAATCATATCCCTTCCATCATGTTTTCTTACAATAATAACTTTCAGAAGACAATTTATATGTCTTCTTTTGTGTCCTTGTAAGATAGGCCATGCTATTCACCCCTATGCCAGCTACAGGTAAGAGAGGCTTCCCTACTAGGTCCTCATCTCATATAGGAGACTTCAGAGTGGGTTCAGTGGATCAGGAAGTATATGTCTACTGCTCAGTCTAGACAGAAATATTGTAGCGATCACCATAGATGACCTCTGGAGTTTGAGATCAGGGATCATGTTTTCTTGCAGGTAATAGCTAGGATAGGAATTAAACGGATATATAGGCAAGGAAAGATATAACCATAGGTGTTTAGCCTATTTGATATTCTATAGAGAGTTGGTACAGTAGCCTATCAGTTGTTATTACCTTATAGGTATCGTGCTATGAACAACTTCTTCCATGTTTCACAACTTTGTAGGTAACATGCCGACCCATCTCAAAATTTTTAACCCAAGGAAGTTGAGTCAGATGAAAATGTTACCTTTGAAGAGTATCTTATACGAATCGTTTAATAGAGAATAAATGCTCTATGAGTCCAATCTATCCCTTTAGTATGAGTTAAATGGAAGCAAATATGTGCAGATGATGAGACTAGGGAGCAGGAGGCTGATGTACATGCCCAATGGACAGATTTATTCTTAGACAGTGTTTCACTATCCTTGGAAGGTGAACTCGGGGACGAATTCCATTAAGGGGTGAAGACTATAAGAACCCAATTTTTTTACTCAGGTATGGATCCTTTAAATTTTGTTCTAATTCTCTTATATGGACCTAATATGGATTCATAGTGTGTTTGCAAAGGTCTTAGGGTGTCTGGGGCTTGTTCGGAGCCTGACACCCAGATTTTTGGGAGAAAATGTCTTGCCTCATGGTTAGAGGAAACAATGAAAGGCATGGAACATGGTTAGTTATAAACATGAGAGGCTAGACACTGGGGTGATATGGGACATACAATTTTCCCTAACCATGAGATTTGGCCTGCATGGCTATTCAAGAAGATGCAGACAAATTTTAGAGGTGATTCACATAGTTGGTGCATGGTTTACCTAACTATGTAGCCTAACCATGCAGGTTCCTCTTTACTAAATAAAAACATGCACATTTTGCGTATGGTTTGGAAAACGGTGCGGCCAAACCATGTAGAGGCTATTTTTGGGAGATTTTACCTTTTGGACCACAAATTATGTTTTAAAACTCACCCCTATTTTATAATTTATCTCTAGTTGAAAACCCCTCCTATTTTTCTTATTTTGAGACCCTTTTTATGCCTAATATAGGATTTGATACTGAGTGTCGGCCTGGTGTCTGATTGAAGTGTCATCTGTTTCATTGGATCTACACTGGTACATTCTTAATTCCTTTTTAATCTTTTATCATTATTATACTTATAGACGATGGTATTTAGATAAAGGCTCATATGCCTTATTTTCTGGATGTTGATCCATCATTTAGATCTATTCCAATCAAGGAAAAATTAGATTCTGATAATGGATTAGGAGAGTCCTACGAGTATGAGGTAGGTGGTATATAAATCTTTCCTCAAGATTCGTTGTTCTATAAATTTTTGTGTGTGCATGTCGATTTCATTAGGAGTTGTCTGTTAAATTAACATGACTTGCTTGTAGTAATTAGAAATGTGTTCTAAGACCCATTCCATATATATTAGTAATTTTTTGTGGTTACGTCCACAATGCCAATCACCCCATGTAGGGTGATTTTCCATATTGGTCTTTTAGTTCTTGACATGTGTGTCTGCACCACCGTTCGGGTGTTCCTTGGCTTGACCCCTCTAATGGAAATCCTCTCTCATAAAATGACTATTGAAATGTGAATTGATGAATGGATTGGACAATTTTTATTTCCACTGGACCCACCTAAGGTAAGTGTTGCAAATTTATTAACCATCCTTAAATGTAATGGGAAAGTATACTAAGTATAAGACCTGGCCTTATTAAATGTAAATGAAAAATTGGTTGTATGCCCATATCACCCATTTCCACTTATGATGGAAGGTATTAGAATGAACATAATAAAATTATTATATCTTATATGAAATTAAATGGTTGCATTCCCTATTATCCTTGTCATACTAATGAAAGACAAGGCTTGAACCAAACAAACTCTTTAAATGGCATGACCATTACATGGATTAATTAAATAAAATAATAAATTGTAAGGTACCTACTTGTATATGAACCTAAACATCATTATAGGAGTTGTTATACTTGAGTGAGATTTTGGATTCCTGAGGGAATTCCTTGAGTGCTCGTGGAAGCCATTATAATTCAAAGATGCTAGTTTCCAAGGGTGATACCCACCTTGGAACTTGATCTTTTTCTATTAGTGGATGCTCAGTATGACATCATAGGATACCTCCTTTACTATCATAGGATGCCTTGGATACACTCCTTGTATCCATCATGGATACTATAGACATGAGATACCTTAGTTAGATCCTTGGGTCTAGCCATCACTTATCCCTTTTTACATTAGATTTATTCCTTGGACTCAGTTAGATTGAATATTGTGGAATTATTTGGATGAAGCTCCTTGGATTACACTCTTACACCTATATCCAGAATGTAGTTACAATTGAGTTGGTGACCCTTGAGGTCTTGGTTTCCTTGGTTATCAACTTGGAACCTTTTCATTATAAATAACATCAGGATGCCCTGTTATATATTGGATCCATCACTAGTATCGTGTAAGTGATGGATATTCCTCACATGACATATATATATATATATCAACTAGAACTTAATTAATTAATGAAATGGTTACATGTTTAGACACCAGTTCAAGGCTGAAGCATGTACTTGGGTATTTACGTTACAATACTATTTTACTTTTATATATACATATTTGAAAACTATTTAAATTTATAATACATGTATTGGATGTTATATATTCCATTTGTGGTGGACTACAGAGGATTATATCACACCATATATGGGCCACCATTATCACCTGGGAAGACTACATGTATGTAGGTGTTCACAAAGGGAAGCGTTGGGATTTGGACACTTGATTGCTTGATTTCTTAAGATAGAACAGGTAAAAGATGACTGAGATGAATCTAGGGATACTGGGGGAATGTTTCTGGATTCCCTTTTTTCTACTTTTATATATATTTTATTTTCTACTACTGTGTATCCATGTTTTCAAGATATCTAGATACATGACATATGACATCATCAACTTTTGAATATTTATATCAGTATTCTTGTACTATTCCATCTGATTATATATAATTCTTCCGCTATCTATTTTATTTTTTATTACTTATCTGTTATTCTACAGACTGATAATGAGGGTTTAGTCTCTCCAAAAACAGACCCTAGAATCTCACTTCTAGTCGGAAACCTCTAGATTTCGGGGAGATGCGCTTGAGGCCATTTGTCCCACCAGGCTCGGGGCACCATTGAGTGGCATCCGGGTCTGGGACGTCACAATTTTATTCATGATATGGAACTTGAGAATTATAGATGATGATGAGTGAGATAGATACAACTTATATTACCGGTGATCCTTATATATATTATATGTTGGTTTATCTTGATATAGCTCTCTAATGCATTGGTTAATGTTCCCTATCTTTTAAGGAAAGGAGGGAGTTAACTGGGGATGTTTCTCTTGTAGATTTAACCAGGATCTAGTTATTTATGATATGAGTGAACAGGAGTTATGAATATGATTCTATATAATGCCTGAAATGGTTTTCTATTTATTTATTTTCATCTATAAAGTTTTTTCTTTGAGCTATAATTTTTTTTCCACATGGATATAATTTATTTTATTCGCTCAATGAATATTTTGAAAAAGTAAAAATTTCATGTTTTTCATGTTTTTCACTAGAGTAATTGTTTTATTTCTTTTATATCTCTAATTGATATTCCCCCCCCCCCCCTCTTTCCATGTTTTAAAATGTTTTTCATAGGGTTTAAGGATGAGTAGGAACAAAAACGAAATCAAGATGAAAGTCATGAAGATTTTTTATGAAAAGAAAACGAGTTTCATTTTAAAGGTTTTATATTGTTGTAAAAATGGAAACTGAGTAGAAGTATTGACATGTAATATAAAAGTTTGTTATATATTTATTCTAATTTAATTATCTAAAATTTTAAACCTAAAATACCATGAAAATGTAATAAAATGAAACCCTTGTTATAAATCAAATAATTATTGGTTGATTAAGATAAGTGTCCTTATATTTGGTATCAAAGCATGGTTTAGATAATTTTATAGGTTATATAATAAAATAAAACCCTTAAAAGATTATAATTTTATGGTTATGTTGACATGATATATCTTTTAAAGATTACCATGTTGTTTTATTTAATCTATATCTATTCAAAATGGTTTTTTCACAAAGGAATGAGGGAAGATGAAGTAGGAAGGTATCAAGAGGACAATATCCTTCCAAATCAACATCCTGGAATGGTTGAAATTAGAACTGAACAATTTTTGGCTATGATGGATAGTTGATGATGGATATAAATGGTGGTGGAATCCATGTTAGAGAGAAACTAGATTTAACATAGAGGAACATTTCCATTGTAGGGAATTTTATAAAACAATACCCTCTAGCTTTTGATGGAACCTCATATATAGTGGTAGCTAAAGGATAGATCAATGTTCTGGAAAAGATATTTGAATCCATGGGATGTTCATAACATCAAAATAAAAATCATACCATTTATTATTTTGAAGGAGAAGTTGGTCGATGACGATCTATGGTTAATAATACTAAGGGATGACAACAGATTTAGGAAAGGGAATGTATTAAATTTAATAATTATTTCCTATGGAAATATTTCTCTAAGGATACTAGAGTCATGATGAAGAAAAAAAATTGGGATTAAAGAAAAAGGATGAGGAGTTAGTTTCCACATATGATGTAAATTTTACCCAAATGTCCAGATATGCATAAAATTATATTTGGGATCTTAACAGAAAAATTAATCAATTTTACATAGGATTTATGCCAAGATATCAAAAATCTTTGGATTCTATAAATTTTAAAGTTATGATAAAATTTTTCATTACGATGATAAAGTAAAAAAGAGTTTTCTAATGGTTATCCATCATATGAAATTAAAGGTAATAAGTGATCAATGTTACAAGAAATGTAAATCTAATCAGTAAATAAATCCAATGGTAATCCCCCCAACTGTTACAAGTGTGGAGAGAGACATTTTAAGTAATTTTTAGCTTGATTTGGGAAATGTTACTAGTGTGGTATGTTTGGTTATATGGCTTGGAATTTCAAGGAAAATAATCATGATCTAACCATGAATGGGAATATTGTTCGCTAGCCAACAATGATTCGTTTTTGTTTTAATGAATTGGGAAATTATGATAACATATATATGAATTTTTTCAACCAAGGTAGAAATCAATAGGATCAAAAATCGAAGAGTGCATCAAAATATTTTATGACTACCTCAGTAAATGCTGGTCCATTGAATGAATTGGTTTCTGTTACATTACTTGTCTATTAAGATTATAAAAATGGCTTGTTTGATTCAGGTTATACAAATTCTTTCATTTCTATGAAATTTTCTATTAAATTAAAAATTTCACCTTAAGAAATGGGGTCATAAAATTTTATAAAAAACATCTTATAGTATCATTAATGCAACAATAATCTATATGAATCTTCCTATTAATATTCAGGGAAGTGGTTTTCTTGAAAATCTTGTTGTCTTACCTCTTGTATAATTTTATGTTATTGAAGGAATGGAATCGATTACGATTTATCATGATAAGATAGATTGTATAGATAAGGAATTTTTTAAAAAATGAGTTCTATTTACATTATAAAAACGAATTCATAGCATTGATAACTTTTCAATAATTTGAGAAACTGATAATAGGAAAAATTTAATGTTACAGAACTCATATTATAATAGGAAATAAAATTTTCATATTATATATGTTCCAATTATAAATGAATATATAGATTTATTTCTTAATTATTTACCAGATAGTATTCCTGATCGAGAGATTGAATTTACTATTGACTTAGTTCTTGATGCTAGGAAAATTTCTAAACATCCATATCAAATGCCTTAGGTAGAAAATTTGGAATTAAAAAAGTAGTTATAGGAGTTTCTTAATAAAGGTTTAATTCAACCCATCAATTCATCATAAAGTGTTTCAATTTTATTTTATTTTATAATGAAAAATGGTCTAATGAGGCTTTTTATTGATTATAGATCCTTGAGTGACATCACTATTAATAATAAGTATCTTTTACCTCGTATTGAGAATTTGTTTGATCATTTCCAAGGAACGTGACATTTTTTGATGATTGATCTTAGGATAGGGTACAATCCATTAAAGGTGAAT
Source organism: Viscum album (assembly GCA_963277665.1). Taxonomy (NCBI): domain Eukaryota; kingdom Viridiplantae; phylum Streptophyta; class Magnoliopsida; order Santalales; family Viscaceae; genus Viscum; species Viscum album. The sequence goes on from OY728127.1 coordinate 1,416,616,953, forward strand.
GAGGAAGATATTCTATATAACATCCTGATTCCGGGTGCCACTCAACAGGTGCCCCGAACCCGGTTCGCCACATGACCTTAAGCGCATTTCCCCAAACTCCAGAGGCTGTCGACTAGCAGCGAGGGCCCAGGTCTGATAGTGGGGAAACTATGCCCTCATTTGTCAAAGTGTAGCGCAGCAGAATATAATACAAACATACAACAATAGGGGAAACAATAACAGTATATATTACTGAAATGATTAACTGATATAAAGGAAACTAGTAGACATATATATATATATATATATATATATATATATATGAAGATGCAGCATGTCACTATTATATAAAACAATCGGAACATGTTACACATCAATACAATACATTAAAACTGAAATACAAGTACATAAAATCCCAACAGAACAGCCAGTGGCATCGTGAGCCTAGGCTCGGTCCCATGCCCTTATACTCCTCGACGACAATCAAGTACCTGTATAGGTACTCTTTTCCCTATCCACACCTGCAACAATATAATCTGTTTGGATTGAAAATCATGACCCAAACAGGGTGTGAGAAATAAATCCCAGTAGGCACCCACCAAAGGCTCGTTACCAACTATGTAAAAGCATGAATCAACAGTGTGTAGTTGTAAAATGCAATAAAGTAAGATCTACTAAAAAGTAACTAACTTAACCAGTTATATTGCCATTTTAATATTCATTTGATTTAAAATATCACCACAATGAATATTCTAAACAAATAGCCAGTGTCCGCAGACACACAAACCCTTACCCTAAGGTAATCATAATCCAACCCGCAGATAATTTCCCTCAGGCATAACAGATATTTCCCTCAGGTGTACAAGTGTTGCCCTCAATCACAGAGTCTCTTTCCCTCAGGCACGGATGAATTTTCCCTCGGGCCGAAATAACCACTGCCCTCAGGGTTAAGGAAACACTGCTCTCAAGCTAAACAAGCAATTGGTCCATGCCAAACATGTAAACAAGCCATTAAAATACAATTCCTCTCTAGTCAAAAGTAATGCATAATATAAACATGGAATACCCTCAGGTATCCTGGCCAAACGTCTAAACAGAGGAACGCACCCCCAGGGTGGTCCAGGATCCAAACAACGATCACAAACAGTAGTTTAATATCACAATTAATTAGCTATTCAATTCTAGGTATTTAAAATAGCCCTGGCCTCAGCCACACGACACCACAACTTGGGTTTGTAGCACAAAATTACGCAAATACTCACATCAGTTGGAAATTAAACACTAAGCCACCTACCTTAAACACCTACGAACGATACACGCGAACGATGATCCTTGATTCGTCCTAGAACGATGTAGATATGAGGTGATAGAAAACCTTGTTCAAGCATAAATAACATCCCTATGGAAAATAATTGGTAAGAACTAATCTTAGAGAAGAGAGAACTCACCCGTGTCGTTCCAGGGAGATCGACGGTGCAGAAAACAGATTCCCGATGTGCGCTCGGTGGATCTCCAAAGCTCTAGCCTTCCTCTCCTAAACCCTCTTCCCGTTCTAAGCGGTCCATATGAACAGGGGAGGCTAAAACCCATTTTAAGTGAAAAAAATACACGGTGTGTATTTCCAAGTACACGGCGTGTACTTCCCATTTTTTAACTGTTCCTCTGGCGGTTTCCTACCAGCATGGCACTTTTCATCTGCCGAAATGACTGCACGACGTGCGTTCTTGTGTACACAGCATGTGCTGTCGCACAACAAGCCACCACATTACTATTTGCCTGCCGACTGACTACACATCATGTAAAGGACCAATACATGGTGTGTAGTTGGTTTTTACTGTTTTCGTCACCGACATGGCTACCCACCCTATGTACTCATCCCACACGGCCAAAGTACACGGTGTGTGGAAAATTACACGGCGAGTACTTTCCAAAATTTAGGATTTTCCCCATTTTCCTTATTTTTCTCAAAAACACTTAAGGAAAAGAGAAAAGAAGAAACCCGTACCTCAAAACTAAGAACTGGGTTCTTACAAAAATCCCCCCTTAATGAAATTCATCCCCGAATTTCCCTTCCAAGGGTGGCGAAAATAAGGCACAGAACAGATCTGCCCATTGATCACGTACATCGGTCTCCCGCACCCATGTTTCATCCTGCACTCGGCCATGCTTCCATAGCACCCGAAAGAGAGGAACTGACTAGCCTCAGAGAACCTTCGTGCTCCTATAAATGATACAAATCATATGCTCCTCAAAGGACACATCTACCTAAAGCTCAACCTCCTCGGGCTGAAAGATGTGAGATGGGTCTGAATGATAGCGATGCATCTGAGACACATGTAAGACGTCGTGCATGGCTTGGTACCGCTGCGGTAATTGCAATTGGTAGGCAACCATCCTGACTCTCTCCAAAATCTAAAATGGCCCCACATTCCTCGGTGAAAGTTTACCCTGTCTCCTGATCCTTCTGTGTCCCAACCTCGGCAAAACACGCAATAAAACCTGATCCCCGACCATGAACTCCAAAGGTCGTATGCGGAGATCAGCATAATATTTCTGACGAGACTGTATGGTATCCATCCACTTCTAAATCAAATGGACATGCTCAGAAGTCTCATGCACGAGACGTAGTCCCAGTAAAGCTACCTCACCTGTCTCTAACCAACACAAGGGTGATCGGCATGGCCTACCATATAAAGCATCATATTGTTCCATCTCAACAGTTTCCTGAAAACTATTGTTATAGGAAAACTCAACCAAGGGTATATGCTTCTCCCAAGAACCTGAAAAGTCTAGGGCACATGCACACAACATGTCCTCAAGCACATGTTTCGTACAATCTGACTGGCAATCGGTCTGAGGGTGGAAAGCTGTGCTTAGAAGCACTTGTATAGACAGTGCCCTCTGAATTCTCTGCCAATAATGAGAGGTAAAATGGGCATCCCTATCTGAAATGATTGAATGAGGGACCCCATGAAGATGTACGATCTCTCAGATATACAACTGCATGAGCTCATCAACACCGACAGTTTCCTTGATTGGAAAAAATTGAGCTACCTTTTTGAGTCTATCCACAACTACCCACATGACGTCATTGCCTCGAGGCGACCTCGGTAACCCAGTCATGAAGTCCATTGCGACATCATACCATTTCCTCTCCAGGATGGGTAACTTCTGTAATAGTCCAGCTGATCTCTGATGCTCTGCCTTCACCTGCTGATAGGTGTAACACCTCATAACAAAACCATCTATCTCTTTCTTCATACCCGACCACCTGTTTTGATATCTCAAGTCACGGTATATCTTGGTAACCCCGGGATGAACTGCCCAAGTTGAAGCATGAAACTCCTAGATCAGCTCCTCGCGTATATCCCATGGAACCCATACTCGTCTGTGGAAACAAAAAATGTCATCATCGCCTATCGTCCAACCAGGAGGAGGGTCCTCACTTTCCACTGAATCTTGTAGAAATAGGACTTCTGAATCAGATTGATGTCGCATCCTCACTCTATCCCGGAGGGTAGAAGTCATAGCTAAAGATGAAAGATAAGCCTATCCCGGACTGTCTTGTACCTCCAAATGCATCTTAGAGAACAAAGCCATGAGCTGCCACTCAACACTGGCCTCTTGCACCGCCTGTATCTGAGTCCTCCTGCTCAGTGCATCAGCTACTAAATTACCTTTACCAGGTGTATAGGCAAGCTCAAAACCGAAAGAATGTAGGTATTTGACCCACCTTTGTTGACTCAGATTTAATTCACGCTGGGTAAAGATATACTTGATACTTTTGTGGTCGGTAAAAACCACAAAATGTTCTCCCAAGAGATAATGTCTCCAACAGCGCAACACATGCACAACTGTAGCCAACTCGAGATCATGTGTCGTGTAATTCCTCTCATGTTGCCTCAACTGCCGAGACCCGTACACAACAACTTTATCGCCCTACATAAACACTGCTCCCAAACAAATACCTGATGCATTACAGTAAACTGTATAGCTCTTTCCCTGCAATGGGAGTATCAGGACTGGTGTTGACGTCAACCTTCCCTTCAAGTCCGGAAAGGCTGTCTCGCAAGCTTCCGACCAAACGAACTACACACGATTCTTAGTCAAACCCGTCAACGGCACTGCTAAGTGGGAGAAGCCCTGCATGAAGCATCTGTAGTAACCATCTAGCCCTAAGAAACTCTGTATCTCAAACACGTTCTTAGGATGCTCCTAGGAAACTACTACTCTCACCTTCTCTAGGTCTACCGCAACTCCTGTCTCTGAGATAATATGACCCAGGAAGTGTATCTGGTCCTTCCAAAAGAAACACTTGGAGAGCATAGCATATAGCCGATTCTCTCTCAGTGTACTCAATATGATCTCAAGATGGGTGGCATGGTCGTGTGGAGTGTGAGAGTACACCAATATGTCTTCCACGAATACTACCACAAAATAATCCAGATAAGGATGGAACACACGATTCATCAGAGCCATGAAAACTGCTGGCGCGTTCGTGAGTCCGAACGGCATAACCATATACTCATATAGACCATACCTACTCCTAAAAGTTTTGAGAGGTATATAAGATAGTCTAATGCGTAGCTGATGATATCCTGATCTCAATTCATTCTTCAAGAACACTCATGCTCCACTAAGTTGATCAAAAAGGTCATCAATCCTTGGAAAGGGATATCGTTTCATAACCATCAATAGGTTTAGCTTCCGATAATCTACACAGAGTCTGAGGGTACTATCTGCCTTCTTTTCAAAAAGGACCGGAGAACCCCAAGGAGAAGTACTGGGTCGGATGAAACCCTTTTCCTGTAACTCCACTAACTGCCTCTTAAGCTCTTGCAACTCAAGTGTTTCCATCCTATAAGGAGGAATGGACAGCTGTGATGCTCCTGGAAGAAGCTCGATAGAGAAATCCACCTCTCGCTCCAGAGGTAGACCTAAAATGTCGTCTGAGAAGACATCTCTGAAACAATCAAAAACTGGAGGGAAATCCGTCTGATAACTCCCCTGATCATCTAGATACAAACTCACAATATAGTCTGTGACTCCACCTCACCCACGATGCTCTGGTCTATCTCGAATCACCTGAACATCCCATTCTCCCATGTGTAGAAACTCTCCACCCTCTAGTGACGTGAAACGCACCCTACGACGATATCAGTCTATAAAGGCTTAGAAGGGAACCAACCAGTCCATCCCAAGAATGACATCATAAGCCGTTATCTCTAAGATATAGAGGTACCAAAGAAAGTGACACCCAACAACATCTAGGGGGCACTCCATGCACTAACGCACACATGCCATTCTAATTCACAACAGAGTGTCTAGTGTCATAACATCAGAAGAATAAGAAGAAACAAAGATCCCAAGGCTCTCCATAACGGGTATAAATATGATATGAAACTATGTGTAGTGACCATATTAAAAAGTACTGAATATAAGATAGAAGCTACTAGAATAGTACCTCTGACTGTAAAAGGTCCAGGATCCTCCTCCTGTAGGGTCTGTTGCACTGCATATGTCTGCCCAGTTCCCCAGCCTGGCGACACAGCCTGGCTACCCTGATCTGTCTCACCCTACTGCCTCTGAGATCCTGGTGTCTGGCTACCACGGCCCTGACCACCATCTCTGCCTACACCCCCTGACGTATTCCAGTTCCCTGACTGGAAAGAAGCCATTATTCCTACTCCCGCATGTGGAGTCTTCACAAAACCCCTCTTACTAGCCACTAGTAGAAACACAGTACAAAAGTGTTGAAGGTGACCCATCTTACCGCAAGCTCAGCACTCCACTAGGACTCATGGACACTGTGGCCTCTTGTGGCCCTCTCTACCACACTGGTAGAACATGACCTGGCCACCTAAAGAAACTACCACCATGATCGAAACCCATCTGTCTCTTCCTCTTACCATTGAAAATAGTACTAGAATTTGGTGTTGAACCGCCCTGGCCCACACCACTAGCTTCCCACAGGTTCCTCTTGGTAATCAGTGCCTGATTCACAATAGCATGTATAGAAGTAAACCTAAAAACATTCACCAGTGCTTGGATGTCATATCGAAGTCCATCCTCAAAGCGCATGGCCCTCAACGTCTCATATCCCACTAGAACGGGTGAAAAACGCTGATGCTCGGTAAAGTGAGCAGAATAATCCATCACCGACATAGTGCCCTGCTGCAGATTAATGAACTCTTGATCTCGATCTATCCTCAGTGTCTCTGGGAAGAAGAATTCATAGAAGGATATCTAGAAATCTCCCCACTCATGTCCCTGTGATGCTCTGACTGGGTGGTAACATCCCACCACCTCTTGGTGGAATCGCGCATCATGAAAGTCGCTAGCTTGACCCTCCACCCTGGAGGCATATCAAGATGCTCTAAAATAGTCTTCATCGATCCTAGCCAAGACTCCGCAGCCTGTGGTCTGCCATCCCATGAAAACTTAGGCGGATGCTGCTGCTGGAAGATACGAGTCAGCTCAGCCATAGATGTGGCAGCCGGTGGTGCTCCCTAAAAGGTCTGCATAAACTGCATAAAGCCTTCACGGAACTGCGCATCCACACCTGTGTCTGGTATAACGGCTGGCGCCGCATCTGGCTCTGCTGGAGGATCAACTGGTAGCCCATGTCCTACTATTTCTGGTGTATAGTTTTTGCCGCTCTCCTGGTGAACAACGCATGGTCGTCTAGGTGGCATGACACTACAAGGTCAAAGCATGCCTTAGATAAAGATTATAAATATTGGAAGTGAAGGAACCACAAGGGAACAAGGAGAATAAGGCATTTTAAAATTTTAAAAACAAGACTACACATCGTGTATACTGACTACACGACGTGTACTTGACTTCTCTTCCCCTGCCCGGGTCCTTCTACATGGCTAAGCCACACAGCTCCCATTGAACAAAACTACACTGCGTGTATATCAACTACACGGCGTGTATGGTATTATTTCCAAATATCTGTGTCGTTTATGACACGGCCGACTACTCGGCTTGAACTACACGGCGTGTTACACCCGCACCCGGCATGTACACCACCCCGTTTCCCATCCACATGGCTAAGTCCATACATTCTGTCCTCGGACAAGACTACACGGCGTGTCCCACAGGTAAATGGCATGTTCAAGGAGAGGTGACACCGGCCCGTGTTGTTAGTTACACGGCTGAGTCCCCATGTCACACTACACGGCATGTTCATCATTGACACGACGTGTTCAGTAAAGGAGTTCAACGAACCATGTTGTTAGTTACACGGATGGACTCCAGGTCAGACTACACGGCGTGTATATTAGGTACACGACGTGTCTTACCCAAGCATTCCCCTTCCCCGTGTCGCTGGCCACACGGTTTGTGACACAGAAAGAGACTACACGACGTGTACTCCAGGTACATGGTGTGTACTCAAAAAGTTTATTTTTCTTCCCGAACATAAGAACAGACACGACTTGTTTAAGGTACTACATTGCATGTATACTGGGTCTTCTAGACAGTATGCCTCAAAAACATCTCCGGAACCCCGAAAATACTAAAAACCAACACCTAAGTGTCAAATTCCGATCCATGAGGGCCCCATACTCCCCACAAATCAAATTTTGACATCTTATCTGTGTTATAACAAAATTTAACATTCAATGACCACAAAATTCCAGTCAATGGGGGACCATACTTCCCAAAAACCAAAGTTCGGCGTCCATTCTAATAACAGGCTCATACGACAATTCTTTATCACATAGCAGGTATTTTATCAAAGAAGCTATCACAACTGTATGATTTTCTGGAACAACAACATGTAATTTCTAATGCACCTACATGGCATGGAACTACGCATGGCATGTGATTTCTAGCATGTGCCTATATGATGCATGATATGTAATACCCTCATCTCATCGGGTTGCAACTAAATAGGACCCAGAGATAAAATATAAACAGCACAATCACAAGTTCTTCACCCAACGGTGAAAATCATATCAACTATAAAACTCACAAAATCAGAATAATTTCAAAAATACGAGGTAGACTGGCTTTTCCATGTACACGGGTTAGCTAAGCCCAGGCACAACTTATTACCAACTACCTTTTTCGTCCTATCCATGGCTAAGGCTCCAAACAGTAAGTCAAAGAAAAGAACTCCTTTGATACCACTTTGTAACGTCCCGGTTCTGGGTGCCACTCAACGAGTGCCCCGAACCTGGTTCGCCACATGAAATCAAGCACATTTCCCCAAATACCAGAAGTTTTCGACTAGCAGTGAGGGCCCAGGTCTGATAGTGGGGAAACTATGCCCTCATTTTTCAAAGTGTATCACAGCGGGATATAATACAAACATACAACAACAACAGAAACAGTAACAATATATATAAATAAAATGGATAAATGATAAAAAGGAATCCAGCAGTCATATATATATATGAAGATGCAGCATGTCACTATTCTATAAAATAGCCAGAACATGTTACACTACAATACAATACATTACAACCGAAATAAAAGTACAGAAAATCCCAACAGAACAGCCAGCGGAATCGCGAGCTTAGGATCGGTCCCATGCCCTTCTACTCCTCAGTGACAATCAAGTACCAGTCTAGGGACTCTTTCCCCTATCCACACCTGCAACAATATATTCTGTTTGGGTCGAAAAGCATGACCCCAACAGGGTGTGAGAAATAAATCCCATTAGGCACCCACAAAAGGCCCGTGCCCAACTGTGTAAAAGCATAAAACAACAGTGTGCAGTAGTAAAATGCAATAAAGTAATGTGTACTGAAAGGTAACTAACTTAACCAGTTATATTGCCATTTTAATATTCATTTATTCATTTGATTTAAAATATCACCATAGTGGATATTCTATGTAAACAGTCATTATCCTCAGACACGCAAACCCTTACCCTCAAGTAATCAGAATACAACCCGTAGGTAATTTCCCTTAGGCGTAACAAATATTTCCCTCAGGCGTACATGTGTCGCCCTCAGGCACATAGTCTATTTCCCACAGGCACAGAAGATGTTTCCCTTAGTCCAAAATAACCACTGCCCTCAGGCTTAAGGAAACACTGCCCTCAGGCTAAACAAGTAACCGGGACATGAATAACATGTAAACAAGTAGATCAAATACAATTCTTCTCAAGGAAAATGTAATGCATAATATAAACAAGGCATACCCTCGGGTATCCTGGCCAAACGGCTAAACAGTGGAACGCACCCCCAGGGTGGTCCTGGATCCCAGCAACGATCCCAAACAGCAGTTTTATATCACAATTAATTACTTATTCAATTCTAGGTATTTAAAATATCCCTGGCCTTAGCCACATGACACCCCAACATGGGTTCGTATCACAAAATTACGCAAAAACTCACAGTAGTTGGAAATTAAACACCAATCCACCAACATTAAACACCCACAAACGATATACGCGAACGACGATCCTTGATTCTTCCTTGAACGACGTAGATATGAGGTGAAATAAAACATTGTTCAGCCTTAAATAACTTCCCTATGGAAAATAATTGGTAAGAACTACTATAAGAGAAGAGATAACTCACCTGTGTGGTTCTAGGGAGATCGACGATGCAGAAAACAGATTCCCGATGTGTGCTTCGTGGATCTCCAAAGCTCTAGCCTTCCCCTCCCGAGCCCTCTTCCCATTCTAAGCCTTCTAGGTGAACAGGGGAGGATACTACCCATTTTAAGTGAAAAAACAAATTATACGATGTGTATTTCCAAGTACACGGCATGTACTTCCCATTTTTAACTGTTCCTCTGGCGGTTTCCCGCCAGTGTGGCATTGTTCATCTGTCGACAAGACTACACGGTGTGCCTTCTTGAGTACATGGCGTGTGCTATTGCACAACTGGCCACCACCTTACTATTTGCCTGCCGATTGACTACACGATGTGTAAAGAACCAATACACGCCATGTAGTTGGTTTTTATGCCCTTCATCTCCGAAATGGCTACCCACCCTGTGTACTCATCCCACACGGCCAAAGTACACGTCGTGTACATTCCAAAATTTAGGATTTTTTCCATTTTCCTTATTTTTCTCAAAAACACTTAAGGAAAAGAGAAAAGAAGAAACCCGTACCTCAAAACTAAGAACCGGGTTCATACATTCTAAAGATGAAATTTCAGACTAGATATGGACATTATTATTTTGTGGTTATTATTTTTAGGTTATCTAATTCCCTGATGTATTCATGGATACCATGAATAGAATTATTCATGACTATTTGGATAAGTTTTTTTATGTGTTTATTGATGAAATTTTTTTATACTCTAAAAGCCATGAGGATCATTGAAGAAACCTCAGTATTGTTTTGTTAAAATTTAAAGAAAATAAGTTATATGGAAAATTTAGTAAATGTGAATTATATTTGCAATATATTTCATTCCTTGGGAACATTGTTTCTAAAGATAACATCAATTTTTACCCTATTAAAACTATAGTGGTTAATGAATGGATGAGACCTACACATTTTATAGAGATTCGTAGTTTTCTTGGATTATAAGGATACTAACAAAACTTGTTTAAAACTTTGCGTGATTATCTATACCACTAACTATGTTATCTAAAAAATAAGTAAAATTCATATGGATGAAAGAGTGTGGTTAGTGTTTCCAAGAATTTAAAATAAGATCGGCGAGTTCTCCAATTTTATACCTTCTATGGTGAGTTTGTTATATAAAAAATGATTATTTGATGGGACTTTTTTTGGTCTCATGCAAAATGATTTGGTAATTTCATATTCTTAAAAATAATTGAAACCACATGAGAAAAATTATCCAACACATGATCATGAACTGGATTGCGTGGTTTTTACTTTAGAAATATAGATACATAATTTATATGGAGTAAAATTTGAAATATAAACTAATCATAAAAGGTTTATGTATACATTCACTCAAAAAGAGTTGAAAATGAGGTTAATAATATGGATTTAACTCATAAAGGAGTATAATATCATGGATTAATATCTTCTAGGAAATGAAAATAGAGTATTGGGTACTTTTATTTAGAAATATAATGCATCATAAACTATTCTATGTTTAGAATATGATCTTTTAGATTATAATTTAATAAATTTTGGACTTGAAATTATGTATGTGGGAACTCACTCAGTTTTTTTTGTGTCAATGCAGTCATCATTAATAGACTAGATTAAGAAATCTCAGAAGGAAGACTGTGTTTTTTATAAAAAATGAAAAATTGTTTAAGATGGGTAAGTTTCCTGATTTTATCATTGAAATGAAATGTGTTTTGAGATTTGGTAAAATATTATGTGTTCCATCTATCTCCCATATGAAAAAATAATTGTTGAGTGAGGCTCACAACTCTCCATTTTCTATTCCTCCCAACAATACTAAGATATTTATATACCTTCAAGAAATTTTTTGGTGGGATGGAATGAAAATAGATATTGAGGAATTAACCATGAAATGTTTTAATTTTCAAAAAGTTAAAGCCATAATGAAATTAGTAAAGGTGATACTTTAGCATTTTCTAGCATTAGAGTGGAAATGAGAGAATATATTCATGGAATTTATGGTTGAATTACCAAATACATCTCAAGGTAATAATGAGATTTGGATTATTTTTGATTGATTGAATAAATATAAATATTTTCTTCATATTCTAAATACTATGTATTTGGATAAAATTTCTAGACTTTATGTTAAAGAGATAATCATATTTCATTGAGTCACTATTTCCATTATATCTGACTACAATCCAATATTTACCTCAAATTTATGGAAGAGTCTTTAGATGTTGATGGGTGCTAAATTAAATTTAAGTATAGATTTCTGTCCTCAATTTGATGGACATTCAGAGTGGATGATTCAGACTTTGGAATATATTCTTTGATCATATTCATTAGACTACCATGGAATTTTGGATCAATATCTATATTTAGTTAAATTTTCTTATAATTACAGTTTTTGTTATAGTATACATATTACACATTTTGTGGAATTATATGGAAAGGGATTTCAAACTCTTAATTTTAGGGATAAAGTTGGTGAAAGGAAGAATTTGGGGCCAATGTTAATCAAAGATATGGATGAGAAGGTGAAGATGATTTAACATCAAATAAGAGAAACTCAGAGAAAATAGAAAATCTATAAAGATAACTGAAGTAAATATATTTCATTTGAGGTAGGTGATCATGTTTTTTTAAATTATCTCATCGGAAGAGTGTCATGTAATATAGTAAAAAGTGAAAGTTAAGTCCATGGTTTATTATACCATATGAAATATAGGAAAAGGATGGATAAATTACTTATGTAGTGGCCTTTCCTAGGAGTTTATCTAAGTGATATGATTTGTTTCATGTTTCATTGTTGAGGAAATATGATCCAAATGCATCTTATGCCTTGGTCTTGAAAATAGTATTGTTGAAAGAGAACATTTCCTATAAGGAATAACCAATTCAAATTCTTGACCATATAGATAAGGTATTGTGGAATAAAGTGATTCATTATGTTAATATTTTTTGGAAAACCCATATTATTGAAGAAGAAACATGGGCTAGTGATATATAATGAGGTATTCATGAAAACTATTCAATGTGCTAGTGATTTTGATAATTGGGTATGATTTGAAAGAATTTATGAAAAATTATTGGAAAAAAATAGGTTGTGATGTCTACTTCAAGAGAATATTTCTCTTATAAAAAAGGAAATAAGAAGAAGAATCATATAATGAATCTTGGGGCAGTGGAACATCCAATCAAGTCAATCAATTCTAAATTTATTTTTAAATCTGATTCTATTAGTGTTTTGCAATGTCTTTTCAAATCATTAAATCTGGATAACCCCATAAAAGTGTTATAGGATGGTTATTCCAAAGAAGGAGTGGAAACGACATCAATTCATACATTTGGAGAGTCATTATGCAGCAACAAATAAAAGATCCAATCCTTACATGACAAGGAGGTTCAATGGGTGATTATGAATGAATTGGGATATGCATTTATAAAATATATTTCTATACAAGAAAAAAATACTAAAACAAGTGGAGGTGTCCTTGAATTATGAAATCATGAAATTGGGTGAAAAAATGAAGGGCTAAAGTAATCTCATTAATAATTGGCACATAATTTAGGAAAACAAATTTTCATAGAGAAAGAGTTGAAAGTAAGTATTTTCCCACTAAAAAAACTTGATGAGTGGATAAAATATAATATACAATCTATATTAAGGATGAATGATATTAATATACAATTATTATTAAAAATGAGAAGATCAAGGAACATAAAGAGTGGTTAAAGACCTATAATTAAAAAAAGAATATCCTTACCATGAAAACCTTAATTAGTGGAGTATGAAAATTTTCATATCCAAAATTAGTGAATAAATAGAATATTCTTACCAAATTTAGAAGAGATAAATCTAAAAAATGGTATCCAAAAAATATACTTTAATGGAAGATTGGGATACTCTATGATTGTGTGTTTAGAAGACCAAGGGATAAATGGTGGAAAGAAATCTACTACAAAAAAATATCAATCAAATAATAATTATACATGGTAAGATTTTATTGATATATTATTTATTTGTGTTAATCATATCCATATGGATATAAATTACAGAAACGGTAGGGTTAAAAGTTTCATTAGGAAATCCTATATTACTAGGAGTAATATGAAGAAAACATACTCATAAATAATATCATTTTTTCTGGAAAATAGATTTACTACATTGGAGGAAAGTAATGTTAGAGCTCAATGAAGGGTGCACCAAGAAACAAAATTAGTTTAAACACGGAATACCACATTGAGAGAACATAATAAAATATGTATGAAAATTAAATAATCTACTCCATATGTGAGGAATATAGATGATCATGTAAAGGCGATCCATCAAAGAAGAAAAATTCTGAGGTGGCACTCATGGCCATTATAGATGAGAAATATGAAGCATTTTGAAATGGTCTTGCATAAACTAATACAATGAAAGTGTTGATATTTGATGGATGTTTTTGAAAAATAAGTTACCAACCACAAAAACAAATATTTCAGGGGTTGGTTGCCGATCTCCATGTTTAAAGTAGCTTGAAATGGATCTCCAAATCTATTATTGAACAAAAAAAGTCATATAAATACATGAATATTAATCATATTGAGAGAAGTTCACCTACTAATAAAGCTTATAAAGATCAAATGAAATAAGCATCCCAAGGAAAGGTATATATTTAGAAACCTAATTATTCTTGGAGGGACAATTAAGGATAAAATAACTTTTTGAAAAGAAAATTCCAAATAGGGAAGTTCTAAGATATCCTTATTGGTAAGAGTACCCAAGAATGGGGAACTTGTGTGAGGGGGATTAAAGAGAAGATCGATCCTAAGGAAGATAAAGTGAATTTGGATTCTATAAAAACTAATTCAGATCTAAATATAGATTCAAAAATAAATGATAAATGAAAAAATGGTGTTCTATATTGACTCACCATGCTTCCTGACTTAAGAAAACTAAAATTATCCTTATCCCCATGTTTTTCAATGTTATTAATTTTTATTGAAGTGTTTCAAGTTTTATGAGAGATATAATCATTGGGGAGGTTGCGTCCAAATATTTAAGTGATATTGTGATATTTGTTTAAATTCCAAATTTATTATTAGAGTAGTAAAAGTGACATTTGGATGAATCTAGAATTACAAGAATAATGGTACAAATAGAAGTGTCAGAGCAATGGTTGTAGTTATCTTAATCAGAATCATGGTCTAATTGAAGTTATGGTTTCAATAGAACAAATTATCAATTCATATCAGACCTTGAAGATGGGGGAAGATACCTTGATGGAAAATTGTAAAAAATGGAATTTATTGTTTATTTTAGTTCTAATAACATGGGATATCATCAATGTGACACCTTTCAGGTCATTGGTATATTTTATTTTGAGATTTATTTATTTATTTATTTATTATGGTAGTTACATATAGTTGGAGGTCAAGAGCCATTATTTTGTGGAAAATAGGCCCTAACACATGAGTGGTGCATGGTTAGTGAAACTATTTGGCTAACCATAAGATATGGATGTTTGTGGATCAGTGGGGTTTCACACGGCTTGAGCATGGTTTTTATAACCATGCGAGGATATCCAAAAACCATTCCAGTTTTGTTTTGGGGAGACAGTAGCATCTTCATGGTTGGCACAAATTTTATCTGACCATGAAGGCAAAACTTATGGTGTGTCTAAGTCATTGAAAATGGTTTTAACCATTTTGTCCTTTTGATTTTTAAGGGTTATTTCCCTTTTTTATCTCCCCACTTGTCCACAGACTCTCTCCCATTCCTTTTAACTTCTTTCCCCTTCATTTTGGTGGATTTATTGCTTCTAGTGTAAATTTCGTTCTGGGTAATCTTGATTTCATCATGATTTCTCCTTCTTTTCCCATTGTTTATCTTTGTTCTTCCATTTTCATGGAAGGTGAAAACCGTCTATTGTGATTTAGTAAAACCTAGGTTTTTTGCTGGGGGTTTTGTGTTGTTTCTTTGTGGATTAGGTGTGTGAGTACATCTCTTACTCTAATCTTGTTGTTGTCATCAAATTTGTAAATATTTGGTTTGACAATGAGGTATGTTTCTTTATTTAAGGGAAATTTTTCATGGATTTTTGTTGATTAATTATAGATTTCCCTTTTATTTCTCTAATTAAATATACCCAAATTTGAATTATTAGTGATGTTTTATCCATGATTGTTAACTTTGAAATCGGTTGGTAATTTAGTGTTTTAAAGTGGCTTTTCAAAGGGAGTTGTCTTTGATGCACTCAATGAGTTTGTTAAAATTTCTTTGAGGATTTATGATTTCAAATGGGTTTCTAAAAGTGTTATAAAATATATATTACATGGTGTTGAATTCATGACTTGTTATGGGTAATAAAGGTTTATGAAAATGGATTGTAAATGGATTATGAAATTGTCACTTGTTGATGTTTATGTGTTTGGAATTTTGTATCACATGGGAGACCTTGGGTGTTTGTGTGTGTGTGTATAGCATAGACAAATGGAATCTTAGCCTATTTCTTGGACTAGCTAGGGAGTGTTGTCCAAGGGACCCATGGATCCTTTGGGAGGATGATCGAGGGAGCTTCCAAAACATTTCCATGTAGATCGACAGTGCCCATAGAATTATGGTTGGGTCAGGGGATGACCGAGAGAGCTTCCAAACTTGTTATATCTTGCTTATCTGGCTTGAAAAATATTTTCTTATGCTAATTCATGCTTTTCCCTATTGGTTATATCCCATGGTGTGTAATTCTTGTTCCAAGTTTGTTTTCAAATTATTTATGCATTATGTTAGTACTTTGTTTGGTTATGATATGGTTTTCTTATTCCACTTACATTGTTTTGTTGTATATAATGATGCTAAGATTATGCACATGTTTATTCCATGTTTGGGGTGTGTTGAGGTTGTTTATTTTGGGTGGATTTGTTTCTTTATTTAAGCTTTATTTACAGAGTTTTGAAAAGCTGGTTTGTTTTTTACAAAACCTAAAGGGATTTCTATATTATTTTTTCAATTGAACTTGATTTAAAAAGTCAAATTGGTTTTTAAAATGTGTTTTCAAACTATAATTAATGGTTTTCATGGGTAAAGTCCATACATTGATTCATGGTGGCATCCTACTGGTGTTTTTAATTCATGCCTTGCATATGAATTTGGGAATATCCAGACCATATTTATAGAACATAGGTTAGGGAAAGGGAACCTTATAGTTTAGTGTCCCTTCTTGATTATTGACATCTTTGGTTGGGATAGTGTAGATGTGGTCTCATAGAGTTGGATTGTGTGAATCGGTTTTGTAAATATTTATTAATGGGATTTGATGTATTGGGATATTTAGGTCTTATTCCCTATTTTGAGTTTTCATTATGGATATCATATATATATCTCTCTTTATGACTTGTTCTCGGATGATGTTATGATATCTTTGTATGGTTATTATTGTATTTTCTCTACATCACATTTATATATGTTATATAAGTTAGTCTTGTTTATAGTTTGGTGTGGTCTCCCAATTCATGGATGGGTCATGTTGTATTTTAATGGGTGAAACCATTACCAAATGCTTATTTATGATGTCATGGTGCTTGTCTCTAGCCCGTAGTGATTGGGAACACACTTCAGGTCTTGTAGTGTTTCATCTCAGGTGACGAGTTGGGTCAACCTGGGCTGGTTTGCTACAAAATGGTATCAGATGCGTCTTTTTATTTGGGAGTCAGTTCTACACAAGATATGATATCTTCAATGGTCTGGAGTTGGGTGTGGAGGAGTTTTTGGCCAGTTCTTCTTCATGTCAAACATCAAGAATCCATGTGTGTTTGGGAGTTGTGTTTATGATTTAAACCTAATTTTGGGTTGTTTTATGATATCTAATGTTTTACATAATTATATATATGTTATAGGAATAAAAACCTAGTTTTTTGTTTTTTATGATATTTTATGTTTTTCATCATTGGTTATGGGTTTCAGGAAGAACCCATAAATGACTTTGAAAAATCTTGATTTTAAGGGTTGAATGGGGAAGAAGGGCATAGGCACACATTTAGTGGTAACCATACAAAGGCTATGTGACTAGGTATGTTATCTTCCAGTGTTGATTCAAATGGTTGGAACATTGTTTTTTTGACCATGCATCCAAACCATGCATAGTGGACAAATGTTTAAAATTTTTACATTTTTAACCCATCTTTATTTGAAAGTGTTTTTAATGTAAATGTTGTTTCTTTGATATCTAGTATAAGGGTTTATTGTAGCTTATTTGGTGTTTTTTGAGATTTAATTATGTATTGAATAAGTTATACCATGTGTTTTTTAGATAATTCCTCCCATAAGGACCTCTTCTAGGGTGTGGAGAGGGTGTTGTGAAGCATGTCCCATAGGAAAACCCTCTAGTTGATATCAGTTTGGTGGAATCGGTGATCTGTACGATTCATTCCATATGTCAGGAGGTTTTAAGAGGTTAGGAATGGATAGTGGACCAAGATCAGGAGTTCAGTAAGTAGAATTCATTGGTCTTTTATGGTGATAGAGGTACCCATGAGCCTAAGGAATGGATCAAGTGGATCAAGTGCATCATCCAATTTTTGAAGACCCCTGAGAGGCATGAGGCTATCACCTAGAATACCTTCAAAATGAATTTTCATCAATAGTTTTATCCTGAGAAACTGAAGGTGGTGAAGGCCTATGAGTTCATGACGCTGGATAAAGGAGACCATGTAGTGATGGAGTATGATACATATATAGTTTTTTGATTTATTCCATTTTCTCTTGAACATCCCATAAATGACTATCTCAAGGTGAGACATTTTGAAATGGGATTGAAGTATGAGATCATATCAATGTGTATTCTCCTTTTTCTACCAACCTATGACTAGGTGGTGGATAAGGAAGTTATGGAAGAGGAGGGCATAGTAGGGAAGATAGGTCATGGTGGAGTTTCTTAATTAGTGGTTCATATATAGAGTTCTTTCTCCATCCAGAAGAGGAAGTACGATGAACCTCATTAGAGTAGTGGAAAGGGTGATTAGTAGTCATCAGGTTTAGTGTTAGTGGATTCTTCTGGGTTTATGCCAGTGACTTTCTATCAATGTGGGGATTTTGGCCATACTAGGCCCAATTTCCTAGGGGTTATAAGGATGTTCCACCAATTTGGGCATTCTAGGCATATTCAATGCATCTGCAACGCCTCTATTCAAAGGAGTGGAGTTTGTTCTTTTTTTAATTATTTTTAGGTGAAATTAGATGATTCTAAGGGTATGGTATTTCAACCTCAGTCTAGAGGGTATTCTTATCCAATTAAAAAGGCTAAATTCATTCTAGAGTTAGGTTTCCTTTATGCAGTATATACGACACTTCAGGACTCCAAATATGGGCAGACTACTTTGAGTCGTACGGTGTTTATAACTTCTTATATGGGTTTAGAATTTTTTTATAGGTTCTCCTCATTCATTTATATTGTTAAATTTTCTTGATGTTTTGGGTATGCTAGTGGAGTTGATTCCATTTGTGATGAATCTTCTTACCTCATTGGGATTAAAGAAGGAACATAATTTTAAGTTTTTGGAGTGTCACATTCTGATCACTAGCATGGAGGTAGCATGGAAATTCTTCATATTAGACCTAGAAGTTTTCGATCTCATCATCAGTATGAATTTAATGATTGGTTTCAAAGATTAGATTCATTTTTATCATCGTAGGGTCAAGTTTTTATCTCCTGATGGGATCACTCATATCTTCCAAGGTGAGTGGGATCTGAGGTTATGGAGGATAGGACTTATTGCTCTAGTTTTGGGGTCGATTTCATGTTAGTTATCTGGGTTTTTATTTGATTTTGTGGAGCAGGTTTTGGATGGTTGTCTTTTAGTGGTTGTGGATCGGTACCTTGAGGTGTTTTTGGACGACTTTTATGGATTTCTTCTCCAGTGAGAGTTTGATTTCACTACCAATATACTCCCTTATATGATCCCCATATCTTTATATACAAACCATATTGCTCCTATCAATTTTAAGGAGTTAAATTTTCAGTTGTAGGACCTTGAAATAAAGGGTTTTATCGTCATATTGTGTCTCCATGGGCATCACCGGTGATATTTTCAAAGAGGGTGGATGGTAGTCTCCAAATTTTCCTAGATTATTATAAGTAATATTAGTTTACTATTGAAAAATAATAATCATTTCCCTAAATTGGTGAACTTTTTTATATACTAAGGGGAGTCTAGTGGTTTTTAAAAACTGACCTAAGGTCGGGGTATCATCTATTGAGGTTCCAAGAAGAGCATGCTCCTAAGATCACCATCACAAGTCAGTATGGGAAGTTTGAGTATCTTGTTGTGCCATTTGGAATTACCAATGATCGTGTTGTATTTATGGAACTAGTTAATTGAATATTTCATCTCTTTTTTGACTCTTTCATAGTTGTTTTTGTTAATTACATCTTTGAATACTCCAAGATAGAGGAGGACCATGGAGACCATCTGAGTGTTGTTTTAGGAATCTTAAAAGAACATTGCATGTATGAAAAGATATCTAAATTTCAGTTATTGATCTAGAAGGTAATGATTTTGGGCCTCATGATTTTATAGAAATTGTTTTATGTGGGTCCCAAAAAGATCTGAAATTATGTCTTGTGATAAGCCCAAGAACATGTTTGATATCAGGATCATTTTAGGCTTTTTCGGATATTGTAGTAACATTGTTTGAGACTTCTCCAGGATAGCTTCTCCATGGATAGAGTTATCCTGGAAAGGGGTAAAGTTTGAGTAGAGTGAGAAGTGATGGATTTTTTTGAGGAGTTCCATGTTCATTTTACATCAGCTTCAGTTTTGATTCATCTTGATCTTGGGAAGGAATATGAAATGTACTATGATTCCTTTGTGTGGGGTTGGTGTGTGTGGTAATATGGGATGATCATATAGAGGCTTATAGATCTTGTTATATATCCACACATGAGAGTAATTACCATTACCATAACCTATAGTTGACATATATTATGTATTTGTTGAATACATTGTGTCATTACCTCTTCGAGGATCGGTTTATGGTCTACTCAGATCATAAGATCCTGATGTATAACTTCACCTAGAAGGACTCGAACCTAAAGAAGACATGGTGGGTGTAGTATCATAAAAACATTAATTTTTATATTTCTTGTACCCCTACTAAGGGGAATATGTTTGTTGATTCCTTGAGAAAAAAGTTATCGATTCAAGTAGTTATAGAATAAGTGGATGGGTGGAGTGTAATGGGTTTATTTACCGATCTACATCTGGAGATGTTGTAGGATGGAGAGTATGTTTACTTGGATAGTTTTTAGGTTACTCCCTCTCTTGTTAATCTATTTCAGGGTGAGAAGACATTTGAACCCAACTTTTAGTGCATTAGTTGAGTTTTAAATAGTGTCGATACCTCAAGTGATTGGTCTCAATCTCATGATGGTACCCTCTTCTTTAGGAAACAACTTGTAGTTCCTTTGACCATATGGTCGGAGGTGATGCATGAGGGGAATTATTCTAGTAGTTTCATTCACCTAGGAGTTACTAAGATGTTTTACACAATGAGGATTTAGTATTGGTGGATCTTAATGAGATGGACGGTTGTGAATTTGGTATCTTGGTGTTTTACCTACTAGAGGATCAAAGAAGAGCATCAAAGTCTAGTTGGGTTGCTTTAGCCTCTTCCCATCCCGGTGTGGAAGTTTCATGAGATCTAAATGGACTTTTTTATTGTTCTACCTCATACTCCTAGTAGTAAATATGTTATTTTGATGATTATAGATCGGTTGACTAATTCATCCCACTTTCTTCCCATTAGGGGGTCAATGAACGTTGAGGATCCTAGGAACCCGTATGTCTGAAAGTTTGTTAGGATTCATGGTGTTCCTTCATAAATAGTTTTTGGTTGAGATTCATATTTTACTTCTTGTTTTCAGAAGAGTCTATAGGAATCCATGGGAACCTAGTTGAAGTTGAGAACAACCTATCAATCATAAATGGATGGTCAGACTGAGTGGGCCATCTAGATTCTTGAGGATATACTTCATGTGTGTGTGATTGAATTCGGGGTTCATGGGAAATTACATTTCATTGGTATATTTATCATACAACCATAGTGACCATGCCTTAATAAATATATCCCCTTTTGTGTAATTTTATGGGAGGTCATGTTAGGATGAGTTGGGTGAATGCTCCTTATTCAGACTGAGTCTTATCTAGGAGGTCATGGAGATAGTGAAATTAATCCAAAATTGGTTGGAGATATCTAAAAGTATCCAAAAAACATATTTTTATCATAATCTCCACCTAATAGAGTTTGATGTTGGTGATGAGGTGTTTCCCCAGGTGTCAGTTCAACTATGACATTTTCACTTAGTAAAGAATGGGAAATTGGTGTTGTGTTATATTGAAATATTTTAAATTGTAGAGAATATTTGGAAGGTAGTCTATTAGATGGACACATCACCATGAATACCCTCGATCCATGATTTTTTCAATGTATCCTTATTAAAGAATTACCATCTTGACCCATATCATGTGATAGAGGGGGAAGATTTGTATATAGAGCCTGAAACCACCATTGTGGAGGAACCTATTAATATCTTGAAATATCAAAACATGTTGCTTCATGGAAAGTCGATCTCGTTGGTCAGTTTTCTTTGGAAGTGTGGTGGTGATATCTATGAGACTTGGGAGTATGGAGTTTCAATGAGGGAGAATTGGCCTCACCTATTTTATCCTGAAGTGACTTAAGGATTTTTTGGGGGTATAAAGTGGCATGGTGGGGATAATTATGACACTTATCGGGTCACTGATACATATTATTTTTAGACTTATTTATTTATTTATTATGGTAGTTTTTAATAGTTGGAGATCAAGAGCCTCGTTTTCTGGGAAAACATGCTCTAGCTCATGGTTGGTGGAGGGTTAGTGAAACTGTGCAGTTAATTGTGTTAGAGGGATGTTTCGGGGACACTAGGGTTTCACACAACATGATTATGGTTTGTCTAACCATGCAAGGATCTCCAAACATTATGTGGGTTGTGTTTTGGGGAGATAATGGATCTCGCACAGTTGGAAGACAGTTTTTTTATTGTACGACCAAACTATACAATGTTTCTAGATAATTAAAAATGGATTTAAACCATTTTTTCCTTTTGATTTTTAAGGTTTATCACCCTCATTTCTCTAGCCACTCAAGTTAAAAATCTCCCCCATGAATTGGATATTTTACCCTCTCCATTTTGGTAGATTTATTGATTCCATTGGTTATTTCAATCAATGTAAGATTGATTTCTTCCTGATTTCTCCTTTATTTCTCCTTTTTTTATTCTTGTTATTCTATTTTCATGGAAGGTGAAAACCATAAATTGTGATTTATAAAGACCTAATGTTGTTGATTGGGGTTTTTTATGTTTATTTATGTCTATGGTGTGTGTGGATCTCTCTTACTCGAATCTTATGGTTTTCATTGAATGGAACAATATTTGGTTTGATTCTAAGGTAGGTGTCTCTATTTAGGGGTTAGTTTCCATGAATTTCCATTTATTAGTGATTTCCCTTGGTTTTTAATAATTATATTGACCCTAATTTATATTATTAGTGATGGTTTATCCATTATTGTTGTGATATTTGAAATGGGTTGCAAATATAATGGTTTAAAGTGTCTTTTCTAAGGGAGTTGGATAGATGTGCTCCATGTTTTTGTTAAAATGACTCAAAGAGGTTTTATGATTTCAAATGGGTTTCTTAAAGGGTTTTCAAATAGGTATTTCATGGTGAAAAATTCATGACTCATCATGGACATGAAATTTTTGTGAAAATGTATTCGAAATGGCTTATACAATTGGAACTTATTTATGTTTATGTGTTTGGAATTGTGTAGCACATGGGAGAACATGGGTGTGTGTGTGTGTGTTTTCATGACTTTGAAAAATGTAATCTTATCATATATCTAGGAAAAGGTAGGTAGTTTTGTCCAAGTTACTGAGGGACCCTTTGTGAGGAAGGTCGAGAGATATTCTAAAATGTGGCCATGCAGACCAAGAGTGCCCATGGAATTATGGTTGGGTATGTGGAAGATGAAGAGAGGTTCTAAACTTTTTATAACTTACTTATTTAGCTAGAATTTTTTTTCTTAGACTAGGTCACACTAGACCCTATTGTTTAGAACCCATGATGGGTACAACTTGTGCCAAGTTGGTTTTCATATGCTTTGTGCATGATGCTAGTTCTTTGTTTGGTTCTGATATATTATGCTTATGCCATTTCCATTATTTGACTATATATATTTATATTAAGTTTATGCACATGTTTATGTCATGATTGGGGTGTGTTAATAACATTAATATTGGGTGGATTTGTTTCATTATTTGAGTCCAATTTACTAATATTTGAAACGATTGTTTGTTTTTTATGAAAAAAATAGATTTCTAATGTATTATTTTTCAAGTGAACTCGATTTTAAAAGTGAACTTCATTTTGAAAATGAATTTTCAAATATGAATTAATTGTTTTCATGGGAAAATTTCTTGCACGGATTCATGGTGGTATCCTACTGGTCTTTGTTCCACACACCCTATATATGTATTTGGGCATATGGAGACCTTTTTTTACAGGACAAAGGAAAAGGTAAAGGAACCTTGCAGTTTGATGGCCTTTCTTGATTATCAACATCCATGGTTGGTTGGGATAGTGGAGATGTGGTATCTTAGAGTTGGCTCATGTAGATGAGTTTTTAGATTCTGTATCATTGGTATTTGATGTATTTATGGGTCTTATTCCTAGCAGTGGCGATCGCAGGACGACAGCTATTGAATGGGAGGAAAGATGATATAGAAGGCCTAGTAAACCACATATTTCCATGTTGGCAGTCGGGCCATGGAACATGCCATGCTGAGTGGGCTTAATAAATTTCCCAGCAAAAGAGTCCCATCCAGATATCCCATATCTAATATAAAAGTATTAAATTAAGCAAATAATTAATAATTTGCATGTATTAGAAAATTAAAATGGAATTATTGGGAAAATAGGCTAATTTCAAGGTGAAAACTAAAATTAAATACCCATATTTCATAGGTTTGGATGTTGAACGGGGAGGTGGAGCAGACGCGGTGGAATGGTGCTATGGAAGGGGGCAATGATGAAATGGAGCGGGGGATGGAGGTGAGGATTGAAGGTTTTGGAAGAAGAGAGACTTTGTGGTTGGAAGGGAGGACGGGGGGTTCGTATCATCTCTATTGCCCAATATAACTCGAATATCTATTATTGCGCGCCATGTTCCCCTTGAAAAAAATAACTGACTATTGAATTGAAATGAAATAAAAAAAATGGGATTGATAGAAATTTTTGAAAAACCAAATTGAAAAAAACAGAAAAAATAATCAACTCTTTATCCATATTTATAAATTCACAGTTAACTACTAGTTTTTGAAAACATTAAAAATTAAATAACTTGGAATTATTCATTAAAGAAATATTTTATAACTGAATTAATAAAAATGTGGAAAACTATTTTCAAATAAATAAAAAACTATAAATAGTTTAAAAAGATAATTATTTGTTTATTACCTCTAGACAAATCTTTTTACTGGCTACCATTGCATAATAATTTTTCTAAACCATATAAAAATAATAATTTGTATTTTTATGTTGAAAATAATAATTCGACATGCAGTTCAAAAATATGGAAAAACTTATTCTTAAAAATAAAAAAAAATTGAAATTGTTATAAAAAAATAAAAATAAAAATATCATCTATTTAAAAAATATTATTTTGAATATTTAAATTTTTTTGATAATTTCCTACTTCTATTCAAAAAAATTTATTTATATATTTTAAAAATTAAATTAAATTCATAAAAATAATTTAAAATAGAAACATCAACAATAGAGAAATTAAATTTTATAAGGAAGATTTTCATTGAAAATGTATACTAGTAAATTACATTAAAAATGTTTATATAAAAATTCCAATAAATAATTTCAAAAGAAATATATGATAAATTTCACTCTAATTTTATATTATAAATTTCCACTGGAAAACAACATCTAAACAATTCCACTGTAAAATTTCATTGCAATGTTCTAGTTGAAAAATTCACATGAAATTTACAGTAAATATTTCTAGTAGATTTTTCAACTAAAAATTTCCAATAAAAACACACACTACATATGAAAAATTTTAAATAAATATTAAAGTGAAAGAAATAATATTTTCAACAAAAAATTTTAGTGAAAAGTTCAACTTCATTTTAGTATATGTTTCGATGAAAGTTTCACTAGACGTTCTGGAGAAAATTGCGGTGGAAGTTCCACTGAAAATTTGACTTGAACTTCCGTTGAAACTTTCACAATGAAATAAAAGTATATATTTATAAAACAGAAGAATTTATTAAAAAAAATACATTTTAATAAATATATCTATAATAAATGCAATAATATAAAAAATTTATTGTATTATATACATAATTTTTATAAGTATAATATATTTTACCATTTAAAAATTTATATTCTATATGAATAAATGAAAATAAAAAATGAAATTATAACTAAAACTAAATTTATAACTAATGAACTTATAAAATATATTTAATATATTTTTTTTACAAAAAATATATATTAATAACAAATATAAATCCATTAAGTAAATGTTCCAATAGAAGAAGTTATGTTAAAAGTTTCAGTGGAAGTTCTAGTGGAAGTTCTAGGGAAAGATTTGCAATTCAATAAAGAATATAATTATTAAGATAAAGAATATATTAATAAAAATTAAATTTAGTAAATATATTTATTATAAATTTAGTTGTATGAAATATGTATTATATTTTTTGAATAGTTTTTTAAATAAAATATAATTTACCATTTAAGGATACATATTCTATATGAATAAAAATGCTAATAAAATGTGAAATTATAACTAAAAAAAATCTTATAATAAATGCACTTATAAGATAAATTCAATATATTTTGTAAAAAATATGTAGTAATAACAATTATAAATCCATTAAGTGGATGTTCCAGTGGACACAGTTTCAGTGAAAGTTCTAGTAGAAATTTCAGTGCAAGTTATAGTGCAAGTTTCAAAATTCTATAAAAGTGTATTTTTATAAAACTAAAGAATATATTAGTAAAAAATAAATTTAGTAAATAAATTTATAAGAAATTAAATTATATACAATATTACTTATTTTTTAAGAGTAATTTTTATAAATATAATATAATTTACCATTTCATGATTTATATTTCATATGAATACAAAAGTAAAAAAATATGAAATTATAACTAAAACAAAATTTATAATAAACACACTTAGAAGATGTATGTAATATTTGTTTTTTCAAAATATGTATTGATAACAATTATAAATCTAATAATTGGAAGTTATAGGGGAAGTTTCAGTGGAAGTTCCAAAATACAATAGAAACATATATTTATAAAACCAAAAAATATATTAATAAAAATTAAATTTTAATAAATATTTTTATAGTAAATTCAATGATATAAAATATGTATTATATTTGTTACAAGATTTTTGTAACTAAAGTACAATTTACCATTTAAGAATGC
Source organism: Viscum album (assembly GCA_963277665.1). Classification (NCBI taxonomy): domain Eukaryota; kingdom Viridiplantae; phylum Streptophyta; class Magnoliopsida; order Santalales; family Viscaceae; genus Viscum; species Viscum album. Next base: position 1,416,643,996 of record OY728127.1, read on the forward strand.
ATATTCTATATGATCAAAATTTTAAATAAAATATGAAGTTATAAATAAAACTAATTTTACAATAAATGCACTTATAAGATGTATTTAATATACTTTTTAAGAAATATGTATTAATAAAAATTATAAATCCATTGAGTGCAATTTGCAATAGAAGAAGTTCTAGTGTAAGTTTCAGTGGATGTTTCAGTGGAAGTTTCAGTGGAAGTTCTAGTGGAAGTTTCAGTGGAAGCTCTAGTGAAGGTTTCATAATACAATAATTGTATATATTTATAAACCTAAAGAATATGTCAATGAAAATTAAATTCAATAAATAAATTTTTAATAAATTCAATAATATATAACATATATTTTATTTGTTGCATAATTTTTATAAATATAATACAATTTACCATTTAAAAATATTAATTCTATGTGAATAAAAATGTAAATAAAATATGAAATTGTAACTAAAACTAAATTTATAATAAACGCCATTATAAAATATATTTAATGTATTTTTTACAAAATATTTATTAATAACAATTATAAATCAATCAAGTAGAAGTTCCAGTGGAAGTCTTAGTGGAAGGTCTAATGGATGTTTTAGTGAAAGTTTCACAATACAAAAAACATATATATTTATAAAACCAAAGAATATATTAATAAAAATTTATTTTTAATATATATATTTATAATAAATCCAATGATATAAAATTTGTATTATATTTTTTTCATAATTATTATAAATAAAATATAATGTACTGTTTAAAAATGTATATTCTTTGTGAATAAAAATATGAATAAAATATGAAATCATACTTGAAACCAAATTTATAATAAAAGAACTCATAGTATACATTTAATATATTTTTTACAAAAATTTTATTACTAAAAATTATAAATCCATTAAGTGGGAATTCCAATGAAGGTTTCAGTGGAAGTTCCGGTGGAAGTTTCACAATACAGTAAAAGTATATATTTTACTGAAATATCTAGTATAGCAGAGATGACACCATTGGAAATTCCAAATAAGCTTCCATGAAAAATTTCAATGTAGCTTCCAGTAGAAATTATAGTGAAATTTTTACCAGGAATTCCAGTGAATCTTCCTATGGAACATTTCAGTGTAAACTTGAAACTTAAAGTGATCTTCAATGGAAACATTCATTAAAAAATCAAGTAGACAACTAAAAGTAAAATTTTTCATAAAAAAAATTAATGATTCAACTAGAAACATTCTATTAAAGTTATTTAAAAAAAGTTATCATTGAAAAATTTAAATGTAATTTTCATTGAAGTCATTCAAAGAAAATTTCTAGAGTAATTTTGCAGAAACGTCTTTCTAGAATTTTGTCCTGAACATTTTTAGTTAAAATTTTCTATAGATTTTTATTACTTAAAAAAGATTTTTTTTTAACCTTTTAGTGAAACAAGTTTATTTTAATAAATTTATACAAATAGTATTTATTATGATGAATAATAAACTTATAAATTCAAAAGTAAAAATTAACCAATTTTTAAATAAATAATAATATTTTATGCTTACAGAAAAATATCTTCTATATCCGTTCTCAAAACATTATTTTTTAAAGAAAATTTATTAGTTTTATTCAAATATTTAGAAAAATATTTTTTAAAGGTAAATTAATTTATCTTTTTTAAATGGCATAAAAACATTTTTTACATAAAATTTTTTATTTCATTTATAATAATAATTGTATTTACAATAAAATAAAATCAATATTATTTTATTCATTTAAAAAATAGTATGACTTTAATTATATAAAAAAATCTATTAATTTCCCCCTAAATGATTAAATATTCCATTTTTATCACATATTTATTTTTATTTCTTTTTAAAAGATGTAATACAATTTTTTTAAACAAAATAAAAATTCTTTTAATTAAAATATAATTGGTTTTAAAATATAATTAACTCATTAATATTTAACATGTTTTTAAAAATGTATGCACTTAGAAATGTTAACCAAAATATGTTGATTTTATGAAAATAATCAAAAAATTGAAAACACTATTATTTAGTCATTTTTTAGAAATAAATAATAATTTTTTTATAAGACAAATATACTTTCATTTAAAAATATATCATAATTTTTATTATTTCTTTAATATATAATATAATATTATAAATTGGAGCGAGGTGATTTTGTTGATTGGAGAGATGGAGAACATCTGTTATAGGGTTTTTTTTGCAAGACCAATATACCATTCACTCCATTCCCTTACCCAATCGCGACGTGTGGAAAAAAATGAGGTTTCATCATCTGAGCCTGTGATGGGATGATCCTTTATTTCAGGGGATGGGAGATGATAAAATCCGGGTTGGGTGTGGCGTGGAATCGGGAAGCGAAGAGTAATAATTATTATAAAATTATTACTTATTAATTAATTATTTAGTTACCAATTAATTAATTATTAGTATTAATTATCATTAAAAATTACTAATAAATATTTGAAATTATTATTTAGTTTATATTTATTAAAAATAACAATTATTCAATTGTGAATTAATTAATAACTACTTTTTTTAAAAAGGTTGGGTCAAGCCCCTTATTAAGAAAATAAAAAAGAGACCACTTCTAGATTAACAAGGAACCCATTACATGGAAAACAACTCAATAGCAACACAACTTGAATGCCTATGAAGAAAAAAAAAAGAAAGGCTGAAGACCTAGAGGTAAAAAGCCCCAAAGTGTAACGCCCCGACCCCAGAAGCCCGGAGCCGGTGCATTACTTATTACATTGTCTTGATTTAAATGGAATAAAATCCTGAAAGAATGATCAGTTTAGCAGTGTTGAAGAAACTAGATACATACATGTAACTCATATCACATTAATAATGGAAACACAATACAATACATAACAAAATCTAAAAAAAATACATCCATGAAAACTCAATATATGGTCTCCTCATCATAACCTGTTGAAGGTAATCAAATGAAATGGGTGAGCTCAAATGCGCAGTAAGAGTTAATAAAAGTGGAAACATGAATCAATAATAACTAAATCATGAACAATTTGGAATATTCAATACGGCATAGTCAGCAAATGAAAAACACGTGTCATTAATAAACTGAGAATGAAACTACATCCATTGGTTTTGTCATAGTGAAAACTTCATGGATTGTAATAACAGAAAATGAATGAATAGAAATGCTTATTATTTGGATTTCATGTATCTGGAACACGATACCACAATACCGTCGAAACGGTTTAAGTCTGTGGGTAGAAACTTCTCTGATTTTTGGAAACAAACTCAAAGGGTTTGTTGCCAACTGATTTGTCTCATGGGACATGTCGATGCATCGAGGGGCTATAGCAGGCCCCACCCACTGCTAAAAGTCCAAAACATTCTTTATACATAGATTTAATAAAATTAAAATATTCCTACTCAAAATCCATAGAGAGTAAAGGATACAAATTCATCAATATTTCCATAGATAAAACAACATTCCAAATAAACACCGCGTGTAAAAGGGTATACAAGTTAAGAAAATAATCATATGCATGAAACCAGAATATTCATATGTAACATATTTACAATTTAAAATGAAAAATTATCTCAAATGGGCAGTGGTTACACCACATAAGAATGTCTAGGTGCACAATGCCAAGTAAATGACAATGAAATGGAAATTGAGACAATGTCCATTACCACACTGTAATCAATCGAGTCGAATAACCAAAAATTAATAACCACCAAATGATTCATAGAATTACAGGAATATAAATATAATTATGATAATATGTATCAAATGGAAGTTCAAAATACACCACATGTAGGAAATAAGTGGCGAACAATGGAAATCTCATGGAATTAAAAGTGAGATAAGAAACCTCTTACCTTAAGTCCGAAAGTGTTCTTTGACTGATTTTAATGACCTGAATAATCAAATTTAGATTAATTAATTAATAATTACAAAATCTCCTCCACATTTATTTGATTTAGTTTAACCTTATTAGGTTCATTCATGGCCTTTTTGACTGGTTTAAGAGGTTCAATTTTATTGTGTCAGAAGCATTTTTATCATTGGTTTTAATGATCAGTTTACTTGTATTCATGAATGGAAGTTCATTTTTAATATGGATAAACATCCATAATTGTTAATATATATTATTAGTGACATTTAAAGAGATATAAATTATCTTATAATGATTTTGGTTACATACCATGAGGATGACTTGTTTGATAAAAGATAATGATAAATGCATGGTTTACTTGGCGGTTTTGTGCATAATGAACTTGTTTTGTATTATTATTTATATTATGAGTGTGTAAGGATACCAGAACCTTTCTTGAGATTAAATATATATATTCGGATATGTTTAATCCATAAAAATAGTTTCATGACTAGATTTTAATATGGTAATAAGAATTTAGAACCTGTCGTCCTTGAATGTGATAAATTAACACATCTCGGATGGTGTTTTCACTTTTAGTATAAGAGCAGGGGGGAATAGAGATGATTATGAAATATTCAATTAGTATAATAAAATTCAAGTTAATTTAGGGTACCATAATTATCATATAATTTTGATGAGTGGAGATGATGAAAGAAAAGAAAATAAAGGAACTCGAAATGAAGGAAGAATTCAGAAATCCCTCATGAAAATTCAGCAACCTAACGACGTCACTTAAAAATTAATAAAAATGAATTGATGGGAGAAAAAAAGGGTCTCTCATAACTGGGACATAAACTGGACAGAAATAAGGGGACTTATGAACATACCCCAACATAAGAAAAAAGAATTTAAAAGACATAACATAAGAGAAGTTATTGACAAAAAGAGGAGGGTGAAAGGTTCTCTTACCTTGTAGAGTAACTCCCAAAACATGAAGGTTTGGACCTTGGGGGATTTAGGACACATTGGGATGACTACTAGGGAGGTAAAACCACCAGATATTAGAGGTTTATGGGTTTGGAATTAAATAAAATGAAGGAATGAGTGGGTATTTATAGAAAAAGAGGGGGATTTTTTTATAATTTTAAAGGGACAACTCATTTGTGGTCTTGGAAAAACCATAGGCTTTCCCATGGTATTTGACCATAGTTTTATCCACGTGAAAAAACTAATGTTATATTTTTTAAAACATAAGTCTACTATCCTTTTATATTAATTATTACATCATTATGACATCATTATACATACCGAAAAATCAAAATTGTATTTTTACTATTCACAAAAATTCAAGTATTTTAGAAAAATCCGAAAAATACAACCTAGCCATTTTTTGATGCATAGAATTAAAAAATGAACTCAATTTTTTGTAAATAATTTTAAAATATTAATAATTTACTTTTTATATAAAATCATAATTTATTCAAAAATAACAATTTTAAATCTTTAACTCATTTTTTAATACCTTGAAAAATTATTAAACATCTCATTACCTTATAACATAATGAAAATAAAATAATAATATGATTTAATATTTATAAGGGTCATATTACTATTCATAAGGGTATTTTACTATTCAAACAAAAACAAGTTGATTCAATGAATATAAGATCTCTCTCAATCCACATTTGGGTTAGAAGTCTGTGATCTTTCCTACTTAAAGCATCTACCTCCTTATTTGACTTTCATTGGTGGTAGTGTATTGAATAATCATAATCTTTGAGTAACTCAAGCCATATAATTTGCCTCAAGTTTAGTTCTTTCTGTGTAAAAATTTATTTCAAACTCTTATGATCCGTATATATCTCACATATTTCTCCATAGAGATAATGTCTCCATATTTTCAGAGCAAATATTATGGCTGCTAACTCAAGATCATGAGTTGGGTAATTTTTATCACGAGTCTTTGACATCCTAGATGCATAAGCAATAACTTTGTCATTTTTCATAATGATGAAACCTAGTCTATTCTTTGATACATCACTATATATCACAAATCCTTCATTTCTGATTGGATGAGTCAAAATCAGAGCATTGACCAATCTTCTTTTCTAATATTCAAAGCATTCTTTACATTCTTTCGTCCATACAAACTTAACCCATTTACGTGTGATCTTGGTTAGTGGGTTAGCCAGTAGGGTAAAATTCTGAACGAAACGTTGATAGTAACCTACTAAGCCAATAAAAATGTGTACCTCAGTTATGTTTGTTGGTGTGGGCCATTCTTGGATTGCCATTGTATTCACAAGATCAACTAATATTCCATCCTTAGAGACAATATGGCCATGAAATGAAACTGATTGAATCCATAATTCACACTTGCTAAACTTCCCATATAATTCATTTCTTCTAAGAGTTTTTAAAGTAATCCACAAGTGATTCTCATGGTCTTCATAGATTTTTTAGTATACCATGGAATCATCGATAAATGACACAAAAAATACGTCAGGATATTCATTGAAAACTCTATTAATTATATCCATGAAAACAGAGGATGAATTAGTCAGTAAAAAAGGCATCATTGTAAACTCGTAATGCCCATACCAGGTTCGAAACACTGTCTTTGGAATATATTTCTTCCTTTCATGCAACTGATGATATCCAGATCGAAGGTCAATCTTTGAAAAATACTGTGCTACATGAATTTGATCAAATAATTTCATCAATTCATGTAATAGGATACTTATTCTTTATTATAATAGCATTGATTTCCCTATAATCAATGCATAGCCTCATGGATCCATATTTCTTCTTGACGAAGAGGATAGAGGCTCCCCATGGAGAAACACTAGGTCGAATAAATCCTTTATCACTCAATTATTCACATTGTTTCTTTAGATACACTAATTCCACAATGGAAATTTTATAGGGAGTCTTCGATATAGGTCTTGCACGAGGAATTAAATCGATAGAGAACTCAACTTCCCACTCTGGATGATGTCCAGGTAAATCCTCAGGAAATAAGTCTATGTATTCTTTCACTATATGTACATCTTCAATTTAAAAATTTCTTTCTTGTCTCATAGATATTGGGTTCTCCACCTCTCCAATAATTGTATTTAGTAGATCTATTGGGGGTTGATCTAGATAAGAATCGAATGGAGAGGATTCTACTCTAAAGATAAGGGATTCTACACCATTTTCAAAAATTATAAATTCATTCTTCTTGTAATAGATCATCACATCATAATTTGACAGTAAATTCATATTGAGAATTATATCAAATTAAATCATTGATATGATGATAAGATTAGCAACTAAAGCACGATTATGTGTCATGAGGGAGACTGATCAACATGCCTTTGTTGCAATGACACGTCCCCTAGGAGTTTTGACTGACAACTCCTTTATTAAATCAAATTGGACATGTCTAATTTTCTTGGAAAACTGGGAAGATATAAATGAATGTGATGATCCAAAATCAAATAATACATTGGGTAAGTTTGAGGAATCAATTAGAGTAACTACCACCACAACATTAGGATCTTCAACCTTTGCAGTTGTAATCGCATAATATTTCCCTTGCTCTCATGAACGTTTGTGTGAAAAGGTTCCTTGGTGCTTAGAACACTCATTTACATAGTGTCTCACATATCAATAATTTTAGCATTAAATATCATTGACATGTTTCTTCCCCTTGCATTCATCAGATTGATGACCCTTTTCTCCATAATTATAGTAGACTCCAATGCCTTTCAAGCATTTTCCAGGATGATTCTTTCCACATTTCTCACATAATGGGAATTTATTCATTCACTTGTTTTTCGTTGGCGCTTCACCTTTTCCATGGTTATTAGAGTACCGCTTATTATCTTGGTTCCCCTTGAACAAATTTGATCCAGCAAATTTATTCTCCATTCTGATGTCACTTAATACAATTTCATCATATGATGAAAATGATTGAGAAGCTAGTGCGCTTCGAAGACTTATCTTAAGACCTTCAGAGTGAGAATAATTGTAAGCCCAAATGTCCTGAAATCCCTAAGAAACAAAAATAGAACAAGTCTCATGGTCCAAAAGACTTTCTAGTAAGGAAACCCCCCATCGATCCTTCGTTGTCCGACTCCACACAACAACTGTTATCCGCTCTGATGGTCGTCACCATCAGCCTAGTATGCGCCTCTGATGGCCACCATTTTTTCACCACACATTCCCAACTGACACTGAATGCTAAACGATTGGTTGCCTTATGCCAACCGGACCACAACCCACGCCTCACTGAGTAGCAATTTCGTACCTGGAGACAGAAGAGGTCAGGTCTGAAGGGGATCAAATAGATGTCGAGTTGAAGAGTCGCACAAGCCTCACCGACCGACGATTCCACTCTAGAGCTGCATTCCCATCAAACTAATTCCACCCAACTCCCGTCGTCGCCTTGACACCAACTTTGTGTCTGATGACCATAGATCAGAGGAGACCTGGGTTGATTCAGTCGCCTGAATTAAGGTCGTTACCTCCATAGATCCGACCAAGGGATCCCAAGAACAATAGCTCTTAGAAAAACCTCCGACCTACATATCACGAAAAGAATAATCTTCACCACCACTCATGGCTTACCCCTGTCTTCGGTCCGGGGGTTTTTCATTGTTGGACCTTGTAATTTCCGCATCAAGCTCTTGGCTGCATCTCACGGTAGATCTAAGCTCATCGATGAACCTTGCCGCATAGAGATAGGGTTCGTCGTCTCACACTTCCATTGTAACACTAGAGACGTTTTTTTAAAAGAAAACTATGTTCGATAACACATACGACACACAACACCGAGCCTAAACGAACTATGTAATATTATTATTTAAATATTACTGTGATAACATAGTCGTTAAATTGTCGAGTGTGAATAGATTTAACTAATTTATTAAAAATATATTTATTTAAAACTCAATATAAATTTATTGATAAATTAATAGTGAATAACCAATCAATTTTTAGTAAATTCATTTTATTCTTCAAAAAATAGGTTTTCTTCAAAAAAATGCTTTTTATTACATTTTGTGAGGAAATTAATTTTTAATACTTTTAGAATTTGAATTTGATAAAAAAATCATTTTTGAAATAAATATATAAAAATTATCTTAGAATGATTTTTTTGGGATTTTTATGAATATATATATATATATATTAATGAATAGTGAAAAAACTAATTTTTATTGAATAAATATATTCTTAAAAGTAATTGCAAAGTAAAATTGTATTTTGGATTAGTTTTAAAATCTAATTAGTTAATTTTGATTAAAAATAATATAATTATAATTCTTGTAGTTAATTTTATACTTGAATTTAGTATAAAAACATTTTTATATTTAAAAAGACAATTTTCTGAAAAAAAAAATTTCATCCCGTTTTGTGGGTTTTATTTTAAATTATATTCTGTCACTTTTGTTAATTGAATATTAAAAAAAATTCCATGTTTTGAATCAGAAGGTCAAAATTTAGTAAATAGATCCCTTTTACTTTTGATCAATATGAATATTAATCATAGTAAATAATTTTCACCACGATGGAGGTAAAATGAGTTAAATAAGATTAAAATGAATAGGATAATGACTAAAAAATAACTCTAACACTTACTTTAATTTTATTGGATGAATATATTTTGTCCTTAATTATTCAATGTTCGAATATATAACATTTTGTTGTCATTTTTCCATGAGTTTGATCTTTATAAATTTTATGTAATGAAAAGTAAAAATTGTTATTCTCTTGATTTTATTATCTCTAAATCATTGATAAAGAAATAAAAATAAGGTGTGTTCAGTTATAAATATTCATTTGAAATATAAATTAAATTTTTTATCATGGTGATTTATTTTTAATTTTCATCGATGAAATAATTACCTTAAATGCTTATGAAATGTTGACACGATATTTATTCAATTAATAGAAAAATAGAATAAAAGATTTAAAAAAATTAAAATTAATATATGTTGTAAGAATTATTGTGTTCCATGAATTTTTTAGATAAAAATAACTTATTATAAAATTTTTAAATGATTATATATGAATTCTATATTTTTCTTGGTGTTTTTGATGTCAAATTAAATGAATTGTTAAAAAATTGACATTAATGATATTTTATAATAAATAAAATTTATATTAAATGATTTAAAATTGATAAAAAAAATATATTCGTCCATGTTATTGGGATATGGTTGAAAATATCAATTGTGGTACATTTATGGGTCAATTTTCCATTTATAGTAATTATATTGACCCCTAAACTGTAAAAACATTGTTATCACGATAATTGTCAAAAGGGGTTAAATCGAGTTAAAACAAAGAGATAAGGATAAAAAACTAACATAAAATTATCCAAATTTTATTTTTTGATATTAATTAGAACCATACTCATATTAGCTTAAAATTATATAATTTTGGATCCTTTTGGAGATGAAAATTAATTTATATTATTTTAATACCTTATTCTAAGAACGTCTGTCCCCTCTCTTATAAAATGGGACTCGGTCTACTCTTTTCATCACACATAAAAACCCTTTCTTGTCAACCAATACCTATCAATATTTCTTCCTAATATCCCTTCCCACATTCTATAGGCTTTGGTTTGGGTATAATACCAACCTCAGAGGATTTAAGATGTAATGAAAATGATGTTTTTTGAAGAAGAGGTATAGTCTTTAATTGAATGTTTTTGTTTTATTTTTTCATTCACCTCCTAAAAATCTTATTGAAATATGATGGTATAATAAAATTAGTATCTTCTATATGGTAAGATGTTATTATGTTAGTGTAATAACCTACATCCATATCATCTTCCATCAAATGGGAAACAAAGCCATCATTCACGTGTATGATGAACCAAGACACCAAAGGCTGGTAATAAATTCCAAGGGCCTCAAGAACATTTGGGGGATGATTTATCCAATAAATATAAAAACAACAGAAACAACTTAACAATAAACATCCACTCCACTATATGCTGAATAAAAAACATAGTACACCACAAAACATAACCAAAACAATAAACCATATCAAAGTACAAACAGAAACCAAAAGACATACTCAAAAAGAACCAAATGACACACTCAAAGAGAACCAAAAGACCAAAAAAACTCAAGACTCCCAAGTGACATCAACCAGCTGTTGGATTTAGTTCCCTAGAACCAACTTCTATGTACTTTATATGATAAACATGTATTCATTGTTTTAAATATTAATTAATAACTTATCACATCATGTTTTTTCTTCTGCGTGACATAGTATGTGATAATGTCTCAAGAGTAACTGTCGCACTAATAGGTCATAGTAGTTCCCCGCTATGATGGGAACCCGATAGTGTTATTACATTATTCATAAAAATATGTTCTATGGACAGATGATATCATTTGAAGGGACACAAATGATAGAGTCTATCAGGGGTGGATACTTATAGGACTTTGAAGCACCTTCTCATGATGTATTACTTCGTTAATATCCCATGGGATATTATGAGAACGAGACCCGATAGTAGGAAATACACATTTATAAGTGTCTTTTGATGTTCCTATTTACAGATGTTTTTATTGGTCCTTAGACTTTAAGATTATTATTAATGGATATTAGGAGACGCATACATTGATGTATCGATGAAAACTGTGATGACATATGTTCACGGTGAGGTAGGAAACGTTGGGTGCATCACGAGTAATATTGCATTAATAAATGATGTGATAAAATATTTATCCCTTTTGTTCATTAATAAAAGCTAATATCTGAGGCCCTTTGATGGAAATTATATAGTCTAAACAAATCCAGGGTCATGGTGTTTTTTAGGCATGTTATTTTTCTAGAAAGTCAAAGAAAGAGATATCAAGTGCATAGGTCGATGGAACTGGCATGTAACCTGCTCGATTGGAGATATTGTGATAAAGAGATTATATTACACGGAAAGTGTTCGTATGAGGTTCCATATCATTGTAGCATTAACTTCTTTCTCTGTGGGTACCATGACGTGTTTCTATATGCTAGCCTTAGACATTAAGCAGGTTCAACTAATTCCACTGAAAAAGAGGTCTAGAGGGTCACACACTAAGTGTATCTAGAATCTCAGTTGAATAATTTATTATTTAACAAGTTGAATAAATATTATTCTCAGTTTTGGTTTAATAATTATTCATGTATTCTTAATCACATTTATTCTGTCACTAGTTATTCGAAAGAATATATTGTGATCAGGATATTTGATAAATATTTAGTTTCTATTTAGTGAATAAAATATTTATTTATTTATCGATGAATAATGTAGTGATATTTATTTTAAAAATAAATAGTCATTATTCAAGGCCCGATAATTATTACGGAGGAATGGCAGACCGGGTTAAATGGTATGGTGAGGAATAATAATATTTAATTTATAATTTGAAAGTTAACCACATGTCATGATATAATAATATTGCTATTATTATTTAACATGGGGGTTTGGCTAGGATTAATAAAATAATTAAAGGCACTATTGAAAATTATTTTATTATAACCCTGGTGACATAAATTCGTGGTTATATTATTCTCTCATTCTCTAAGGGAATGCCTAGCGACACCAATTCAGTTGTGCACAACATTTTGGAGAAAACCTCTCATGCCTAGAGAGTTCATCCTTCTCAATGAATTATCTTTTGAACGGGAGTGACCCTCCTCCACCGGATCAAGGAGAACACTTTGGAAGTGTTTCTCAAGGTGATCGATGGTGGAAGATGCAAGCACACAGATCTTCTATGCTATCACCCAGAGACTCCTTTTGTGACATCTGGAGATTCACAGAATACATGTGGATAACTACTAGAGGATATCTAATTTTATTTCTATAATGTAATGATGATGCACTACAGATCAGTGATCAAATTCATCAACAAAGAAAAAATAAACGTGGAGGTAATTTTTATTTTATTAAATTAATTATAAACAGTATATTTTGATCTTCTCTTTTGGGTTATGTGTTTCTATTCCTTTGTCTTATTTCTTTGATTCAAATCCATTGATCACAAAACTCATCATCACATAGATCTCGAATTGATAATTGATTATGAAAAAAGAAAAGTTGGGCACCACCCATCCCACGCTTCCGCTATGCCTGGAACCTATAAGTGGTATTAGAGAGGGCATATTATTGTTTATAATTTTTTAAATTTTTTTTGGTGATTTACGCATTCATAATTTAGTTTTACAATTAATTTTTATAGATTTTTTTAATCTGAATTATGAGATCTATTTATTGCTCCATAATTTATCATAGATCTAACAGAAACGATTAATTTTATGATTAAAATAAAATCAAGGATCTCATCTGAAGGTGCCAAGTAGTATGCCCAGATAACTCAACAGTACACACCATGTAACCAAAGTAACACACCGTGTAGTTATGTTCAATGCACCATGAGATAATTTGGTAATTACTCAACCTATGTGCATTAATGACATGCAGTGCAGTTAATTATTACACCATGTGTTAACCAAGATAAACTAGCGCACAGTCAGCCAAACTACACACTGTGTGGGCCACTAGACATGGATTGTAGTCCCTTTGGGTTAGGGTTGGTCCATGTATTCCATACATGGCCTACCCGACTGGTGACCATGTAACATGGAGGCAACACAGCGAGTGGCCCACTGAACACGTCGTGTACTCCAAGATTTCTAAAGTACGCCTCACATGCTGAGTCCCAATGTGTGTACTTTAGATATACGGTGAAAGGCATACATGCCGTGTACTTTTACCAAATTACATAGATTTAAAACTTTAATATTTTTGTAATGTTCAGACCTTCATATCATTTATAAGTCGTATTACAGGTTGTTACTCTATGTGCAGGAATGCATAACACGTGGATGAAAAAATCATGCGAATTGTGTAATCATCTGTGAAATACACATTGTGATAGTAGGTATTAAATCATGTATGCTATATGTCAGAAGAGTAAAGCATTATACGAGTATTATACATGTTGGGTAGATTTAGATAAGTATTCACCATGTTTCCTCCATGGTACATTTTTGTACAAGGTTAATTTTAAGTGAATTTATTTAATCTATTTAAAAATATAATGGATGAGAATATCAAGGAAATTCAGAAAATGATTAAGATAAAAGGTTTGATTAATTAAAGATAAAAATTAATCGATTTGAGTATGATTTATAATAAATAAGAATGATTAAAGAATTGGATAATAGTTTTATGAAATGTGTAATTCCTTGCATGTATGCGGATGATAATGAGCTAGAAAAGGCCGTTGTATGTGATTGGTTTTATTTAATTTATTATTAAATTAATTTTTGGCCTATATGCCTTCTCTCTTCATTAATATGTAGGGTCTGCGTGCTCATGGTTTCTTTTATGCAAACCCCCTTTACCCCTCATTTGCAAGTGGGTAAAATCATATGTAATGGACAAAGCTCCCATGATCTCGGAGGTGGTTCAAGTTTTGAGTTGAGGCAAAACCAATCCAAGTAGATACAAAGGTGGACAGGTGGAAAGTTGTAAACACGAACCTCAGATTGGTTCGAGGTGTTTCTCCCCTAGGTCAACGATTACTTTATCAATTGATAGATAAACTAACCATTAGAAAAATCTCATGATCATACCCTTTATTTTATTTCAGCCAGTTTCATGTTTATTCATTATGGATGTTTTTTCATGATCACATTATTAATGAATTAACAAGCATGCAATATGAAACTAAAATAAACCAGATTGTGCGTAAATATTATCTAAGACATGGTTAATCAATTAATTAAATCCCACTTAATATTAAAAAACATGTAATAGAGATAATAATTGGAAATTTACGCATAAAGGAATAAAATCCCTCAATAAAATATTTAGTCGGTATAGCCTTACATTACTTTAGTTAGAATCGATCCATAGTTCAAAGTGCTTGACCAGCCAAAGTTGGGGTGCTTTAAATTATCGAGGAAATCTAATTTGAGGTTTTGGGTTGACATAACTTGGTTGACATCAAGGGTTTACTTCCAAATTATGAATTGGTGTAACTGAGAGTCAAAGGCTGAGGAAATCCAAATTAAGTATTTTAGGATTGGGGATTCCACTCAACGGATCGAGGAACTATGAGTTAATGCAATTGGAATTTGGAATGCCTACCTAATACCATTCTAGTTAATTGACCTGCCAAATTTGGGGTAATGGGAATGGGAATATGGATCCTTTCTAGTCCAATAAACATGATATTCTAGAGCCAATTGTGAGGGATATTAGGTTTCAATAAAATAGTGGGATACTAATAAATATTATTTTATTTGTTTTTCAAAATTTATCAGATAAAGTACGAAATATCTACTCATATTATTTGTAGAAATGAAAATAAAAATGACATCAAACATATCAGTGGGATCCATACTCGAGAAGGAACACCTTCTTACTGGCATCAATTTCCAAGAATTACAGAGGTGTTTACGCGTCATCCTTTTTCATGAAAAGAAATTGTATGTGCTAGAAGAACCACTACCAGTTGTGCTTGGAAATGAGGCAATTGATGAAGAGTTATATCTCTATGAGAAACAAATAAATTATGCTACATATGTATAGTGATTCATTCTATCATTCATGAACAATGATCTCTTGAAGCAATATGAGAAAATGGATGCATATAGCATGATGTCTCAACTTCGGGATCTATATCAAGAGAAGGTGAGACAAGAGAGGTATGATATCTCTAATGATTTATTTACCACTAAGAGTGGAGAGTCTACACCAGATGGACCTTATGTAGTCAATTTTATTGGATACATTGAATGCTTGAACATCTTAGAGATTAAATTACTAGACGATTTTTGTACAAATATTATACTTTCATCACTGCCCAAGACCTTCTCTAGTTTTTTTGGGGAATTACAATATGATAAATCGTGAGAATATTCTGTTGGAACTTTTGAATTTAATTCTCCAAGTGGATAAGAACATGGGGTGTGACAAACCTATAGTCCTTATGGTGAATAAGAAAAGTAATGACAAGGAAAAGGGGACTGTGACTTATAAAAAATATAAAGCCTCTAAGCACCATCCTACCATGAAGAAGAAAATCCATAGGCAAGGTAAGGAAAAGGAAGTAATATGTTTTACATGTGGCAAGTCAGGCCACTAGAATTTGAACTACACCCATAAGAAAGGGGAAGCCAAATGTGCGTTCGTTATTGAGTAAAATCTTTCCATTTCTACACCTTTGTTATTAGATATAGCTTGTGGTTCTCACATTTTTATTCAAATGTAGGAACCAAGTAGATTTCGAAAAATTACCAAAGGAGTGGTGGATATGTGAGTTTCCAATGGTGTGAGGATAACTGCACTATCCAGTGGTGACTACCACCTTTCATTGCTGATGAGATTGATTTTGGTTTTACATGATTGTTATTATGTACCAACTGTTACCAAAAACATAATTTATGTATCATGTTTAGATACAGATGGGTTTATCTTCATGTTTGGAAATAAAAGTCGTTTATTTTATAAAGAAAACATATTTTATGGTATAAAACATTTAAAAAATGGTTTATATGTATTAAATTATAAAAACCCAGTGTTGAAAATCAATAATGAATTATGTTCACATGACTCATATAACACCCAGTTGTGGCATCACCATCTTGGTCATGTAAACGAGAAATGTTTGACAACGCTCTATCATGATGGTTAGTTAGAATCTTCTAAGATAAAACCACTTGAATGACGTAACACTTGTTTACAATGAAAAATGACCAGACCACCATTTGGTGGTCAGGGAGAAAGGGCCACAAAGCTTCTAGGATTGGTACACAATAATGTGGGTGGACTATCTCCAGTAGAAGCTAGAGGTGGATATTCTTACATCATAGCTTTTACTGATGACTTGAGTAGATATGGATATATTTACTTGATGAGGTATAAGTCTGAGTCCTTTGAGAAATTCAAGGAATTCAAGAATTAAGTATAGAATCATCTTGGTAAGAATATAAAGAATCTTAGATCAGATCGAGGTGGTGAATATGTTAACAAAGAGTTCATCAACTTTCTATGAGAGTTTGGGATTCTATCTCAAATCACTCCACCTTATACAACATAGTGGAATGGTGTCAGTGAAAAGAGGAACTGTACCTTATTGTACATGGTAAGGTCTATGATGATTCATTCAGATCTTCTTCTGTCCTTTTGGGGGTATACATTACAAAATGTTGTATACACATTAATCTGAGAACCGACTAAGGTGGAAAACAGAATTTACTTCAAGCTATGGATGAGAAAGAAACCCATTTTGTTTCATACACGTGTATTGGGTTTCAAGGCATTTGTTAAGGCTTTATTTGAAAATAAACCAGAACCATGGGGCATGAAGTGTATCTTTATCAGATATCCCAAGGAAACAAAGGGATACTACCTATACAATCCCTCAGATAAGAAAGTGATTGTCAATAGAGAAGTAGTCTATCTTGAAAGGGTGAACATCCTCAAAAATGATAGTGGGAGAAATACTGACTTTGATGAAGTGGATTCTCAATATACGCAGTAGTTGGTAAAGGAACAAGTTCCATAAGTCCTTGTAGAATAAGAAGTTCCTGAAACACAAGTACTATGTAAGAGTGTAAGAGAGGTAAGATAACCGGAGAGATATGGTTTTTTAGTCACCAAGGATGGTGACTCATTATTATTGGACAATAATGAACCTATCTCCTATAAGGAGGTAGTTGAGATATCAAGAGATGCAATGTGGATAAAAGATATGAATTCTGAGATGGATTCCATGTGTCAAAATCAAGTTTGGGTTCTGGTCGATGCGCCTATTTAGGTAAAACATGTTGGCTGTAGATGGGTATTCAAGAAGAAAGAAGACATGGAAGGTAAAGTTAGTACCTATAAATCAAGGATAGTGGCTAAATGGTTCAAACAACGTCAAGGAATTTACTATGATGAAACATTTTTTCTAGTTTCCATGTTTAAATCCATCAGAATCATATTTTCCATAATAGCATATCATGACTATAAGATTTTGAATATGGATGTCAAAACAACATTCCTTAATGGGAACCTTCAGGAAGATGTCTATATGACACAACCAGAAGGGTTTGTGACTCCAGGTGTTTCCAAAAGGATTTTTAAGTTACAGATATCCATTTATGGATTGATGTAAGCATCCAGGTCATAAAACATTCGATTCGATGAAGCCATGAGAGAATTTGGTTTCATTAAAAAAGAATGTGAGTAATTTGTTTACAAAAGGTTTATTGGGAATTCGGTCGTTATCCCAGTAGTATATGTTGATGACATATTACTTATTGGAAACAACATATCAGTCTTATAGTTAGTTAAGAACTGGTTGAACAAGTGCTTCTCCATGAAAGACTTAGGTGAAGTAGCCTATATTCTAGGGATCAAGATCATTCATGATAGATCCAAGAGGCTACTTGGACTAAGTCAAAGTAAATATATTGACAAGATTCTAAAGTGATATAGTATGGAAAAATCTATTAGGGGATTGGTTCCTGTGTAAAGACCTTGAAATTATATGTAATTTTTCTCAATTAAATGGGAATTTTACGAGTCCACACAAATTGATGGCGCATGATTCTGAGGCCCGGTGTGCCTAGAATGAATTTATGAAATTTTCTTCAGGTACGTTCAGTAAACGTACGAGTGGGTTTTTATAACTTTTAAACCGGTGCTCAGAATTGAAATCTGAGGACACTGTTGAACTCGTAGCACCCGTATTCACTTAAGGAGACTTTCAACTCGACGAAAGTTGGTCAAGGATGAAATTTAGTTTTTGGTCTTTTCGAGGGAAAATAAAAATAAAATTATTTATCATTTTATTTTTAATCTTGAAACCTCCCATGTGTGGGTTATGGTGGTGGGGACCACCCGAGCATAAACCCCCAATTTGAATTCCTACAGGCGGGGACCATCCGACCCCTCTTAATGGGGGAGAAACCTCTCATCTCCCTCTTTAATGTGGAGGAGCCTCTTGAACTTCCTCCACATTAATTATTCCAACACACTACATTAATTTTTCCAACTTGTGTGTGTGTCCCAACATAATTTCTTCTTATGTTAAATTATATTGTCACCTATTTCTTTTGGTGGGAAAAGGAGAAGGAGAGAACTCTTGGGAGAATTACATTTCTCCAACGAAGAACTCCTCCTCCACATGAAGAACACCATCGAAGACCATTCTTTGGAAACAAGAAAGAGGATGATGCACAAGCTCAGGATTGTAGGCATGTGAAGAACGAGACAAACGTTGACAAATAAAACTTCTTCCTCTCTCGAACACCAATGAACGAACAAGGTAGGGAGGATGTTTGAATTATTCACCTAACTCGTTCTTTATATTCTTGTGATTAAAGTTCTATAGTCTCTTGCTACCACTCTAATGTGGAGAGTGCGAGCCAAACAAACATAGTTTGTCCACTATACAATTCTTACGGTGATTTGTGGTGTTCTCCATAGTGGAGGAGGACGATGACCAACCACGGTGGGGAACGAGAACGGTGGTCGGCAGTACCACCGGTCGCGATGGAGGTGACGATGCCGCCCTATGGCCACCGCCGCTTTCAACCTCCCTGCCCCATGCTGATCCACCACTCACGGCCTCCGCTAACTCATAGACACGTGGCACCCACAACTGAGCCACCCCGCCACCCCGCAGCACATGTGGATGAACCGCCCTGCGACACCTGCGACCTCCACCATTCCACGACACCCACGGCCTCCGCCGCTCCACAGCACCCGCGACACCTGCAACCTCCCGCGCTCTGTGGCACCCGTGGAATTTTCCAATCAGCAGCACTCTGAGCCTCATGTCATCCACGGCCGAGCCGCCCCGTGGCCTTGCGCCATCCGCGGCCCAGTCGCCCCATGGACTCACCGCCCCGCGGCCTCACCGTCCCACAACCTCACATCCTTTCGCGGCCCCTCGTGGCCCCCGCGGCCCCTCACATCCCCTCGTGGAACCCACGACACTCTGCATCCCCTCACAGCCCTTGTGGCCTGCAGGACCGCCCAGCGCGGGCCAGGCCGAGTCGGTCTGACTGGGTCGGACCAGACCCGGACCCGCTTCGACCCATTTACTCTCTTTTTGCCATAACTATGGCACCGGGCGTCTGTTTGATGAAACGCCATTGGAGCTGGAAACCTTGAAGTGAGATGGTAACTTTGATTATACCCCACTAGATATTTGTATTAAGATGGGGTACATTCGGGTTGGATAGATCATGAATCAACAGGGAGACCGAGACTAAAAGGCTAATAACTCACAGACCGGGCATCCGATTGATGTACCGTCTATTGCGTTGAGACCCCTATGATGTGGAGGTCCTTTGAGATACTTCTACATAAGACTTCGTGGATGTTGGAGTATCGGCTAGTGGCTTGTGGCACGGACCCTCCCAGAGACAAGTGAGCCTAATACGAAAACCCAGTAGCTGGCTGTGATGTGAAGAATGAATAGCAATCTAGTGTTGGTCAGCACCTAGGGATCCTGTGTGGGTCAGCACTGAGCGATCCTATGTGGGTAATCACCTAGCGATCTTGTGTGGGTTAGCACCGAGTGATCCTGTGTCGATCAGCACCGAGCAATCCTGTGTGGGTCAGCACCTAGATATCCTATGTGGGTCTGCCTCATAATGGAGTAAGATGATCTGTTAGTTATATCTAATCATCTTTATAACCGTACCTAAGTTATACCTAGTGTGAGATGAGTCTATAACTGTTTGGTACTTTCCTTCATGGTAATACCTTGGTGGTCTCCTTTTGTGTGGCGTACCTGTGTGGTACTTTCCTTCGTGGTATTTCTTCCTTTGTAGAACAGTTGAGCTTTGAGCTTTTGAGTTGGACTCTGTATTTTCCTCATGATTGAGATAGGTTTACTTGGTAACTTAGGTATATGTATGGGCATATACCTTAGTGGGGTTGTCAGCTGAATTCTTGATGTATGGTTTATCCTTGGTGGATTTTATGAGACCTTGGTGGTCTCAGGGTCCCTACTGAGTATCATTATACTCACCCTTGCACGAGCTATGATCACACCATATTGTGTTTGGTGCAGACGACGGAAAATGTAGACTGAGGACAAGAGTACCAGGACTGGAGGTAGCTTAGAGGTGGACGTTAGACGAGGAGAACGATAGAGACGACCATTTGTGAGCTGTGCCTACCCTTCTGGTAGGATTCGTGGAGGGTGGTCCAAGAGTTTCTTTACACCTATCAGTTGTCTTATACTTTCCAGTTTTCCTTGTACTTTCCAATTGGGCTTGTATTCTGGCCCTTTTTTCATATTGTACTCACTTTTTTTAGCACTCAGTTTACTTGAGTTCATATCTTGATGTGTTCTTGGTTGTGTGTGTTATAGGTTATAATGGCAATGCCTTCCAAGTTTTAGGGAATACCTCTTCGATGCAAGTCACCATCCCCTGGCCTGTGGAAGGCGGGCGTGGGGTAGTCATGAAACGGGCCCTGGGGGACGGGTCGTGAAAAATTGGTATCGAAGGAGTTGGTTCTACCATAGAACATAGGACTATGATATTTTTAACAACAATAGTGTTAAGTGTAGTGAGTGTAGTTATTAGTTTAGAGAATCCAGTGTTGGTGCGGAGGCCGACGTATCCATACACCAGGACCCTGACTTCTGATTTTCGACTCAGTGCAAAAAAACACTGATTCTGTGTGTGTTTTCAAGAGTTTTCTTTGTGATATCTTGAGACAACTCACCAGTTATAACTTATTCACTATGGTGCACCTATTTCTTTTCAGGCTGCCTCCACGAAGATAGCCAGCAAGGGTTCTGAGTGTAGTATGCACTAATAGACCACGGAGCGATGAGGCCTTGGTGCAGGGCCCTCTTCTAGTAGAGGTACCAATAGAGGCACCATATGTACCATTACCCATTGGGACACCGATTCCACTGGCACAAATAGCGGAGGGTGCATGCCTCTTGAACGCATTGCATGAGTTCCAGCACTAGAGGCCACTCAGGTTCAGGGGACAGACATATCCACAGGCAGTTGAGGGTTGGATGGAGGCCATGGTGAGAGTATTCCGACTGGTAAGGACACTGGGAGATATCATGGTGATACTTTCCACCAACCTTCTATAGGCAGCAGTAGGTAGATGGTGGAGCTTGATGCTCCAAGTTCATGACGAGGTGATTCTTCTTTAGGCATACTTCGAGAGATTGTTTCGGGAAGAGTTTGTCCCAGCGACTCTTCGCACTGTGTGCATACAAGAGCTGCTTCATCTGCAGTAGGGCAACATGAATGTGGCTCAGTACTCAGTGTGGTTCACTGACCTCTCACACTAATCCACTGATATGGCATGGGAAAATTATTCAGGTTCGGACCTTCATGCTGGGGATCAGGCGAGAGATCAGGGCTTCGATGATTTCTCATAGTATCCCGACGCAGGCGGGGTTGTTAGAGAGATCCCTCTTAGTGAAGAGTTTCCTTGCTGAGCAGTCACCAACATCGAGATCCACCACAGGATTTCACGTACCATAGTATTCTATAGTTGACAATAGACATATATCATAGAGGTCCCATGGGACCAGACCTACAGGTGGACGACCGTAGGATTCAGAGTCAGTTGTGTGGGGAACCCGAGGCAAAGCCAGTCATTCCAGGAGCGGGCAGTGTTATGCATGCGGCGGGCAGGGTCACATGGCTCATGACTATTCGACCCGCCATACGGATGATCAGAAGACAGTTGAAGGACCGCCCAGGCAGAGACATAGGTTCGATCGAGGTGGTCCGCGGGGAGCAGGCAGACGCGGCAGAGGAGCTTGTCGTGCAACTGGAGGTGGGTGATGATTCGAGATGTTACCACCACCACCACCAAGCGGTCCACCCCGAACATAGGGAGTAGGTGGATAGGGACAACCTCAGCTCCAGGCAGCTGATGCCTACGACCATGGTGCTCTGGAGATGATACGAGGAACGATCTGTGTCTATTCCACCTTACCTGCAGTACTTATAGACACATGTGTCACTCATTATTTTATTTCCACTACCCTTTTTCAGAGCTCGAGGATTTCGATGGAGCCCTTGGATCGATCCTTACGGCTAGAGACTGCTACGGGAGTGGATTCAACGATTACGTACTAGTGTCAGCAGTGTGATCTTACTGTAGAGGGTGAATGCATTGACTAGGATCTCCTAGTAGTGGTGTCGAGGCCTTATGACGTCATCTTGTGTATGGGCTGGTTATCAACAGTCCATGCTCAGATAGACTGTATTAGGTGAAATGTCTGGTGTGTCTGCACGGATGGGACCAGGTTTACCTCCATCAGAGAGAAGGGAACCTTTGATGCATGGGATGGACCTACCCGGAGGAGGGTGCAACCGATTACACATCATTTGGCTAGACATACCCTCAGAGTGGTTGATGTGGAGAGTCTGAGTTATCCTGTAGTGGTGGACCAGTAGATAAATGTCTTCCCTGATGATGTTTCAGGTCTACCACCTCGTAGAGAGGTGGAATTTTACATTGACATGTACCCCAGGACGACACTGATATCTACACCAGCATATAGGATGGCTCTCATTGAGCTTCGTGAGCTGTGGGTACAGCTGGAGGAATTACAAAAGAAAGGTTTCATTCATCCTAGTGTTCCTCCTTGGGCAGCCTTGATTTTGTTCTCCAAGAAGGAAAATGGGAGCATACAACTTTGTGTTGAGTATCGGTGCCTGAACCAGGTGACCGTGAAGAAAACGTACCCACTCTTGGGGATTGAAGGTCTCTTTGATTAGCTGAAGGGAGCATGATGGTTCTCGAAGATAGACCTCAGATTAGGCTATCACCAGCTCATAGTACAAGATGAGGATGTGCAGAAGAAATATTTCAAATGTCAATACAGCCACAACGAGTTATTTCTCATGCCATTCGGTGTGACTAATGCTCCAACAGTGTTCATGGGACTCGTGAATAGGATCTTTTAGCCATACCTCGATCGCATTATAGTATTCTTCATCGATAACATTCTGATCTACTCAACTACTGAGGAGGAGCATGTCTACCCTTTTTAGGTTGTATTGAACACACTCCGAGAGCACCATCATTATGGTAATCTCTCGAAGTTCCATTTCTGGATCTAATAGGATCAATTTCTGGGACATGTCATATCGGAGGCGGGAGTTGCAGTGGATATAGTAAAGATTGAGGCGGTACTTGGTTGGGATCCACCCAGGAGTGTGGCGGAGATACGTAGTTTTCTGGGTTTGGCTGGATACTACCAGAGATTTGTGCCAAATTTCTCCAGAGTTGCAACACCACGTTCAGTGTTGAGAAAGAAGAGGCAACCCTTCATGTGGTCAGAGAGATGCCAACAGAGTTTTCAGGAGAAGTGGCAGAGGTTGACTAGTGCCCCCATCTTGAGGCTTCCAGAGGAGGGCGTAGGGTACATAGTCTACTACGATGCATCAGGGACCAGACTCGGATGTGTCTTGATGCAGGAGAGAGCAGTGATCGCATATGGTTCTCGATAGTTGAGAAAAAATGATCAGAACAATGCTAACCATGACCTAGTGTTAGTAGCAGTGGTCTTCACCTTGAAGATGTGGTGACACTATCTGATTGGAGAATGTTTTACAGTCTACTCGGATCACAAGAGTCTCAAGTATATCTTCTCTTAGAAGGACCCGAAACTGAGACAATGAAGTTGTCTTGGTTACTATAGGACTATGACTTAGAGATAGTCTATACTCCTAGGAAGGGTAACGTTGTCGTAGAAGCACTCAGTTGGAGGTGTGGCATACAACTTCTTGGCGAGGCGACGGAGCAGCTGACCGCTTTGCAGATATACATTGTGGATAAAGATGGAGCATTTTTTCTTCAGTCTCTTACAGTCACTCCCCCAATTCTTCAGTGAGTCAGCGAGGCGCAGTGTGGTACATCCAGGAGTGGCGAAAATGTAACAAGACCACCTACGACAGCACTGGTGGCCGGAAATGAAAAAATCAGTTGTAGAGTTTGTCCCTCAGTGCCTCACTTGTCACTAAGTGAAGGCAGAGCACTAGGTACCAGCAGGCTTGGTTCAGCCTTTAGAGGTGTCATGACCTGTCCTTGGGACTCGTGTCATGACTACCCCAAGCCCGACTTCCATAGGCCAAGAGTTGGAGACTAGTACCAAAGGCGTAAATCTCTATAAGAGGGAAGTCATTTACTTTATAGAAGAAAACAAACACCACAGAGTACACAAGAAGAAGTAAACACTAATTAATATGACTACAAAATTAAGTGCTAGAAAGTAAATGAGCCAGTATAGTAACCCAAGTGATAGTATAGTAAAACTGAGAAAAGAAAGTAAAACAGCTGAAAATTAAAGCATCAACCATCAACTCATCCTCCAGAAACCCCACCTGAAGGGTGGCTACAGAAGGTCCCCTCTACTCCTCGAATCCGTCTGTCTGCACCGTGTACGTCACGCCTGATGATCCACCTCCAAATACCATCCCACTCCACATGTCTCAACCATGATAAATGCTTTCCAACATCTGCATCCAACACAATGTAGTGCGGGCATATCCAGTGCAGGGGTGAGTATACGATACTCGGTAGGGACCCCGAGACTCCCGAAGGTCTCCCAGAATCCACAAAGGAATAATCCACAAAGGAATGAGAAAAACACGATATATCAACCAACACTACTTAGGTATATTCCCATACATATACCTAAGTCATCAATTCCAGTTCGGCTCAAATTCCCGAGCCCAGGTTCAACACAGTCTACACAAGAAAGTACAACTCAGTCCACATAGGAAAGCAAGACAATCATATCAAAGATAATGATTGAAAGTCAAGACTCATCTCACACAGGTATACTACTCATGAAGAGGGGTGGATATGATTAAATGTAGACTCTAAATCATCTCCTCTGCCGAACCCACGTAGGATCCAAGTACAGAAGCCGTCGCTGCCAAACCCACTTAGGATCCATGTACAGTAACCATCGCAGTCAAACCCACGTAGTGTCCAAGTAAAGTCGTCATCACTGCCGAACCCACGGAGGATCCATGTTCAGTCATCCCCACTTTCGAACCCACGTAGGATCCAGGTACAGTCTCCATCATCGTCGCAGTCGCAGCCAGCTCTAGGGTTCCCGCACAGAGCACACTCGATTCCGGGAGGGTCCGCTCCATGAGCCAAGGGGTCGATACATCAACTATTTCAATTTCCAGATTTGATGTATCAAAATGTTATGTCTCATCAATAGGAACTCAACGTGATAGACAGCGCGTCAATCGGACGCCCGGTCTGAGAGATATTGGTTTTTCCGTCCAAGGGGCCCGGTTTGTTTCCAAGATAAAACAAACCCGACAATACTCCAACAACGTCCAAAACTAATGTGTAGTAATCCAAAAGAACCTTCTCACTAATAGTAATTCAATGTGATTGATGGAACGTCATTCGGACGTCCGGTCGTTATGTTATAAGCGTTTCTACTCCAGGGGTCCGGCTGGTTTCGGGTTCGAACAAGCCCTCCCATACCCAAACTTCTCCGAAACCTCGATTGTAATATACCGAAACGAACTTCTCGATCCAAGGATCCCAACGCAACTAACGGTGCGTCGATCGGAGTTCTGTAGCCCAAGATATGGGGGATTAAATGAACCTAGTCCGAAAATAGGGGGTTTGGGCCAGGTTCGACCGGGGCCCAATACCCCCTGGGTCGGCCCGAACCTGGTCGACCCGACCCGGGTCCCGGTCCGGACCGGTTGGATGCGGCCCGGCCTGGACTGTGGCTGGGAGCGGCCTACTGCCCGGCTCGGAAGCCATCCGCTGCTCGGCCTACGGCCGAGTGGGGCGAAAAGGGGGGCGCTGCCCCCTTGTCTCTGAAACGGCGGACCTTCTGTCTGACCGGCGCGGCTCGGCAGTGCCATGCCCCTCTATCGTGGACCGCCTTGATTGCGACCCCCATGATGTTCCGGCACGGTGCGACGGCGCCGTGCCCCTCTTCCATAGCCCGCTCCTGGTCGTGGCCTCCTTCAGACTCACCGACGCGACGCGACGACGCCGCGCACCACTGTCGTGGCCCGCTCCGGCCACGGTTCTCTTCATTCCCGCGTGGTGCAACGACACATTGCCACCTTCGCCACAACTCGTAATCATTGATCCACAAGAAAGTGGGGAGGAGAAATCATCCATGTTTGTGCAGTCTGATCTGCTCCCGTTACGTCGGTAACATTCGGCCAAATTAAATGAGATACTTCAACGAC
This sequence comes from Viscum album, assembly GCA_963277665.1. NCBI lineage: Eukaryota > Viridiplantae > Streptophyta > Magnoliopsida > Santalales > Viscaceae > Viscum > Viscum album. Next base: position 1,416,671,071 of record OY728127.1, read on the forward strand.
ATAACAAAGCACAATTTTAATTCATTAAACTTTAACATAACCCCTACCTCAGCAAATGATGATGAACATCGGTGTCACGGTTGACGGCGTGACATGGTGAGGTTTCATAGACGTCGATGAAGAGCGTCCAAGGAGGAAGCGACGTCCCCTCTTTTTATCATGGAGAGAAGAAAATAAAGCGTGACGTTGTTGGTGAATTACCGCGTCATTGTTTTCTTCCTTGCTGCGGACAATAAAAAAGGAAGAAGAATCCAAAGTCACCGATTCAATGATCTTCGTCAGAGTCCTGGAATTCTTCAACAAAGTAGATGAAGTTCTTCAAGTCTCCAGAGCTCTCTTCCATTTCTCTCAACACAACAAGCCCACCAAACAAAATAACATAAGGCTTCTGCTTATTTTATTAATCCATGCCATGCATTTCAAATTAAAAAATTCAAAATCAAATTCACATAATTAATTAAACCATGATTTGTATAATTAATTAAGTGATATGTTGCAAGTTTAATGAGAGAGAGAGACAGGATAGGAAGAGGAAAGCTTTCACACGTTAAGATGAGTTACGAAATTTAAGAGGGGGGGGGGTTAGAGAAGTTTTAATGAATGTGAAGGGGTGGGGTTTGTGTGGACCCCACCTCACAAATATCCTCATATGGGTAGTTAGGGGCTTGTGGGTCCCACCCTAACTACCCCATGGTGGATATAACCACTTGTATCAAGAATAAAAATTGTTCCATAATTTTTATTCAATTCTTTATTAATCCACAATTTTAATAACTCCTCCAGAGCAAATGCATCTTCAGTAAAGGTCCTCTTAAGCAATTACCAACACTGCGGTTTCATCGGTGCCCTCAGATTTCAATTCTGAGCACCGGTTCAAAAGATTGAAAAACCGGCTCATTTGTTCACTAAACATACCCGAGCTAAACATCAGAAATTGATTCCGGGCACACCGGGCCTCGGGATTCGGTTCCGTTAGAAAATGCGTACTCATAAAATCCCAAAGAATTTAAGAAAAAAATTTCCTTGAAATTTACAGGTCTTTACATTACTCCCACCTCAGGGATTTACATTCCCGTAAAGATACATCATAAACTAGGGAAACAAATGAGGGTAATGTGCATGCATCTGAGCCTCTAGCTCCCATGTGCTCTCCTGGAGGATGTCGTGCTGCCACCTGATGTGCACTAGAGGAATCGACCATCCACGTAGGACCTGCACCTATCGATCCTCGATCTCTATCGGGACCTCCGAAAATGTTGCCTCGTCATCAATGTCCAGCTCACTGTGATCAATGATATGCATCGGGTCGTGCACGTATCTCCTCAACTGAGATATGTGGAAGGCATCGTGCACAAGGTGCAACTGAGGTGGAAGAGCCAGGCGATAAGCCACCTCGCCTATCCTACTGAGAACCTGGAATGGTCCGATGAAGCGCGGAGATAACTTGCCACCCCAGACAAATCTCTGTAATCCACGTTGAGGTGAGACCCGTAAGAAAACGTGGTCTCCATCCTCGAACTCTAGTGGTCTTCGCCTCCTATCAGCATAGGAATTATGTCATCCCTGTGCAGTCCTCATCTACTCCTAGATGATCTGCATCTTCTCTGTCATGGCCTAGACCATCTCTGGTCCTAGATGTACTGACTCCCCAGGGTCTGTCCAACACAATGGTGATCTGAATGGTCAGTCGTACAATGCCTCGTATGGTTCCATCCCAATGCTGGAGTGGTGGCTGTTGTTGTACGCAAACTCCACCAAGGGTAGGTGATCCTCCTAACTGTGACAAAAGTCAAGGACACATGCACAGAGCATGTCCTCGAGAGTTTGAATGGTCCTCTTTGTTTGGCCATCTGTCTGAGGGTGAAAGGTGGTACTCAGGCATAGTTGCGTCCCAGATGCCTCTTGTAACCCCTTACAAAGTCAGGAAGTAAAGTGAGAATCTCAATCGGAGATGATAGACGATGGCATGCCGTGAATCCGTATGATCTCCTAAATGTAATGGCGTCCCAAACTCTCCATTGAGCCCTGCTCTCTGATAGGTAAGAAGTGGGCCGACATGGTGAGTCGGTCTACGATCAACCATATGGAGTCATGTCCTCTGGAAGTACGTGGAAGCCCTGTTATTAAATCCATAGATATCCCATCCCACTTCCACTTCGGGACCTCTAATGGATGTACCAAGCCTGCTGGTACTTGGTGCTCCGCCTTCACCTGCTGGCAGGTGAGGCATCGTGAAATGAACTCTGCTACAACCTTCTTCATACCTAGCCACTGGTGCTGTCGTCTGAGATCCTGGTACATCTTCACTACTCCTGGATGTACTGCCAATGGGGAAGTGTGAAACTCTCTCAGCACCTCCTCCTGTAATGAAACTGGTACAATGGTACGTCCTCTGAAAAGGATGTCGTTCTCTCCTCCTATTGAAAATTGATCAAGTGCATGTCCTGTGGATATCTGTGCACGTCGCATCTCACAGTCAACATCCCCACACTGTGCCTCGTTGACCCGCTGAAGTAGTGGAGGAGTGACTGTGAGCGACTATAGAAAGGCTACTCCATCTCTATCCACAAAGGATATCTGCAACGCGGCTAGCTGCTCAGTCGCCCCTCCATGTAGCTGAATGCCCGACCTCCTAATGAGAGAATCAGCTAATACATTCCCCTTACTAGGAGTATATACTATCTCAAAGTCATAGTTCAAGAGAAACTCGAGCCATTACCATTGTCTCAGGTTCAGGTCCTTCTACGAGAAGATGTACCTGAGACTCTGGGGGTCAGAATAGACTGTAAAGTGCTCTCCCATCTGATAGTATCACCACATATTTGAGGAAAAGACCACTACTACTAACTCTAGGTCATGGTTAGTGTAGTTCTGCTCATGCTGCCTCAACTATTGTGATCCATAGGCAATCACTGCCTGCTCCTACATTAGGACACATCTGAGTCCGGTCCCTGATGCATCACAGTAAACTACGTACCCTACTCCCTCCTCCGGTAGCCTCAAGATGGGTGCACTGGTCAATCTCTGTCTCTGCTCCTGGAAGCTCTGTTGACATCTATCTGACCACAATAAGGGTTTCCCCTTCTTAGTCAATGCTGAAAGTGGTGTTGAAACTCCGGAAAAGTCTGGCACAAATCACTGATAGTACCCAGCCAGACCTAGGAATCTCCGCACCTCCGTCACGCTCCTGGGTGGCTCCCAAGATAGCACTGCCGCGATCTTCGCAGGATCCACCGAAACTCCCACCTCAAAGATGATGTGCCACAAGAAGTAGACCTCTCGAATCCAGAACTAACACTTCGAGATCTTACCATAAAGCTGGTTCTCTCTGAGTGTATCTAGTATAACCCGTAAGTGGTAGGCGTGCTCCTCCTCAGTAGTCGAGTAAATCAATATGTCGTCGATGAAGACTATGAAAAATCGATCGAGGTAAGGCTAGGAGATCTTGTTAATGAGACACATGAACACTACTAGAGCGTTGGTTATGGATACAGGCATATCCATGAATTCATAGTGGCCATATTGACACCAGAAGGCCGTCTTCTGCACATCATCATCTCGATATCTGAGCTAATGATAGCCTGACCTGAGGACTATCTTCGAGAACAATCGTGAACCCTTGAGCAGATCGAAGAGGTCTTCAATCCTCGGATGTGGATACTTGTTCTTCACAGTCACCTGATTCAGGCGATGGTAGTTGACACATAGTCTCAAGCTCCCGTCAACCATCTTGGTGAACAAAATCGGGGAAGCCCTGGGTGAAACACTTGGTCGGATGAATCCATTGCCCTGTAAGTCCTCCAGCTGTACCCGTAGCTCTCGATTGTCAGCAGGAGCCATCTGATATGATGGAGTAGATAACGGGGTTGTCCCGGGGTATAGGTAAATATAGAAGTCTACCTCTCTACGATGAGGTAGTCCTGGAATGTCGTCAGGAAAAACGTCTGCATACTGATCCACCAAAACAGGAAAAATCGGACTCCTCACATCAACTGATCCCAGGATGAGACTAGCCAACTGATGGGTGATCGGATGTCCTCTCCTCTACATGAGTCCATCTTGTGCTGCAAAGGGTCCATTCATACTGGTTAAGGTGAACCTGCTCCCATCGGTGTGGACACACTGCACCTTGCGCCTAATACAGTCGATCTGAGCATGGAAGGTAGATAACCAATCCATGCCCAAGATGACGTCTTAAGGCCTCGATGACACTACAAGAAGATCCCAGCCGAAGATATCGTCTCCTATAGTAAGCTCACACTGCCGGTACTAGTGCGTAATCGTTGAGTCTGCTCCCGTAGGTGTCTCTAGCTGTAAGGATCAAGCCAACGGCTCCGTAGGAATCTCCGAGCTCCGAATAGGGGTAGAGGCAATGAAAGAATGACTCGCTCATGTGTCTATAAAAACTACAAAAGGGTGGAGTAGACATAGATATTACCTAGAATCATCTCAGGTGCGCTGTGGTTGTAGGCCTCCACTGCCTAAGCTGAGCCTACCTCTGCCTGCCAGCTCCCTGTGGTCGGGGTGGACCTCTTAGTGGGGGTGGGGGTAGAGCCCCGAAGCGTCGTCCACCACCTGTTTCTCATCCATCTACTCTACCTAATCCTCCTTCTCCCTGTGGACCACCATGTTCAAACATCTGCCTTTTCCTGGGTGGTCCCTCAACTGTCTGCTTCTCCTCTGCATGGCGGGTCGGGCAGTCACGAGCAATGTGGCCCTGCCCGCCACATGCATAGCACTTTCTGCCTCTTGTATGACTGGCTCTGATGTGTGTGTCCTACACCTCCGAACTAGTATCCTGAGGTTTCCCTCCTGATGGTCTATTATGCTTGGACCTCTATGACATATGTCTACTTCCGGCTGCAAAAGACTCTGCTACGTGCCGCCCTGTTGTAGGTCTCGCTGGTGGTGTAGGCACAGCAAGAAAGCTCTCCACAAGAGGGGCTTTCTCTAGTACTCCTTCCTGCATCAGAATACTGAGGGAGATCATAGAAGCCCTGATCTCATCCCTCAGTCCCTACTCGAAGGTTCGGGCCTAGAAGAATGTGTCCCTTACCATGTCCGTGGAGTAGCGCGAGAGGTCGGTAAACCTCGTCGAGTACTGGGCTACTATCATGCTGCCCTCCTGCAGCTGTAGAAACTCCTAAATGCGCACCTCATGGAGGGTGGATAGAACAAACTCCAAGCGGAAGAGGCACTTGATGTCCGTCCAAAGTAGTGATGCCCTGTTGTGCACCTGGAGCAACAGGTTCTACCATCTACCTATTGTTGCATGTAGGAGAGTCGCCACAAGGATCACCATGAGGTCAGTTGGTGTCCCTACTAATCTAAAGACTTGGACAACAGCCTCTAGCCAATCCTCGGCTGCCTGAGGGTCCGTCTCCCCGTGGGACCTGGGCAATCACTAATATTGAAACTTGTGCAGTTCACTCAGGCAACGCGCACTCTCAGCTACTAGGGATGGTGGCATTAGTGGCTCAGTGGGTAGAGGTACCGTCGGTGCCTCGGCTGTAATGGGGCCCTACACCATGGCCTCATCGTTCGGTGGGATGCCATCTCGCACAAAGATCATAACCCTAGATGGATACCGTCGTGGACCCATCCTAAAAAAGAAATAGGTGCACCACGGTTAATACAGTATACCTGGTGAGCTGACACAAAGTAATCACAAAGAAAACTTTTGAAACACACATGAAATCAATGTTTTCATGCATTGAGTCGAAAATCGTAATTCAGGGTCCTAGTGTATGGATATGTCGGCCGCCGCACCAATACTGGACTCCAAGGACTGATAACCACACACAATACCCTTAACATTATTGCTTCACATAGAAGAAATTATTAGAGTCCTGAGTTCTGCGGTAGAACAGACTCCTCTGATACCAATTTTTCACGACCCGTCCTCGGTACTTGTGTTGTGACTACACCAAACCCGCCTTCCATAGGACAGGGGCTGGCGACTAGCACCAAAGGTGTAAATCCCTATAAAAGTGAAGGCATTTCCTTTATAGAAGAAAACAAACACCACAGAGTACGCAAGCGGAAGTAAACACTAAGTAATCTGAGTACAAAAGTAACTGCTGGAATGTAAATGGGCCAGTATACAAACCCAAATGATAGTACATTACAACTGAGAAAACAAAGTACAACAGCTGAAAAGTAAAGCAGCAACCACCAAGTAATCCTCCAGAAATCCCACCTGAAGGGTGGGTACATATGGTCTCCTCTGCTCCTCGAATCCGTCCGTCCACACCGTGTACGTCCCTCCTGATGGTCCACCTCCGGATACCGTCCCACTCCACAAGTCTAAACCATGATCAGTGTTGTCCATCATCGGCATCCAACACAATGTAGTGTGGGCATAGCCCGTGCAGGGGTGAGTATAAGATACTCAATAGGGACCCCGAGACTCCCGAAGGTCTCCCAAAATCAACAAAGGAATAATCCACAAAGGAATAAGCAAAACATGAAGTATCAACCAACACTACTTAGGTATATGCCCATACATATACCTAAGTCATCAATTCCAGTTCGGCTCCAATTCCTGAGCCCAGGTTCAACCCAGTCCACACAGGAAAGTACAAATTAGTCCACATAGGAAACCAAGAAAATCGTATCAAAGATAATGATTGAATGTCAAGACTCATCTCATACAGGTATACAACTCATGATGAGGGGTGGAGATTATTAGATGTAGCCTCTGAATCATCTCTTCTGCCAAACCCACGTAGGATCCAAGTACAGAAGTCATCGCTGCCGAACCCACGTAGGATCCAAGTATAGTAACCATCGCATCCGAACCCACGTAGGATCCATGTACAGTCGCCATCACTGCCGAACCCATAGACGATCCAAGTACAGTCGTCCCCGCTGCCGAACCCACATAGGATCCAGGTACAGTCGCCATCGTCATCACGGTCCCAGCCTGCTCTAGGTTTCCAGCACACAGCACGCTCGATTCCGGGAGGGTCCACTCCACAAGCCAGGGGGTCGATACATCAACTATTATACTGTCCAGAGTTGATGTATCACAAAGTTCCGTCTTGTCAATAGGAACTCAACGTGACAGATGGCGCGTCAATCGGACGCCCGGTATGAGAGATATTGGTTTTTCCGTCCCAGGGGCCCGGTTGGTTTCTAAGTTAAAACCATCCTGACCGTACTCCAGCTACGTCCAAACCTCAAGTGGAGTAATCCAAAAGAACCGTCTCACTAAGAGTAGCAGACCCTCCCAGAGACAAGCGAGTCTAATGTGGAAAACCAGTAGTTGGCTGTGACGTGAAGAATGAATAGTGATCCTGTGTGTGTCAGCACCAAGAGATTCTGTGTGGGTCAGCACCGAGCGATCCTATGTGGGTCACCACCGAGCGATCCTGTCTGGGTCAGCACTGCGCGATCTTGTGTGGGTCAACACTTAGAGATCCTATGTGGTTCTTCCTCTTAACGGAGTATGATAATTTAGTAGTTATATGTAATCATCTTTACTACTGTACCTTTGTTATACCTGCTGTGAGCTGAGTCTCTACCTGTGTGGAACATTCCTTCATGGTAATACCTTAGTGGTATCCTTCTGTCTGGAGTACCTGTGTGGTACATTCCTTCGTGATATTAATTTCTTTGTGGAACAGTTGAGCTTTGGGATTTTGAGTTGGACTCTGTGATTTCCTCACGATTTAGATGGGTTTTCTTTGTAACTTAGGTATATGTATGGGAAAATAACTAAGTAGGGTTGTCAGTTGAATTCTAGCTTTGTGGTTTATCCTTGGTGGATTTTGTGAGACCTCGGTGGTCTCGGGGTCCCTACTGAGTATTGTTATACTCACTCCTACACGGGCTATGCCCACACCCTATTGTGTTTGGGGCAGACGACGGACATCGCTGATTGAGGACGAGAGTACCAAGACTAGAGGTAGCTCGGAGGTGGACGTTAGACGAGGAGAACCATAGACATGACTATTCATGAGCTGTACCTACCCTTCCGGTAGGATTCGTGGAGTATGATCCATGAGCTACTTTACACCTATCAGTTGTCTTGTACTTTCCAGTTTTCCTTGTACTTTCTAGTTGGGATTGTATTATGACACCTTTTTCTTATTTTATTCACTTTGATTACCATTCAGTTTACTTCAGTTCGTATGTTTTTGAGTTCTTGGTTGTCTGTGATATAGGTTATAAAGGAAATTCCTTCCTAGTTTTAAGGATTAGGCCTTCGGTGCTAGTCGCCAGCCCCTGGCCTATGGAAGGAGGGCTTGGGGTAGTCATGGCACGATCCTTGGGGGACGGGTCGTGACATCCAGTGTCACATGACTTACATATTTCTATGAATATGTGTCCCTAGACATAGTAAGAGAAAGAAGGAATTAGTAAGATCCCACAGGCCTCAGTGATAGGATAAATAATTTATGCTATGTTATGCACTAGAATTGATGTCACTGATACACTGATCATGATAGGTAGAAATCAAGAAAATCCAAGAGAATAACATTGGACTGATTTTAAGTCTATCCTTAAGTATATGAGAAGAACTAAGGATATGTTCATGGTGTGTGGAGGAGATGAGGAGTTTGTAATCAAAGGGTATGCTGATAATGGTTTTCAGATAGATCAGAATGATCTGAAGTTTCAATAAAGATATGTTTTCTATCTCAATGGAGGAGTTTTTTCTTGGAAGAGTTCAAAGTAGCTAGTTGTCACTAATTCTACAGTAGAGTCTGAGTATATAGCGACTTCTAATGTTCTTAAGGAAGCCGTTTGGATTCATAAATTTATCCACGAGCTTGTTGTGGTACCTAACAGTAGAGACCCTATCACATTGTACTGTGATAATACTGCAATGGTGGCTCTTTCAAAAGATCCAAGGTCACATCAACAGATAAAAAACATACTCGGGAATTATCACCTATTGAGGTATTTTCATTAAAGGCGTGAAGTTGCAGTGAGCAGTGTATCCATGAAAGAAAACTTGGGGGACCCCTTGACTAAAGGCATATCTAATCAGAAACATGAGTATCATGTGAAAATTAACAAACTGAAGGTTGTTAGTAGTTGGATCTAGTGCAAGTGGGAGTCTGTTGGAGTTGGTTCTCTAGAACCAACTTCTATATACGTTATGATAAACATGTATTCATTGTTTTGAATATTAATTAACTACTTGTCACATCATTATTGCTCTTTTGTGTGATATATTATGTGATAATGTCCTAAGAGTAATTTTCTCAATAAAAGGTCATAACAGTTCCACACTATGATGAGAACCTAGAGGTGTTATGACCCAATTTTGGAAAATATGTTTTATGGCTAGATGATATCATTCGAAGGGAAACAAATGTTACAGGATATCAGGGGTGGAGACTCATAGGACTTTGAGTCACCTTCTCATGGTGTACTCCCTTGTTAATATCCAGTAGGATATTTTGAGAACGAGACCCGATGGTAGGAAATCCACTTTTATAATTGTCATTGGATGTTTATATCTGCAGACGTGTGTATTGGTCCTTAATGTTTTCTAGCCAATCCATTCCCAGAATGAGGTCATACGCATCCATCTCAAGCACAGAGAAATCCTGTACCAACTTAGTCTCATCCATTGTTATCTAACATGATGTACATTTCAAAGATCGACACTCTCATTGTCCCAAATTTGTTTGGAGTTTCAAAATAGAAGTCATTATCTCAACATGAAAACCCATTAGATTAGCAACATGATAGGTAATAAAAGAGTAGGATGCACCTGTATCAAACATGGTTTGTATGAGGGTGGAATTAAAAATAATTATACCTCTCACTATTGAAGGACCCAATCGATCATACATGATTACTTGCTCAGCTCCATACAATTTCTCACTCACTGTGCTTTTCTCTTTATTACCTTATTGAGATTTCATAGGTTGAGGAGTCACAGTGTTCTTATAATCACCTTGGCTTGCTCAGTTTTGATGACGATAGTTATTCTATTGATCTTATCCTGTTGAAGTATATGATACCTGAGAAGCATGAGATGTTTCCCTAGCACTTGACCTGGTAGCATTACGACAATAGCGCTAACGATGTCCCATCTGGATGTAATTGTGATGAGATCTTGGTGGTGTCATACAATCTCACTTAATATGGTCAAAAGAACAACATTGAAAACATCTTGTCTTACTCGTTGGTCGATGAGGAATGATTACTAATCCTATAAACTGATTTGATGGTGTCCCACCACTTTGGAAATAGGTGTCTCTCTTCTGCTTATTCCCAGCATTTGAGTTCCCACCTATTCCTATTGGAATAAACATGCTCCCTCCAACCTTATTTCATGATATTCCCCTTTCTATCACTTCCACCCTATTAATCATCTTTGTATATTACGTAATACAAATAACATTAATCTTTTAGAGAATTTATGGTTTCAACCATGACTATAAAATGTGTTCCTTCAAGGACACACTTGTAGCAACTTCTGATGCAAATTAGACTAAATTCATAAAATTTTATACATACTATGTCACTGAGAGGTTCTCTTGCTTCAAACTGAAGAAGTCTGTTGTTCCAGGAATTCGGAATGTGTGAGGATAGATTTTTTTGCTGAAAAATTCTTCAAAATCCTCACATGCCATGCCTTGGTTCAATTTAGCCTGAACTGCTAATTCCCACCATTGGCATGCCAAATCCTCTAGCATATATGTTGTCAACTTTACCTTCAAATCTCCTGGTGTCCTAAGGAAATTAAAAATTAGACTCATCCTATTCAACCAGAATTTTTATTTTTATGATTCAAAATCCCCCCAAAAGATGGGTGGGTTCTGCTTTCGGAACTGAACTGAATGATCCACTTTTTGAGGCTCATCATGCTAATTCCTCATTTCCACCACATGAAAAGCTTGAACAATAATTTTCACCAGCTGTTGGTTCACCCGTGGTTTAGGTAAAACCACATTTTTAGCAGTCTCTTTTGGTTGATTTCTATGATTTCTACCCAATTATATTGTATATAACCAAAAAAATCATGGTTTATTCTCACTCACTAGTAACAGAAGGCTTAAAAATTCCAATTTACCACATCAACATATATAACAATCACCCATTTCTAAAATCCAACCATCGTAATTATTATATTTTTTTTGAAAATACCACAATAATTTTCTTCCAAAATCAAAACATTTTAACCATTTCCAAAAAATCAACACTTTTGTGACCATTTTTAGTGATAATTTACTCAAAATAAACAATGATGTCCTAATAGGAAGTATTCCTATTAATGAATGATATGAAATTACCATCGACTAAACCCATGACAATGAGATTATAACTCAACTGGAAGTGTATTGAAAGACTTATTTACCCAAACACCATAGTAACTTGAAGTTTGGCATAAAAAGGCCAGAAACAACTTTTTATTATATAAATTTCAAGTTCTGATAGTCCTATATCCTTATTACCATCCTAATAGATATACAGACTGATCATTTTTAACTTCAAGGTATGAATAAGATTGATATCATTTATCCCAAAATGAATGATAGACCGGCCAAGACTGATACCATTTGTAACATCACACCCCTCTTCAATGGCTTAAAAAGAGGCAGAGGTGCTACCAAGCCGTAGGTAACATCCCCATGGCACTGAAGGATAGTAATAAATTTCAAGGGCATCAAGATATTTTGGGGGATGGTTTTACCTTTAAAGATAAAAACAATTAATCCATCTTAAAAACAAGAATACAATCCTCTATATGATGCGTAAAGAACAAAGTACAACTCAAAACATAACCAAAACAATAAATTATGTCAGAGTAAAGTTGGAAACCAAAATAAAATCAGAAATAGAACCAAAAGACTACAAAAAATCAATACTCTCAAGTGAAATCAACCAGCAACACCCAACCCACTCTAAGATCCAACTCCACATGCCTCAGCGACGGTATCATGAAGCATCACTAAAGAAATGAGATACCCTTCCTTTACCTATCACTAAATATATGACATCTACAAACACACAACAGTGCCCAAGAAGGGGGTGAGTCTAAACTTACTAGGATTTCCCCTAAGACTTCCCATCTCATGCCACTATGAAAAAACTTGTTAGCACATTTATATAAAAAAATTAAAAGTATTATAAAATATTTTATATCAAAATAATTAACAAGTTCCAAGGAGAAAATTTACAAGCATGAAACCTTTATCAATAATTTAGAATAACCGTTACCATGTCCCCACACACACACACACACTCACAATTCATGCTGAGGTGATAGTTCCATACTTGTGAATGGTCTCTCGTCGACCATCCAAGTTGTCACATGGTTACCAATACCAGGTGACCCAATGGCACACGCCCCTTCCACAGGGTCATGTATATGAATACAATCACAACAAACATGTATGCCAAATACCATGCCAAACCATTACACCTAAAATATTTCTTTTATTGAAAAAATTTCAACAAACCTTTTTCCATGTGTCAAAACAAAACCATGATTTTAAAATTCATCATTTTAAAATTATTATCGAAGAGAATTTTCCACAAAACCATCCAATTTACACAATTCCAAATCCATACCTCCAATAGTGGTTTCTATCAAGAATAGAAAATGGATTTCAAAGAAATTTCAAGTGATTCATTTAAATAAAACTAAGCCTTCATGTTCTATGTAAAGTGGAGTTGAGAGAGAAGTCGTCTACCTCTCAACAGTTGGAGAAAATAAAGAACGACACATTGATTCTCTAAAATATGGATTATATCTTCTCCCCTTCAATAAAAACAAGCATATCACATCAATAATCTCATTAACGAACATGTATACTTACACTAAAAATTCGATATATGATTCCAGAAGATAGAAGAAGACCCGATCTAAGAATAATGACCAAGAATGATGACTTACCAATGAATTCGAGCCTACAAAACACTTTAATTAACCTAAAAATAACCTTTATACTCAATGGAATCATATCTAAATCCTAGAGAGAAACAATAATTCAATAATAAGGATTATTTGGGTTAAAACGAGGGATTTAGGGGTTAATTCATATTAAATCCAATGTTTTAGGGGTTCCAACTATACACCGCACGGTTTGGTGCACCATGTGAAAAACATGTGGTGATACTATCTCAATCCACCCCCTCAGACAGTTGGCTCATACGATTAGACAAACTATGTTCCATGTGTACATTTCCCCTTTGTTTGGAGTTTCATAGTTTCCCTTAGGCAGTCGCATAGTTTGACCAAACCATGTATCAACTGTGCACCTTCCTAGTGCCCATTATTCTACCATGCGCGATTTCTTGGAGATAGTGCACAATTTATACTGACCATTAAAAAATCATGCACCTCTATAAAATCCTTCAAAAAATGCCAAAATCCCCCAGAACCTTTTGAAACTCAACCCGAACAATATATAAACTTAGAATACATGAATAAAGTGTCATGTGCCTGAAACTAGGGGTGATGCGGTAATGGTAATTTAACCCTTGGGTTTAGTATGGGTTTTACTAAAGAAAGTTATCTGAGTAAGATTTAATTTACATTTTTGGACATAAGTATAAAGGTATTGGAAACCTTTAGAGTTTAACTTATCTTTGATATTGAGGTAATAAAATTCAATTAAGATTATTTGATTTTGTAAAAAAATTGTATAGAAACCCATAGCGGTTAAAAAGTGATTTGATGATTAATTTTATTTTTTAGGATGTTTATTATATTATTGGGAATGTTACAGGATTTATCTTAATATAGTTTTATAAAAGGACTACCCGCAGATCATGTAATAACCTGTCACATCCAGTATGCCCGTGAGGTTTGAACCCAGAACTGAAGGGTGAAAAGGGTGAATCACCTACCACTTGCCTATGCGATTTCTTAGTTATTATGACATTTTTAAACCTAAAAATTTTGACAGATAAAGTTTAAGTTAATTTTGGGGAGCATATTATATGATCAAATCATTTTCAATTTTGGTATTTTTAGGTGATTAATGATATTTTGGTAATTTTGGATATAATTGTACCTTAGAATAACCATTTTATTTAATGTTTAAAGATATGAGGGGTAAATTATTAACATTTTTTTATTTTTTTGATATGTTACAAGTTTATTTTAGTGCTTTAGGCATGAAAAAAATTCATCTTAAATACTCATCATTTGGAGAAAATATGAATTTGTGGTGGAAATTGATTAGTGGATGAAATTCTACTTGTCTGGAAAGTATATTTCTTTATGTTTTTAGTCTAGATGGAAAATTAATTTATCAAATATATGAAAATAATGTTGAAATAAAATTTTTTATCCTATTATCATCATTTCCGATGAATTGATGGTCTTTTTCTCACAACAATGGTTTATGGTTTTATTGTTGTTAAATTTCTCATGTTCATGCAATTTATTGTGATCATTTATCTCTATAAATTAATTTTATTCAATGTATATATTTTCACTTATCACTAATTTTATCATATTTGGAAGACTAGTATGTTTTATTTTTTAAGATCTTCCTACTTCTATTTATCACTTTTCAAGTGGGTTCTTTATTAACCCTTTCTATGATGTGGTATTTCAAAAAAAAAATTTCAAATTTTAAACCCGTGATCATCAAGTTTAATTAAAAATTTATAGGGCACAATTTATTAAAGGGGGTACAATTTAACAACCTAATAATAAAAAAAATGAAAACTATGTTCGATAGTGTATACGACACGCAACACCGAGCCTAAACGAACCATGAAATATTATTTTTTAAATATGAATGTTATAACCTAGCTGTTAAATTGGAAGGTATGAATAATATTTAATAATTAATTAAAAATATATAAATTTCATACTCAATATAAATATATTGATAAATTCTGAGTAAATAATCACTCAATTTAGAGTAGAGTTGTTTTATTTTTAAAAAATACATTTTCTTCAAAAAATGGTTTTTATTTATTTTTGTACGGAAATTAATTTTTATAAATTTTATAATTTTAATTTTATAAAAAAATATATCATTTTTTAGATCAAATTTTCAAAATTATCTTAGAGTTATTTTTAGAATTATTCTAAAAATATTGATTTTTTTCAATGAATAGTGAAAAACTTATTTTTATTGAAAATTATATTTTATTTTTAAAGTATTTACAAAGTAAAATTATATTTTTGATTAATTTTAAAATTAAATTAGTTTATTTTTATTAAAAATAATCTAGTTATAGTTATTTTAATGAATTTTAAACTTGAATTTGTTATAAAAACATTTTTATACTTAAAAAGGCATTTTTTTGAAAAATTGTTTTTAGTCACATTTTATGGATTTAATTTTAAATTAAACTATGATAATTCGATGAATAGAATAATAAAAAAATGTATTTTATAATTTTAATCATGTGTTCAAAATTTATTAAATATTCCCCTTTTATTTTTGGTCAATATAAATAGTTACAATATTGAATAATTGTCACCACGAATGAGGTAAAATAGTTTAATTAAGGGTAAAAATAATGTGATTAGAACTAAAAAATAACTATAATACTTTACTTATTTTTTTGGATGATTATATTTCACCCATAATCATTAAAAGTTCAGATATATTACCATTTTCCCCATTTTTCCATGATTTTGTCTTATATAATATTTTATGTAACGAAAAGTAAAAAATGTGATTCACTTAGTTTTATTATCTTTGAATCATTGAAATAGGAATAAAAATAAGGTATGTTTAGTTACAAATATTAATTTTAAATATAAATTATTTTTTATAATGGTAATTTATTATTAATTTTTGTGAAGAAATAATTACCTTAAAACTTATGCAATAGTGACATGATATTTATTCAACTAATAGAAAATTAAAATAAATGATTTTAAAATTATTAAAAGTAATATAAGTTGAAATAATTATTATGTTAGATGAATTTTTTAGGTAAAAATAACTTATTGCAGATGTTTAAAATGATTTCATTTTAATTCCATATTTTTATTTCTGTTTTTAAAGTCAAATTAAATGAAAAGTTCCAAAATTGACATTATTGATATTTTATAATAAATAATATTTTATTAAATTGTTTAAAATTGATAAAAATATAATATTTGGAAAATTTATTGAGATATTGTTGAAAATATCAACCATGGTCTATTTTTGGTTCAATTGTTCTTTTATAGTAACTATATTTACAACTAAAAAGTAAAAACTTCGTTATCACGATAATTGTGAAAAAGGATTAAAGTGGGTTAAAACAAAGATATAAGGATAAAAACACAACCTAAACTTGTCGAAATTTTATTATATGCTATTATTTCAACCCATAATCATCCTATATTCAAATTATATTTGTTTTAATCCTTTTATTGATGAAAATTAATTTATATTAATTTAATACCTTGGGAAATTCCAAGAATGTCCCTCTCCACTCTTATAATAGGGAAATCACTCTGCTTTTTTTCTTCACACTTCAAAATATTTTTTGTCAAACAATCCCAAAAAAATATCTTCCTAAAATACCTCCCTATATTCTATAGGCATTATTTTGATTAGAATACCAACCTTAGAGGGTTTAAGGTGTAAAGCAAAAGAAGTTATCCGAAGAAGAGGTATAATCTTAAACCGAATGTTTTAGTTTTATTTATTCTTCAGCATCATTAAAATATTATTCATCCATGATGATATAACAACATTAATATCTACTATATACTATGATTTTATTATTTTAGTTTCATAACCAACATCCACATCCTCTTCCATCAAATGGGAAATGAAATCACCATTTGTGTGTACAACGGACTACCGCCTGCGAACTGATGCAATTCTTTTTTCATCACGGACTATCACGACTGTTTATGATGATGGATTTAATGTATATATGTTATATTAATGATATATTTACCATTATTTAAAAGTAATATATTATATATTTTATTTCCTTTCCATTTATAGAAAAATGATAACATTGTTCGTGCGTATATGTGGATTACCACCTGCATGAAGCCATATGATTTGTTTTTCATTACTGCAGCATATTAATGGTAAATATTACTATATTTAAAAAAGATGAAATTTATGAAATAATTATCATTCTATAAATATAAAATAATACCTACCTTATTCTCATATTGATTTTTGAAAAATAGAAACGCCACTCATGCATATGTATGATCTACCGTCTCCATGATTGTAACATGATTCATTTTTCATAATTATCATTGATGATTGGTAATAAAATCATAACTGATCTATAATATAATTATAATTACGTCATTATTATTATTATAGATATTATGAAATACTGACCCCTTTGACCATGGTCAACATACCATAACAGTTTTAAAATTATGAACTGAAGGTCCTCAAAAAACCCGATGTAGACTTAACTAATTAAGTAACTATATATGAAATTTAAAATAAATGAAATAAATGATTAAAATATAAGATATTAATATAGGAAAATTTTATTAAGAAATAAAATAATTCATATATGTTTATTATAATTGTGTTAAAGGACATACATAGCAATTCTGAACTCGAGGTATGAGATTTTTGTCTCACTTTTAGTTCTGTGAGACACATGCCATATTCACCACTTGTTTTTTATGTGGTTCATATAATTCCCATTGAATTTATTTTATTATTATTATCATGATAATTATGGGATATATATATATATCCACATATTGTTCTTTCTACCATTGGTATTATGATTCAAAAGTTACCAAAATGGTAAGAGATTTATGTTTCAAATCTATTTTAATTTGGATTATTTATGCTTGAAATTTACATTGAGGAAATTATATTATCCTTATCTAATAAATCCATTTAGTTTTCATATAATTGGGTAATTTTGGAATATTTTATGCTTTTATTTAATTTTTCTCACTTTAAATACTCAAGATACTAACAAAATGTTTTTAAGGAAAATCAACCTTATTTATCTCTTCGATCAAAAATCCTTTTTATTCAATGTCCATGTATTCTAAAAGTTTTTTCAAGAATTTTTTTAATATAATTTTATGATTATTTAAAGGAATTTTTACCCATTTTTTACTTTTTAAAAATTGGTTTAAAAGTAATCTTCTTTTCATTTTCCAAATGAAGTAATTTTGACTTTTTACCAAAAATATGGAAGAAATATTTGTTTTAATGTATATGGTATAAATAGAATTTAAAACCGTCATGATTGGTTAATTATTTGATGCTTCCTTTACAAGTTTCTAAATTTATTTTAAAATAAAATGTTTTCCATAATATTTTGGAAATTTTTATATTTCAAGGAAGTAATTTCCAAATGGAAGGGGAATTTTCCTCAAGAATATTTTTAATCTTTTTATAGTATTTCTATTCCTAAGTGACAACAAACTTTAATGTTATGGATTGATTATAAATTCTATCTATATGTATCTTACATATATACCTAGTTTATTCTCTATTCCTTTAATGGGGTAATACATGCCTTAATTTCATTTCTCAAATGCCATCTTTATTAAATCTTCTTTGATTATGACATGAGGTAAGATTATGCAACCCATTTCATTCCATGGGTAATTATTATGTTTATGACTTATGATAAATTTCCTTTTGAGGTACACATGATCCTGAACTATTATAAAGGGTGTACCCATTTATCACTCCAATGCATTGGGTAATATTTTAGTCTCATGGGACATTGTGTATGGGATTAGGGAGTAAATCTAATCCAATATGAGACTTTTTTGACCATGTGATATTGTTTTGGAAGTTAACCTTGACTTATGATTATGTCATGTTTTGTATTTACTATAATTTCAATTTGTTTCCATGATCTTATTATACTACATTATTTATGTTATTCTCCCATGTGATTAGTCACGAGCCTTATCTTTTATGATATCATGTTATACATTTGTCTCACACATTGAACCTCCTTATCATGATTATTCCATTATTGAGCATTTGATCTCACCCGTTATTATGTTTTAATTTCCCCATGATATAAAGGAAATTTTTAGGTATGAGGTGTCTAAGAAGGGTGCTAGTTATGAAAAACCAATTAGGAGACGATGTCGATTTTTTTTGAACCAGTTATTTACGTATCCAAATTTTTAAAGACACTAAACCATTATGATCCTAGCATGGATCATCATGTTTTATAATGAATATTCATATATTAATATGTAATATCTATATATAAAAATCTAGGGTCATTATAACCTTACTCTTCTTAGGGGTTCCAAGTTCACCGTCAAGACCTCTTGCACACGGCTAAGCTTCATCACTGCATACAGACTTCCTCCTCTTGGGAGATCCAATCTCACTGCAATTCCTAGCTGAAGTAATACACATCATCTAGAGATATAAGAATGTTTTCATCCATGTCAAGTCCATCTTCAACCTCTAAACATTACAGTTAGATCTCATATCTTTCACCAGGGATTCAAGCACCATTCAGAGCGGACACTACAACAACTCCATACAAGATTTTATTATCCTAAAACTCATTAGAATTACTAGAAACATTATCCCTCCCACTAGAACATTAAGATTAATTTAGAAACCTCCACACTACTAAAAAATAGACCTTGGATAGTGCTGACCTTTATCACTACTAGCAAAAAACGTTGATAAAGGTATCCTTTATCAGTGCTGAAAAGGGTAACCTTTATAAGTGCTTTTATGTAGGGATGATAAACGGTATCCTTTTATTAGCACTTTATTTTTAACGCTGATAAAGAGTAACCTTTATTAGTGCTTTATTTTTTGTGTTGATAAAGGTCCATAATAAAATGAAATAATCAAACAAATAAAAAATAATAATGAGTAAATTAAAAAAATGTTAAAAATTGTATTAATTAAATAATTATTGATAAAAATGAATAAATTGAATATACATATATAAATATTATAAATATTAATAAATAGTATATATTAAATATATAGATATGTAAAATTAATAAAATGAAATAATAAAATAAATAAAAATTAACAACGATTAAATTAAATGAAATATTAAACATTTTATTAATTAAATAATTATTGATAAAAGTGAATAAATTTAATATAAATATTTATAGATTATAAATATTAATAAATAGTATATATTAAATATAGATATATAAAATTAATAACTTCTAATAATTAAAAAAAATGAATAAATTGCAATAATTAAATAAAAAAATTAAAAATGAATAAATTAAAAAAATTAAAAAAATTAAAAAAATTAATAAATGAAATAATTATTAATAAAAATTAATAAGTTTAATATATATATATATATATATTATTAATTATAAATAGTAATAAATAATATATATTAAACATAAATATATAGAAAATGAGTAAAATGTAATAATTAAAAACATTTTAATGTCTTATTCATTTTTAATTTTCTTTGATTTTTAAATTTAACATATATCAAACACGTGTTTCATTGATTTCACACACATATATGCAATTAATAAATTTTTATACACAACACACACACAAATTTTTACACAATTAATGAAATCTTATATCTATATAAACACATACACCTAATATTTATATAATTTATTCAAATTTTAGTATATTTCAGATTTCTTTATAACATGATACTTTTTATATATTATGTTTTTAATTGGTCAATTTTATTTATTTATTTTTAATATTATTACAGTTAGTTATTATTTATTCATTTTTAATATTTTTATTTTTTATTTTTTTTAATTTAATCACTTTCTATTATTTATTTATTTATATTTATTTACAATGTTTTATTATTTTCATATGTATTCATATTTACTTCAACATAAATCCATATTTTTTAATAATTTATATTTATTTAATAAAACTTATCCATTTTTTCAATATTTTTAAAGTGTACTCATTTTTACAGAAAAAACTCAGCCATGGATTTTGAAATTCTAAATCCATGACCCCAAAATTTATTAATAAAATGAGAAAGTAAATGGTAGGAGGGAGAAAGTCAAGAAGACATAACATGCTCACAATTGAAAGTAGGAAACAGATCATCTAGATCCCAAGTTCCTCAGATATCATCCACTGTCCTTTGAGTGTCAACCATACTGCCATGCCTTGACCCTTTGAGGGGCCACACATTCTTTATCTGATGACGATGTAGATGAAGCCTCTAAGGTGGAGCATATCCTGAATTTCCAAGATAGATCTTGAAACTCCATTTCTGGATTAGAGCGGAGTCCATCTTCGAAGTTAATATATAATAACCTCTGCAATGTTATATAATCATTGTATCCAACGACCTCTGGCTCCATTTATGGGATTGTTACCTCAATTTGAGAGAATTACAATTTAACTACTTCCTTTCTGATGCCTGTAATGGGTCTTTCACATTTCTGGCCCACTGAGGTTATAATGTTTTAATTGTTTTCCTCTGTAGAAGCACATTCTTCATACGAGGCTCTGCCAAAGGAAACCTATGCATTTTTCATTAAATATTTAAAATGGGGTGGATAAGCCCACCCCACATTCTCAACACTCCTACAAGAGGGAGAAATAATTAGATGTTCAATCTGTAAGGTAAAAAACTATTTATCGACACTTTTCCTACTTGCAACATACTCCTTGCATGATGTTTCCAATCCCTATGAAATATTATCTATAGGGATACAGGAGTCATCAGGAAGGACAATAGAAACATGATTACATGATCTTAGTGGAGACTTAGATTGATTAGTAAGCATGAAAGGTACCAAATCCATATCCCTCAATGGATGTCCAATATGAGAAGAACTGGATCTGAACTTCCTAAGGGAACCAATTGGAAACCATCTTTATCAACTATGACCTTGGATGAATGTCCCTTCTTTCCATCGAGACAGATTGTTCTATGAGCCTCAACACTACTGTAAGGAACGACACTAATGTCACTGACCATGGGAAAATTAGTAACCCCAATTTTCATAGTAGGAAGAGAAGTTGCTTAAGCATTAATATTTTTTCCCTTGATGAGGACATATCCTTAACTTCCAAAACACAAGCAGATGCAGTTGATTCTTGCTGCTCAGAGGCAGACATATCAGCATAAAAACCCTCCTTAAAATCATCCCTAACAATATGTGGAATAGCAAAAATAGGATCAATAGGAAGAGAACCATAATCAACCCATTGAGAGTCAACAGTTGGAGAGTGTTCCATACATGGATCACTTATCATGTGCACCCCAGCAGCAAACATATTCAATGCAGCTGGCCTTTTCAGAACATTAGAAAATGAGGAAAGATCCTTCTCCAAATTAGAAGAAACAACTATAATTTTCATTATATACTCTAAAGCCTTTATCTTTGCACTAACCAAGGAATTATTAGCCATGTTCTTCTTATGAGTGCTACTACGAGACTTTGAATGTGAAGGTGTCTTGAAATTCATTTTTTTCCTTTCCCTTATGGTATTTTGAGGCAATTACTTGTTTATGAATTATTTATTGATTCTCTAATTCTTATGCAGCTACTTCATCAAAAGATTGAACATCATAATTTTATTCCTCTTCAGAAACATCAACCAAGACTTTGTTACATGTGGCTTATTAAATCCAACCATTTTTAAACCAGCATGAGGAGACCCACTGTCTATCTCTGTAGTATCCCAGACAATCTCTTATTGCTAGGGGTGGCCTCCACCTGAGTAGAATTAACACACATAGCCCCAAATAGACAATCCAGACCAGCTGATTGCTTCACAACATGTTGTGAATGAGCAATCCTAAGATTTCTAGAAGTACTTTGTAGTCTAGTCTTCAAACCCCTCTTTTTTTTAAAACATAAACTTCCCTCATGTCCTCCACCAGAGAAATAAGAATACAACATGAAGCTTTTACAATTTGATGCCTCATAGAAAATTCTCTTACATTATAAACAGAATCGAGGCACATTCTTATAATCAGTTCACAAATTGAATTCATCTCTATCTACTGAAAGGAACACCCTATCAACAAGAGTAGAGCACAAGTCAACTTCCACCAAGAACCGAGTGAAATGACCATATCTCTCTAATTAGGTTTAATTGTACATCTTTATGGGAACTCCAATTGTTGAAGTAATATCGTATAGTATTATGGGGTTATAAAATACCGAGCTTAGTCCATAAACCTTAACGCACACCCGGAAAAAGGAATTACTAACCTCTAAGGGATTGAAATTCTGATCCCATTCATAGTTTTGAAGGATTCATAGTTTGAGCTAAATTGATTGCAGACCATAGGCCCTCATCTTCAAATCATCCTAGGGAAAGGGCTTATGGAAGATCCTCATCCCAATGAAATGCACTTCTAGTTGGTAAAACTACAGATGCTCGACAGTTGATCGACTGAATCATCAATTTTCAAAGGTTTGGATCCCATGGGAAAAAATAATCACGTGATTATAGAAAACATGCCAATTTCATGGTACTCTGAAATGGCATCCGGATTCACTTTGACAAAGGAAACATTACCATTACGGTGCATCCCTCCAACAACGGATCCCTTGAAGAGAGAGAAATAACTATTGGTAGTACCATCGTCTAGTTTGTTATCCACTGTTACCCCTCTACAAATGATCTTTCGATTATCCATTCCAAAGGAAACATTTTTGTGGGAATCAAATCACCCATGGGTGAGGAAAACTTCCAGTAGAAGACTCAGAACCTCCATTTTGAAGCCCTATATCACCATCCCGGTAGAGCAAGAAGCTCTCACCACCCCCACCCATCCCTCAAAAGTGTACTCATTTTTAATTATTCAATTTCACTCATTTTTTAAATGTATGTATTTAAGATTATATATTCGTTAACATGTTAAAAAAATATTTGTAAATAAATATTTATAAATAAATATATTTATAAATGTATATTTACTATATTTATAAATTTATAAATTTATTATTATAAATAAATAAATATTATTTATATAATTATAAATAAATAATTGTATATTTAAATAATTATAAAATTATAATAATTTTATTTAAATAATGAATATACTATATTTATATTTATATTTATATTTATTTATTATATATAATTATATAAATATATATAATTATATAAATATATAAATATTTTTATAAAGTATTCATATATTTATAAATAAATAATTATATTTTTAAATAATTATAAAATTATAATAAATATATTTAAATAATGAATATATTTACTATATTTATATTTCTATCTATATACATTTATTAAATATATATATATATATATAATAATATAAATATATATAATGATATAAATATATTTATAATTATAAATAAATAAATATAATTATTTATAAATATATATTTACTATATTTATAAAATTATATATTTATAATTATAAATAAAAAATATTATTTATGAAAAAGTATTTTTGTAATTAAAAATGTATAATTATATATTTAAATAATTATAAAATCATAATAAACAAATCAATAATTATATAAATATATTTGTATTTATTTTTTATTTATAATTATAATTATAAATCCTTTATCAGCACTTCTATAGCACTTATAAAAGGCGTATTTATCAGTGCTTATTAATTCAGCATTGATAAAAGGTATCATTATCAGTGCTTTTTTAGAAGCACTGATAAAAGTATCCCCAATCTATTTAAAAGAACCCTAACCATGACTCATTCAGTCACGATTCTTAGGCTCTCGTGGAACTCCCCTACTGTCGGTGCTCCCCCTTTATGTTCTCTCAGATGAATCAAGGCCAGAATCTATGGTATGTTATTTTCTCCTTTTCCTCTCTCACTCACTTCTTTTTTGGATTCAATGGTTTGTGTTTTTGCAGTGTTCACATCCATGAAGAACCATACTTCACTTCTCCCAAAACACTACTCATGACTGGTCTCTCTAATTCTTCCTCATTGTTGCCATTCTTATCACCTCCTTCACCCATGGCTCATTCCATTGTTAGCACTCTCGTTGTCACTATCACCACTGTCCACATTACTCCACTGAACATTCCCTCTAATCATTCCCGTAATTCTACATGGTCACTACATATCATAGATATCATATTAGACAATAATAAATCGTTTAGTAATATAAAATGGAAATGGGTTGTTTTCTTCACATATAATTTTAGGGACTCATTATTTTCATCATCATAGACTTTGCAGCTTCCCATGGAGTGATATATTCTATTATAGAGTAAGTAAAGGATGTTTGGTTCAAAATATTATCGATCATCGATAAGGGAATCATCCCATCAATTGTTGTAATTGACTCTTCATTTTTACAAACATGTTCCTATCACAAACTACAACCAATTGAAAAATTACCTACTTAATGTGTAGTACAATGGTGTTTATTATAATCATTTGATTTTCCCCAAAAATATTATAGAACAAAATATAGATCCAGACAAGCTATCTTTAGATGGAAGGACCAAGGTCTCCATGTATATTTTCCATGGCTTTAGGTATCTCTGTGATGTTTGTTAATGATACAAGAGTCCTAATTCTATCAAACTGCACTATTATAGGCCACCATGATTTGTATTTCACATTATCCTCACTATTTTTAAAATAATGATCCATTGATAGGTATATTTATTTATATACATATGTTAATATTATATGAATTTCAATTTAATGTGATGTTTTTAATGAAAATCTAGTTCAAACAATATTGATTCTCACCTTCTATTATTTCATTTTATGTTATTTTCTAAAATATTTTTGTTTTTTATTAAATTGAAAAAAATGAATGCTTATTTTTAGAGAATTATATTTTTGAAATGTGATATGTTATAATGAATAATTAAAATTTCATTTAGGTTATTTTTGAATATGAGTTTTCTTATAGTATACATGGATAAACAAATTTTTAAAAAATAATAAGTGCCAGGTTTTATTTTTTTTAAACAAATTTTTCTTTAGTTTTTTTCTAATTAGATGTAAAAAATATTTTCTCATTAAATATATAAATTACTTCATGATTTCCTTTAAGGATAAGTTTATCTATATTAATTTAACAATATTTAGATCATGTAGGATATGTAAGAGTTTATAATGTATGTATTTTATATTATTTTTTGGAAATAGATAATTTATTGTTTATTAACCTTTGAAATATCTTATTCATGATTTAAGTAATTCAATACTAATTAAATAACTCCATTTATAAGGGTTTTAGATTAGTTTTAAACATAATCAATCATAGTTAATGATTGTAATTTTGTTATATTTTAGAAGACATGGGTTGTATAAAATCTTGATAAATTATTATGTATTACACATGCTATAAAAGAAATATTTAAGTGATTATCATATTTAATTATTCAATTAATGAATTTGATGTTATGATACCGTATTAGTTATAGTTTTTATATATGTATTGAATATTTTATTTTTTATATGAAATGGTTCATAATATATATATTTTGATATGATATATATATTCTTCAAATTATTTTACTATAATCATACAAAAATATGGTTTTAATAATCTTTATATTGTAAAATAAACCAATATACATTTATAAATAATTTTTTGACTGTGTGAACTTTATGAATTATTATAAAATGTAACATGATTTTTTTAGACATTAAAATTTTAGGAAAAGGAAAAATTCTGTGAATTTTATTTAGTAATTCTCATTTTTTTAATTGTATACATTTTTTACTAATTGTTTAACAAATGTTTTCTGTTTACTTGTCTAATAATTCTTTCTCTAGAGTATTGTTTTAGAAAATTATTGTATTAAACATAAAAGGTAACTATTTTTTGTTGAATTTTGATAAATATATCCTTATAAGATTTTCTTTGAATAATCACATGATTTTATTTTAAATTATTTTTAATATAACTCTGAATGTATGATTATAATATTTTTCTACAATAAATACATGTGTGGATGTGATAAAAATAATTTTTATCATGTATTAGAATATGATGGGTATTATGTGAGGTCTAGGTATGGTATGTTAGAATGTGTGTTACTATAGACATGTTAGTGATTCATTAAGGGCTAGGGTGAGGGAGATGTGACATTTTTATTATTGTTTGTTCTTATTTATGGGTTTTAAGAAGTTAGGTTTAACTAATGTATTATGGAACCCATTGTGTGGTTCTTTCCTAAGAAAACCAATTCTGTTAAGACTTCCCTATAGTCTGAATGCCCTTCTTAAGAAAACTGGATATGCTATATCCATTTCATGATTTGGATGTAATAAGTACATGTGATGGTTATCCCTGAGGGATAGTCTTGGATGATAGGGGTCTGAGGTCAAATCTCATGGTATATATTATGTGTTTATTTCTAGAGGGAGATAAATATTTTTTTCTACTCTTATGATTTAAATGTTAACCTATTATTAGTGAAATGATTTTAATGTTAGGGAATAACCATGGTATAAACTAATAGAATGATTAATATAATTCACAAGTATGAAATGAAGTAGGTACATTTGATTATCATGGTGTCTTTGTTAGTACACAATGACTTGACTTATATGTGTATTTTGAGTGTTACTACATTGAACATATACTCAAATATATGCATTTTTGTATATTTTAGGGGACCTATGAGTATTTACTTATTTATTTTTAGACTCACGCCCTATACATGAACCTCAGTGGATATATGGATCTTATATTTGAGGTATAGGTGAGGGAAAAAGACCAGTAACATAGATTAGAGTCTGTGCATCTCAGTGGGAATGAGTTGACGTTCTCATCATAGTGTTAGGGACATTTTAGTATTTTGATATGAGATTTAACATTTTAAATTAAGATGTAGTAATTTAAAAAACTTTATGGTGAAAAATGTCATCCTCACCAGCTTCATCTCTTGAACAGTTATTATTGGATTTTGTTGCATGAGACTCATCCTTCATATCTTCTATGTTGCTTGAACTACTATGAGCACTATTCATCCAAAATGCTCATCGGTACCTAGTATGGGATGATTACTTCTTAGATTAGTTCAAGAAATATAGGTGCATGTCTAAGAGATATAAAGGATGAGTCTCAAGAACCAAAATGCAATAATAGTTATTCAGGAGATAAAAATGATGAGGATGATAGTTTTCTATAACTTTCACCTTTGGATGAACTCAGAGGATAACACCTACCATAGAGGATTAATTCTTTTCTTAAATTCAATTCCGCATTTCCTTCAAAATGGATGTAAGCTAATTGTTTGACAATGATTATGAAGATAGAGTTAATGATTTCATCAAGTTTTTAATAGAGCATGCATACGAACCTTATCAAATTGTTTCTCAGTGTTTAAATTTTTGTTATTCATGAAAAATTAAATGTTTCAATACTCATGCAAATAATGTATTCTGCACATAATGATGTTACCAATCTTGAGGAAGGATATAATGTTGATGATGAAACTACATAATTATTAGGGTATCAACAACATGTTGATAAAAAAACAACAATGATGCAATATCACAATGTTGGATAAAATTATCATGTCAAGAAGTCATGGTATAAAATTTGAGGTTGGTTGGAATCAATGTTGCCAAACTATTGACCCAAACAAGTTAATGCTCATTAGATATGTTGGGGTCCCAATGAAGATGATTGTGCCGATTGATATTGATTCGTGGTGCCACGTCCAGTTTGTAACAAATGAAATCCTTTGGAAATATGTAACGGTAATTTTAAGATATACTTTCTCCATTTTACCAAAAAATTATATAATAAAAACTTTATTTAATTTTAGTTATTCCATACAGAGTTCATTTATTTAAGAATACTTTTGTATGAAATTTATCTTAATGGCCATTAGAAGAGAACATAGAGGCATTCAGACTCTTCTTACCAAGTTATATCTTAGAGATGCTTAAGGAAAAGTAAATCCCCACCCACCAATAAGTTATTCACACATTACAAATTAGGAAACATAGTCTTATTTCATTAGTCGTCGTAATGAGAAATCATTTCATTTGAATTATAGTGGATAATATATTATTTGAAATTATGTTTTTATCCAACTTGATTTAAAAAATTTAATTTATGAAATAAAAAAAGAGTGCTGAAAATAAAGAACGTGCATCAAAACCAATGTACCCCTATCGCAAAGAAAGGATGGGGTCAACTTCATTAGATAATAATTTGGTATGTACTTTAAATCAATAATTAATGTTTTATGTGATATAAAAAAATATATGTTCCTTTTTTATATGTAGATTAATGAATCCAAATCCAAATTCACTTCCATCACACATCATGTGCTATGGAAGAAGGCTCGTGTAAATAAGGAGGGTAAACTAGTTGATGAAAACAAAAAAGCATTATGGGAAACATGTGTATGTATGACATAATAGTAAATCATTATGATTTATAATAGTATTATATAAAAATATATATTGATGTCCATATTTTTTTATATGGTTTAGAAATAAGAATCGGTTGCAACCGTACTAGAAGGAAAACTACTTTCAGTATATTTGAAGCTGCCAAAATAATATGGTCATGTTAGAGGATTAGGTTTTGGAGTGTCTCCACAAACATATTTCAAGAAGAAAAACCACATGAAGATACATATAATATGGTGAAAGGATTTCAAACAAAACTATATGCTTGGAAAGATATTATTTTTCGGCCTGGTCTGACATACTAATGTACGAGAAAGGATCAAAGAGAACCAGTAGTGGAACAAAGTTCCGCACATGAACCAAATGACCGCACTAGCTTTGAGGCTTTTCATTACCCTATACCACATACCTTACCCATGGTAATCAATTTTTTCATTACTATTTATCCTAAATGTGAATCAAACAACTTCTGATAACTTTATATTACTAAAATTATACAGGGTACAATTATATGTGATTTTTATCTGTCAACACCCATACACATCCTTGTTGCTAGGGGTATGGTATATAATATCCAGATAGACATGCTACACCAGAAAGACCTCCCAAAATATCACATGAGCGTGGGGATTGAGGAAGCTCATGAGCTGATTGGTGAGTTACCTATTCCATCTGTTTATTTTTTTTGTGGGTTTTAGTTTTTGAATTTTGTTTGAATAGAAATATATAGTGGTTATTTAAAATGAAACTATATATGGTAAAAATATTTTTTTTTGCAGTAGTTTAAACAACTAAAATATTAGACAAAATATATAGTGGTTGTTTAAACCACCACTACATATTAATAATTACAGCAGTGGTTTAAACCACCGCTAAACCTTCAAGACTTTTAATTTCTATAAACCACCGATAAAAATAAAAATTACCAACACTAAATAACGTTTCATGAAACTTCTTAGAAACCATATCTAAATTTGTAAAAATGATGTGAGATGATTCCTGATGCTAAATTTTTCATTGGTTTACAAAAACATTAATGGAACCATTTGGCAATGGTTTAAACTCCTGCCAAACCAAAAAAACCAACTCCATCCCCCTGATTTCTTATAGAGGTTGGATTGGTTTAAAACAATATAAAAACGATATTAAAACAATAAGATTATTATTGATCATAGAAAGGGAACAAACACCCATTGAAAAAAGGATAGGGGATGGGAAAATGGGAAGTCCTTCGCCTCCAGTAATAAAGTTATAGTGGAAGGGCTCCAAATGATGAGAAATATGTGTGTTGAATGAATGGGATAGGAGGAGATGAGATTTTTAGTGCAGGTAAAGTAGATGAGGATCATGATAAAATAAACTAAGGCATGTGTGACTATAGGTTGACTATGTTGAAAAATGGGGAGTAGTGAAAATTAGAGTGGGGAGAAGGTGGGGAGTGAAAAGTAGTGCTAATGTGTGAGGGTTGGAGTGGAAATAACAGAGAGATAGATTAGGGTCATTATTTATGTTTATATATATTTTTATTCTGGAAAAAAAAAATTTATTTCATAACGCAAAATACTAAACCGACCTGAATAAAACTAAGAGATTTAGTATTTTTCACCTTTTAAAACAAATGACAAATAATTATAAATAATTGAAACATGTTGTGATACCCTTTTTATTAGATAAAATTTTTTTAATTATGTTGAGAGGGAGCCCTTACATAAATCAAAGGCCCCAAGCATTACCTGGCCAGAAAGATCTGATGATGATGGCCCTAAATCCCAACTGAATATAGCTAAAAGTCCCCAAGAGATGACCTTGATGGACCAACTGAGAAAATTTTATCACTCCACAACTATATACATCACATCACACCACCTCTTTATAATGTCGGGGGGGGGGGGAATATGAGTGATACTTTTCCTTTGGTAGTCGTGTGATAATGGAAGGGTGTTGAATTATGAGAAACATGCGTGTAGAGTGAAGGGGATAGGATGAGATGAAAGTTACACTATAGGTCAAGTAGATGAAGATAATGAAAAAAGTAACTATGAAATGTGTGACTACAGGTCGACCACATAGAAAATTGGGGAGCAGTGCAGATCAATGTGGGGAGGAGGTGGGGAGTGTTATAGTTTTTGGGCACATTAGAAGTGCCTGTATGGAATGACCAACTCGAATATTTAGTATTAATGTATGAATAATAATTAATGTATATAAATATAGATGTCATAAGAAATGAAAATCATAGATTACGTGACTTGATTAAACACTAGAACCAAAAGATAAGGATATTAACCTATAATTTATAATGAATTTACATACTAATCTAGAATTACCTGAACTTGTAATTCTTTCTCTGTTGATAATTTTGCTGATTTGATCTTGTCATACCATCATTATGCTACAGTATCCAAGTGCAAAGTACCTTTATCTAGGATCCAAAAATGCACTATAATCTCTAAACATCATCATAGAATCACCGGCTGCTAGCACAATTGATCATAATCGCTTACAACATTCCTGGTTGATCACAACAGAATTCCTATATAAGGATGAAGAACTCATGATGATCTCTTAACGGATTGAGTGAATAGGAGGATATAGAATAATTTTAGAGCTATTTAACTATCTATAAGGATTGAGATAACTTCTCTCTATCTATTTTACAACATTAAGCATCTCTTAGGAAAGTGATATAATTAAATATTGATAAAGGTAGGTCTAGGGTTTGCAATTGGAACATAATCACCATTCCAATTCCTTATTTGTTGGTGAACCCCATGTCTTAATAATAATATATCTATTATTCAATTGACATGTGTATCACCTAAGAATAAATAAATATCATTTATATAATTTCCAATCAGACCATTAAACTCAGTTCGCTTTTCCTCCTTGACATTTATCAGTCCTTAAATAATGGTTATTCATTTAAAAAATATGTATCACTACATTATTCACAGATAAATATAATAAATATTATATTCACCAGACCATGTATATAAATATTTATTAATATTAATTAACTCACTTGTTATTTAAAATAAATTACAATTAAATCTTAGCAATCAACCAAACCCCAAATAAAAATTATTTATTATAACATGTTAAATTCAATACTAAATTCAATTATGATTGCGGATACACTTAGTGTGTGACACTCTAGGCCTCTTTCTCAGAGCAATTAGTTTGAACTTGTTAAAGTCCAAGGTTATCATATAGAAACACACCATGAAATGCATAAAGAAATAGGTTTATGTCAAAATTACACACAACCTCTTATGAATGCTTACTGTGTAATATAATCCCTTTATCATGATATCACGAATCAAACTAGTTGTATGCTGGTGTCATCAATCTATGTGATCGATGTATCTTTCTTTGACATTCTGAAATTGAACTCACCCACAGAACACCATGACCATGGATTTATCTAGATAGTTCCATTCCCAACAAAGGGCTTGAGATATTAACTTCCATCAAAGGAAAAGAGATATAAATTCTTTCTCGCATTATCCATTAATGCAATATTACTCATGACACATCCAATATATCCCACCTCAATATGAGGATATGTTGTCAGAGTTTTCTCAATACATCAAATCATAAAACTCATGGTATCCAATAATTATAATTTTAAATTCTAAGGATCAATACACATATCCACAGAAAGGATCACCCAATGACACATGTAAATGTGGCTTTCTTATTGGTGGGTCTCATTCCCATAATCTTCTGCACTGGAAATTAGCAAGGGCATGCACTAAGAGGGGGTTCCGCAGAGCCCTTTGAGTCTTCACCCCTGATATCCTATATCTTCGGTGTCACATCAAACTATATCATCTAGCTATAGAAAATATATTCAAGAATATTATTGCATCACCTCTTATTTCTCATCACAGAGAGTAACTTCTATGAAATTTTAGTGTGACATATATTCTTTGAAAATTATCACATAAAAATTCCATGCTTAGGAATACCCATGACATGATAAGAAACTTCTTTAATATTTAATATAATGAATACTTGTAATCAATTACTTAGAATTTTGTTATAGGGAACCGACCTCAACAGACTCCCACTTGCTCATGAACCAACCAATACGGAAAAAATGGCTTTTTGCGAAGGGTTATTTGCGACGGGAGTAGATCCTGTTGCAAATACACCGTTGAAAATATTATTTACGACGGAGAAATTTACCCGTCGTAAAAGGTTTGGTGCAGTTTGCGCGCCAAACCGCGGGAACAATATTTGCGATGGGAGGTGCCTCCCCGTCGCAAATACCCTGCGGCAGTAAATACTATTTAGGACAGGGAGACACCCCCATCGCAAATACCTGGCGGCGGTAAATACTATTTGTGACAGAGATATGTCCCCATCGCAAATAATGTGTCGGCATATCACTGTTTGCGATGAGACCCATTGCAAATATCCTTTTAACCGTCGACAGAAATTAATGCAACCAAAGGTATTTGCAAAGGGAGTCCCGTCACAAATAGTTCTGTCGCAAATAATAAAACCTATATATACTGCCATCTGTTTTTTCCCTCATTCCTCTCTGTTCATACTTTCTCTCTCTCTCTCTAAACTCTAAATTTAGTGTTAAAATTTCCCTGAGTTAATTTTTTTTACGAACAGGTTTTGAAGTCGTCTACACCTATAAGAGATCATGTTTAAAGGTATTTATATTTTATTTTATTTAATATTTATTTCATTTTTTATATTAATTTTAATTAATTTTAATTTGTTGTAATTAAATTAGATTTAGATTGTTTTGTTATCAGAATTTATTTGTAATAATAAATTGAAATTATTAGTGCTAATTATTAAAAATTAGTGGTAATTAGGAATTATTAACGATAATTAGTAATGAATATAAATAATTAGCAGTAATTAGTAGCGGTAATTTGCAGTAATTAGGAATAATAAGGAATTATTCGGAATAATTTGTAATAATTTGTAATAATTAGTAATAATTAGTAATAATTAGGATTAATTAATAGTAAATATTAATAAATAGTAATAACTAATAATAATTAGTAAAAAATATTAATAAATAGTAATAAATAATAATTATTATTAATAATTAATAATAATTAGGATTGATTGGTATTAATTAGTAATATTTATGATTGAATAGTAATAATTAGTAATAATTAATAATAAATAGTAATAAATAGTAATAAATAGTAATAAATAGTAATAAATAGTTATAATTAGTAATAATTAGTAATAATTAAGATTAATTAAGATGAATTAGTAATAATAATTAATAAATAGTAATAATTAGCAATAAATAGCAATAATTAACAATAAATAGTAATAAATAGTAATAAATAGTAATAATTAGGATTAATTAGTAGTAATGAATAATAATTGGGATTAATTAGGATTAATTAGTAATAATTTGTAATAAATATTAATAATTAGTAATAAATAGTAATAATTAGTAATAATTAAAAGTAAATAGAAATAATTAGTAATAATTAATACTAATTAGTAATAAATATTAATAATTAGTAGTACTTAATAATAATCAGGATTAATTAGGATTAATTAGTAATAATTAGTAATAAATATTAATAATTAGTAATAAATACTAATTATTAGTTATAAATAGTAATAAATAGTAATAAATAGTAATAAATAGTAATAAATAGTAATAATTAGTAATAAATGTTAATAAATTGTAATAATTAGAAATAATTAGTAATAAATAACAATAAATAGAAATAATTAGTTATAATTAGCAATAACTAAAAGTAAGCAGTAATAATTAGTAATAATAAGTAACAACTAGTAATAATTAGTAATAATTAATAATAATTATGATAAATTAGGATTAATTAGTAATAATTATGATTAATTAGTAATAAATAGCAATAATTAGTAATAATTAGTAATAATTAGCAATGACTAGTAATAAATAGTAATAAATATAAAAAATAGTAAAAAAATAGTAAAAAATTGTTAAAAGTAGTAATAATTTCTAATAATTAGTAGTAATTAGTAATAATTAGGATTAATTAGTAATAATTAGTAATAAATAGTAATAATTAATAGTAATTAGGATCAATTTGTATTAATTTGTAATAATTAATAATAATTTGAAATAATTAGTAATAATTAGTAATAATTAGTAATAAAAATTAATAAATAGTAATAAATAGTAATAAATAGTAACAAATAATAATAAATTGTAAAAATAGTAACAAATAATAATAAATAGTAATAATTAGTATTAATTAGTAACAAATACTAATAAATAGTAATAATTAGTAATAATTAAAATTAAAACGTAATAATTAGTAATAATTACAAATAATTATGATTAATTAGCAATAATTAGTAATAAATATTAATAAGTAGTTATAAATATTTATAATTAGTAATAATTAGTAATAAATATTTATAAATAGTAATAAATGTTAATAAATAGTAATAAATAGTAATAATTAGAAATAAATAGTAATAAATAGTAATAATTATTAATAAATAGCAATAATTAATAAAAATTAAAAGTAAAAAAGCAATAATTAGCAATAATTAGAAATAATTAGTAACAAGTAGTAATAATTAGTAATAATTAATAATAATTATGATTAATTATGATTAATTAGTAATTATTAATAATAATTAGTAATAATTAGTAATAATTAGTAATGATTATTAATAAATAGTAACAATTTTGAAAAAATTAGTAATAAATAGTAATAAGATGTAATAATTTTTAAAAAATATTGGTAATTAGGAAATGCTTCAAAAATGAATATAAACCTCAGGAAAAGGTGAATTCTTGCTAAATTTTTTATTAATTTTGTAATCATTTTATCTAGTATTTGTAAGTTAATTTCCTTATCATTTTTATCTAATACATAATTATTATTTTCACGGATCTTTTGGGAAGTCACAAAATAGATAAAATGATTCTTTCTGCCAATATAACCACGTTTTCCATATTTATCATCATTTTTTGTCGAACTGCCAACACTGCATATTGATTCATTTTTGTTAACCGAAAAACCTTTCTCATTTTTGAAGGATAAATGAGTAAAGGAAGCTCAAGTGACCATTGTGGTGAATTCTCATGATATAATGGTCACATGATCTTATTCTCCTCTTTTAACTTACAACAATAGAAAAAAACTGGCTAAGAAATTTGAGTTAATATATAATGTTAGCAGTTTGACATAGAATGATAATGGAAAAGTGGTTACATTGATAGTTATGATTTTTTTGAAACTTTGGGATGTGTACGAATCAACCACACATTAATCTGACACATGTTGTGATCGATATATATCGGGGCAGGCCTAATGTGACTTGTTGATGACAGCAGCAACAATAAGAGGAGAAGATATGTCGTTTACTGGAGTAACAACACCAGCAGATGATGAAGTACATGTGATGCCTAACTCATGGTTTAGTGTGTTTTTATATTATTGTGAATATTATGTTTTTTATTATTTTATTATTTATTTAATTTTTTTAATATTTTATTACTTTAATATTTATTTATTATTTTGTTAAAATTATTTATTTTTATTATTTTTATTTTTATATTTTTCTAAATATTGAGGTTTTTATTATTTTATTATTCTTATTCAATTTTATTAATATTAACAATATTATTATTAGTATATTAATAATAATAATAATAATATTATTATATAGATATTATTTATATTATTTATTATTTTTAATAATTTCTTAATATTTTTTGTGTTATTATTATTATTATTATTTTATTTATATTACTTTATAAATATTATTTTTAATTTTATTTATATTACTTTTATTATTATTATTTTTTGTTTTTTTGGACGAATTTATTTTCCTGTCGCAAATAGTATTTATAAATATTATTTTCTTAATTTAATTTAATTTAAATTTTTTTATTTTTTGCGACGGGCCTGTCGCAAATGAGTTTTTTAAAAAACTCAGTGAAAGTAATTGTAACAGGTGAATTTAACATAAAAATATTACTTTTTTGTGATGAGTCGTTGAAAAAAAAAGTATTTGCGATGCTATTTTCCACAACAGGTCATTTGCAACGGGGCCCCGTCGCAGATACCTATTTTTCCCATAGTAAACTTTTAGTAAACTTAAGTCCACTATATCTCACAATAAACCCATGCCTCTACTGAGATAACTCCATTTTAAAGGGATCCACTATGTTTTCCTATCGGATAATCTGCTCAGTATAACTTTACCTAATTGAGAAAAATCCCTTAAGAGACGAAACTTCTAAAGTATATGATTTTTCCTTTGATATAACCTTGGATCTTTAGAAAGAGCCATCATTACAGTGTTATCTCCGTAAACAATGATAGATTCTTGACTTCTAGGCACCACATCATGCTCTTGGAAAAAGATTCAAATATATACTACTTCCTTGGCTGCATCGAAAGCCATAATATACACAAACTTCACTATAGAATTAGTGAAAACATTCTATTTTGAACTCTTCCTATAATGACCCAAAGTTTTATCAATGGAAATTCCCCTGTTATAATTTTTTCATATAATCACATGAAATCACAACACAATGAACTAATAAGTACTATGTGACCTTTAAAAACAATATTGTCACTTCTATGATTTGAATTTTGAAAATCTGTCATACACGGTTTTGATCAGTAAGATTTTTGGAGTTTAATGGAACAAACTTAATTTTTGGTGAATAGTAACATACCCTTATGAATAGTAACATACCCTCATGAATATTAATATGACCCTTATGAATATTAAAACATCCAAAATAATAGTAACCTCACCCATGAATGTATAAATAATATTTAGGCATCTTATAAGTGATAATATGACCATAGTAAAAGTATTGGTATTTTTGTAAGTCATAAATAATTAGTTTCAATTAATTAATTAATTTAAAAGAAAATTTATTTTCCTAAAAGGTGTTCATAAATTAAAAAGTGTATATCTTCCAATTTTAAGATAATTTTATAATTCCTTATGTAATTTTTGAAAGCTTTGTAAAATCATTTATAGATTTAAAATCCATATATTTCAAGTTAATTTTGATTTTAATTAAAAATTAAATTAATCATATTTATAATTTTTTCTTGAAAAATGGAGTTCATTTTTTGGATTCTACACATTGATTAATGGTTAGGGTGAATTTTTTGGATTTTTCTAAATTACATGAATTTTTGATGAATAGTGAAATACAATAATTTACCATATATATACATTATAAGCTAAATGAACTATTACTAGCATCATGTATGATGTAAGAAACCTTAGTTCAAATTCAAATTCAATTATTACAATTTTTTTCATAGAATCATCACTATTTCTTGTCTTATGGAAAAATAATAAACTAATGATTAAAATATTAAGAAAACCCTCCTCCCCTCCACTATAAAAACTACCCACACTCCCCTCTTCTCTTCACTCCTCTAAAGCCTTGTGCCTTACCTAAATTATTCCCAAATATATCCCCAAGATCCCCCGACATCCATAAGCCCTTGGTCTCCTCAAAAGACCAAATACTATCCCCTTAAGAGGCCCTCAAAAGAGATAAACTGAAGAGGTTAATTCCACTTTCCGATTCTCTTAGTTTCTTTCAAGTTCATTTATTTTCTTTTTTATTTCCTAACCTACCTTCAAACAGATGGTATGATAACCCTAGTAACATACATGTAATGGAACTCTACTACGATAATAGTATAGTTTATCATAATCTCTCCTTACCCCTCCTCTTATACCATATGTGTAAACATCGTTTGAGATGTGTTGATTTATCACATTCAAGGAAGACAGGTTTTCAATTTGAATTAACATATTCAATTATGGTCATGAAAACATTTTTATGGTTGAAACACAATATTAAATATTTATTTTATATTATGTGTTGTTTTGGAATCCTTTTTCCCACATGATGCAAAATAATAATACAAAAAGAGTTAATTATGAGAAAATCGCCAAATTAATTCAACCGTTTATCAATAATGTTTTATATAATGATTCACCTTAAATATAAATAACCAAATGAGTTTTATAACCATTTAATATTATGGATGTTCACTAATTTCATATAACTTCAATTCGGGACAACCACTCTCATTATACATGTGTATCGAACATGAATATAAGTTAACCGAACATGAAACAAACGGACCCGAATAATGAAATTGAACCTCATAACCAATAAAAAAATTCATGACTGAACTTAAAACAGTTATAATAAATAAATTAAATGTAAAATAGAATCTAGAATTATTAATTAATGAACCTAATTTGATTATTCATGTCATTAAAATCATTTGGAGAACACCATCATACTTAGGGTAAGGGATCCTCTCTATTCAACTTTTATTCATGAATGTCCTCTATGGGGTATGATTTCACACCTCTCCCATACTTGCCTCATTATGTATATGTGATTATAAACCTCTTTCACTCTAATTAATCACTCTCATGTACACCCTATACCATGGCAATAATCCGTAAGGGATTCTACCAAAACCTCCTTTATTCCATTGGGTTGCCTTATCTTCCTTTTACCAAAATCAAGTTATCTTATATTTTTGTGTAAACATTATAAAAATACTATTTACATGTAACAAATTCATTTATCATGACCCTTTAATCATTCTATTTTTGGGATATACACATCTTTAAGTGATTCCCTCCTCAATACTTCCTGATAAGAAAACTTGTATTGAGAGAACTTTGTGAATTCTTACCCGATTTCAAGTGCACTCTATCTTCTATTTTAAGCCACCATTATCCATATAAAATCATTATTTTTTAATGAAAACCTTCTCTGTTCACTTCTGGTTTTATATAATGTATTTTCCCTTTTCTATTTTAAAGTCTCTATAGTATTTTCCTTAAAACCGTACGAAAATGTTTTAATGCTAAAATTTCATAAATACTTTTCTTACATGCTGTCACTTATATTTGACATCACTTACCATGATACATTCCTATTTTACCTTATGAATTTCCATGTATATTTTAGATCATTTCTTTAATTGACACTTTTAAGATAAACCCATTCATTATGCTTTATGACATGATTATGATACACATTTCTTTCCATGGATGTCCTTATATATATGATTGTTTATGTATGATTTTATATGTGGAAAGAATATTCATGAACATGTTAATATGAGTGTGCCCAGATAGAGATCCAATGCATTGGGTAAAGTTAAGTCTCATGAGATGTTATGTGCGATGATCTTGGTGGTTAGACTTGGCTTGTGCTACCATGTGCGGCGGGCTTAGCGGTTAGCCTTAGCTTGTGATACCATGTGCAACAGTCTTGGCAATTATCCTTGACTCATGATAAAGTCATGTTTTATGTTTTTGAAACATTATTATGACTCCATTTTTATATTATTCCTTGTTTATATGTTATGGTTTCACATGTTACATGCCTTATTATATCATTATGTCATGCCCTCTATCCCATGTGCTAATGCTTTGTTCTTATGGTTATTCCCTTACTAGGATATTTAGCTCATCCCTTTGTTCATGTGTTCCCCAGGGTACCCTATGCAGATGTTTGAGAAAAATGGAAGTTAGGATATCAATTTGATGATTAAATAATGAAATGTTTTATTTAGTTACATGTTTTCAGTTTTATGTACCTAGTCTTCCAAGACACTAGACTTTATGATCCTTGACTTGTACTCTAATGAATAATTATTCTTAAAATCCTGTAATGTTATATGTAAAAGGCTAGGGTCACTATACTTTCAGTTCACAACTCCTATGTTGAGAAAAAATAGATATATTGACTGTGAATTCAGATCATTTTAATATGTTTGAAAGCTACCATATAGATAACCTCGAATGAATATATCTTTATCTCCTCCATATATAAGGAGCATATCCTTAGTTATCCTTAGACACTTAAGGATAACCATAACAATAGTCCAATACTTTTCACATGAATCTTCATGATATATTTATACCATGGTCAAATCATAGAAAACATAAAACCTAATATGTAACATGACATTCATGATATATCTTATCATAAATGTTTATGGGATCTTACTCATTCTCCCTCTTCCCTCTCATGTCTGAGGACACATTTTCTTGGAATGATGTGTACTATGTGACATTGGAAGAGATCCCCACTTATATTGTTCTATACTGAATGTATTAAGTATCTAGTCAATGTATGTACCTTGAATTATTCCAAGAAGCCTCTTAGATCCATAATTTGTGAACTTGATCTCTAGAATATAGGCTGCTTCACCTAAGTACTTCATGGAGAAATACTTTCTCAACCCCAACTTGACCAATTATAAGGCTGGAATTTTTTTTTCTAATTAGTAATATGTCATCAATATGTACTACTATAAAAATGAACATACTCCCACTAAACCACTTTTAAACTCTTGTCTCACATTCTTTATTAATAAAATCAAATTCTTTTATAGCTTTATCAAACTGAATGTTCCATAACCTGGATGATTTCTTTAATCCATAAATAGATCCCTTCAACTTTTATAACATTTTGGGATTTCCTAGAGTCACAAAACGTTTAGGTTGTATCATATACACATCCTCATGAAGTTTCTCTTTAAGGAAGGAATTTTTGACATCCATCTTCTAAATCTCATAGTCATGGTAAGCTATTATGACAAGAAAAATTTCAATGTATAGAAATTGGGTAAAATATTTTTTCACATCAAATTCCTTAACGTTATCTAAACTCTTTAGACACTAGATATGCTTTATTTATATTTTATTTACCTTCCATGTCTTGTTCCCTCTTGAATACCTCTTTACACCCTATGGGTTTTACATCAACTGGTGGATCGTTCAGAACCCAAATATGGTTTTGATACATAGAATCCATCTCAGAATTCATGGTTTATTTCTATCTTGAAGATTCTGATATCTCTATTTACTCTTTTTAGGTGAGTGGTTCATTATTTTCAATCAATAAAGATTCACTAACATCGATGAATAAAAAACCATATATTTCTAGTTCTCTAACCTCTCCAGTGCTCCTACATAGTACATTAGTTTTAGGAATAACTTCTTCCTCATGGTCCTGTGTATTTTTTCCTGTACCAACTCTTATGTATCTTGAGCATCAAATTCATCCAAGTAAATATTTCTCCCACTATACTTCTTGATTACGTGCTCTTCTTTAAGAAAGATGACACACCATGTGATAATTAATTTGTTTTCTGAAGGACTGTATATATAATATCCCCTTATTTCCTTGGGATACCCTATAAAGATACACTTCATGCCCCTAGGTAACAGTTTGTTACTTGAGCTAGAATCAAAAAACAAATCACACCCTATGAACAAACATATGAAAAACAAGTTTCTTTCAACTCCATAACTCGAAGGCAATACCATTTTATGCTTTAGTTAGTACTCAATTTAGTATTATGATGTCGTGTGTAATACATATCCCTAAAAGGATAATGAAATACATGAATGAATCATCATCATCCTTACCATATCTAGTAAGGTATGATTCCTTATTTCATTAAAACCATTCCACTACAATGTATAAGGTAGAGTGAGTTGAGATAAAATCCCATAATACCATAGATTTTTGATAAACTCTTAGCTAATATATTCACTACCTCAATGTGATCAAATCTTGTTTATCTTCTTACCAAATTGATTCTGAACATCATTATTGAATTTCCTGCACTTCTAAAAGGATTCATACTTACACCTCATTAAGTAGATATAACCATACCCACTCAAGCCATAGGTAAAAGTAATAAATTATGAGAATCCACCTCTAACTTCTACTTGAAAAGGACTATACACATCATTATGTACCAATTCAAAAAGCTATGTGGACCTTTCAACTTGACCATAAAATGGTGTTTAGATCATATTTACTTGTAAACATGCATAAAATATTTCAAGTTGATTAAGCTGAAAATATTCTAAATAACCTTCTTAAAAGAGCTTTTTCAAACACTTCTCATTTATGTAACCAATCTAGTGATTCCAAAACTACGTGTTAAATGAGTCATGCGAATTTGATTCATTATCAATTTCTAATATTTTATGTTCACAATTTAATACATAAATACTATTATTCAATTGTTACATACCATAAAATATGTTATCTTAATAAAAGAAACAACTCTTATTTACCAAACAGAAAATAAATCCATCTATGTTTAAAAAAGACACGGAAATGATATTCTTGGTAATTCTAGGAACATAATAATAGTTATTTAAATACAAAATCAATCATGTTGGTAATGTGAGGTGTTAGTCTTCAATGGATAAAGCATCCATCCTCACTCTATTGGAAGATCATAGATCTACCTATCCTCTAGAAACCTTCTTAAATCTACTTAGTTCCTATATTTGGATAGAAATGTAAGCACCACATGAAATATATAATACCCAACATATGGATATAAAAATATTACACTTGATAACAAATTCACTTGATGCTTCCCCTTTATTCTTTGTGTAGGTGTCGTTCCTCTTCCAGTGTACTTACTTTCCACAAGAAAAACACCCCACATTTTTTCATTTGCTTCTTGATCTTCTTCTTGTTGGAAGGACAATGCTCTGAAGCCTTAGACTTGGAATGAGTCTTCAGACCCTTTACCTTGTTCTTCATATTCTTATCCATTATAAGGACCATGGGTTTTTCATGATCCATGTATTTATTATCTTTGAAAATAATATTAAGAAGTTCTGAAAGAGTCTTCTTGCTATTACTCATATTATAATTCATAATAATATTAGAGAAGGTTTTAGGTGGTGAGGAAATAATGAGATCTGTGCATAACTCAACTGGGATATTAAACCCCCTAATTTCTAATCATTATATATAACCAATCCTCTTGACTACATAATCCCCAACTGGCACCAAATCTCTAAGATTTCACGTGAATAGTGCATTAGAGATCTCATATATCTCATGTATCCCTATTTTATAATAAATTTTTTGAAGGTGATAATGATGCTATATGCATCCATATCCTCATATTGCTTTAGAGTCTCACTGGACATAGAGGATATCATGAAACAATGGACATTCATTTCGTCATAAACATGTTTCAAGTAGAGAGACACTTGTTCCTCACTAGCCACTTTGGTAAATGACTCGGGAAATAGGGTTTCTACTATGTATAATTTCCATTCATAGTGTAGTATAACATGTAAGTGCCTATACCATTCCTAGAAATTCATACTAGTGAGAAGGTTATCCTTCTCTAGTAAGGATCATAGTGATATTGTAGAATTTATATGATTTCCCATTTCTACAAATTAAGAGAATATGATTTGTAATTTATTTATTACAAAATCGTATTTGTAAAATTAAATATTATTAATCTAATACTATTTTTTTGAAACCTAATAAACCTAACCATTTGTTTTGGAATATCAACTTTCATAGATATTCTAGTGTTAAGGACCCATATTCCCTTCTCATAACCGAGACTTGGGACTGAAAAGTAAATTAAAGGGTTTTAGGCAGGTGTAACTTTCCAACTACATTAACTCATAGTTACTCTATCGGTTGAGGGGACTCCCAAATATTAAAGTCCTAGATAAATATTTCCTCAATCCTTGCCTCTCAGTTACACCAAGTCCAACGTGGGCAGTCAACCCTTAACATGAGCTAAGTTAATTCAACCTGAAACTTCAATATAAAAGTTACTTGATAAGTGAAATCACCCTAACTTGGGCTGATCAATCGCTTTAGAATATGGGTTTGACTCTTAAGTTATGTAGTGGAAGGCTATACTGACTTAATATTTTAGTTGAGTGGTTTTTATCCATATGTGTAAAATCCCA
This sequence comes from Viscum album, assembly GCA_963277665.1. Lineage (NCBI taxonomy): Eukaryota > Viridiplantae > Streptophyta > Magnoliopsida > Santalales > Viscaceae > Viscum > Viscum album. Next base: position 1,416,716,032 of record OY728127.1, read on the forward strand.
TTTTATCTTATCACATGCCATGATAATATGAATTAGATATTACTTAAGTGATTAACCATGTATGAGAAATTTTACACATAATCCAGTTTTACTTTATTTCAACTTGCATGCTTGTTAATTCATTTATTAAGTTATCACGTAGCATCCACAAACATAAATATTCAACCATGAAACTGGCAGAAATAAAATATAAGTGGAATGATCATTGTATTATCTAATGGTTAGTTTATATAGTAAATGATAATCTAAAACTTTATCCTAGGGGGAAAACTTCTTGAATCATAGCTTGATTTGTGTTGAAACATTCCACCTTGGCTCCTATGTATCACCTTGATTGGTTTCACCTTATCACTTAGACTTGAACCACATATTATCACCGTATAGCTCCATCCTTATATAACATTTTACTCACATGCAAGTGATTCAATATAATGATTTATATAAAAGGGGTTTACATAAAATAAACTTTGGTCATATAGGTCCTTACATAATAAGGAGGATGAGATGAATTATAGGCTATAAATTTTAATTTAATCATAATAAATTAAAAGAAACCAGTAACATGCTGGGATGATCTAATCTCATGATCATCCACACAACATGCAATGAACATAAATTTTCAATTTATCCATTAATTACATTAATTCATTCATTAATTAAGATAAAATTCCCTGAATTAATCCATTTAATTTAATTTATCTTAATACCATTTGAGTATACTTGAATTTCCATCATCCATAATTTTAAACAAATGAAATAAATTTATCTCATATAAAATTAACAAAGCACATAAGTATACTTAGAGGAAATGAAATGTAATCTCCTAAACTATGTGACATGATTCTTGTGCTTATGAATTACCTTGGCATCTAACACATATTGAATGATAGGTAATTATATAGTGCATACTGACAAAAAAATAAAACATAGAACACATGAGATTTACATTGTATGTGATGATCTTGATGCGCATAGAATACGCTATAAGAAAATAGCATACATAAATTTCAGTCGTAGAATTTTACATGGAAATTAATTCAATATATAATTATCAATACTATGACATGAAATGTACTATCAAATAAATTGAACACAAAACACATGTGAATAGGTTAAATTATATAATCAATTCTTCTCTCCGTGTCAAATTGATCACACAGTATACAATAAACTAAACTGAATGTATTGGGTTACATTGCATGTAGTCTCTTTTTCCTATGTCTGTAGAACACACATTTTTGACTGAGCATTCTTATAGTGACTCAGATTTTTCATATATTATTTTTGGACATTGTATGGAATATTTTTGAGACCAAACGCTGAGACGAGGTGTATTTATAAGGCCCGGTGTGCCTGAAATAAATGTTTGAAATATATTAAATATATTATTTAGAATGCTCATGAAATTTTCCTAAAAAAGTAGAATAAATTCTAAATGGATTCCCAGATCAGAAATCTGAGGGCACCATTGAGTTTAGAATGTGAGTTTTACCCTAAACGTGACATAACCTTAGTCGGCACGGGTCATTTGTAGAAAATTCATCACGGGCATAAAATGAATAAAATTAATAATATGATAAAATAAATTATTTTATTTGTTTTTCGATGCAATGACCAAATTCACTCTCTTTAAATATATGTTTATTGAAAATTTTTAGGGTTAGCCACATAACCCTTAAAATCATTGTTCATGTATCGTTAGGGTGCGTTCGCTCTATCCTTTCCTTGAGGCTTATTATGGAATCATCTTCTACTCCTAGGACAATGATCACTTAAACATGACTTGTTAGATAGAGTTGTTGGAATTCCTCTGTGAGGCTCGGAGTGAGATCCTATATTCATCATTGTGACCTAAGTAGAGTTTTTGGTATTGTCACGACCAACAGTTCATGTGATCTGATCCTCTACTTAGCGGGTTATTCCAAATTAAGTTGCTGGTATCACCCCATGTCCTTGTAAGTGATCCTCATCTATGTATCATATTATATTTGGACCAACAACATGTACTTCTAATTCTGAGACCTGACGAGCATTACCTCTCGAACAGACGTCATCAATGTTATTAGACTTTAGAGTATGTGATCCTATATGAGTGCTATGTTGAACCTTCAAGATGGAATCCTAGGCTGGTATACTACGATTGTGACTTATCTTTATACTATGTGTCTTTACTGAGTATATATGGATATTCTTGTTATACATTTTGTATAATATACCTATGTAGAAATGAGTTTATTTCCTTTTTTGTATGATTTGTGGTTTCAGGGTGTCCTACTAAGTATTGTTATACTCATTCCTACATGGTCTTTTCTTACACAAGTTGTGTATTGTATAGATGATCGAACTTTTGGCAGAGTCCTTTACAAACTAGGACTAGATTGTGCATAGTGAGACCAGACAGAATGAGGTGTGTTCCTATGGTAATCTGATAGCAGTCCTAGTTTTCTTTTAGGATGGTCTTGTGTTATAGACTTTTATGGTTGGATTGTGTTTGGCCCTATTTACTTTCCTTTACTTCATGTCGTACTCTAGTTGAGGGATTTATATGTATACATTAATTGTTGTTCATTTTTTTTACATTTTAGTATTTTATAGTCTAAGAGATGTGTTCTTGTGTACAAGTACTTAGGTTAAGGCCTCATATGTCAGTGATATGCCCACTCGATGCTAATTGCCAGCCCCTGGCCTATTGGAGGTGTGATTTGGGAGTTGCGACACATCCCCCATTGGTACGGGTTGTGAAAGAGTGTAATTAGATCATTTAGTTCTACTTTAGAACTGATGTCTATGAGATTGATTTGGGGAAACATTGTTAAGTGTTTTGAGTTTGGATTTCAGACCAGGAACTCTAGTGTTGGAACGATGACCAATGTATCTATACACCAGGACTCTGATCACCTAATTTTCAAATCGTTACATGAGAACATTGTTTGTAGGAAAAAACAATCTTATTTGTACCCTATAAGAATGGGTTGTGGTTTCAATTTCCTTCTTGAGTTATATCTCAAGATATATCGACCATGTTACATCTTGTTTATTTCAAGATGCCTCCATGATGTATACAAGCTAGTATTCAACATCAATATCATGAGGATTATCCCCTTAGTGATGAGGTGTCAATAAATGGACAAGTTCCCAAGATATTAGCTCCAGGTGGTGAACCAGCTATACCACCACCTGTAGAGTAATACATTCTACCAGTAGTACCAGCTGATAATGTGTATAGGTTTTGAAAACTTCATCAGTTTCAGTGGTAGAGAGCCCTCAGGTTCCAAGGTGAGCCTGGCACATAGGCGACTGGAGACTTTCTTGAGGTGTTGACCCATGCTTTCCATCCGGTCAGGACACCCATAGATTAGATGGTGGTTCTGGCAGCGAGTGTTCTCCACAACTTAGTAGGGTAATGTTTAGGGTTTTTGGACCATTATTACGATGAGGGTAATCTTGCATGTAAAGAGTTTGATCACCTTTTCAAATAGGATTTCTCACTAGCTAAACTGATAGGTGTATGTATCCAAGAGGTTCTGCAACTCCAGCGGGGCACCACGACAGTAGCTGAGAATTCATCGAGGATAACCAACCTCTCTGAGTAGTCGATGGATATGGTTCATGACTTAACCAATTATAAAGCTGGAATTTTTTTCCTAATTAGTAATATTTCATCAATATATACTACTATAAAAATGAACATACTCCCACTAACCAACTTGTAAACTCATGGCTCACATTTGTTTTTAATAAAACCAAATTCTTTTATAGCTTCATCAAACTGAATGTTCCGTAACCTGGATGATTTCTTTAATACATAAATAGATCCCTTCAACTTTTATAACTTTTTGGAATTTTCTAGAGTAAAAAGAATTTTGGTTGTGTCATATACACATCCTCATGAAGGCTCTCATTAAGGAAGGAATTTTTGACATCAATCTTCCAAATCTCATAGTCATTGTTAGCTATTATGACAAGAAAAATTCCAATGGATAGAAATTGGGAAAAATATTTTTTCACATCCAATTCCTTAACGTTATATAAACCCTATATCCACTAGAAATTATTTATAGATATTTTACTTACCTTACATGTCTAGTTCTCTCTTGAATACTTATTTAAACACAATGGGTTTTATATCAACTAGTGGATCGATCAGAACCCAAATTTGGTTTTGATACATAGAATCCATAATAGAATTAATGGTTTATTTCTATCTTGAAGATTATGATCTCTCTACTTACTCCATGTAGGTGAGTGGTTCATTATTGTTAATAAATAATGACTCACTAACATTGATGGATAAAAAACCATATCTTTCTAGTTCTCTGACCTCTCTAGTGATCCTACACAGTACTTGTGTTTCAAGAATAACTTCTTCCATAAGGTCCTGTGGATTTTTTTTCCTATACCAACTCTTATGTATCTTGAGCATCAAATTCGTCGAAGTAAATCTTTCTCCCACTATACTTGTTGAGTATGTGCTCTTCCTTAAGAAATATGACATACCCTGTGATAATTACATTCTTTTCTAAAGGGTTGTATAGATAATATCCCCTTATTTCCTTTTGATACCCTATAAAGTTACACTTCATGCCCCAAGGTGACAGTTTGTTACATGAGCTAGCCTTTACAAACAACTCACACCCTATGCACAAAAATTTGAAAAACGGTTTTCTTTTCACTCCATAACTCAAAGGGAATACCATTTTATGATTTAGTTAGTACTCAATTGAGTATGTATGTTGTTGAGTGTAATATATATGCCCAAAAGGATAATAAAATATATGCACGAATCATAAAAATCCTTACCATATCTAGTAAGGTAAGATTCATCCTTTCATTAAAGCCATTCCACTATGATATATAAGGTCGAGTGAGTTGAGATAAAATCCCACAATCCCATAGATTTTTGATAAACTCTTGGATAATATATTCACTACCTCAATGTGATCAAATCTTGTTTATCTTCTTACAAAATTGATTCACAACTTCATCATTGAATTCCTTACACTTCTTAAAGTATTCATATTTATACCTCATTAATTAAATGTAACCATTCCTACTCAAGCCATAGGTAAAAGTAATAAAGTATTAGAATCCACCTCTATCTTCTACTTGAAATTTTCTACACACATCATTATGTACCAATTCTAGAAGCTATGTGGCCCTTTCACCTTGACCACTAAATGGTGGTTAGATCACATTTACTTGTAAACAAGCATAATATATTTCAAGTGGTTTAAGAATAAAATATTCTAAATAACCTTCTTAATAGATATTTTTCAAACACTTCCCATTTATGTAACCAATCCAGCGATTCCAAAACTATGTGTTAAATTAGTCATGTGAATTTGATTCATTTTCAATTTCCAATATTTTATTATCATAATTTAACACATAAATATTATTATTCAGTTGTTCCATACCATAAAATATGTTATCTTTATAAAGGAAAAAACTCTTATTTACAAAACTAAAAATAAATCCATTTATGTTTAATGAAGATATAGAAATGATATTATTTGTAATTCTAGGAACATAATAATAGTTATTTAAAAAAAAATCTATCGTGTTGGAAATATGAGGTGTTAGTCTTCAATGGCTAAAGAATCTAGTCTCACTCTATTGGATGTTCATAGATCTACCTCTCCTCTGGAAACCTTCTTAAATCTACTTAGTTTCTATATTTGGATAAAAATGTAAGCACCACATGAAATATCTAATACCCAAATTACTGATATAAAAATATTAAACATGATAAAAAATTCACTTGATTCTTCCCCTTGTTTCTTTGTCTAGGTGTAGTTCCTCTTCTAGTGGACTTAATTTCCAAATGAAAAACACACCACATTCTATTCCTTTTCTTTCCTCTTGATCTTCTTCTTGTTGGAAGGACAATTCTCTGAAGCCTTAGACTTGGAATGAGTATTCAGACCCTTTTCCTTGTTCTTCCTATTCTTATCCATTATAAGGAATACGAGTTTTTCATTCCATATGTATTTATTAACTAGGAAAATAAGTGTAAGAAGTTCCAAAAGATTCTTCTAGCTATTACTCATAGTATAATTCATAATAAAATTGGAGAAGGTTTTAGGTAGTGAGGAAATAATGAGATCTATGCACAACTCATTAGGGATATTAAACCCCATGATTTCTATGAATTATATATATCCAATCATCTTGAATACATGATCCCCAACTGGCACCAAATATCCAAGATTTCATATGATTAGTGAATTGGAGATCTCATATATCTCATGTATCCCTATTTCATAATAAAAATTATGAAGGTGAGAATGATTCTATATTCATCCATATCCTTATATTTCATTAGAGTATCAGTGAACATAGAGGATATCATGGACATCCATTTTGTCATAAAAATGTTTCAATTAGAGAGATACTTGTTCCTCGCTAGCCTATTTGGTAAATGACTCAGGAAGTAGGGTTTCTATTATGTATAATTTCCATTAATAGTGTAATATAACATTTAAGTTCCTATAACATTCCTAGAAATTCATACCGGTGATATGTTTATCCTTCTCTAGTATGGATCATATTGATATTGATGAATTTATATGATTTACCATTTCCACAAATTAAGAGAAGATAATTTTTACTTTATTTATTACGAAATCATATTAGTAAAATTAAATATTATTAATCTCATACTATTTTTTGAAACCTAATAAACCTCACCATTAGTTTTGGAATATCCAATTTCATTGATTCTAGTGGTAAGGACCCATATTACCTTCTTATATCCCAGACTCGGGACTGAAAAGTTAATTAAAGGGTTTTAGGCGGGTGTAACATTCCAACTACATTAACTCATAGTTACTCTATCTATTGAGGGGACTCCCAGATCTTAAAATCCTAGATAAATATTTCCTCAACCATTTCCCCTCAGTTACACCAAGTCCTACTTGGGCAGTCAACCCTTAACATGAACTAAGTTAATTCGACCTGAAACTTCAGTATAAAAGTTCATTTCTAATTGAAATCACCCTAAATTGGGCTGATCAATAACTTTAAACTTTGGGATCTACTCTTAAGTTAAGTAGTGTAAGGCTATACCGAATTAATATTTTAGTTGAGGGGATTTTATCCATATGTGTAAAATCCCATTTTATCTTATCACATTCCTTGATAATATTATGTAGAATTTACTTAAGTGATTAACCATTTATGATATATTTTAAACATAATCTTGTTTTATTTTTTTCATCTTGCATGCTTGTTAATTAATTTATTATGTTATCACGTAGCATCCACAAACATAAATATTCAACCATGAAACTGAAAAAAATAAAATATAAGTGGCATGATCATGATATTATCTAATGGTTAGTTTATCTGGTAAATTATAAACTAACCCTTTATCATAGGGGAAAACACCTTGAATCATAGCTTGGTTTGTGTTGCAACATTCCACCTTGGATCCTATGTATCACCTTGATTGGTTTCACCTCATCTCTTAGACTTGAACCACCTATTCTCTCCTTAGAGATCCATCCTTATATAATATTTTACTCACATGAAAGTGAGGTGATCTAATGATTTATATAAAAGGGGTTTACATAAAAGAGACTTTGGGCACGTAGTACCTTGCATAATAAAGATGATGGGATGAATTGTATGCCATAAATTTTAATTTAATCATAATAAATTAAAAGAAACCAATGACATTCTGGGATGATCTAATCCATTGATCATCCTCACAACCTGAAACAAAAATAAATTTTCAATTTATCCCTTAATTACTTCAATTCATTATTTAACTAAGAAAAAACACCATTAATTAATCCAATTAATTTAATTTATCTTAAAACCATTTGAGTATCCTTGAATTTCCATCATATATAATGTTAAACAAATTAAATAAATTTATCTCATTTAAAATTAAGGAAGCACATAAGTATACTTAGAGGCAATGAAATATAATCTCCTAAACTATGTGACATGATTCTTGTGCTTATGAATTACCTTGCCATCCAACACATGTTGAATGATAGGTAATTACATGGTGTGTGGTGACAAAAAATGACACAGATAACACATGTGATTTACATTTCATGTGATGATATTGATCCGCATAGAATACACTATAAGAAATTAACATACATAAATTTTAGCCTTAGAATTCAACAAGAAAATTAATTCAATATATAATATCAATACTATGACATGACATGTATTATTAGATAAATTGCACAAAAAACACATGTAAATAGGTTCAATTATATAATCAATTCTTCTCTCCACATAAAATTGAGAACATAGTCTACAATAAACTACACATAGTGTATTGGGTTACATTGCATGTAGTCTCTTTTGCCTATATCTTTTGAACACACATTGGAGACTAGGCATGCTTCTAATGACTCAGATTTTACATATATTATTTTTGGATATTGTACGGAATGTTTTCAGGACTAGACGCTGAGAAGGTGTCCAATTCTAAGGCCCAGTGTACCTGAAATAAATATTTGAAATATATTAAATATATTAAATAGAAATCGCATGAAATTTTCCTGAAATCTTGGAATAAATTATAAATGGATCCACATATCAGAAATGTGAGGGCACTGTTGAGTTCATAATGTGAGGTTTTCCCTAAGCGCCACATAACCTTAGTTGGTGCGGGTCATTTGTGAAAAAATCAACGTGGGCATAAAATAAATAAAATTAATAAAATGAATAAAATAATAAAATAAATTATTTTATTTGTTTGTCAATGCAGTGACCAAATTCCCTCTCTTTAAATATATGCTTATCAAAAATTTGTAGGGTTAGCCACATAACCTTGTAAATCATTGGACATGTATTGTTAGGGTGTATTCTCCTTATCGTTTTCTTGAGGGTTAGTATGGAATCTTCTTCTACTCGTAGGACAATGATCCCTTCAACATGACTTCTTGGATAGAGTTGTTGGAATCCCTCTGAGAGGCTCGGAGTGAGATCCTCTATTCATCTCTGTACCCTAAGTAGAGATTCTGGTATCTTCATGAACAACAGTACATGGGATCCAATCCTTAACTTGGTGGGTTAATCCGAATTAAGTTTTTGGTATCACCCCATGTCCTTGGAAGTGATCCTCATCTATGAATCATATTCTATTTGGACTACCAGCATGTACTTCCAATGGTGAGACCTGATGAGCATTACCTCTTGAACAGACATCATCAATGCTATCAGACACAGGAGTGTGTTATCCTAGACGAGTGCTATGTTTAACCTTCAAAATGTAATCTTAGGCTGGTATACTACGATTGCGACTTACCTTTAGACTATGTGTCTTTGCTGAGTATATATGGATATTCTTTTTATACATGTTGTACACATATACCTATGTAGAGATGAGTGTATTTACTTTGTTGTACGCTTTGTGGTTTGATGGTGTCCTACTAAGTATTGTTATCCTCATTCCTACATGGTATTTTCACACACGTGTTTTGTCTTGGATAGAGAATTGAACTATTGGAATAGTACCTAACAGACTTGGACTAGATGGTGCTTAGTGAGACTAGACAGAATGAGGTGTGTTCCTATGGTAATCTGATAGCAGTCCTAGTTTTCTTTCAGGATTTACTTGGGTTATTTACTTTTATGGTGGGATTTTATTTGGCCATGTTTACTTTCCTTTACTTCATGTTGTACTATGGTGGTGGGATTTGGATATATGCATGAATGGTTGTTCATTTGTTTTCAACATTTCATCAATTTATTGGCTAAGAGATGTGTTCTTGTGTACAAGCACTTAGGCTAAGGCCTCCCATGTTAGTGATATGCCTACTCATTGCTGGTTTCCATCCCCTGGCCTATTAGAGGTGGGATTGGGGATTCACGATACATCCCCTATTGGGGCGAGTTGTGAAAGAGTGGAATTAGATCATTCAGTTCTACTTTAGAACCGATGTCTATGAGATTGGTTTGGAGAAATATTGTTAAGTGTTTTGAGTTAGGATTTTAGACCAGGGACTACAGTGTTGGTACGATGACTGATGTATCTGTAAAACAGGACTCTGATTACCTAGTTTTCAACTCAGTACATGAGAACATTGGTTGTAGGAAAAACAATGGTATTTTCATCATATAATAATGGGTTGTGGTTTCCATTTCCTTCTTGAGTTATCTCTCTAGATATACTCATCGACCATGTTACATATTGTTTATTTATAAATTACTCTTTGACGTATGAAAACTAGGATTCAACATCAATATCATCAGGATTATCCCTTTAGTGATTAGGTGTCAATACATGGACCAATTCCCACGATGTTACCTCCACATGGTGCACCAGCTATACCACCACATTTAGAGTAACACGTGGTACCAGTAGTACCAGCTGATAACGTGTATAGGCTTTGGAAACATCATGAGTTTCAGTGGTAGAGAACCCTCAGGTTCCAAGGTGAGCCTGACACATAGGCGACTGAGGACTGGCTTGATGCGGTGACCTGAGTTTTCCATCTGGTCAGGACACCCATAGATTAGATGGTGGTTCTGGTGGTGAGTCTTCTCCACATCTTAGTAGGGTGATGATTGGGGTTAGTGGACCATTATTATGATGAGGTGAATATTGCATGGATAGAGTTTGAGCACCTTTTCAAAGATGTGTTCTCCCCGGCTAAACTGATGGTTGTATGTATCCAAGAGGTTCTGCAACTCTAGTAGGGCGGCATGACAGTAGCTGAGAATTAATCGAGGATTACCAACCACTCCAGGTACTTGATGGATATGGTTCATGACTAGTTATTCAAGTCTCAGACTTTTGAGTGAGGTCTGTGTAAATACATTTGAGCCAGTGTTATCCCTCTATTAAATCATACCTTTACTAGGGTGTTAGAGTGATCATTGGTGATATGGATTTTTGTAGATAAGAAAATTAAGCCATTGGTTTCCAGTGGTGGGTATACAAAATCAGATACCTCGGTAGTAGGGAGACAACATTAGTCTCAGGGATTGGGACTTGTGATACATTTCAGGAGGACGTCCCAATATAGAGGGTCTATGGTTCAGGGCTCACAGGGTGGGTCCAATCAACCCAAGGAGAGGCGGTGCTACTCATGTGATAGTAGGGTACATCTTGCATGATTTTATTTGATCCTCCATAAATATTCCATAGAGACCATATATGGGAAACCAAGGTATAGGAAGTGATTGGAGCAGGCAGGTTTTCATGGTAACAGATGTGGAAGAGGAGGTGGGAGAGAAGCATGAGGTGGTAGGCACTTTGACTTGTTACCACCACCACCCCCAGGTGGTCCATTCCAGGCTCAGGGAGAAAGAGGATAGGGGCAGAGATGGCTACATGCAGTTGAATCTTATGACCCAGAGGCTCTGGGAGTGACTCTAGGTATGATCTGTGTCTTTTCTAACTTAGTTGCAATACTGATAGACACATGTACTAGTAATTCCTTTATTTCCACCTATCTTGTTCGAGACATTGAGATTCCAATTTATCCCTTGGCTCAACCCTTGCACTTGGATAATCCTACTAGAGAAGACTCAGTGATCACACACTTGTGCCGACAGTGTGACCTAACTCTTGGAGGTGAGAGTTTCTATTGGAATCTATTTGTAGTAGTAATTAGGGATTACAATGTCATATTAGGTATGGAATATTTATCCATGCTTCATGCCCATATTGACTATATTATGTGGAGGATGTGGTGTGTTCGTAGTGATGCAACCAGGTTCTCCTTTGTTGGTGAAAAGGAAACCCTGACAGCATAGGATGGGCTCATGCATAGGAGGGTGTAGGCGATTACCCATCAGTTGGATAGTATAACCCTAAGTGTAATGAATGTTGTAAGTTCTAAATTTCCTGCAGTGGTGGAAGAGGATGAGGACTTTTTCCCCATGGATTCTCTAGGCTTACCTCCCCATCGAGAGATATACTTCTTCATTGATCTACACACCGGGATGACACCGATATCTATTCCAACATATGAGATGGATCCTATATATCTTTTCAAGATGATGGTGCAGTTAGAGGACTTGTAGAGGAAGGGATTTTTTAGACCCAGTGTTTCAACCTGGGAAGCCCTGATTTTGTTTTCCAATAAGGCGGATGGGAGGTTGAGGTTGTGTGTGGATTACTATCTCTTGAATTAGGTGACTATGAATAACAAGTATCTATTACCGAGGATTGATGACCTCTTTGAACAGATGAGAGGGGATAAATAGTTCTCGAAGGTTTACCTCAGATTAAGTTATCACCAGTTGAGAGTATGGGAAAAGAATATACCAAATATGACATTAAAATGTCACTACAGTTACTATGATTACTTAGTGATTCTCTTTGGCATGACGAATGCTACAGTAGTGTTTGTTGGACTCATGAACCAAATCTTTCAGACTTTCATAGACCAATTCATGGTAGTCTTCATCAATGACATCCTTGTGTACTCGACATCTAAAGAGGAGCATGTAAGACACTTAAGGATGAATCTGGACGTAATTCGAGAGAAACAAATTTACAGGATTCTCTCAAAGTTCCCATTCTGGATACATGTACTCCAATTTCTGGGACACGTTATCTCAGTAGATAGAGTGGTAGTGGACCCAGCCAAGGTTGAGGAAGTTTTAGAATGGGAACCACCCAAGAGCATGAAAGAGGTGTGGATATTCCTTGGATTGGTAGGATATGACTAGAGATTCATCCCCGATTTCTCCAAGGTATCATCACCCATGATATATTTGACCCAAAGGGTAAGCCTTTCATGTAGACGGATAAGTGTTAGAATGCTTCTTAGTAGTTGAGAAAAATTTTGATGAGCGGTCCCATCTAGAGATTTCTAGAGGAGGGTGTCGATTATGTAGTGTTTTGTGAATCCTTAAGAACTAGGCTTGGTTGTTTTTTGATTTCGAGGAATGTGGTGATTACCTATGGTTCACGTTAGCTGAGACCACATGAGAAGAACTACGTGACACATGATCTTGAGTTAGCAGCAATAGTATTCACACTAAAGATGTGGGGACACTACCTAATGGGTGAGTAGTTTATTGTCTATTCTGATCAAAAGAGTCTCAAGTACATATTCTCTTATAAGTATCTTAACGTGAGGCAGAGGTGATGGCGAAAGTTCCTCCAAAACTATCACTTTTAAATATTTATGTCACGACCCGTCCTCGGGACCCGTGCCGTGACAACCCCAAGCCCGCTTCCCATAGGCTAGGGGCTGGCGACTAGCACCAAGGCGTAAATTCTGAAAAAAGGGGATGGACTTGCCTTTATAAAGTAAACAAACACCACAGAGTAAGAAAGAAGAAGTAACACTAAGTAAAACTAGGTACAAAAGTTGTGTGGAAAAGTAAGAGGACCAGAATACAAACCCAAACTGAATGTAAAGTACAACTGGAAAGAAGGTTCAACAACTAAAAGTAAAGCAGCAATGTCGAGCCGTCCACTGGAAGTCCCACCTAAAGGGTGGGTACAGATAGCCTCCTCAGCTCCTCGGGTCCAGCCATCCACTCTGTGTACGTCCCGCCCAGCGGTCCACCTCCAAGTACCGACTTGCTCTACAAGCCTCAACCACGATCAGCGTTGTCCGTCATCTACATCCAACACAATGTAGTGTGGGCATAGCCCGTGCAGGGATGAGTATATGCTACTCAGTAGGGACCCCGAGACCCCCGAAGGTCACCCAGAATCCATAAGGGATAATCCACAAAGGAAAGATATAATCATGAAGTAACATCCAACACTACATAGGTATATGACCATACATATACCTAAGTCACCATTTCCAGTTGGGCACCATCACCCGAGCCCAAGTTCGATCATGTCCATACAGGGAAGTACAACCCAAAACACACAGGAAAGCAAGTCAATCATATCGAAGAAATTGATTGAATGTCAAGACACAGCTCACACTGGTATACTTCTATGTAAGATGATAGAGATGATCAGATGTAGCCACTAATTCATCTATGCTGGGACCCACGTAGGACAGTAAACCAGCTAAGCTGTCGGACCAACATAGGATACAGACCTGTTACTCTGCCAGACCCATGTAGGATAGCAAGAACAGAGTCAAACACTGCCAGTCCCACATAGGATATAAGAACAGTAGTCGTCTGCATCGAACCCACAGAGGATTTTAGTATGGTCTTCATCACTGCTGAACCCACGTAGGATTTCAGTGTAGTTTTCATCACCGTCGAACCCACAGAGGATTTCAGTACGGTCTTCATCGCAGCCAAATCCACATAGGATTTTAGTGCAGTCTTCATCACCGTCGAACCCACAGAGGATTTCTGTACAGTCTTCACCGCTGCCGAACCAACATAGGATTTCAGTGCAGTCTTCATCACCATCAAACCCACCGAGGATTTCTTTACTGTATTCATCGTTGCTGAACCCACATAGGATTTCAGTGCAGTCTTCACAGTCGCAGCTAGCTTTAGGGTTCCCGCACACAACATGCTCATTTCCGGGAGGGTCCGCTCCATGAGCCAAGGGTTCGATACATCAACTGACACGTATTCTAGAGTTGATATATCTCAAAGTTCCGTCTCAACAAGAGGAACTCAACGTGACAGACGACGCGTCAATCGGACGCCCGGTCTGAGTGTTATTTGCTTTTTCGTTCCAGGGGCCCGGTTGGTTTTTAATTCAAAACCAACCTGACCACACTCCAACTACATCCAAAACTCGAGAGGAGTAATAAAAAAGGTCCTTCTCACTAAGAGGAATCCAACAAAGTCGACGACACGTCAATCGGACGTCCGGAACTCAAGTTATAAGCGCTTCCACTCCGAGGGCCCAGTTAGTTTCGTGTTCGAACCAACCCGGTCATACACAAAGTCCTCTGAAACCTTGACTGTAATATACTGAAATGACCGTTTCGATCCACGGATCGCATCGCAACTAGTGGTGCGTCATTCATAGGTCCGTAGCCCATGATATGGGCAAAAGAATGAACATGTCCGGTTTTAGGGGGTTTTGGCCCCAGATCGACTCAGCCCAAGACCCCCTGGGGCGGCCCGAACCAGGCCGACCCGAACCGGGTCCGGGTCTGAGCCATTAGGGCGTGGCCTGACATGGTGGGTGTAGCCCGCCCCGGTCGGCGCGGCCCGGCCAGGCCTGGGTGGCCGGTTGGCCTGGCTCGCGCGCGGCCCGCGTGGCCAGCTCGGCCAGTGCCGAGCTGAGTGGAAAGGGGGGGCGGGGGGTGTCTGCCCCACTTGATTGGAACTGCGGTCCCCATGTGGGGGGCTGCTCCTTTCCAGTGGACATGGCTCTGGGCACCGTGTCTTCCCCGGGTCCCGCGCTGCCGCGGGACCGGTCGCCTGTCGCCGCGGCTGAAGCCGCAGCGTTCCCTTCCGGGCGGTGCACCGGGACACCGCCCCCTACGGGCGGCCGGCTGGTGCCAGCCACCGTCTCTGGACGCACCGGCGACCCGCACTGCCGGTGATGTCCGCGGGCCTCCGGAACCACTCCGGTGGTCCGTTCTTGTCTCGTCTGCACCTGGGGACGTCCCGGGACCCGTAGATTACTGCGACGACCTCTAATCGCTCAACGGTCCCATTTCATCGTCGCCCAACGTTCCACGCATCAAGAACAGAGAATTGGTGGGTTCGGACTTGTTCGTTGGTCTGCACCCACCACATTAGTGGTTCAAACGACTTCCAACAATTTAAACACATGTCACGGATATAATCCACATAAAATAAATTAAACCGAACCCCTTAACTCAAGCGGTGTTGAACGATGGTTCGTCGCAGGAAAAATGATGTCGTGGAAGAAGGATCGTCATCATCGCGGTACACGACATCATGGAGAAGAGGATCATCAGCGTCACGGTACATAGTGTCGTGGAGAAGAGGATCGGCATCGCGGTACACTGCGTCGCGTCGTCGATCACCGAGGAATCGGCGTTAATCGTCGTCCTTCATCAGAGGTTGGCATTCTTCATTGGTGACAGTGTGTTCTTCGTGTTCTTTAAGGAGGAAGATGAGGATTCCAAGGTTCCTCTTCAATCCTTCTCGCACAACAAAACAACAATAATAAAATAAGGTGTTGCCTTATTTTATTACTCATGCCACCCCTTATTTTAAAATAAAAACTAAAACATGATTTAATTAACATGTGTTGACCAATTAATGAGGCGTTTAATAATCTAATTAAATGGGAGAGTTGACTTGGAATTTAAAAGGGGTGTGGGTGAGTTAAAAAATTAAAAGCACGTGGGAAGTAAAAATGAAATAAAGGGGGTGGGGAACGTGCGGGCCCGACCTCACTAATATCCTACCTAGGAGTTAGGGTATTAGTGGGTCCCACTCCAAACACCATGCCTAGGTTATCATTACATAGAATTAAACTAAATTTCTAGCACAATATTTTATTTTTATTCTTTAGTTAACCCAATTAATTGATAACCTCACTCGAGCAAACACAACTCCGGAAAAGGTGTTCTTAAGCAATTACCAACACTGCAATTCCATCAGTGCCCTCAGAATTCGATTCTGAGCACCAGTTTAAATGTTAAGAAAACCCGCTCGTTCATTCACGGAACGTACCCGAGCTAAAATTTGGAAGTTTATTCCGGGCACACCGGGCCTCAGAATTAGGTGTCTTCAGAAACTGCGTTCTTGTAAAATCCCAAAGAAAATGAAGAAAAAAATTTCCCTTTAATTTTACGGGTCTTTAAAATACTCCCACCTCAGGGATTTACGTCCCCGTAAAGATACATCATAAACTAGGGGAACAAATAAGGGTACAGGGCACGCATCTGAGCCTCTCGATCCCATGTGCTCTTCTGGAGGTTCCTGTTCTGCCATCTGATGCGCACTAGAGGTATCGACCGTCCACGTAGGACCCGCTCCTGTCGATCCTCGATCCCCAATGTGTCCTTTGAAAAAGTCTCCACAACGTTAATGTCACACTCCCCATGATCGATGATATGTGTCGGGTCATGCACATATCTCCTCAGCTGAGATACATGGAAGACGTCGTGTACCCATTGCAACTGAGGTGGTATAGTCAGGCGATAAGCCACCTCGCCTATCCTGCTAAGAACTTGGAACAGTCTGATGAAGCATGGAGATAACATGCCACCCCAGACAAATCTCTGTAATCCACATTGAGGTGAGACCCGCAAAAAGACGTGGTCTCCATCATCGAACTCCAATGGTCTCTGCCTCCTGTCAGCATAAGACTTATGACGGATCTGAGCTATCCTCATCCACTCTTGGATGACCTGGACCTTCTCTGTCATGGCATGGACCATCTCTGGTCCCACAAGTGCTGACTCCCCAGGGTCTGTCCAGCACAAAGGTGATCTGGAAGGTCGTCCGTACAATGCCTCGTATGGTGCCATCCCGATGGTGGAGTGGTAGCTATTGTTGTACGCGAACTCCACCAACGGTAGTTGGTCCTCCCAGTTGTGACCAAAGTCGAGGACACATGAACGGAGCATGACCTCAAGAGTCTGAATGGTCCTCTCTGTCTGACCATCCGTCTGAGGGTGAAAGGCGGTGCTCAGACGTAGCTGCGTCCCGACTGCCTCCTGAAACCCCTTCTAAAGCCAGGATGTAAAGTGAGTATCTCGATCGGAGATGATAGATGATGGCACACCATTAAGCCATAAAATCTCTTGAACATAGAGACGTCCCAAGCTCTCTACTGAGTCCTGCTCTCTGATGGGTAAAAAGTGAGCCGACTTGGTGAGTCAGTCGACAATCACCCAAATGGAGTCATGACCTCTGAAAGTACGTGGAAGTGCAATCAAGAAATCCATAGATATCCTGTCCCACTTCCACTCCGGGACCTCCAAGGGTTGTACCAAGCCTGCTGGTACCTGGTGCTCTGCCTTCACCTTCTGGCAGGTGAGCCATCGAGAAACTAACTCTGCCACAACCTTCTTCATACCCGGCCACCAGTGCTATCATCTGAGATCCTGGTACATCTTCTCCACTCCCGGATGTACTGAAAAAGTGGAATTGTGAAACTCTCTCAACACCTCCTCCTGTAAAGAATCTAGTACCATTGTACATCCTCAGAAAAGGGCATCGTGCTCTCCTCCTAAAGAGAATCCATCAGGTGCCTGCCCTGAGGATATCTATGCACGCCACATCTCACAGTCAGAGTCCCCACATTGTGCCTCTCTAATCCACTGCAGTAGTGGAGTGACTATAAGTGACTGAAGAAAGGCTGCACCATCTCTATCCATGAAGGATATCTGCAAAGCAGATAGCTACTCCATCGCCTCCCCGAGTAGCTGAATGGCCATCCTCCTACTGAGAGCATCGACTACTCCATTCCCCTTTCCAGGAGTATAGACTCTCTCAAAGTCATAGTCTTTGAGGAAATAGAGCCATCACCGCTGTCTCGGATTCATGTCCTTCTGCGAGAAGATTTACATGATTCTCGGGTGGTCAACGTAGACTGTAAAGTGCTCACCCATGAGATAGTGTCGCCACATCTTCATAGCGAAGACCACTACTACTAAATCCAGGTCATGGGTAGTGTAGTTCTTCCCATGATGCCTCAACTGACATGATACATAGGCCATCATGGCCCGCTCCTACATCAGGACACATCCGATTCTAGTCCCTGATGCATCGTAGTAGACTACGTACCCCACTCCCTTCTCCGGTAGACTCAAGATAGGCGCGCTAGTCAATCTCTGTCTCAGCTCTTAGAAGCTCTGCTGAAATCTGTCTGACCACACGAAGGGTTTCCCCTTCTTCCTCAAATTTGAGAGTAGTTCCACAACTCTGGAAAAGTCTGGCACAAATCTCTGGTAGTACCCTGCTAGACTCATGAAACTCCGCACCTCCGTCACGCTCCTGGGTGGCTCCCAAGCTAGAACTACCTCGATCATCATAGGATCCACCGCAACTCCTGCTTCAGAGATGATGTGTCCCAAGAAGTGGACCTCACATAACCAGAACTGACACTTCAAGAGCTTTCCATAATGCTGGTGCTCTCGGAGTGTTTGTAGTACAACCCGCAAGTGGTAGGCATGCTCCTCGTCATTGGTCGAGTATATCAAAATGTTGTCGATGAAGACCACGACAAATCGATCGAGGTTCTGGATGAAATATCCTATTCATGAGACCCATGAACACTGCTAGATCGTTGTTTACGCTGAAAGGCATAACCAAGAACTCATAGTTGCCATACCGACATATGAAGTTTGTCTTCAGCATGTCCTCGTCTCGAACTTTGAGTTGATGAGAGCCTGACCTGAGGTCTATCTTTAGGAACCACCGTGCTCCATTGAGTTGATCGAAGAGGTTGTCAATCCTCACTAGTACATACTTGTTCCTCGCGGTCACCTGGTTCAGGAGACGACAGTCGAAACAAAGTCACAAGCTCTCATCCGACTTCTTGGCGAACAAAATCCGGGAAGCCCAGGGTGAAACACTGGGTCGGATGAATCCCTTGCACTGAAAGTCCTCCAACTGTACCTGTAGCTCTTAGATCTCAGCGGGAGCCATCCTATATGATGGAGTGGATATCGGGGTTGTCCTGGGGTGAAAGTCAATATAAAAGTCTACCTCTCTGCGAGGAGGTAGTCCCGGAACGTTGTTAGGGAAGCGTCCGCATACTGATCCACCACTACAAGAATTCTTGTACTCCGCACGTCAACTGCTCCTAGGATGAGGCTAGAAAACAGATGAGTGATGGGATATCCTCTCCTCTGCGAGAGTCTATCCTGTACTATAAAGGCTCCCTTCTCGCCGGTGAAGGTGAACCTGCTCCTATCAGTGCGTACACACCAAACCTTGCGCCTAATACAGTCGATCTGAGAATGGAATGTGGATAACCAATCCATGCCCAAGATGATGTCGTAAGGCCTCGACGCCGCTACAAGAAGATCCTAGCCAAATCTCTCGCCTCCTAGAGTAAGCTAACACTGCTGGCACTAGTGCGTAATCATCGAGTCTGCTCCCGTTGGAGTCTCTAGTTGTAAGGACCGATCCAACAGCTCCGTCGGAATCTCCGAGCTCCAAACAAGGGTAGCGGCAATAAAATATTGACTCGCTCCTGTGTCTATAAGAACTGCAGCAAGGGTGGAGTAGACACAGATAGTACCTCGAATCATCTCTAGTGCACCGTGGTCGTAGGCCTCTACTGCCTGTAGCTGAGCCTATCTCTGCCCGCCAGCTCCCTATGGTCGGGGTGGAACTCCTGGTGGTGGTGGTGGTAAAGCCTCAAAGCATCACCCACCACCTGCTGCTTAGCCAACTCCGCTACCTCATATTCCTTCTCTCTGTGGACCTCCACGGTCAACCCTCTACCTCTGCTTGGGTGGCCCCTCAATCGTCTGCTGCTCCTCTCCATGGTGGGTCGGGCAGTCACGAGCCATACAGCCCTGCCCGCCGCATGCGTAGCACTGCCTGCTACTAAGAAAGCTGGATCTGTACCATGTGCCCCGCTCCTCTGAGCCAGTGTCCTGAGGTCATCTTCCAAATGGTCCGGTTCGCCTGGAAACCTGTGACATCCGTCAACTGCCAGCTACAGACGACTCTGGTACGTGCTACTCTGCGGTAGGTCTCACTGCTGGCATAGGCTCAGCAAGAAATCTCTCTATGAGAAGGGCTCGCTACAGTACTCCTGCATGTGTCTGAATGCTGAGGGAGATCATCGATGCCCTGATCTCATGCCTTAGTCCCTGCTCGAAGGTCCGGGCCCTGAAAAATGGGTTCCGTACCATGTCTGTCAAATAACGCAAGAGATCGGTAAATCTCGCCCAGTACTGGGCGACCGTCATGCTGCCCTTCCACAGCTGTAGAAGTTCCTAGATGCTCACCACATGGAGGGTGGCTGGGATGATCTTTGAGTAAAAGAGGCTCTCAAAGTCGGTCCAGAGGAGAGATGCCTCATCGTGCACCTGGAGCATCAAGCTCCACCATTTTCCTGTTGCCGCATGTAGGAGGCTCGCTGAAAGGATCACCATGAGGTCAGCTGGTGTCCCCACTGAATTGAAAACTGGAACTACAGCCTCCAGCCAATCCTCAGCTGCCTGAGGGTCCATCTCCCAGTGGAACCTGGGTGGTCTCTGACAATGAAACTTGTACAGTGCACTAAAGAGACGTGCACTATAAGCGGCTGGGGCTGGTAGAATCGGTGGCTCAGTGGGTAGAGGTACCGCCAGTGGCTCTGCTGAAAAAGGGCCCTGCACCGAGGCCTCGTCACTCGGTGGGCTGACGTCTCACACAAAGCTCGGAACCCTAGCTAGCTGCTATCGTGGGTCCATCCTCAAACGAAACAGGTGCACCATGGTCAAACAGTATACCTGGTGGGCTGACACAAAGTAATCACAAAGAAAACTTTTGAAACACACATGCAATCAATGTTTTCGTGCATTGAGTTAGAAATCAGAAGTCAGGGTCCTGGTGTACGGATACGTCAGCCGCCGTACCAATGCTAGACTCCCTGAAATGATAACCACACTCAATACCCTTAAAACTATTACTTCACAGAGAATAAAGATCAGAGTCCTCAGTTCTACGGTAGAACCAAACACCTCTGATACCAATTTTTCATGACCCGTCCTCGGGACCCGTGCTGTGACTACCCCAAGCCCGCCTCCCATAGGGCAGGGGATGGCGACTAGAACGAAGCCGTAAATTCTGACAAAAGGGGAATTCATTTCCTTTATAAAGTAAACAAACACCATAGAGTAAGTAAGAAGAAGTAACACTAAATAAAACTGGGTACAAAAGTAGTGCGGAAAAGTATGTGGGCGAGAATACAAACCCAAACTGAAAGCAAAGTACAACTGGAAAGAAAGTATAGCAACTGAAAGTACAGCAGCAACGTCGAGCCATCCAATGGAAGTCCCACCTGAAGGGTGGGTACAGATAGCCTCCTCATCTCCTTGAGTCCAGCCATCCGCTCCGTGTACATCCCGCCCAGCGGTCCACCTCCAGGTACCAACTTTCTCCACAAGCCTCAACCACGATCAACGTTGTCCTTCGTGTGCATCCAACACAACGTAGTGTGGGCATAGCCCGTGCAGGGGTGAGTATACGCTACTCAGTAGGGTCCCCGAGACCCCCGATGGTCTCCCAGAATCCACAAAGGATAATCCATAAAGGAAAGATACAATCGCGAAGTAACATCCAACACTACATAGGTATATGACCATACATATACCTAAGTCATCATTTCCAGTTCGGCTCCATCACCCTAGCCCAAGTTCAATCACGTCCACAAAGGGTATTACAACCCAAACCACACCGGAAATCAAGTCAATTATATCGAAGATATTGATTGAATGTTAAGACTCAGATCACACAGGTATACTTCTTCTTAAGGTGATAGAGATGATCAGATGTAGCCACTGATTCATCTATGCTGGGACCCATGAAGGATACAAAACTAACTAAGCTGTCGGACCCACATAGGATACAGACCAACTACTCTGCCAGACCCACGTAGGATAACAAGAATAGAGTCAAACACTTCCAGACCCACATAGGATAAAAGAACAGTAGTCATCGTCGTCGAACCCATGGAGGTTTTCAGTATGGTCTTCATCGCTGCCGAACCCACGTAGGATTCCAGTGCAGTCTTCATCATAGTCGAACCCACAGAGGATTTCAGTACGGTATTCATCGCTGCCGAACCCACATAGGATTTCAGTGCATTCTTCATCACCGTCGAACCCACAGAGTATTTCAGTACGGGGTTCATCGCTGCCGAGCCCACATAGGATTTAAGTGCAGTCTTCATCAGCATAGAACCCACAAAGGATTTCAGTAGGGTCTTCATCGCTACCGAACCCACATAGGATTTCAGTGTAGTCTTCATAGTCGCATCCAGCTCTAGGGCTCCCGCACACAGCATGCTCGTTTATGGGAGTGTCCGCTCCACGAGCCAAGGGGTCGATACATCAAATGACATGTAGTCCGGAGTTGATGTATCTCAAAGTTCTATCTCGACAGGAGGAACTCAACGTGACAGACGACGCGTCAATCGGATGCCCTGTCTGAGAGTTATTGGCTTTTTCGTTCTAGGGGCATGGTCGGTTTTTAAGTCAAAACCAACCCGACCACACTCCAACTGCATCCAAAACTTGAGTGGAGTAATCCAAAAGGTCTGTCTTACTAAGAGGAATCCAAAAAATACGACGACACATCAATCGGACGTCCAGATCTCAAGTTATAAGCGCTTCCGCTCCAAGGGCCCGGTTGGTTTCGTGTTCGAACCAACCCGGTCGTACCCAAAGTTCTCTGCAACCTTGAGTGTAATATACCGAAACGACAGTCTTGATCCAAGGATCACATCACAACGTACAATGCATCGTTCGGAGGTTCGTAGCCCATGATATGGGAAAAAGAATGAACTTGTCCGGTTTTAGGGGGTTTTGGGCCCGGACCGACCCGGCCTGAGATCCCCTGGGTTAGCCCGAACCGGGTAGACCTAAACCGGGTCTGGGTACGGCCCATTAGGGCATAGCCCGGCCCAGTGGGCGTGGGCCGGCCCAGTCAGTGCAGCCCGGTCCGGCCATGGGGGCCCAGCCCGGCCCCGCCTGGGTCGCCCGGCCCAGCCTAGGTGGCCCAGCCCAATCCCGCCTGGGCGGCCAGTTGGCCTGGCATGCGCGCGCGGCCTGCATGGACCGCTCGGCCAGTGTCGAGCTGAGCGGAAGGGGGGGGGGGCTTCCCCCCTTGATTAGAACTGCGGCTCCCACGTGGGGGGCAGCTCCTTGCCAACAGACGCGGAGTTGGGCGCCGTGTCTCCCTCGGGTCCCATGCGGCCGTGGGACTGGTCGCCTGCCGCACGGCTTCAGCCGCGGCAGTCCCTCTTGGCGGCTCGTCGGGATGCCTCCACGCCAGCGAGCCACGCTGCCGATGAAGTCAGCGGGCCACCGGAACCACTCCGGTGGTCCGTTCTTGTTCCCGTCTGCGCCTGGGGTCATCTCGGGACCCGTAGATTACTACGACGTCCTCCAATCGCACAACGGTCCCGTTTCATCGTCACCCAACATTCTGCGCATCAAGAACAATGAATTGGTGGGATCAGACTTGTTGGTTGGTCCTCACCCACCGTGTTAGTGGTTCAAATGACTTCCAAAAATTTAAACACATGTCGTGGATATAATCCACATAAAATAAATTAAACCAAACCCCCTACCTCAAGTGTTGTTGAATGAAGGTTTGTCGCAGGATAAAGGATGTCGTAGAAGAAGGATCGTCGGCGTCGTGGTACACAGCATCACAGAGAAGAGGATCATCGGCATCGCGGTACACTGCATCGCGGAGAAGAGGATCGGGGTTGCGGTACACAAGGTCGCGTCGTCGATCACCGAGGAATCAACGTCAATCGGCATCCTTCGTCATAGGTCGGCATTCTTCATCGGTGACGGTGTGTTCTTCAAGTTCTTTAAGGAGGAAGATTAGGATTCCAAGGTTCTTCTCCAATCCTTCTCGCACAACGAAACAACAATAATAAAATAAGGCGTTGCATTATTTTATTACTCATGCCACCCCTTATTTGAAAATAAAAATTAAAACATGATTTGATTAATGTGCGTTGACCAATTAATGAGGCGTTTAATAATCCAATTAAACGCGAGAGTTGAATTCGCATTTAAAAGGGGTGCGGGTGAGTTATAAAATTAAATGCACATGGGAGGTAAAAAGGAAATAAAGGGGGTGGGGATCGTGTGGTCCCCACCTCACTAATATCCTACCTAGGAGTTAGGGTATTAGTGGGTCCCACTCCAACCACCATTCATAGGTTATCATTACATAGAATAAAAATAAAATTTTAGCACAATATTTTATTTTTATTATTTAGTTAACCCAATTAATTAATAACCTCACCCGAGCAAATGAAACTCCGGAAAAGGTGTTCTTAAGCAATTACCGGCGCTGTGATTCCATCGGTGCCCTCAGAATTCGATTTCGAGCACCGGTTCAAATGTTAGGAAAAGCCGCTCGTTCGTTCACTGAACGTAACCGATCTATTCTTTGGAAGTTGATTCCGGGCACACCGGGCCTCAGAATTAGGTGTCGTCAGAAAATGTGTTCTTGTAAACTCCCAAATAAAATTAAGAAAAAAATTACCTTAAATTTTACGGGTCTTTACAATTCAATACTCATAAGAATGAGAACATGAAAGTAGATTCTCTCAAAAATAGATATTATTCATAGTTTCTAAATGAGGTGTAAGAGCATTTAGACTCATTGTAGTTATCTTTTGTGTATGGAAATGGAGAAGCTTACCTCCAGTCGATGGTTGTCACCCCACCACTCTTGCAATGAGATAGGGAGGCATATCTAGGGTATACTGACTATGAGACCCTACATACTCAAATATCCATTGGAGATACTCATGGTGGATTTTCTAAAGGTGGGTAACATGTAATTCTTTTCAAAGGACGCACGACGGTACTAGTGATGTTGTCAGAGGAGGCATTGAGATAGTCTCACAAATCTCCTTTGTAAGTTCATTGATGTGTATAAAATATGTACTGGGACCTCCAATGTTATTTTTTGTGGTCATGGACGAAGAAAGGAGTTTCAAATTTTCTCTCTCAATGCCTTACTTATCAGCAAGTGAAGTCTGAGCACTATGTTATAGTGGGTTTACCTCAACCCTTGAGGTGATAGAATGTAAGTGGGTGAGATATCCATGGAATTCAATGTAGGATTACCACATATATCCAGGTGACATGATTCTATATCGGTGATCATAGACCAAGTCAACAATTCACCCCACTTCTCATCTATTCAGGAGCAAATTTCAGTAGATATCTTGGGACGCCTCTATATTCAGGATATAGATTGACTTCATGGAGTTCCATTGATGATTACTTCTGAATGTGATTCTTGATTCAGATCAGAGTTATTAAGGAAATTACATGAGGATTATTGGACTTAGTTATGCTTGAGCATAGTGTTTCACCCCTAAACTAATGACCAGACTGAGAAGACCATTCATGTTCTGGAGGATATGTTGTAAGCTTGCATGTTAGACATTGTCCGTAGTTGGTAGGATCATCTACCACTAGTGGAGTTTTCATACAAAAACATCTAACATTCTACCATCATCATGGAACCATTAGAGGATTTATTCAAGTGACACTATAGGTCCCCACTTTGTTGTAATGACCCAGGAGAGTCATCACTCATGGGCCTAGAGTTTTTACGAGATACTAATGAGAAATTACATATCATATAGGATTGGATGAAGACTGCACAGAGCAATCATAACACTTAGGCTTACAGATGATGAAGGCTATTGGAATTTGATGAAGGAGACCATGTGTTCCAACGAGTTTCATGTCAATGTATATTACAAAGATTTAGCTTGGGTGTCAAGCTATCTATGAGGTTCATTGGACTTTTTCAGATAATTCATAGAGTTGGTGAGGTTACATACCACTTAGCTCTACATCGGTAGTTATATTAGGTACACAACGTCTTCCACGTACCCCGGATGAGGATATATGTGCATAAACCATCAGACATTATCAACTGGGGCGAGATGAACATCGAGGATGGAGCTACCTTTGATGAGTAACTAGCAGAGATCAAGGATCAACATGAGAGGATCCTTCTTGGGTGAGCGATTTCTTTAGTTCATGTCTAGTGGTAGTATGTAAATCTCTAAGAGAGCACATGGGAGTGGGAGGTTTAGATTCGTTCACAGTACCCATGTCTTTTTGTGTAGCCTTTTTTTTGGACTTTTGGAGACATAAAGCCCCAAAGTGGGTATAATTTAATGAATCGTATTTTATATATATTATTTTTGGATATTGTATGGAATATTTTCAAGACTAGGCACTAAGAAGACGTGCTATTATAATGCTCTTTGTTCCCAGAAAAAATGTTTGAAATGTATTAAATATATTAAATAGCACGCACTCACATTTTTTCATGAAAAAGTATGATAACCTCTAAATGGATGACAGAATCAATAATCTGAGGGCACAACTGAGTTCTAAACATGATTTTCACCCTATGTGCAACATAATCTTAGTCAGTGCATGTCTTTTGTGGAAAATCCATCATGGGCATAAAATGAATAAAATAAGTAAATAAATTATTTTATTTGTTCATCGATGCAAAGACCTAATTACCTATCTTTAAATACATGATTATGGAAAATTTATAGGGTTTGTCACATAACCCTATAAATTTTTGAGAGAAATTGGAGAGCATCAAATTAGATTCTATTGGTAGATGATGATCGGATCGAGGACCGACGACTAGAACATGACAAAATCCAAGGATCTCACCAACAACTATGACACTACTTTATTCTTCATCAGCGATTGATCCAAATCAAGGTAGGATGTTTTTTATTGGATCCCTTACCCTTTCATGGTTTCTATGATTAACGTGAATCATTCAATGAATAGATTGATCCATGGTTTGACCATATCATGGGGTTTGATAGATTAATCAGGTTTTGGAAAAATTACTTTGTGATCATCAATTCATCACTGTTATTATCATGGAAACAGATCAAGTTCATCATGAACATCGATTGAGGTTCATTCCTCATAATTTTTCTCATGATTTTCTACCCTATTATGTGTTAATCATGATCATTCTCCTTTTGGACCATGATTCGATATATCCTGATCAATCAATCATTGAACATTTGTTTTTTGGCGTAATGATCCAATATTGTAGATATAGGATTGGAATGACATGATGGTGGTGTGATGATGGAGATGATAATGTATTAGATGATGTAGTTACCTCATTTTTTTCGTTCTTTAGCGCAAAATGATGAATGATAAACTATCCCATTTTTTTGTGCATATTGAGGGCCTGAAACATGTTAATTAGTGATGGAAAGACTCAATGAGGCTTGATCTATGTTTTTGCAGTGAAACAATCATCGGATCTAAGTCTAATGGAATGGATGGGATGCATGGAACCAGATATTGATTTATGGAAAATACCATGTTGCACGACATGTAAACCAGATCTACACGTTGTGTGGCCCCACCTATGCGAAAGCTAGGGTTTCCAAATAAAGATAAGTATCACACATCATGTAACCCTATCACACAATGTGTTGTCTCTCCCTATGAACTCGACGTGTAATTATAGGGTACAAAGACATGGGGTAGAGTACACGGACAACCTACATGCTATGTACTCCCCTACACGGACCTGGTCTGGACCAAGTACATGGGTTAAGATGTGTACTAGTACACAAGAATGAGTACATGGGATAAGTCATGTACCAGCACACAGGTAGACTACATGGGTAAAATACACACCTATACTTCTACACAGACAAGTCTTAAGACATGGTCTGTTTACATGGGTAGGACCTGGGGCCAAGGGACACAACGTGTAACCCCTACTACATGCCATGTACTTTATTATACAAGGCTTGGATCCCTTTTACTTTGTATCTATGAAATTTTTTGTTAGGGTTCATTCCCCTTCTCCTTTCCATGAGGTTTAGTATGCAATCATCTCCTACTCCTAGGACAATGATCCCTTCAATAGGACTTCTTGGATGGAGTTATTGGAATCCCTCCCTGAGGCCTAGACTGTGGTCCTCTATTCATATTTGTGACCTCAGTGGAGTTCTTGGTATCATTGTGACTAATAATACACATGCACAAATCCTCTACTTAGTGGGTTAATCTAGATTTAGTTGTTGGTATGACCCCATAGCCTTGGAAGTGATCTTCATCCGTGTGTTTTATTCTCTTTAGACTATCAGTGTGTACTTATAATGGAATTACCTGATGATTATTACCTCTCAGGTAGACATCATTGGTGCTATAAGAATCATGATTGTGTTCTCTCGTACAAGTGATATGTGGAACCTTCAAACTCGTATCCTAGGCTAGTATACTTTAGTTGTAGCTTACCTTTAGACTATGTGTCTTTTTGGAGTATATCTGTATATTCTTATTATATATCCTACAAATATATACCTGTGTAGAGAATACTATATTTACAATGGTGTATGCTTTGTGGTTTCAGGGAATCCTATTGAGTATTGTTATACTCACCCCTGCACAGTCTTTTTCCACACGTGTCGTGTCTTCTAAAGATAATCAACCATTAGATAGAGTCCTTGATGGACCAGGACCAGATGGTGCTTAGAGAGACCAGACAGACCGAGGTGTGTTTCTATGGTATTCTGATAGCAGTGCAAGTGCTATTTCAGGTTGGACTTGTGTCACAGACTTTTGTGGTGGGCTTCTATTTGGCCCTATTTCCTTTACATTCTATCGTACACTAGTTGCTGGATTTAGATGTTTTCATGCATGGTTATTTAGTAGTTTTTACATTTTATAATTTTATAGGCTTTTAGATGTGTGCGTGTGTACATGTACATAGGCTAAAGACTACCATGTATGTGATATGACTACATTGATGCTAGTCGCTAGCCCTTGGTCTATTGGTGGTGGGCATGGGGGGTCACGACATGGGCCACATTGGAATGGGTTGTGACTGTGTTTCCTTGTAATAAACAAAATTGAAGTAGACGACATGTGGTGTTACTACACGACGTGTGACCACAAAGTTGAACAGTTTTCCAGTCCCCATGTCATGTAGCATATATACAATAAGATTGGACCCCCCATGTTCTCCATTATAATGTCACAAGGATGACACACCATTTCTTCATGTCACACAATGTGTAGTTCTTCAAACCATGTGCTAGCCTATCTAGATCTATATGTTGATCCACTTTTATCGGATCACTGATTTGATTTCCTTAGACTAATCTGATTTTATGATGAGATACAGACGAGATACACTGGTATATGATGTGTGGTTTTATTTAATACACTATGTATGCTTATTTTGTCTAGAAAAAACCTTTGGTATCTCAAGATGGTGTTTTTAGATATTTCTTCACTTTCATCTTAACCATTTACTAGTTATCTTAATGAGAATAAAGAAAGGGAATATAATATGATGTTTGAATTTCAAAGATGAATCATAATGAAGTAAAAGAAATCCCAAACACATGTAAATAATAAAATATCAATAAATAATTATAAATTAAACATGCAATCACTCTGATACCACTAGTAGATTTAAAATGTAGTTTAAGAACCTATATAAAATGAAAAACTCAACTTTTTAGTTTTAATTTATGAATAATAATTTCATTACATAATTATTTACATCATGACCAATGAAAATCATATATTAATTGACATTAAAAAATGTTAAAGTTATAAGAGGAGGATCTTCACATGAAATTTATAATAATTTATGTGCATATCTAGAATTACCTAAACTTGTAATTATTCATTTAATGATGATTATGTTGATTAGATCTTGTTGTACCCTAATTTCACTGAAGGATCGACGTGAATAATACCTCTAGAGGTGGTCCACATGTGCACCATAATCACTAAACATCACTGTATAATGATTGGGTGCTAGCACAACTGATTTTAATAACATGTGTCATTTGTGGTTGATCACTGTCGAATTATTCTACGAGGAGGAAAAACTATTGATGATGTCTCAAAGGATTGAGATAAGATGGGGAAATAACACACTTTTAGGTATCTAGAAATCTCTCTAGATCTTGATTGAGCTTCTATCTACGTATTGTGCACAACAAGTGTCACTTAGGAAGGTAATATAATTATATATTTATAAAGGTAGGACTAGGGTTTCCAATTGGCACATGCACCCCATTGAAATTACTTATTTCTTAGTGAACCCCATTTAATAATAATAATGTAATTATTATTCACTTGACATGTTCATTTCCTAAGAATAAATAAGTATCATTTATATTATTTCTAGTCAAACCATTAAATTCGGTCCTCTTTTCCTCCTTGACGTTTACCGATCCTTGAATAATGTCTATTTATTTAATAAATAAATATCACTACCTTATTCATAAATAAATATAATAAATATTATATTCACCAAACCTTGAGAATAAATATTTATTATTATTATTTAAATCATCAATTCTATTAAATAACCTCTGATTAAATCTTGGCGATCAAATGAAACCTGAATAAATATTATCTATTATAACTTTTTAAATTTAATATTTAATTTAATCGTGATTGCAAATATAGTTAGTTTGTGACCCTTTGTTCCTCTTTCTCAGTGGAATTCGGAAGAACTGCCTAAAGTCCATGTCTAGAATCTAGAAACACACTAAGTCATCCATGGAGAAAGTGGTTAGTGTCGCAATGACATACAAAAACCTATGAATACTTACCATGTAATATAATCCCTTTATAATGATATATTGAATCAAATAGGTTTCATATTGGTGTCCTCAAGCTATGTTCTTGATGTATCTTTCTTTAAAATTATGGAATTGAACTCACCCACAGAACACCATGACTATGGATTTATCCAGATAGTTTCATTCATATCAAAGGTCCTAAGATATCACCTTCCATCAAATGATAGAAGAGATAAATCCTTTCTTGCATTATTCATTAACGCAATATCACTCATGACACACCCAATATATCATACATCATTGGTATCATGTTTCATAATGGTTTTCATCAATATATCAATGTTCATGACTCATGGTATCCTTTAATGATATTATTTAAGTCTAAGGATCAATACACACATCCACATATAGGAACACCCAATGAAACATGTAAATATATATTTTATATTGACGAGTATCATTATCATAATATCCTACACTGGAAATTACTAAGAGTGTACACCATGAGAGGGTGACTCAAAGTCTTATGAGTCTCCACCACTAATAGAATATATTATCTATGTCCCATCCAATGATATCATTCGATTATATAATATATATTCAATAATACTATCTTAGAACCTTCTAGTTCTCATCACAACAAGGAACTGCTATAACCTTTTAGTGTGACATATATTCTTAGGACCTTATCACATAGAAAATTTCACATATAGAAACAATCATGATGTGATGAGAAAATTCATTAATATTTAAGATAAATAATATATGTAATCAAGTACTAAGAATTTGGTTCTAGGGTACCATCTTTAATAAGTGAAAAGTGGCTCCATTATATGAGGATTGGGGAGGAAACATGAGAGAGTGATTAGGATTATTATTTATGTTTACATTATTGTTTTTATTTTATAATGTAGAAATTTATGTTCCATGATGCAAAGTAACTAAACAAACCTGAAATAAAATAAGGGATTTTTTACTTTTAACCTTTTAAAACTTATGATAAATAATTCTAAATAATAAAAACATGTTGAAAAACCCTTATAGTGGTTGAATTGGTTTATAAAAACATTAAAACAACATTAAAATAATAATATTATTATTGAGTGTAGAAAAGGAATGGTCACCTATTAAAAGAAGGCTGGGGGATGGGAACATGAGTAGTCATTTTCCTCCAATTCCAGCAAGACAATGGAAAGTTCCTAGATAAAGAGAAATAAACATCCAAAATGAAAAGAATAGGGATATTAGAGTTATAGAATATTTAAATCTTATGAGAATGAATATATAAGGAACTACGATGTGTGAGACTACGGGTTGACTGCGTAGAGAAATGGGGAGTAGTGCAGATCGATGTAGGGGGGGAGGTGGGGATTACAAAGCAACACCAATGTGAAAGGGTTAAGGGGGAATTAAAAGAGTGTGATTAATGTTATTATTTATGTTTACATTTTTTTATTTTAGAATGTTGAAATTATCATTTCATAATGAAAAATAACTAAACTGGTCGGAATAAAAATAATAGATTTTTTTATTTTTAACCTTTTTAAACTTATGATAAATAATTATAAATAGTCACAACATGTATTGATCCCATTATAGTATTATTATTCATTTATAATTATATTAAAACAACATTAAAACCATAATATTATTTTTGATGATAGAAAAGGTACATGAACCTACGAAAAAAGGATTGGGGGATGGGAACATGAGAAATCCTTCACCTCCGATAATCAAATGATAATAGAAGGGGGTTGAATTATAAGAAACACCTATGCATAACAAAGGGGATGGGAGGAGATGAGAGTTACAGAGTAGGTAAAGTGGATGAGGATCATGATAGATGGATCTAAGACACACACAACATGGGTTGAATGCATATATAAATAGGGAGTAGTGTAAATTTTTGTGGGGAGGAGGTGGGGAATGCAAAGTGGTGACAGTGTGTGAGGGTTGCGGAGGAAACAAAAGAGAGAAATTAGGTTTAATATTTATGTTTACATTTTTTTATTTTTGAATGTATAATTTTTTGTTTCATGATTCAGAATAATTAAACCTACCTAAATAAAAATGAGATGTTTTTTTTCACCTTTTGGAACTTATGATAAATAATTATATGTAATTAAAACATGGCAGGGTCCCTTTTTTATTAAGGAAAGAAACTGATTTTTAATTTTTTTTGAGAGGTAACCCTTACATAACCCAAAATCCCCAATAATTATATAGATCGAAGGCTTAGATGATGATGGAATGAAATCCCAACTAAATATGGTACAAATACACTTGGAGATGACCATGAAGGACCAAATGAGTAGAATTCCTAATGTCATAATCAAAAACGTCATGTTGCACAATCCAATTATCACATCGGGTAGGGGGATGATTACATGAGAGGATTTATTCCTCTAGTAATCATGTTAAAATGGAAGGGTGCCATACAAGGAGAAACAAACATGCTGAATGAAGGGGATATGAAGAGATGAGAGTTTCATAGTAGGTAAAGTGGATGGGGATCTGGATAGATGGAACTACGAAGTGCACGATTGTGATTCAACCAAGTAGGGAAATGTGGAGTAGTTCAGATCAATGTGGGGGGGAGGTGGGTAGTGAAAATCCATGCCAATTTGTGAGGGATGGGGAGGATACACGTGAGAGTAATTAGGGTTATTATTTATGTTTACATTTTTTTTATATTTTTCAACTTAGACATTTTTGTTTCATGATGCAAAATAACTAATCCGACCTAAATGAAAATAATATATATATTTTTAAATTTTTCTCTTTTTTAAACTTATGATAAATACTTTTAAATAATTGGAACATACTACGATCCCCTTTTTATGAAGGAAAGAAACCAATTTTTAATTATGTTGAGAGAGAACCCTTACATAACTTGAAGGTCTAACGAATTATATGGACCAATGGCTCAAATGATTATGGTCCAAAATCCCAAATGAATATGGATCAGTGTCCCCAAGAGATGACCTTGAAGGACCAACTGAGTAGTATTCATCACTCCATAACCATAGACTTTATACCATGCTTCCCCTTGTCATGTCACACCCCCAGCAATTATGTCGTGTTGTACCACACCATCTTTTCCACACACGAATCTATTCATTATGCTGCTAGCCTCCATCACACCATGCCACATCTGTCACATTGTGAGAGTAAATACCTCCATCCTATATCGATAATCCATGTAGTTGTAGGGATAACAGATGGATGTCAACACACCTATCACTCGTCAAAGATTCCAATTTCCAAAAATTGTCTGCATGTCATCACACAACTCTACACCTATCACATCAAAATTTTCTCCCATGTCACATCACCACGCCTACCAATTTAATTATCCTTAAATGAACTCCCCCCATATGATAATGGAACAGAGGCCCAATGGCCCAATGTAATGATGGATCGTAGGCCCAGATATGTGACCCCAGGGCCCAAATTAGTTGAATAGTGCTACTGCTATAGCACCATGATACATCACCTCCTACAGTTCCACCAAAATATTTCCCCACTTGGATTTATGTGTAATGTTGTCAGTTAAAAAATTAATTAATTTATTAATAAGTCAAATCATTTTAACAAATATCCCTAAAATACAATTAAATAAATGTTGATAAATGATTTTAAAACAAATGCGATAATAAAATTGATTGAAACTGAAAAGTATTTCAAAACTCAAACCTTGTTTTCAATCATAAATGAATATGTATATGAATTTTTTAATATGTTCCTTAGAAACATGGACTTCTTTATAGTATTTTTTAATTTATTTTAACTTTTTTTATCTATATGATAAAATTGTACAACCTTTATTTAATATACTATGTATCTATACATTTACAATCCAATTTAAGTTGATTAATTTCATACAAAAATTATTATATTTCTCTTCCTTTATATATAAATCATATTCATAATCTAATTATTTTATTACATTTTCAACTATAAAAATTCCTATTTGGTCATGTACTATGAGTTTCTTTATGAAAACAACTTAGATACATTAGAATTTAACTTCCACTTTTTAGATTCAAATTATAATTAATTTACTAGTTTTTAATTTGAAAATAGAATATATACCTTCATTTTTTAGTATCATAAATAAATTGAACTCAATAAAAAATTATTCGAAATATTTCAAAGATGAATTTTAATTCCCAATAAAATTTAAAGGAAGAAAGATTTCGAAGAAGTTCAATGAGGTTGTAAAAAGAATATTCTTTTAATCTCAGTTTTCAAATCCACTTGAATGATATAATTTTTATTCATGTGAGCTTCTACATAGAATAATATCCATTATAATTATTGATTCTTAATGAAGATCATGAAAGAAAAAAATGTATCTCACCTCCACTGGTAGTAAATGTGCCTGGGATCCTCATTCATAGCAAGAGGATCCCAAACTCGCTAAAGGGGTACTAGCACCTTCTTCCAAAGATAAATGAAATTTCAGGTAGGAAGTGAGTTTTAGAGTTTTGGATTTGGATATTGATTATCAAAGGTACACTAATAGAAAGATAATATACCTTTTATAGACTCTATTTATTTAACTAATAGAGTTAGGGTGTTACTTCCATCTCATGGTGTTACTTTTCTTTGATTCTTCTATTCATCGAATGCTTTAATGAATGTGTATAGTTTGAAAAATATATAAATGAATCAATATTATTGATCCATAATCAAATAAATTACGAAGAGGATATGACTAGATGCATGCAATAACATCCCATGAAAATTGTATAGAATGCCAAACATATGGTACAACTGTTGTAGTATGTGGAATCTGATGCCTCTTTATGATATAATCCTATCGTTGGACATTTCATGCATCATATGCATGTCATTATTTAAAATATAAGGTATATAACTAAATATTATTTACACTTTTAGTGAATTTCCAGCAATCTCCCACTTTTACTAAAACACCATAAGTACTTACATAACTTCACAACTCTTTGTGAGTATATCCAAGTATCTTTTGGATACAGTTTATCAAACTCTCTTCATTTCTGAATTAACACATTGTTCGAAACCTAATCCTTATCCAAAGGCCTGTCTATGTGACAATTCAAGACTTATTAAAATTGATAAAAATATATATAATCCTCATTTTATATATGTAATCAAAGAGAGGACTCTAGCAAAGAATCAATGCTTCTCAAGATGCTAAAGTGTTTGGTGAGATCTCTATAATACACAACCATATCTCAATATGAACATATACACTAAATGATATATCATAAACATCATATATATACCCACATTACCCCTTTTAACATTAAATTGAGTTAAAACTAAACAAAGAACAATTTCAATCTAGTATAGGTCATCTCAAACGTTCCTGATTATCTGAAAAATACTGACTTGATTGATGAATACATTACATATCATTCATCTAGAAGATGAGAAAATTACATGTCTCTCATCCATGTATCTAAAAACATCATATGTGATATAACTAAGCATGTCCATATATTTTCTCATTTTTATTCAATCAAGTTCTAGATGTATTTTCTCAAAATACGAATGGACAAATCCTATGTTAGTTGAGCTCAAACCGATGACATGATTAGTAAAACACCCAACGACCCATTGATTAGATAATACTAAATTCTTGCATAAGAAATGTATCAAGTTATAAAGGTTATCATGCTAGGTATATTTCCAACCTTAGGTAAAAATCATTGATAATATTCATGCACCCCTATGTATATCAATGATTGTATGAATTCCATGGTATATACATTAGTGGCCCAGTCCAAATAATATGTCACCACTTATTGTCTCATGAGTCTAATACTCACGCTAATCTTAACATAACATCACAACCCATAATACTCTATGATAATCATCAATTAGGGACAATTCAAATTCATAATTTAAGGGATATTATCATTCCACTGTTTATATAAAGTAAATTAAAATACACATGAATGAATGATAGTAATATATTTAATTTATTATAAAATCACGTTACATTATACAACTATTACATAAATCTTATATATATAGCATACCAAAATAATCATCATGGAATTTTTAACTCTCTGACTTTAGTAACTCAGACCTAGTGGTTATCTTACTAAATTGGCACAAAATATTAGATATCTAATCCCAAAGGATTAAATAGTTTAGAATTATTGGAAAATTATATTCATACATGATTCTCACATTACAATTGAAAACATGAAATATAACTTAAAATTATAGTGATCACATATTATTTATTCTATTATATCCCTGGTATCATTTATAGATCCCTTCTTATTATCCTGGGGAAAGTAAAACATAATAAAGTTTGAGTTCATATGCCCACTAAGAGAAAGACTAAAATAGAAGATATCACATAATAAATAAATCATGGATAATGTGGGCGAGATAAACAATTATAAAATATTCCATATAACTAATATCATAAAATAAGAACATACCAATGGATAAAATAATAACATAAATAATCACATGGATAACAATAACTACTTTTATAATGATATAATGCATATCCCATACATCAAAATCTCACTGTTAAGGCTTGATGACAAGGAACCATATATACATAAATAGGTATGGAACACACCAAATACCGAATATAGTTCGTCTCATGAGACATATTGATGAATTTAGGGGATATAAAGGCCCCCTCATATCACATAATAAGTCCAATGCATTCATAATCTAAAATAAATTAATAAAAATTCAACTCATAATTAACAAAAGAATTCGTATTGAAAAACTATCTTATGAAATGTTAATATTTTACCCTATTAATAAATAGAAAAATATTGTCATAAGTCATCCACTATAATTTGGTGGATGTTATCATTATATTATATCCCCATTAAAGCATAATATTCATCAAAGGATGTTTACATAGATGAAAATACTTTTAAAATATCACCAGAATATTTCTCCAGGAAAATAACCTTTTCATTTTAAAAAAACTTACTTAAAATCTAAAAATTTCTAGAATATTAATAAAAACAATTTATTTTAAAATAATCATGTAAAATAGTAAATGAATCATTATTGAAAATAATAGTATTGATGATAGAAAAATTCATTCATGTAGTAAGCATTAAAAAAATGATTCCATTCACACCTTTGGTAAAAATTTCCAAGTTAAAAAAATGATAAGAAGATTCCTTTTAAGGATTTTTATAAAAAGTATAACATGGGTAAAAATTTATTTAACCAATTATTGGTTCATAGTAAAAAAAATCTTGAATATAAAATATGGACACTAAAGAAAATGATTCCTCGATGAATTGAAAAACAATGTCGATTTTCTTTAAAATAATTATTTTATAATTTTTAGTACTTAGAGAGAGGAAAATAAAAGGAAAACTTGTAATTATTATAAATAACAATAGGAGAATAAAATAAAATGGTTTTTATATAGAATGATCATATAATTTCCCCGATGTAAATTTAAACATAAACAATCTCGAATAAGGATGAGATTGTAAAATAAACCCTTACCACTTTGGTATCTTTGGAATCTTAACCCCCATAACATAAATTACTTAAAATGAAACTATAAATAACAAGAATATAAATATATTCATGCTATAAAATATAAAATGGGAAGTATATACACCACATGATGGAAACAAGTGGTGAATATGGCATATTTCTCATGGAAACAAAAGTGAGATGAGAAACCTTTACAGTGATCATAACATGAAGTGAGAATTAATCAATGAAGTGATTATGTGTAAAAAATCTAAATACACATAAAAAAGTTTAACTAAAACATAAAATAATCCATGTTAATCACACACACAATCTTGGCATAACATACATAGTGAAGATGTAAATATAACAAAATGAAAAGAAATTTAGTTAAGAAACACCTTACCCCATGACCGACTTTCTTCATAAGTGATTTTAAACTCTTATAAAATAAATTTAAATTTATTAAACTTATATAAAAATAATAATATTCATGGTTAAAATACCATATTTTTTTATTATGAAATCTTCTCACCCTCTCATTAACAATCTTTCATTATCATCGTCATTTCGGGTGTTAACTACTTGTTTTTCATTTATGTTTTGATTCGGTAGTTATAGTCCTTGCAACTTGATAATGGTTAAAAATAATAATCATGATATAAATATTATATATATTAATTATATATATATTTAGAATAATCCATGAAATATGGACCTAAAAAGTTAATCACATTGATTTGTGGGGTTGGTAGTCCATATGTACGCACGAGAGACATTATCATTTTTAAGGGGTGGAAGGTTAAGAAGGTAAATGATATATTATATTTACCGAATCATAATTATGTCATAAATATAATATATATTCCTTAATTATATATTTATAACCATCCCATTAAAGTAGATATGAAAAAATAATTACACTGCTGCATGGATATGGTAGGATGTACGTACACATGAGTGATGTTTTCATTTTCCATAAGATTGAAAGGATATGGAAAATTGTTGTTCCATAAAAATAATAAAATATTAGTATATTTATGATAATTAATTACTTATTTTATAATTGATACAACATATTTAGAGAAATTAGAATAATAAGTAAACTTTTAAATAGTCAATACAGACGATTACCTCTTATTTGAGAGACCTCCTTTGGATCACACATTATTTCTTCTTAAGATGATCTTAGGAGAAGAACATAAGATCAAGAATAAAGGTAAGGAATATAGGAAGGTATTTGGGTAGGTATTGTCTGATATATAATTATAAATATTTTTTAATAAAGGAGAATACGCTACTACAATAATGGGATTTAACGACCACCAAAAGCGGACTGTTTCAGCAGCAAACCCCCGAAGAAGACAACACAAGAAGGAGAAACCCCGCTTGTTTTTTGATAGTATTAGAATCTACCATTGGTAGTCACTAATATCAAATTTAGTGACTACCAATGGTGGTATCTAATTGTGATAGGCATAAAATCGAAGATTTCTTGTAGTGGTAGGAGTTTACATTTTATATGTGAGGGAAAATACATACTTGGAATTAATTAACAGATTTAAATATAATATATTTCATGATCATGTCAAGTGTCACAAAATGAAAATTATTTATAAGTTATGGAATGATAATTTCAAACCAAATTAAACCAATAATATTTAGACATTTTTAAGTTTCATTTTAATACTTATTTTTTGGTTTAACCCCCACTATAACCCTTTTTTAACCTTAACCATGGTAAAACATTTTTTAGCCCTTAAGGGAAAAAAATTTTCTTCTAAGATGACAAGTGGACAAAAAATGTTTTATATACGAAATTTTAGACCGTTTAAAATCCAAATTATCCACTTTTAATATTTTTTTTGATTTTTAAAGTATTTAATAAAATATTGTTTATCATAAAACATCATTAAAGTCATATTTGGGACTATTCGTTTAATTTGACTTTAAAGACATAAATAAAAAAATTTAATTAGAATATAAACACATTTAATATTAATTATTATTTATAATTATCTGTTAAATTTTTGTAACACCATGATTCATGCAAATCATATTTTTTTTATTTTTTAAAAAATCACTAACCTTTATTTTTCTATTACTTGCACACACTATATCAGCGTCGTGTAAGTGATTAAGGTAATTATATCATCACTAAAAAATAAAAATAAATTAATATAATAAAAATAATGTTTAATTTTAAAAATAACAATTCATAACTGATTAAAAATTCTTTTTATCCAAATTAAAACATATTATAGATATTAAAAGAAAGAGAGTGACATTTTTTAATTTTCTTAACATAAAATAATATAACTGTAATTATCAAAGGTAAATGGCACAAAAATTCAATATATTAGAATTTAGGATGGATATGGTCAAATTAATATCATAAAATTAAATAAAGGAAAGTTATAGGTTAATTTTTAGACCTTATCCCATAGTTTAAACCTTAATTAACATGTTTTACCCATTACTACGGTGATAACCTTTTACCACGATTACTATTCATTATGACTAAAAATGAAATTGGCCTATTTAAAAAAATTAAATATTGATTCAAAATATTTAATCCATTTTTAATATGAAATTTCTATAATTTGAAGAAATCAATTTTAATATAAATGTGTAAAATGTAATGAAAACTAGTTTATAGAAAATTGGGTTTTTAAGCATAAAAATGAACTTATACAAAAATAAAATATATTTTTGATTAATATGAAATTATTTGGATCATGTTTAATTAAATGTATCTTATATTAATATAACCCAAATTCAAAATATATAAATATTTTTAAATTACTTTATGTAAAGAAAAGAAATTATAGTTTTGAAAAAATCAGTATTTTACACAATTTATTGAAAAATAAATCTTTTTAGAAAAATTCAAAAAATTCACCCTAAGATAATATTTACCTAATTATTTAAAAAATTATATTCATTTTTCTCAAATAATATATATAAAATTAGTAGAAATTATTTATAATATCTGCACACAAAAAGAAATAAAAATCATTTTTTAGGAAAAGTAACTTTTAAACATAAAATGAATTTATTCCTACTATTTTCCTAGTAGAAAGAATTATACTAATGTTAAATTCATTTATTGAATTAATTATTTGAATTAATTAATAATTTATACATATATTTCATAATTTAGTTATTCTTATTCATACTCAAAAGCCCAATAGCTTGGTTATAACATTTATATTTAAATAATATTATTTTGTGGTTCTTTTAAGCCTGAGGTTATGTGTTGTGTGCAATATCAAATATAGTGTTTTTTTAAAGGAAAATAAAAACTAAAATCGAGAGGTGTTATATTCTCATCTCCTTAAATAAATTTAATCCACACGATTTTAATTCTTCTTTCCTAAATTGAATATATAATATAATATTAATAAAATCACTAATGATTTTATCATGAACATTAATTTTAATGTTATGATCAGGAAAATTATTATGAATGTACCTCAATAAGAATAATAATTTAAAATGAATTTTGGAAAATTTACCTTTTTATATGACTATTACTTTTTTACTTCAGATTCGATGGATTTAACATTATTTTTCTTGAGTTTGAGAAATTACATTACTATTGGGATAGAAAAAATATATTAAATTTACTTACTTGATTTCATACCATTATGTAAACATGAATTCATCCTTTGATGTGAATCATCATGATAATGATGAATTATCATGCCTAAATCGCTAAAATAATATTTAAATTGACTATAAGGTCCACAAAATGATAAAAATTTATTCCTCCAAACCAAAAATGAAATGGTTAGCATAATTTAGAATAATAATCATGATGGATAAACCTTTATATTAGAAAGTACTGAATTAATCTCCAAATACTCAAAAATAAAATTAAAAGTTAAACTTAAACCATTCCAAAAATATATAACCTTAAAAATCTCCAAAAATATTCCTAAGCAATTTTAAAACCCAAAATACATAAATATTTGATCACATATTCTTCTGAGATCAATTTAGAATTTATCTCCAAACAACATTAATCACTCATAAATTCATATGTGAAAAATGTATATAAATTATATATGATATCCTAGGTAATTTAAATAATAAATAATTTCATTCCATATTAATATTCATGAATTATATTTTATAGAGTCATAGTCATTATAATAATATTAGTTATTTTTTCAATCATGAGAAAATTGCTATATTATAACCAAATTGGGTATTCATGTATTATATGTTTTCTTTCAAAATATTAATTTATAAGTTTTAGAAATTGAATTTTATGAAAAATATTTCATTTTTTAATTCATCCTGTTGAAATTAATTTATGGTTATTTTTTTAGGTATTTTTTGAAAAAGTTGATTTTTGGGTGAATAATAAAAAATATCAATTTTTAAAGAAAACTGCCTTTTATTTTAAATTATTTTAAAAGACCAATTTTGATTTGGATTTGTTTTAAAATTTAATTAGTTTATTTTTGTGAAAATTTATTTAATTTACACCTTTTATATCTACATTATACTTGATCTTGGTATAATATCACTTTTATACTTAAAATACATTTTTTAGAAAACATTTTTCATTGAATTTTGTGTTTTTATATTAAATTAATTTATAAAATTTAGAGATATTGAATCTTAAAAAATGTATTACATATTTTGAATCAAAATTTCTTAATTAATTAATGATTTTAATTTCATTTTTGGTGATTATGAATAGTAACTTTAGTAAAAAAATGTGTCACCATGGTGAAAGGATAGTCCGAGTTAAACTAGGTTAAAACTAAGTGATAAGGCCAATAAATTTCATCTTAACTATTATTTTATGAATATATTTCAACCTTTATCAAATTATTCTTGAAATATATTTTTTAATGGGAAAATGTTCCATGAAAATGAAGTAATAATATTTAAATATTTCAAAAAATTCCAAATGTTTCCTCTCCCTCACTTATAAAAGGACACCCCATCTCCTCTTCTTTAAAAACATCCAAATCCTCTTATATTGACCAATAATTACCCATATATCTTTTTATAATTACTGTATATTTCTTAGATATTCTGTATTGATCAAAATACACAACTCATAAGGATGATGGTGTAAACTAAGAGAGGTTGTCCGAAGAAGAGGTATAAGTCTCTACCGAGCTCCTTTGTTTTATTTATTACTCTACCTAATTAAAACCACTCCTAGAAATTTTTATA
Organism: Viscum album; assembly: GCA_963277665.1. Taxonomy (NCBI): domain Eukaryota; kingdom Viridiplantae; phylum Streptophyta; class Magnoliopsida; order Santalales; family Viscaceae; genus Viscum; species Viscum album. Next base: position 1,416,759,812 of record OY728127.1, read on the forward strand.
TCATAACATAATCATCTATAATATAATTAAATGTTATTATTTTTATGTTATAACCCTTTTTAAACATTGTTTACATCTAATGGGAAATGAAAACATCGTTCGTGTGCACGACAGACTGCCGCCTTGCGAACCAATGTAAATATTATTCTATCACAACCTATTATGGATGATAATAATGATAGATAAAAATAAAATAATATTATTTAAATATAATTCTTAAATATTAAATATAATATCCCACTTCTTTCTTTACCAACCAATTAAAAGTAAAAACAACACTTTTGCGTTCGTGTTGACTACCACCTCATGAGATGATGTTTTTATTTTTCTTAACCACCTCACATGAATTGTATATATTAGTGGGTTTAAATAAATAATATTTTATTTATGATATAATTATAATTTTATAAAGTTAATATAATATTTACCTTCTTTTCCTCATGTTCATTGAAAAAATAGAAATGTTACTCATGTGTATGTACGGACTATCGTTTCTACGATGTAACGTAATTAATTTTTCATAAACACCTAAAATGGTTGGTTATAAAATTATAATTGATGTATTTAAATTATAGTTATATAATAATTAATATTATTTAAATTATATAATCACAATCCATTTTACCACAATCAACCTACCAATGCTATTTTGGTCACATAAACCGAACGTCCTCAAAACACCCATTGTAAAATTAATCGATTAATTAATCAAGTATAACATAGTAATAAGTGAATTAAAAGTAATAATAAACATTAAAAATATTCCTACGCAATTAAATAATTAACATAATTTTATTATTTATGAAGATAAATAATGTACCTGAAAAATCAGACTCGAGGTAAGGGATACGTTACCTTAAAACCTCATTTTAAATGTTTTATTTTATAAATATTTTTCCTCCACATATATTTTATTAAAATTATTTTATTAATTTATTTAAATAGAAATAAATTAATTATAAAGGATATTTTATTTGTCTTTTTACTTCTTTCAAGGGTTTTTTAAAATCAATCTTTTTATGTTTTTTATACGAAATGATTTGACATTCTTAAAAAATGAAAAAAGGAATGTCCTATTTTAACATATATGACATCGATAGATTTTACCAAGAATATAAATGTTAGATATATTTATTTATAATATTATATTTTTTATTTTAAAAAAATTTATTCCCTCTTTCTGGGTATTTCGATTTTTCAAAAATGGTTTTTAGAGGAAGGTTATTTCGATATGTGAAAATTCTCTTTCAAATGTCTTAAAATGTGTTTTCAAGGGATTTATGATGAAAATTTGAAAGTATAAAAATGTTTTATTCGTGATATGGTACATGAGAATTATAAATAAAGACTAGTGATCTCGATTAAATTTATATGTAGGGTGATCTGGATACAGCTTATACAGTTGGTGAGCCCGATATTGCTCTCTAATGCATTGAGTAATGTTCTTTATGTTCAAAGGAAATAAGGGGAGTGTTAACTAGGGAGGTTTATCCTATAGATTTAACTGGTATCTAGTTATTTATGAAATTGGTGAGAATATGATATGAATAGGACGATCTAATATGCCTATAAGGGTTTTCTATTTTTTACTATGGGTCTCTAAAGGGTTTTCTTTAAACTAGAATTGTTTTTCCATGTGGATATGATTTATTTTATTGACTCAAAGAATAATGTGAAAAAGGTAAACATTTCATGGGTTTTCATAATTTTTACTAGACTAATGATTTTATTTACTTTATATCCTTTAATGAGATTTTTGTTTTCATCCCATATTTTCAATTATTTTTCATAGTGTTTAAGGATGAGTTAGAAAAAAGAAAAAATAAACTTGAAAGTCTTGGTGATTTGTTATGAAAAGAAAACATGTTTAATTTTAAAAGTTTTATATTTTGGAAAAAATGGACACCATGTGGAAGTTTCTACTTGTAATATATGAGTTTATTATGTGATTTTGATTATATAATTCTCTAAAACTATAAACTTAAAAGATAATGGGAATGTAAGAAAGTGAAATACTTGTTATAAATCATATAATTCAGGGTTAATTATGATACGAGTCCTTACAGTTGGTATCAAAGTAGGATTTAGATAATTTTAGCAGTTAGATAATAAAATAAAAACCTTCAATGATTCTAATTTATGGTTATTTTGATATGATATAAAATTTAAAGATCACCATGTTTCTTTATTTGATCTATGTCTCTTCAGAATGGTTTTCCACATAGGAAAAAAAGCTATAGTAGGAAAGTATTAAGTGGAAAATATTTTTCTATATTAGCAGCATGGAAAGGTTAGAACTGGAACTAAATAGTTTGTTTCTATAATGGATCAGTTGACGCAGACTATAAATGGTTGTGGTATTCATGTTAGATGGAAACTAGATTTACTATTGAGGAATATGTCCATTATAGAGAATTTTATGAAACAAAACCCTCTAGATTTCAATGGAACCTAAAATCTAGTGGTATCTAAAGGATTAATCAATGTTCTGGAAAAGATATTTCAAGTCATGGGAGATTCATACTGTCAAAAGGTAACTATTTCATTTTATCATTTTGATGGTGAAGAAAATCGGTTGTGGTCAATTTTTAAGAATACCAAGGAAAGATAAGAGCTCATGGTAATAGAATAGAATGTATTTAATATTATTTTCCTAGAGAAATATTTACCTAAGGTTGTTTAAATCAATATAGAGAAATAATTCATGTAATTGAATAAAAAATAGAAGGAGTTAGTTTCCTTATATGAAGTAAATTTCACTCGATTGGCCAGGTATGTACTAAATTGTATTTGGGAACTTGAAATTAAAATTAATAGATTTTACATATGATTGAATCAAATATATCAAAGAGATTTAGAGTCTTGTGAAATTAAATGTTATGAGTAAATTTTTCATTGTACTGAGAAAGTATAAATGGGGTTTGCTAATGATTATCCATCATATGACATCAAAGGTAAGAAACAATCAAGGTGGAATGCAATGTAAATCTAGTCAACAAATAAATCAAAAGGTAATCAAACCAACTATTCCATGTGTGGAAAGATAAATTTTAATGAATATTTATCTGGATATGGGAAATGTTACCGATGTGGTATGTTTGATTATATGGCTCATAAATGAATGAAAAAGAGTCATGATCTAACCAAGATTGGTAAGATATATATTTCATCCAACAATAAGATGTTTTAGTTATAAGGAATTGGGCTATTATGATAACATATGTCCAGAGTTAGTAAATCAAGGTAGAAATCAAGAAGATCTGAGATAGAAGAGTGAAAAAAAATCTTTTGGGACTACCACGGTGGGCATTAGACCTTCAAACTAAGTGTTTCCAAGTACATTAATTGTTTATTTAGATTATTCCAAGGATTTTGTTTTGATTTAGGGTCTATATATTTGTTTATTTTTGATAAATTCACTCGTAAATTAGAAAATTCACCCCAACAAATGGAGTCATAATTTTGATAAAAACATATAGTGGTGGGATTAAGGTGACATAAATCTATAGGAATCTTCCTATTAACATATGTGAAAAGGAGTTTCCTATAAATATTGTTTTCTGACCTATTGTATAGTTTGATGTTACTCCAGTTATGGATTTAATTTCAAATTATCATGATAAGAAATATTTTATAGATTAAGAAGAAATTTTTTAAAATGATTCCAATTTATGTAAAAGAACGAATTTATACCTTTGATAAATTTTTAAGAACATGAGAAACTGATAAAATATTTAGGAAAGGGGGTGATTCAACATTTTCCAGTTCTAGAGTGTAAATGAGAGAATATATCAATGGATTTTGTAGTTTTATAACCAAATACATCTTAAGGTAATAATGCAATTTGTGTTATTATTGTTCGATTGACTAAATCTCTACATTTCCTTCCAATTCAAGATAACATGTATTTAGATCAACTTTATATACATTATGTTAAAGTTATAATAAGAGTGTATCGAGTCCCTATTTCCATTTTATCTAAACAGGAACCTAGATTTACTCAAACAATTTTGGAAATACTTTAGAATTTGATTGGTATTAAATTAAATTTTAGTACATCTTTCGATCCCCAAATTGATGGGTAATTAGAGTGAATGATTCATACATTGGAAGATATGATTCGAGCATGTTCATTAAACTACAAGGGATTTTTTGTCAATATATGTATTTATTTAAATTTTCCTATAATAATAGTTTTCATATTTGTATACAGATGACACCTTTTGAGGAATTATATGGAAATCGATGTAGAACACTATCTTGTTGTGATGAATATGGTGAAAGGAAGATGTTGGGACCAGATTTAATCAAATAGGTGGTTAAGAAGATGAAGATAATTCAGAATCAAATGAGAGCATCTCAGAGAAAGAAGAAAATTTATGCAGATAACTAGAGGAAATATCTTTCATTTGAGGTAGGAGATAATGTTTTTCTTAAAGTATATCCTCGGAAAAGTGTCATTAATTTTGGTAAAAAGTGAGAGTTATGTTCATGGTTTATTAGAACATATGAAAACCTAGAGAAAGTTGGATCAATTTATTACTAATAGGCCTTTCCTTGGAGTCTTTCTCAGCTAAATGATGTGTTTCATGTTTCATTATTGAGAAAATAAGTACCGGATGCATCTTATATCTTGAGCCCTAAAATAGTACAATTGGTGTTGGATCGAAATATAGATGGATATGCCTATTTGGTGGAACAATACAAGAGGGTTTGGGGTGAATTGTTTGTTTAAAAACATAAGAAATTAGTTTAAATTATCTTAAATGAATACAATTCACAAAAAAACAAACAACCACAATTTTATTGAATATAAAGGTATGATATGATGTAAGACTATAAGAAATGTAAATTAATTTTATTAAAAATGAATACAATAATCAGAGTAATAAAATAGTGAAGGATTCTACCACAAAGCGTATATAATCTATCGATACAATATGTAACAGTATAATTGTAATTGAAACAATTAAAAATGAATATGAATTGAAGAAAGAAAACAATACAATTCCCTTTCTAAAATAAACAACAGCAGAAATGTAAAAGTATTACAATTCTTTTAACCCAAAGAGAAGGGTATCCTTTCACCTAGGATAAGAGGTCTGTCTTACCACCTCTTCAGTAAGCCCTCGATACGATGATCGGTATGTCTGTCTTGCTATCCCCACAAGCCCTTGATACGATGATCGATACGTCTATCTTGCTATCCTTGTAAGCCCTCAATTTTGCAGGTAATCGGCACCGCTATCTTTCAAACACTTGAAATCCCTCGATACGATGATCGGTACCATTGTCTGCCTATCCTCAGCAGCCCTCGATCGTTATCACCTGATCGGTCGCACAAAGCAAATAAAATCACTTAATGAAATACAAAAACTAAGAACGAACTGTTCACGTTTTTTAATCTAAAGGATTTTGCACAAAGAAAGAGAGAAGTCACAACATCTCTATCAATAACATGATAGTAGCAAATAATGATCAAAGTCACTCAATTTTACTTCAAAGATTCAAATGACCTCTTATTTATAGGCCTTAGATTCCAAAAGTCATATTTCCTCTAACGGTCCTATTTCTCGAGAAAACACAGAGGGACTTTGAAACCTAGCATTATAACGGTCACATTGAAACATAAAACACAACATCATTTTGATTCGTTTATAACTGACTCCATGACATCGTTTTGGTTAAAAAATATATATATATATGAAACAGATAATCATGAGTACGATTGATATAAAACATGTACTTTGATAAAGAATAAAAACAAGCATGTGATAAAAGTAAAATATGAGTACTATTTTTATTACTTAGTGCAATGTAATGAAATGATGCAAAGAGAGTATGAGACACAAAAGACAGTAATATTAATAGATTCAGTATGATTGAAAGAGTCAGTATGATTGATAGAGTCAGTACGAATGAAAGAGTCAGTACGAATGACAGGGTCAGTATGATTGATAGAGTCGGTACGACTGACAGATTCGGTACGATTGACAGAGTCGGTACGAGTGACAGAGTCGGTACAACTGACAGAGTCAGTACGATTAACAGAGTCAGTACGATTGACATATAGGAATAGATTTGTGATTTCAAAAATAATACATAATAGTCACAAGAGGAATTTTGACTCAACAATATCCCCCTTTTTGGAAAGCACAAAACAATAAGTAAGAACAAAAATAAATACTTATCTCCCCCTGAGTTATTGAAAACTATTCTGAATATGAAATCGAATACAAATAACTCCCCCTTAGGTATGTAAATTCCTAAGTATTTTATTCATAAATTTTCCTTGATTTAGAATTATTTGTCTAAAACATTCTTCCTCTTATAAAACATTCCCCCCCGTTGTGATTTACAAAAAGAACAGGGTAATCTTGAGTTGTCTGAAAGAGTTAGAGAGACAAAAAAATGCAAGGCAATGGGAAAAATAACATAAATCGCTTTAAGATAACAAAAGTCTTTAGAATTCTAAAAGAAAATAATGAAATAATGATACAACAAAACATTCATTTTTTACTCTTTCTTTTTCATTCTTGATCAGCTCATGAAGAAAAAATTTCATATTCTTGATTTCATTCTTGTCTTCAGAGATAGAATCACCCAGGGATTTGAGAAGCTCTTGTTGATCAAAAAAAAGTTGATCTTGATTCTTAATAGTATCTTCATGGACACTGATTACTTCTTCAAGTGTATCAATTCTGCCTTGAAAATTCTTATTTTCTTTAGATAACACATAATTTTTCTTCTTAAACAGAACTATTTCATCTTTGAAAGATGAAACCTTCAAAACCTCTGACCGGAAAGCATTCATTCTCTCTTTCATCTCTTTTATTGAAGGGATATCGGCTCCACGAGTCATTGAAATTTGATTCATCCTTTCAATATTTTCTTTGTCAAGTTTATTGAAAAAAATAGCAAGATCATTTGAAAGCCTCCTTATGTATTCAATTGATATTTCATGATCATTCACTGAGCTTTCTGTTTTGTATTACCACTTAGTCATTCTATTACAAGACTTCTTATGGGCAGCTGAACATTCAGACAGTACTTTTAAATCTGCTTCAATTGGAAATACTTTCTTTTTGAGTTCCCTTACAGAACCAAACTACTTCCTTTGATTTTCAGTGATGAAATAAATTTTCCCTTCAAGTCTTGGAAAATAAGGAATAGTCTTCTCAATTATCCTCAATACATGAACAATGTAATCACTTTTCATGAGAGAAATTGTGCGTTCTGAATTAGTATCCTCATCATATGAATCCAGTTCATTGGATCAGCTTGAGTCTTCAACTGGTTGTTTTACTTTTTATTTTTCCTATTCCTTTCTTTCTTCTTCCACTTTTTTACTAATAACAATTACATTTTCGGTATAAGAATATTGAGCACCTTGCTTCAATTGAGAAGGAAATATTTCTGAAGGGGTTTAAAGAGATTCGGCTAGTAATTTATTAGCATGAGGAGTTTGTTGAATTCCTTCACTTTGCTTTTGAGAAGATTCATCTCCACTCTTTTTATAACTTTGATGAAATTCCAAAATAAAATCTCCTTCCTCTTCTTCAACTTCCTGTATTTCATTCAAAACTTGTTTCCCTTTCTCTTTTTCTGGAATACTCTGTACGATGGATTATTTATGCACTTCTTCCATTATTTGAGAACTAGCCTCCTGAAACATTTTCATAATTTTTGAAACATCAAAATCCTGAGAATTCCTTTTCAAAAGAGACTTCTTCTTCTTTTCAACCTGAAGTGTATCCTCTACCCTTATCCTCTCAGCAAAATCTTCTAGTAGATCAAAACTGAACTTAGGATAACCTTATTTTCATTGTTCTCTATCTTTCCTTCACTTGGCCACAACATCCTTGCTATATTTACGTTTCTTCTTTGGCTTAGAACTGGTTTACAGATCTGAATTTTGAGGAGAAAAAACACCTGGATTATCTTTGATCGGAATCGGTGCTGATTGATTAGGTAGCGATTGAATTTGTTTTGATTCAGCTTCTACATCTTTGACAAAATCATTGAGTTCTGATTGAAACAAACATACAACTTCTTCAGCGTATTCTTACTTATCCAAGAAGGCTTCAGTTCTTTCAATTACCATTTCAAAGGAATATTACAAAACTTCAAGCTCTCAAGAATGAATTTTGTAAGAATAGAAGGATACATAATCAAATGAGACTTAATTGCTCCTGACTTGAAATTCTTGATTGTTTCGAAGATGTATCCCATCAGATCTACCTTTCTCATGTTTACAAGATAGTCTAGCATGAAGATATCATAAACCTTAAGAGTTTCTCTATCCCCTTTCCTTGGGATAAGAAAACTGTGCATCCAAATCACAACAAACCTGTTTTCTAGAGATAAATGAGCTACCTTTCTCTTCTCTTCATTTATAAGAAATAATGACTTTTCAGCACTTTCTTTATTAATCATACCAAATTCCTCTGGTAGTTTATGGGATGGACAAAAATAATCACCTTCATTTGAGACATTTAGAAAGTGGGCTTCTTGTTTCGCAGACATTGAAAATTTTCTATTGTACACAGTAATGTTGATCATCATATTTTTGTCAAAAGACACAGTTTTATAAAATTGACTAACTTCATCAACAAGAATCGGATCTTCAGATACAAGGTTTTCAACATAAATATGTTCCCAGCCTTGAAAAAAAACAATCCTTCAGATTATTGAATCATACATGTCAACAAAGTCCCAAGAAACTAAACTTTCTCTGATGAAGTCTATCTCTGAAAATGTTTTTGAAGACATTTCGACTGGAATGTTGGTAGAGTACTGAGAAATATAGATGTGGCAAAGAGAAGATTGTACGAAGTCTTAAAACAGAGGGGCTGAGCTTTGCCAAGAAATATGAAAACCCGGTGTGGGTTTGGGGAGGGGGGGCTCTATTTATAGATGAAAAATTGACCATTGGAAAACAAAGTCATTACCATAAGTTGTCAAGCCGATGAAAAACAAAGTCATTACCATAGGTTTTCAAGCTGATGGAAAACAAATTCATTACCATAGGTTGTTAAGCTGATGGAAAACAAAGTCATTACCATAGGTTGTCAAGCCAATGGAAAATAATGTCATTACCATATGTTGTCAAGCTGATGGAAAACAAAGTCATTACCATAGGTTGTCAAGCTGATGCAAAACAAAGTCATTACTATAGGTTGTCAATCCAATGGAAAGAAAAGTCATTACCATAGGGTGACATGCCGATGGAAAGAAAAGTTGTTACCATAGGGTGACGTGCCTATGGAAAACAAAGTTGTTACCATAGGGGGACGTGCGGACGGAAAACAAAGTTATTACCATAGGGTTACATGTCGATGGAAAACAAAGTTGTTACCATGGGTTGACGTGCTGATGAATAGAAAATCAATATGGTAACCAGGTAGAGAAGAGGAAAAGCAAAAGGTAAAAAATTATTACTAAAGAGTCCAAACGATAATCAGAAAGACAGAATAACAAACCAAAAGAATAAACAGATAAAGAATATAAAAGAACAATAAATAAAATATTCTCCCCCTTTTTAAGAGGATTTTTTTTAATATTATGAGAAGTGTAAAACATGAAGTAGATATGAATGATTATTTTAATGTAATCATTCCTAGATTCTATTTTATAAACTCAAATCTATCAGAAGGTAATGGTTTTGTAAAAATGTCAGCAGGTTGTTCTTGCGTTCCGATGAATTGTAAAATAATATCTCATTTTTGTGTGTGATCCCTAAGAAAGTGATGCCTAATATCTATTTATTTAGAATGAGAATGATATGCTGGGTTTTTACTAAGAGAAATGGAACTTGTATTATCATATAGAATTTGAGTTTTTGAAAAACTCAATCCATAGTCTGTGAGTGTTTGTTGCATCCACAACACTTGAGCACAACAACTTTCAGCTGCTACATATTCAGCTTCAGTAGTAGAAAGTTCTACTGAGTGTTGTTTCTTGCAGGACCAAGAAACCAAGGAATCTCTTAAGAAATGGCACGTTCTAAATATACTCTTTCTATCCATTTTACAACCACCAAAGTCAGCATTTGAAAAACATTTTAAAAAAAATCATTTCCCGAAGAATATAAAATACCTAGATCTAGAGTCCCTTTTAAATACTGAAAGATTTTTTTCACAGCTTTTAAATGAGACTCTTTTGGATTATATTGGTATCTTTCACATAAGCATACATAATACATTAAGTCTGGTCGACTAGCTATCAAGTATAAAAAACTTTTATCATACCTCTAAAGGTTGTTTGATATACTGGTTACTCAGTTTCATCAAGATCAAGTGTATTTGAGGTACTAATTGGAGTGATAATACTTTTAGTGTTGTCGTATCCATACTTTTTGAGTAAATCTTTGATATACTTATGTTGAGATATATATGTTCCGTCTGGTGTTTGTGAAAATTGAAAACCTAAAAAGAATGTTAACTCACCCATCATACTCATTTCAAACTCAAATTTCATTAAATTCACAAAATAATCAGTTAAAGACTGCTGAGTTAATCCAAATATGATTTTATCAACATAAATTTGAACAATCAAAACATTATTATTTTCCACTTTTTATAAAAAGGGTTGGATCTACTGTACCTTTTTCATAATTATTTTGTAAAATAAATCATTTAAGTCTATCATACCATGCTCTAGGGGCCTTTTTAAGGCCATATAAAGCTTTGGTAAGTTTAAAAACATGATTAGGATATTTTGAGTCAAGAAAACTAGGGGTTGTCCAACAAAAACTTCCTCTTCAACAAAATCATTTAGAAAATCACATTTAACATCTATTTGAAATAATTTTAAATTTAAGTAAGCTAGAAAGGCTAATAGAATATGAATAGATTCAAGTAGAGCTACCGGAGCATATGTTTCTTCATAGTTTATTCCCTCTTTTTGATTATATCCCTTAGCAACAAGTCTTTCTTTCTTTCTTACAATGATTCCATTTTCATCACATTTATTTCTGGAAACCCATTCTACACCAATTATAGTTGTTTCTTGATGTCTTTCAAATAAAGTTCAGACTTAATTCCATTCAAATTCATTTAGTTCGTCTTGCATTGCATTAATCCAATCTTCATCACCTAAGGCCTCACTTGGACTTTTAGGTTCGAATTGCGAAGGAAAGGCAAGATGTTCTATTTCATTTCTCAAGGAATTTATGGTCCTCAGAGGTTGATTTACATCGCCAATGATGTTATCACTTGGATGATTCCTAAGAAGCAATTGATTTGGGTTTGGTAAAACCTATTCATTAACGTATGGTAGAAAATATTCTAGGGTAAAAGTTTCATAAAGACCTTCTGGAACATTTTCCTTATCAGATGGATCTTCTAATAGAGGTTGATAAACAGTTTTTGAAAACTCATCTGAAGATGTTGGTTGGGGTTGTTTGAAAACAAAAGGATTAGTTTCATCAAATTTAACATGCACTATTTCTTCAACAGTACACGTATTTTTATTAAAAACACTATATGAATTTAAAGTTTTAGAATAGCCTAGAAAGATTCCTTCATCCGATTTTGGTGTAAATTTTTGTAGATTCTTTTTAGTATTCAGAATGAATACATTGCATCCAAAAACATTGAAGTATGAAAATTTAGGTTTTCGGCCAGTCCATAATCCATAAGGTGTTTTATTAAGAAATGGTCTGGTTAAAACACGATTTAGAGTATAACAAGAAGTACTAATAGCTTTAGCCCAAAAGTGCTTAGAAATTGAGTATTCACTCAACATGGTTCTTGTAATTTCCTAAAGAATGCGATTTCTTCTCTCAAAAATGCCATTTTGCTCAGGAGTTCTTGGAGCTAAAAAATTGCGAGTAATACCTTTTTACTACAAAAAGTTTCAAAATATGAATTTTGAAATTCCCCACCATAATCACTATGGATAGTTATCAACGGTAGGTTTTTCCCATTTTTAACATGGTCTCTAAAACATTTGAAATATAAAAAGGATTCATATTTCTTTGTTAGAAAATAGACCCATGTAAATCTAGTAAAGTCGTCAACTAAAACAAATACATAGTATTTTCTTCTAGTGCTTCCAATTTATGAAGGACCAAAAAGATCCACGTGCACTAGATGTAATGCATTAGATGTTAATACTTCATTAATTAATTTAAAGCAAGATTTATGTTGCTTTCCAAATTGACAAGGATCACAGACTTTTGAAGAATCATATCTAAGATTCGGTAGACCCTTTACAAGTCTTTTCTTTGAAAGTTTACAAATGTTTCTTAGGTATCAGTGTCCTAGTCTTCTATGTCATAGCCAAGATTGGTCTTCTATTGCACTTAAGCAGGGTAAATTTGGATCCTACGGTCTTCTAAGTTAATAGTGTATACATTCTCTTTCCTATGGGTAGATAGAATGAATTCCTCCTTGGAATTGTGAACTAATCATTTATCATTTCTAAAATTCACAAGGTATCTCTCATCACATAATTGACTTATGCTGATGAGTTTGTGCTTAAGACCTTTGACAAACAAAACATTTGAAATAAGAACTTTTCCAAGAAAAGCAATATTACCTATTCAAACAATCATTCCTAGAGCATTATCTCCGAAGGTAACTTTTCCGAATTTTGTTTCAATAATATTTTGAAATAAATATTTGCTTCCAGTCATATGTCATGAACAACCACTATCCATGTACCAAATATTCTTGTTGGTACACTTCTTATCTTCACGGAAAAGAAACAATTATTCTTTCAGAATCCAAAATTGTTTGGGTCTAGAAGTATTAGATAAAAGAATTTTAGGATTCCACATTTGTTTTCCAAAATGGCTTTTAAAAAAATCCTAAAGACTGAGTTCTATTAAGAGAACACTCAATTTTCCAGTGTCCACCACATTGACACATAGTACAAAAAGGGGTACTTTGAGGAATAAAATAGTTATTACTAAAAATAGGTTTATAATTAGTATAACCAACACCATAATGATTCCTCAAAGGTTGAATTTGAGAATACATTTTATCAAATTTTTCCTTACCATAGGTAAAATTTGAAAAACATTTCTTTAAAGAAAAATTTTCCGACTTTAGTTTTAAAAATAAGTTTTTATCCTCTAAAACATTTGATTTTGAACTAGAGTAAGTCTCAAAAACATTTTTCTTAGAACTTACATTTTCAAGATCCATAAAAAGTTTATCCTTATCTAAATTGACTTTTTCAAGGGTTTTTAAAATACTTTCAAAATCATAAATTTTCATACCATGATCATTAGAAAGATCTGATACCTCTTTAGATAAAATTAAAATTCTAGAATTTCCCTTATCGTGATTTTTCTTGAGATTAGAATTTTCATTCTCAAGAAGTTTAGCAAACCTAGACACTTATTCATAAGATGGTAATGTATTATCTTCAAATGATGAAGATTCATAATATTTATTGTTAGTATAATTTGATTTCAAGGAAATATTTGTAATTGCTTCAGCATTGTGTACATTACCCATGAAATAATGATCTTCAATTGGTAGTATGGCTATAAGTCCAATATTCCTTTATCCTAAGGATTCATATTCTAAAGAATCATATGAGGAATTGCCACCACTTGCACTCCAAGTATCATTTTCCTTTAATACTTTCTTTGTCTTGTAATACTTTTTATTATTCCTTTCAGAATGTTTCTCTTTTCTATCTTTTCTCTTCAGTAAAGGACAATCAGGTCTTATATGACCTAATTTCTAGAATTCATAACATGTTACCTCTGAGTCATTCTTATCCTTCCTATATTTATTTTTGAATCTATATTTGAAGTCTTTCTTTCCCCAGTCTTGTTCATCCTTCGAGTATGATTGGCTAACTCATTATCTGAATGATCACTATCACTTGATTCTGACATAACAACTTTCTTGGATTTGAATATTATTATCCTTTCAGGTGTTTTAGCTTTACACGTGGTAGAAAAAGCTACACATCCATTTTTGTTTTTCTTCTTATTGAAATCAGAATCTCTCTTCATTCTTGTCTCGTGTTGTAGAAGAGTTCCAAATAGTTCATCAAGAGTAATCTTGGAGACTTTTATGTTTTCATCAATAGCTGTCCTTTTTGACTCCCATTCATTTGGAATTATATCAATAATTTTGTCTACAAGAGCTACATCATCAATACCTTTTTCTCACATAGATTGTAAACTATTGACAATTGTCATAAATATTTGTTGCTCTTTACATACTATATCCCCATAAGGAAAACTAAATCCATGATATTCAGCTCGAAGCATTACTCTCCTTGTTTCTATAACATTGGATGTACCAAAATGTGTGACTTCTAATTTCTTCTAAATACAGTTGGCTGCTTCACAAGAAGATATCTGGCTATATATATTCCATGTAATAGAACAATGCAATGTATTGTATACCTTGTGATTCAGTTGATATTCTTGCTTTTCTTGATTGGTGAAAGTACTGACTTCTTTTTCAGGAATGTTGTATCCTCTAGTAAGCATAATAAAATTGTATACACCAGTATTGATAAAAAATGTCTTCATTAGATCTCTCTAGTACTCGTAATAATTCACATCAAATATTGGTGGTCTAGTTGGATTTAGATTCTCAATTGATCCAATATTCATTCCTGCAATCTAATAGAACAAAATCTTTTCCACTCCACATGTTAGTGTAGTAAGTAGTTGAAAATAAATTAAAATAAAAAATATAGTAAGAAAAACAAATCAGTGGAAACCTCCTCTGATACAAATTTTTGGATCAAAATATAGATGGATATGTATATTATGTGGAACAATACAATATGGTGGTGAATTGTAGGTTTAAAAACATAAGCAATTTGTTTGAATGATCTTCAACTAACATAATTCACAAAAAAACAAACAACCACAATTCTATTGAATATAAATGTATTATATGATGTAATACTATATGAAATGTAAAGTAATTGTATTCAAAATGAGTAAAATTATCAAATTAATACAATAGTGAATGATTTTACCATAGAGCGTATAGAATCTATCGATACAATATGTAACCGTATAATGGTAATTGAAACAATTACAAATGAATTTGAAATGAAGAATGGAAACAATAAAATTCCCTTTCTAAAAAAAACAGCAGCATAAATGTAATAGTATTACAATTCTTTTAATCCAAAGAGAATGGTATCCTTTCACCTTGGATAAGAGGTCTGTCTTACCACCTCCTCGATAATCCCTTGATACGATGATCGGTATATCTATCTTGCTATCCCCACAATCCCTTGATGCGATGGTCGATACGTCTATCTTGCTATCCTTGCAAGCCCTCAATTTTGCAGGTAATCGGCACCGCTATCTTTCAAACACTTGAAAGCCCTCGATACAATTATCGGTACCATCGTCTGCCTATCATCAACAGCCCTCGATCATTATCACCTGATCAGTCATACAAAGAAAATCAAAGCACTTAATGAAATACAAAAACATAGAACGAGTTGTTCATGTTTTGTAATCTCAAGGGTTTCGCACGAAGCAAGAGAGAAGTCACAATGTCTCTCTCTATAACATGATAGTAGCCAAGAATGATCAAAGTCCCTTAGTTGTACTTGATAGCTTCAAATGACCCCTTATTTATAGGCCCCAGGTTCCAATGGTCATATTTCCTCCAACGGTCATATTTGTCTGGAAAACATAGAGGGACTTGGACACCTGGCATTATAACGGTCACATTGAAACAAAAAACATGGCATCGTTTTGATTCGTTTATAAATAACTTCACGACATTGTTTTAGTTAAAATAAAAGATATATTAAATAGATAATCATGAGTATGATTGATATAAAACATGTACATTGATAAATAATAAAAACAAGAATGTGAGAAAAGTAAAATGTGAGAACTATTAGTATTACTTAGTGCAATGTAATGAAATGATGCAAAGAGAGTATGATGCACAAAAGATAGTATGATTAACAGAGTCAGTATGATTGATAGATTCAGCACAATTGACAGAGTCAGTATGATTGATAGAGTTAGTATGATTGACAGGGTCAATACGATTGACAGAGTCAGTACGATTGATCGAGTCAGTTCGATTTTCAGAGTCAGTACGATCGACCGAGTCAGTACGATTGACAGAGTCAATACGATTGACAGATTCATTATGATTTACATACATGAATAGATTTGTGATTTCCAAAATAAAACATAAAAGTCAAAAGAGTACTTTTGACTTTACAGTTGGAAGAGAATTATTCCTATCAGGAATAGCCAATTCAATATATTGACCATAATGAGCAAGTATTGTGGGATAAATTGATTCAGTACGTTAGGTTTTCTGGAAAACAATATTATTTAAGAAGTAACATGAGAATCATAAAATTATATGAAGGGAAAATATCCCCACTTATTTAGTAATGAGTAAAATTTTGAGGACACAATTTCCATAAGGGGGGAGAATGTGGCAACTTGAGTAAAATTAATAATAAATAATTTCAGTGACTAATTTTAAACTCCCTGAGATTTTTTGAAATACATTTTCAAATGAATTTAATCTTTTTGATATTTTGAATTACACACAACACCGAGTTTAAATGAAACATGACATACTATTAAAATATTATTATTTAATATGATATTTATCACCTTTACATTAGAATGATGAGTATGAATAATATTAACTAAATTATGAAAATATATGGTTTAAACATGTATATAAAATTAATTCTTTGTTGATTAATTAATTAAAAATAAAAATAAAATTATTTGAAAATAATGGAAATATTTTTCTGAAAAACTATTTTTATGAAAATATCAATTTTACCTCAATAAATTAATCAAACAATTTTTTTGAATTCTTATAATTAAATTTATATATTATATATTCAATAAAATTTTTAACATTCATTTTATTTGTTTTCTTCAAGAGATAAGAATAATTCCAAATTTATGCTTAAAACTGTATTTTTCTAAAAAGTAGTTTTTTCGCCTTTTGCGCACTTAACTTAATAATAGTTTTTAACACTTTTAGGAAAAATATTTTAAAAAATAAATTTAATTTTTGAAATAAAAATTTAAAAAATAACTTGGAGTGTATATGTTTGAATTTTTTGAGAAGATAATTTTTCAATGAATATTGAAAAATACTGGTTTTTATTAATAATTTTCATTTCTTTTAAATAATTTTAAAAATTATAATTTTTTAAATATGATTTTTAATTTAAAATTAGTTCAATTTTATAAATATTAATCCAATTTAGTCCATTAGAATCAATTCCAGATTAAATTTTGATATAAAATCTTTTCAAACTTTTGAACATTTTCTCTTTCGAAAATAACTTTCTCATCGCATATGCAGGATTAATTTTAAATGAAAATTTACCAATTATTTGAATGGAATTTGGAAAAATTGATTATATATTTGGAATAATAATAATTCATATTATCTAATAAGGTCAACTTATTTTTTTGACCATAATGAATAGTAAAAACTGAAAAAAAAAATCCATGATTA
Organism: Viscum album; assembly: GCA_963277665.1. Taxonomy (NCBI): domain Eukaryota; kingdom Viridiplantae; phylum Streptophyta; class Magnoliopsida; order Santalales; family Viscaceae; genus Viscum; species Viscum album. The sequence continues at coordinate 1,416,777,271 of OY728127.1, forward strand.
AGGTAAAAATAGGATTATGGGGGGGGGGGGGTTAAACTAAAATGATAACAGTTAAAAGTTACCAATTTTTTTTTCAAAACCAATTTTATGAAAATATTTAAATATTATATCTTATATTTTTGACAATGGACAATTTTGGAGCCTTTTGGCATGTGAAAAGCATGGACACATCTTTTTTCCTTTCAAAAATTACAAGTGTGCCACTCATCTCATTTATAAAAGGCCACCCCTCTCATCTCCTATTCACACATTAAAAACATATTGGATTCAAAAAATACTGACACAAAACAATTCCTTACTTCCCTACTACCATTCTATAAGACTTTTTTTTTCAAGAATTCAACATATAATGACATTTGGTGAAAACCAAAAAAAAGTTGTCCAAAGAAGAGCTAACACCCCAAATAATGTACTTTATTTTATTTCATCATCAAACTATTTTAATTATTATTAAAACATAATGATATTATAACCTAATTATATTCAATATAATTAGATATTATATTAATTTCATAACCTAAATCCTTCCCATCTACCATTAAATGGGCCCTAAAATCACCATTCATGTCTACGACAGACTATAGCCTCACGATACAATGTTATCCATTTTCCATCACCACCTATAAAATATAGAAATAATGACGTATTTATTGTTTATATATGATATTTATAATATTATTATACTTTTTAATCATGATATAACATATTACTTCTTACTTTCCATTCTATGGTCATATGATAATGTTGTATGTGTATACGGCGGACTATCGCCCCGTGAAGCAATGTAATTAATTCACGATTTAAATGGAATATAATAAAGATTATTTTAATGAATATATTTTATATATATTATATAAAAATTATTATTTAATGGTAAAATATAATTTAAATTTATTTCTTTCCACCTTTCAAGAAAATGGAAACAACGTTCATGCGTACCTACGACTTACTGTCTCTATGAATGGTGTATTTCATTTTATATATCTAAATTTTATAGATTTGTATATATAAATATATAATTAATATATATTATATTTATATAATGTTTAAAATTCTGTAGATGATGTATCCATGATCAAATTAATAGGACCAAAAAAACAACACATCAAAACATACATGAAAAACAAAGCAGTTATTTCTTGAACATGACTTTAGCAAGATATTGTTAATAAACTAGTAAAAGGTCATGAGTAAATAATATATAGTATGATATATATAATTATGGTTCGATTATATATTTATAATGATATTATATTTATTATAAAGGAGGTTTGAACATGTAAGAAGGAAGTCGAGACATAAGGTAAGAGATATCTAGTCCCTCTTTTATTTCCAGGAGACATAAATTCACAACACATTTATTTTGTGTGGTGTATATACTAAACCTTTGACATATTATATTATGAATATAATTATTTTAATGAAATTTAAAGTTTCATTTTATATTATTATTTGTTTTTTCTTATGATTCAAAAGATTACTAAAGCAGTAAGTGATTTCCATCTCACTTTTTACTTCTGTGAGGCACATGCTATATTCAACACCTATTTATTTTATTTGGTGTATATACAACCCATGAATTTATTTTATTATGATTCTTAAAAAAATTATTTGGATTTACATATCTATTTCTGTATTTTTCTTTCATGGGGTTTATGGTGCAAAAATTTACCAAAGTGATAAGTGATTTTTGTCTCAATTTTCCTTCCTTGAGACATATATTATGTTATGCACCTATCCTATTTATAAGATGTATATACAACCCCTTTGACATTTAATATCATGAATTTATTTATTCTCATGATATTTTAAGTTTCATTTGACATTATTCATTAATGGGGTTTATGAATCCAAGATACCAAAGTGGTAAAGGTTTTATGTTACAATCTCATTGTTTATCGGGATTGCTCTTGATTATGTTTCAAATGATAATATTTTATGATTCATCACTCAAGAAATTCATTATTTTTATTATACTCAAGTTATGTCATAATAATAAATGTTTTACCTTCATTTTAATCTCTTTATATACTTAATAGTTCAATATAACCTTTTTAATAAAAAACATCTTCATTTCTCTCTTTAGTCGAAAACCCTTTTTCTTCAAAAACCATGTTTCTAAAAATGTTTTAAAAAATGTTTTTAAAATTTACAATGGATACGATATGATGAAATGTTTATGAACCCCATTTCATTTTATGGGTTATAATATGGTGAATGTTTTATGATATTATGGCACACATATATATGATTTTCAAGATGTGACTTGTGGGACCTATATCTCCTTCCAATGAATTCGGTAATGATTTATATCTCATTATATAAATAAGAGTGGAATGGGGAGTGAACCATATTTAGTAAGGGTATTTTCCTGCTATGATGGTCTTGGGAGTGAACTTTTACTATTATGGTGGTTTAGGGAGTGAACCCATTTCACTATGATAGCTTTGGCAGTGAGCGTTGAGTACTATGGAAAGGATTTTCTATACTTATTTCTATGACAAAATTCTATGTCTTATGCCAATGTTATTCTCTCATGGATCGTGTTATTTGATTTCCTTATGATCCAGGTATTATGAACTTCCAATCTTTATTACATGACTCAATATCATGATATTTGAAATACAGGGTATGGTTTTCAAATTTTATTCTCATGCTCTCATATCCTTATGCTTCTGATAGGTTTATATTCCTTTTTTTACCCTTACCGATAATCTTATCTCACCCATTATTATGTTTTCTATCCCTATGTTGTGAAGAAATCTTTTAAGTATGGCATGTTTATAAATATAACTTAATGGAAATATATTTGTGGCGTACATTGAAGATCTTTAATGAAATAAGAAGATAGAATATTCAGTCTCCAAAGACACTAAACCAATACGGTCCTCATGTGTTTATTTTTTTGTAATGTAATGTAAATTAATCTAAAAAGATGTAATATTTATGTATGATAATCGTAGGTTTTTATATTATTCATATTCATTAATTAGATTTTATAGAGTCACATTCATTATAAGAATATTAGTTTTTTTCAATCAAAAGGAAATAGCTATATTCTAACTATCATGTATTATATTGTTTTTAAAGGATTAATTTATTAATTTGAGGAATTTAATTTTATATAAAGTATATTATTTTTTAATTCATTGTGTTAAAATTATTTTAGTGTGAATTTTTGAAAATTTCCTAAAAAATTTGATTTTTAGTTGAATAACTCAAAATACTGATTTTTAAAGAAAACTATATTTTATTTTCCAGTAATTGAAAAGAATAATTTTTATTTGGATTAGATTTAAAAAAAATTATTTTACTTTTGTTAAAATTAATTCAATTTATACCTTTTGAATCAACATTATACTTGATATTGGTATAAAATCACTTTATACATAAAAGGCATTTTCCAGAAAACAGTTTTTCATTACATTTTGTGTTTTTATATTAAATTAATTTCTTCAATTTCTGGATATATAATATTTAAAAATGGTTTCCATATTTATAATCATAATTTCTATATTTAGTAACGAGTTCAATTTCATTTTTGGTCATTATGAATAGTAACTTCGGTAAAAAATGTGTCACCATAGAAAAAGGTGGGTTAACCAAGGTTAAAAATATGTGATAAGGAAAAAAAATTTCATCCTAATTATTATTGGATAAATTTATTTCAAAAACTGTAACTTTATTCTTAGAATTTATTTTTTTATGCGATAATTTTCCATGAAAATGACTTAATAAAATTTAAATCTTTTGAAACATTCCAAGTGTGTCTTCTCCCTCACTTATAAAAGGACACCCACTATCCTCTCCTTTCCACACTTAAAGTGCCTATTATATCATTCAATACCTACCCATATCTCTTCCTAGAGTTCCTCCCCAAATTCTATAGGTTTTTTATTAATCAAAACACATACCTTGGAATGTTGATGGTGCAAACCAAGAGAGGTTATCCAAAGAAGAGGTGTAATTCTCAATTGAGATCCTTTGTTTTATTTCTTTCTATACATCCTTCAAACCTTTAAAAACTATTTAGATATAGTAAAATAATTATATACCATATAATTAAATGGTATCGTTTCTATTATATAACCCTTTTTCATCTTTTTTAACTGTCTAATAGAAAATGAAAACATTGTTCGTGTGTACGATTGACTGCCACCTCATGAACTGATATAATTTTTTCCCATCAATGCCTCTTATGGATGGTCATAATTATGGATAAAAATGAATAATATTATATATATGGTATTAATATAATATTTAAATAGTAAATAAAATATTATACTTCTTTCTTTACCATCTAACAAAAAGTAAAAACATTTCTCATACATATGTGCAGACTACTGCATTGCGAGACGATGTATTTTATTTTTCATCACCAATTCACATAGATGGTATATATGAGTGGTTTTAATGAAATAATATTATATTTATAAAATATTAACAATTATATAAAGATAAAATTACACTTACCTTCTTTCCCTAAAATTCGTTGAAAATTGGAAGCATTACTCATGTGTACGTACAGACAACCTTCTCCATGATGTAGCATAATTCATTTTTTATAACCAACTTATATAGTCAGTTATAAAATTTTTATTTATGTATAAAAATTATAATTATATCACAATCAATATCCTAGAAATTATATAATCTTGATCAATTTTACCATATTCAACCTACTGAATCCATTTTGGACATATAAGTCGAACGTCCTCAAAACATCTGATGTATACTTAATTGATTAAGTAATTTTGTGTGGAATTATAAAAAGTGAACTAAAAGGAATGATAAATATGAAAAATATTCCTAATAAACTAAAATTTTAAATTAAATTTATTATTTAGGGATACAAAAAACATATATGACAAGTCATACTCGAGGTAAGTGATACTTTACCTTAAATTACCATATTAAATGTTTTATTTTTTAAATACTATTTATATATATCCATAATCATAAAAAATATTGTATAAAATTATTTAAATTTATATAAATGATTTATAAATGAAATTTTATGTCTATTTTTAATTTCATTCAATGATTTTTTAAAATTATTAATTTTACATATTTTATTTGAAACTTTTTGAATTTATTTTCAAAAGAGAATAGGAATTTTATATTTTAACATATATGGCGTCAACAGATTTACCCACCAAAACAAAAATTATTTAGATTTATTTTTATGATTCCATTTTTTTTCAAAGAAAACCCTTTCTTCCCTTGTTTTGGGTATTTCAGTTTTTTAAAAATGGTCTTTATAGGAAGAATATTTCGATATCTAAAAATTATTTTACAAATGTTTTCAATTTCTTTTTCAAGGGATTTACGACGAAAAGGAGAAATATTAAAAATGTTTCTGTAAGAAGCTAATTTTTCACTCAGGTATGGATCATTTAAATTTTGGTATTATTCTCTTTTATGAACCTAATATGGATGCTTAGTGAGTTCACGAAGGTCTTAGGGGTGTCTGAGGCTTATTTGGAGCCCAAAAACCAGTTTTTTGAGAGAAAATTGAATATTACACAGTTACAAGAAATCATGCGAGGCATCCCGCACGATTAGTTTTAACCAATTGTGGTTGGATAATGGAGTGATATGGGGTGCACAGTTTTCCCTAACCATACAATTTGGGCCGCATGGTCATGCAAGAAACTGCGAACAAATTGAAAAGGTGATTCACACAATTAGAACACAGTTTCCCTAACAGTGTAGGTACCCCATTCCTATAGCATATCATGCACGATTGGTACATAGTTTGACAAACTCTGTGACCAAACTATGAAGTGGCTATTTTTGGGTTATTTTACCTTTTTTCCTTTAAATTATGTTTTAAAATCACCCTTATTTTCTTTTATCTCCCTAGTGGATATCCCCTTATATTTCTCCATTTTAGAGCCCCTTTTTTAATAATAATCTAGGATTTGATCCTGAGTGTCGAAGCACCGCCTGCCTCATTGGATACGCATTGGTACATTCTTAGTTTCCTTTTAATATTTCATTATTATTCTTATTATTATCAATGATGCTATTTAGATACATGTCCATATGTCCTATTTTCAGGGTGTTGATCCACTCTTCAGATCTCTTCAAATCCAGGCTGAATTAGAGGATGATAATGGACCATTTGAGTCGTACGAGTATGAGGAAGGTGGTATATAAATCATTCCTCAAGATTTTTTGTTTTATAAATTGCCCTGTGAATGCACCTATTTCATCGGGCATCATTTTTGTAATTAATATACTTACTTGTAGTCTTTAGAACTGTGTTCCAAGGCCCACACCATATATGTTAATATGTTTTGGTGGTTTCATCCACAACACTAACAACCCCATGATGGGTGATTTTCCATAATGGGATTTTAGTTCTTAACGTGTGTGTTTCGACCACCGTTCTGGTATGCCTTGGATGGAACCATCTAATAGTAATCATCCCACATTAAAGATCTATTAAAATCTGAATTGATGAATGGATTGGACCATTTTTCTTTTCACTTGACACGCCTAAGGTAAGTGATTCAAATTGATTATCCAACCTTACATGTAATTAAAGAGTATACAAAGTATATGAATTAGACATATTAATTTTAAATGAAATGTTGGTTTCATGTATGAATCACCCCTTTCCACTTATGATGTAATGTAGTGGAATGAACCAAATGAAATGACTTTGACTTATATGAAATTAAATGGTTGCATGACCCCTTAGCCTCTTCACACTAATAAAATGCAAGGATTGAACCAAATGAACTCTTTAAATGGTATTAGCATTACCTGGATTAATTAAATAAAGTAATCAATTATAATGTGACTACTATTATGGACCATTACATCATTTTAGGAGTGTTCAGACACATGTTAGCTTTTGGATTCCTGAGGGTGTTTTTTGAGTGCTCGTGGATGCCATTCTGATTCAGAGAAGCCTATTGCCAAGGGTGAGACCCTCCTTGGAACTTGATATTTGTCTATTAGTGGATGCCCAGTATAACACCATAGGATCCATAATTTACTATTATAGTATGCCTTGGATACAATCCTTGGATCCATCATGGATTCTATGGATATGAGATACCTTGGTTACATACTTGGATCTAGCCAATGCTTATCCCATTTTACCATCGATGTATTCCTTGGACTCGATTATATTCACTATTATGGAATTCCTTGGATGATGCTCCTTGGATTACACTCTTACCCCTATATCTAGGCTATAGTTACAACTTAAGATTGTTCTGAGGCATGTGCTTGTCATTTGTTGACCAATGTCACCATGACGTCCATATGCCATGCACCAGTAGGGTGGTGATGACCATGCTCCAGACGTGGTGGTCCCTATGCCACATGTCTTACTTCCAGGCATTCCACTTGAGGAATCTCCTATTTTACCTAATATGGGCAATGATTTTTAGGTTTTTTTATAGTTTACTATGTCTAATGTAGTCCATGAAAGGTGATCTATAACATGCACCTATTATGGCTAATCTGACATGTTGGTTCTAGAAGCATCATCCTCATACCTTCTCAGGGGATGGGGGTCCACAGGCTACTGAGTCTTGAATAGGGGCCACCCTTTCTATATTTTATCATCTAGAGATGCCTCTAGAGAGGAGGGTCAATCGTGATTTGTACATACTACACGATTCGGCCAAGCGTTGGTGGGATATGATTACCTAGGCCAGTGGTCATCAGGGCATCATATGGGATGATTTCCATACTTCTTTCTATGATCAATTCATTCCTCAGAATATGAGAGATGAAAGAGAAATAGAGTCATGCATCTCAAATAGGTTTTTATTTCATTCATGGAATATTTAGCTCGTTTCAATGAGTTACAGTTCTTTGCACCACTTCTAGACGGTGATGTGATTTCGTGTTCTAGATGCTTCAAGGATGGGATCATGTATTCCATTCATGATTAGGAGAATGTATTTCACCTACTAAAATTTTCTGAAATATTATTATGTTCTCTGATCATTGAGAAAAACCCAAGGGATGGAAATAGTACTAGTCATAGAGGACTAGTACTGAAGTAGGACAGTAGTTCTTCCGGTAGTAGGAAATTTTCCATTGAGGTTTCTCATCAGGGAAGTGGAAGCTAGAGTACCCACACTGGTAGATCAATGGTGTGTCATTAGTGTGTATGATAGGGAAATATGAATCCTCAGTGTGATATATACCTTCTGAAGTATCGGGAATACGGCCATATGAGGAACCATCCGAGATTCTGTCGGACTTTTCCATCATCTTCTAGTGGAAGAGGATTCGCACCAGCCCCACCATCATGGGTAAGTTCTTTTACACCATGTCAGGTGAGGAGTTGGAGTAGCACTGGCAGTACTGGACAAGGATGAGGTCATGACCATGGTATCTAGACTTCAGATTTCCAGCACTGCCAGATGACCATCCTTGATCGTGGTAGTCTAGCTATTTCACAATATCATGGATTAAGTATGTTTTATGTATTACAGTTTATACCCAAGGATCAAGCTATAAAACCATCTATATTACAGGGTGCCATTATAGTTTCCTCAAATATAATATTTTCTTTTTTTGATATAGGTTATTCACACTCCTTCATATCCTTGTCTATCATGGAATGTCTCGGACTAGAAGTACAATATTACTACGGTGAAATGACCCTGGATACACTGTTGGTAGTACGGTCAGAGGGAATACACCATTGTAGGGACTTTCCCCATGAGGAAGGAAGTTACCCTTTCTTATGGGACCTCTTTGTTCTCATGATGATAGGCTTCGATGTCATTCTCGGGTTGGATTGGTCGGTTCCGTATCATGCCTTTGAAGAGTTTTATCATCGTAGGGTATTGTTTAAATAACCAAAAGGATGTAGTTATCTACAAAAGGGTTAGTGGGATATCCACGTTTGTAGAACTAGACCATAACATCATGGTCTAGGTGGGGTGAATTCCTAGATTTCCATTATCTTCATGGAGGATCTAGGTTTACATCAGGGTGAATTCCCTCCAGTAGTAGATCATTTCATTGATGTTTTTCCTGAAAAATTTTCTAGATTACCTTATGATATAGTGGTAGAGTTTGCGATTGAGATCATTCCAAGAGCATTTCCAGTGTCTATTCCTTCATACAGTATGGAAACTATAGAGCTTGAGGATCTCAAGTAGTAGTTAGAGGATCTAGAGGCCAAATGTTTTATATGGCCTAGTACTTCCTCTTGGGGTTTTCTCATGATTTTTACCAATAAGGCAGATGATAACCTTCATCAATGCATGGATTACAGATAGTTGAACCAGCTCACAATCAAGAACTGGAATCCACTTCCATATATTAATGATATATTTTACCATCTCTAAGGAACTAGGGTATTGTATAAGATTGACCTAATATCAGGCTATTATCAAGTTCAAGTCAGGCTATCAGACATACCTCATACAACATTATATAGAATGAATGATCTATATGAGTACCTCATTATGATGTTCGATGTTATGAATGCACTATCCGTTTTCATGGCCTTGATGAATAGGGTATTCCATCCCTATCTGGATTCCTTTTTCATAGTATTTTTGGATGAAATGTTGGTGTATTATTACACTCATATTGACCATGCTAAGCACCTTGATATTGTTCTCAGTACACTGCGAGAGAATCATCTTTATTCAAATATTTCTAAGTGCCACTTATAGTTAAAAAAATCTACTTCTGGGTTCATATTATCTTGGAATTAAAAGTATAGATAAAGCTAGAGAAGTAGAGTGGTGTGATATCCAGGGATCATCCAAAGAATGTGTTTCATATACGGAGTTTCATGGGGCTGGTGGGTAATTAAATGCATTTCATACAGGATTTATGACATCTTTTTTAACCTATTACTGGTCTTACAAAGAACGGTGTCAAGTTCCTATGGTTAGAAGAGTGTGAGAAATCCTTTTTGGAGTTGAAAGAGAGGCTTGTATTTCCACATATTCTGATTCTTCCAATGGATGGTAGAGGTTATACAGTGTTATGTGATGCATCAGGAATTGGCTTGGGAGTAGTACTCATTCATGAAGAAATAGTCTTTTTATACAGATCTAGGTAGTTGAGGCCTCATGAGAGAAATTATCTGAAACAAGACCTTGAGCTAACAACAGTTGTAACTGCCTTACATTTCTAGAGACATTATCTATTGGGTGAGAACTCTGTGGTGTAAACGGACCATAAGAGGATAAAATATATCTTTACATAGCATGAATTGAACTTCAGACATCAGATATGGCTCGAATATCTTTAGTCCTCTGATTTTGAACTTTCTTATAATCCTAAAAATGCAATGAGATAGTGGATTCACTGAGTTAGAAAACTCATGTACATGTCATACGGGAATCTAGTGATGAATTGAAATTAATGGACCTATTTTTTGAGCTATATCTAGAGTATTATGACAATAACAAGTAGTATTATCTCCCAACACTGATAGTTACCTATTACCACCTTGAAAAGGTTATGATCAGTAAATTTTTTAGATCTTGAGGGTTTTGTTCTTCGTGAGAGTATTTCAGGAGATGACCCACCTCCAGATTAGTCTCTGGAGAGAGACAACATCTTATGTATACATGGATGTGTCTGAGTTTCTATAGATATGAGAGAGGAACTAATTCATGAGTCCCACATTTATCAGTGGGTAGTTCATCCAAGAATCTCCAAGATGTACCGAGATATGTGATTCCAGTATTGGTGGTCTCAGATGAAATGTGAAATGGCGGGCTTTATCACTAGGTCTTCCACTTGTCAGTAGGTGAAGGGGGGCACCATATCCCTATAGGATTGTTACAAACATTTTCAGTTTTAGAATTTAAATTGGAATATATTTCTTTGGATTTTTTGGTCGGTTCATTGAAGTCACCTAGAGGTAGTGATGCTTTATGGGTAGTGATTGACCAACTACGACAATTATCACACTTCCTTTCTATCTAGGAGATATTCTCAGTTGATGAGTTGGGAATAATATATGTTTGTGAGATCATATGATAAAATGAGGTCCCTCAAAATATCATTTTATATAGGGAATCTCCATTTATGTCATAGTTTTTTCAAGGGTTACAGAAGGCTATGGGTACACAGGTGCTTCTCAGAACATCTTTACACCCTCAGACTGATGGACAGTTGGAACAAACGATTAATGTTCTAAAATAAATTCCCTATACATGCTTCCTTGATCTTTATGGTTCTTAGGATAATCATATCCCTCTCATCATGTTTTCTTACAATAATAACTTTTATGAGACAATTTAGATGTCTTTTTTTGAGGCCTTGTATGGTAGGCCATGCTATTCACCCCTATGCTAGTTATAGGAAAGAGAGGCTTACCTACTAGGTCCTCATATCATACAGGAGACATCAAAGTGCGTTCAGCTGATTAGGAAGTATATGTCTACTGCTCAGTCTAGATAGAAATATTGTGTCGATCACCAAAGATGACCTCTAGAGTTTGAGTTCAGGGATCATGTTTTCCTATATGTATCTCCCAGGCTACGAATTAAATGGATATAGGGGAAAGGAAATCTATCACCATAGGTTTTTATGATATTTTATATTCTATAGATAGTTGGTCCAGTATCCTATCAATCGTTATTACCTTATAGGTATCATTCCATGAACAATGTCTTCCATGTTTCAAAACTTCACAGGTATCATGCCGACCCATCTCATAATTTTTAACCCAAGGAAGTTGAGTCAGATGAAAATGCTACCTTTGAGGAGTATACTATATGAATCGTTGAATAGAGCATAAAGTCTGAATGAGTCTAGTCTATCCCTTTAGAATGAGTGAAATGGAAGAAAAGGTGTCCACATGATGAGACTTGGGAGTAGGAGGCTGATGTACATGCCTAGTGGTCAGAGTTATTCTCAGACAGTCTTTCACTTCCCTTGGATGGTGAACTCGGGGATGAATTCCATCAAGGGGGGAAGACTATAAGAACCGAATTTTTCACTCAGGTATGGATCCTTTAAATTTTGGTCTAATTCTATTTTATAGATATAATATGGATTCCTATTGAGTTCGCAAAGGTCTTAGGGGTGTTCTGGGCTTGTTCGGAGCCTGACACCCATCTTTTTGGGAGAAAATGTCTTTCTTCATGGTTAGAGGAATCAATGAAAGTCATGCCACATGGATAGTTTTAACCATGATATTCTAGACAGTGGGGTGCTATGGGACATACTGTTTTCCCTAACCATGATAGTTGGGCTGCGTGGCTATTCACGAAGCTGCAGAAAAATTGTAGTGGTGATTCACATAGTTGGTGCATGGTTTACCTAAATATGTGTCCTAACCATGGAGGTTCCTCCTTCCTATATAAAATCCTACACATTTGGCATTTGGTTTGGAAAACGGTGTGACGAAACCATACAGAAGCTATTTTTGGGGGATTTTACATTTTGGACTTTAAATTATGTTTTAAAACTCACCCCTATTTTCTTATTTATATCCATTGGAAAACCCCTCCTATTTTTCTTATTTTGATACCCTTTTTAATCCTAATCTAGGATTTGATATCGAGCGATCTTCTGGTGTCCGATCAAACTTCCATCTATCTCATTGGATCTACACCGATACATTCTTAATTTCTTTTTAATCTTTTTTCATTATTCTTCTTATATATGATTGTATTTATATTCAAGGACATATGGCCTATTTTATGGGGGATGATCCATTATTTAGATCTCTTCCAATCTAGGCCAAATTATATTCTGATACTGGATTAGGAGAGTCGTACGAGTATGAGGTAGGTGGTCTATAAATCATTCCTCAAGATTCATTATTTTATAAGTTTCTATGTGCGCATACCGATTTCATTAGATGTTGTCTGTTTAATTAACATGCCTTGATTATAGTCATTATAAATGTGTTGTAAGACCAATTCCATATATGTTAATAATTTTTTGTGGTAACATCAACAATGCAAACCACCTCATGTAGGGTGATTTCTATATTGGCCTTTTAGTGCTTGACGTGTGTGTCTGCACCACTATTCGAGTGTGCCTTGGCTTGACCCCTATAATAGAAAGCCCCCCCTCATAAAATGACTATTTAAATGTTAATTGATTAATGTATTGGACTATTTTTCTTTCCACATGACCCACCTAAGGTAAGTTCTACAAATTTATTAACCAGCCTAAATGTAATTGTAAAGTATACTAAGTATTTGACTTGGACTTATAAAATGTAAATGAAAAGTTTGTTGTATGACCATATCACCAATTTACACTTATTATGGAAGGTAGTAAAATGGAAATAATGAAATTATTATATCTTATATGAAATGAAATGGTTTCATTCCCACTTAGCCTTTCCATACTATTGAAATACAAGGATAGAACCAAACAAATTCTTTAAATGGAATTACTATTACATGGATTAATTAAATAAAAGAATAAATTGTAAGGTACCTACATTCATATAAACCTCAACATAATTATAGGCGTTTTCATACTTGAGTGATATTTTGGATTCATGAGGGAATTCCATGACTGCTCGTGGACGCCATTCTAATTCAGAGATTCTGGTTTCCAAGGGTCATACCCACCGTGGGACTTGATCTTTTTCTATTAGTGGATGCTTAGTATGACATCATAGGATCCCTCATTTACTATTATAGGATTCCTTTGATGCACTCCTTGGATCCAACATGGATTCTATAGACATGATATGCCTTAGTTACATCCTTGGGTCTAGCCATCGCTTATCCCTTTATTACATTAGATTTATTCTTTGGACTCTGTTAGATTGACTATTGTGGAATTATTTGCATGAAGCTCCTTGGATTACACTCTTACCCCTATATCTAGGATGTAGTTACAATTGAGTTGGTGACCTTTGAGGTCTAGGTTTCCTTTGTTATCTCCTTGGAACCTTTTCATTATAAATAACATCAAGATTCCCTATTATATCTTGGATACATCACTAGTATCATGTGTGAGATGGATATGCCTCACATGACTTATATATATATATAAACTGGAACGTAATTAATTAATGAACTAGTTACATGTTTAGATACCAGCTGAGGGCTAAAGCAGGTACTTGGGTATTTATGTTACAATATTGTTTTACTTTTATATATTCATGTTTGAAAACTATTTAAATTTATAATATATGGATTCAATTTTATATATTCCATTGGTGGGGGACTACTAAGGTTTATATCACACCCTATTCGGGCCTCCATTGGCACCCAGGAAGACTACATGTTTGCAGGTGTTGACAAAGGGAAGCATTTGGCTTTGGACACTTGATTGCATGATTTCATAGGATAGAGCTGCTAGGAGATGACTGAGCTGAAGCTAGGGATGCTGGGGAGATGTGCTTAAGGCCATTTGTCCCACCAGGCCCAGGGCACCATTGAGTGGCATCCGGGTCTGGGACGTCACAATTTTATTCATGATTTGGAACTTGAGAATTATAGATGATGATGAGTGATCATGATACAACTTATATCACTGGTGATCCTTATATATATTATATGGTGGGTGATCTTGATATTTCTCTCTCATGATTTGGGTAATGTTCCTTATCTTTTAAGGAAAGAAAGACGGAGTAAACTGGGGATGTTTCTCCTGTATATTTAACCAGGATCTAGTTATTTATTATATGAGTGAACACAAGTTATGAATATGATTCTATATGATTCCTTAAAGGGTTTTCTATTTATTTATTTTCATCTATAAATGTTTTTATTTGAGTAATAATTTTTTTCCACATGGATATAATTTATTTTACTCGCTCAATGAATATTGTGAAATGGTAAAAATTTCATGTTTTGTTCACTTGAATAATAGTTTTATTTCCTTTATATACCTAATTGGTATTTTTCCCCCACATTACATGTTTTAAAATGTTTTTAACAGGGTTTAAGGATGAGTAAGAACAAAAAATAAATCATGTTAAAAGTGATAAAGATTTTTTATGAAAAGAAAACATGTTTCATTTTAACAGTTTTATATTGTTCTAAAAATGGAAACTGAGTAGATGTATTCACTTGTAATATACAAGTCTGTTATATATTTATTATAATTTAATTATCTAAAATTATAAACCTAAATTACCATGAGAATGTAAGGAAAGTAAACCCTCGTTATACATCATATAATTATTGGTTGATTAAGATAAGTGTACTTATATTTGGTATCAAAGCATGGTTTAGATAATTTTATAGGTTAGATAATAAAATAAAACTCTTAAAAGATTATAATTTATGTTTATGTTGACATTATATATCTTTTAAAGATTACCGTGTTGTTTTATCTAATATATATGTATTCAAAATGGTTTTTCACAAAGGAATGAGGGCGGATAAAGTAAGAAGGTATCAAGAGGACACCATCCTTCCAAATCAGCATCCAGGAATGGTTGAAATTAGAACTGAACAATTTTTTGCTATGATGGATCAGTTGATGAAGGATATAAATGGTAGTGGCGTCCATGATAGAGAGCAACAAGATTTAACATAAAGGACCATTTCCATTTTTTGGAATTTTATAAAACAATACCCTCTAGCTTTCGATGGAACCTCATATCTAGTGGTAGCTGAAGGATGTATCAATGTTCTCAAAAAGATATTTGAATCCATAGGATATTCATAACATCAAACGTAAAATCTTACCATTTATTATTTTTATGGAGAAGTTTATTGATGACAATCAATGGTTAATAATAATACGGAAATAGAATAACTTTAGGAAAGGGAATGTATTGAATTTAATAATTATTTCCTAGGGAAATATTTCCATAAGGCTACTTGAATCCTAATGAAGAAAACAATATTGGTATTGAAGAAAAAGGAGGAGGATTTAGTTTTGGTATATGAAATAAATTTTACCAAAATGTCTAGGTATGCACAAAATTATATTTGGAATCTTAATAGAAAAATTAATCAATTTTACATAGGATTAATTCCAAGATAATAAAAATCTTTTGATTATATGAATTTAAATGTTATGATAAATTTTTTCCATTATGATGAGAAAGTAAAAAATAGTTTTCTAATGATTATCCATCATATGAAATTAAAGGGAAGAACCGATCAATGTTAAAAGAAATATAAATCTAATCAGTAAATAAATCCAATGGTAATCCCCCCAACTCTTCCAAGTTTGAAAAGAGACATATAAGTAATGTTTATCTTGATCTGGGCAATGTTAAAAGTGTGGTATGTTTGGTTATATGGCTTGTAATTGCAAGGAAAAGATTCATTATCTAACCATGAATGGGAGGATAGATAGCCAGCCAACAATGAGATGTTTTAGTTTTAATGAATTTGAAAATTATTCTAACATATATTTTAATTTAGTCAACAAAGGTAAAAATCAATAGGATCAAAACCTGAAGAGTTCATCAAAATATTTTATTATAACCTCACTGAATGCTGGTCCATTGAATGAATTGGTTTCAGTTACATTACTTGTCTATTAAGATTATGAACATGACTTGTTTGATTCAGGTTCTACAAATTCTTTCATTTCTATGAAAATTTCTATTAAATTATAAATTTCACCTTAAGAAATGGGTTCATAAATTTTTATAAAAATATCTGATGGTAGAATTAGGGCAACAAGAATCTATAATAATCTTCCTATTAATATTCAGGGAAGTGTTTTTCTTGAAAATCTTATTGTCTTACCTCTTGTAGAATTTGATGTTATTATAGTAATGGATTGGATTTCAATTTATCATGATAATATAGATTGTATAGATAAAGAATTTGTTTTCAAAATGAGTTCTAGTTACTTTATAAAAATTAATTCATAGCTTTGATAACTTTTCAATAAGTTGATAAACTGATAAAAGGCCACAGTTAAAGTTACATAACTCATATTATTAAAAGGAACGAAAATTTTCATATTAGATATTTTCCAATTATAAATGATTATATAGATGTATTTCCTAATGATTTACCCGTTATTATTCTTGATCAAGAGATTGAATTTTCTATTGACACAGTTCATGATGCTAGGACAATTTATAAACATCCATATCAAATGTCTTAGGTATAACATTTTGAATTGAAAAATTAGTTGTAGGAGTTTCTTGATAAATTTTTAATTCATCCCATCAATTCACCATAGAGTGATTCTATTTTATTTTATTTATAATGAAAAATGTTACAATACAGCTTTTTATTGATTATAGATCCTTGAGTAACATCACTATTAATAATAAGTATCATTTACGTAATATTGATGATTTTTTTTATCATCTCCAAGGAGCATGAAATTTTTTGAATATTGATCTCAGGACAGGGTACCATCCCTTAAAGGTGAATGAGGAAGATATTTTAAAGATGAAATTTCATACTAGATATGGACATTATTATTTTTTGACTATTCCTTTTAGGTTATCTAATTCACTTATGTATTCATGGATATCATGAATAGAGTATTCCATGACTATTTGGATAAGTTTGTGTATGTGTTTATTGATGAAATTTCGATATATTCTAAAAGTCATGAGGATCATGGAAGAAACCTAAGAATTGTTTTGTAAAAATTGAAAAAAAAGAAGTTATATCGAATATTTAGTAAATGTGAATTCTAGTTACAATAAACTTCATTTCATGGGAACATTGTTTCTAAAGATAACATCAATGTTGACCCTATTAAATCTAATGTGGTTAAAGAATGGATGAGACCTAAAACTTTTATAGATATTTTTAGTTTTTATGGATTATAAGGATACTACCGAAACATGATTAAAACATTGCATGATTATCTATACCACTAACTTAGTTAACTAAAAAATAAGTAAAATTCATCTGGATGAAAGAGTGTGGTGAGTGTTTCCATAAATTAAAAATAATATTGGTGAGTTCTCCAATTTTATACCTTCTATGGTGAGTTTTTTATATAAAAAATGATTATTTGAAGGGATTTGGTTTTGTTCTCATACAAAATGATTTGGTAATTTCTTATTCTTCAAAATAGTTGAAACCACCTAAGAAAAATTATCCAACACATGATCTTGAACTGGATTTCGTGGTTTTTTCTTTAAAAATATAGATACATAATTTATATGGTGTAAAATGTGAAATACATACTAATGATAAATGTTTTATGTATAAATTCACTCAAAATGAGTTGAACATTAGGTTAATAATACGGATTTAACTCATAAATAATTATAATTTCAGGGTTTACTATCTTTTATAAAAAGAAAATAGAGTATTGGGTACTTTGATTTAGAAATATAATGCATCATAAACTATTATATGTTTAGAATATGATCCTTTAGTTTGTGATTTTATAAATGTTGGACTAGAAATTATGTATGCGGGAACTCACTCTGTTTCGTTTTTAGAGTCAACACAGTCATCATTAATAGACTACATTAAGAAATCTCATAAGGAAGACTGTGTTTTTTATAAAAATGGAAAAATTGTTTACGAAGGGTACGTTTCCTGATTTTAACATTGACAAGAAACATGTTTTGAGATTTGGAAAAATATTACGTGTTCCAGCTATCTCCCATATGAAAAGTTAATTGTTGAGTGAAGCTCACAACCCTCCCTTTTATATTCTTCCCAACAATACTAAGATGTATAGATACCTTCAAAAAAAAATTGGTGGGATGGAATGAAAATAGATATTGCTGAATTTACCCTGAAATGATTGAATTTTTGATAAGTTAAATCCGGAAAGCAATTATTTAAGTTGATACTTTAGCCTTTTCTGGCATTAGAGTGGAAATGAGATAATATATTCATTAACGTTATGGTTGAATTACCAAATACATCTCGAGGTAATAATGAGATTTGGGTTATTTATATTGTTTGAATAAATCTATATATTTTCTTCATATTCTAAATAGTATGTATTTGTATAATATTTCTAGACTTTATGTTAAAGAGATAATCATATTTCATTGAGTCCCTGTTTCCATTATATCTAACTGTAAAACCATATTTACCTCAAATTTATGGAAATTCCTTTAGAAGTTGATGAGTGCTAAATTAACTTTAAGTATGGATTTCTATCCTCCATTTGATGGACATTAAGACTGGATGATTTAGACTTTAGAATATATTCTTTGATCATATTCATTGGACTACCAAGGAATTTTGTATTAATATCTATATTTGGATAAATTTTCTTATAATTACAGTTTTAGTTATATTATCCATATGAATTTTTTTTTGGAATTATATAGAAAGGGATGTCGAACTCCCAATTTTTAGGACAAAGTTGGTGAAAGGAAGAAGTTGGGGCAAAAATTAATCAAACAGATGGATGATAAGGTGAAAATTAGTTAACATAAAATGAGAGAAACATAGAGAAAATAGTAAATCTATACAGATAGGGGGAGTAAATATATTTCATTTGAGGTAGGTTATAATGTCTTTTTAAAGTATCTCATTGGAAGAGTGTCATTTATTTTAGTAAAAAGTGAAAGTTAAGTGCATGGTTTATTAAACCATATGAAATATAGGAAAAGGTTGGATTAATTACTTATGGAGTGGACTTTACTATGAGTTTATCTATGTTATATGATGTGTTTAATGTTTCATTATTGAGGAAATATGTTCCAAATGCATCTCATTCCTTTAGCCCTAAAATAGTATAGTTGAAAGAAAACATTTACTATAAGGAATAACTAGTTCAAATTCATGACCATATAGAGAAGGTATTGTGGAATAAAGTGATACATAAGGTTAATATTTTTTGGAAAACCCATATTTTTGAAGAAGAAACATGGGATAGTGATATCTAATAAGGTATTCATGAAAACTCTTCTATGTGCTAGTGATTTTGATAATTGGGGATGATTTGAAAGGATTTATGGAAAATTATTGGAACCAAAATAGGTTGTGATGTCTACATCAAGAGAATATTTCCTTGTAAAAAAATAAATAAGAATAAGAATCATATAAAGAATACTGGGGTGGTGGACTCTCCAATCAAGTCAATCAATTCTGAATTTTTTTTAAATATAAGTATAATAGTGTATTGGAATATCTTTGTAAATAATTAAATCCGTATAACCCTATAAAAGTGGTAGAGGATGGTTATTCCAAGGAAGGAGTGGAAACACCATCAATTCATACATTTGGGGAGTCATTATGCAGCAACCAATAAAAGATCCAATCCTTACATGAGAAATAGGTTCAATGGGTGATTATGAATAAAGTGGGATATGCATTCATAAAAGATCTTTCAATAAATAAATAAAAAATACTAAAACAAGTGGAGGTGTCATTGGATTATGAAATTATGAAATTGGGTGAAAAAATGAAGGGCCAAAGTCATCTCCTTAATAAATTGAAAATAACTTAGGAAAACAAATTTTCATAGAGAAAGAGTTGAAAGTAAGTATTTTCCCTCTCAAAACAAAACATGATGAGTGGATAAAATCTAGGATATAATCTATATTAAAGATTGAGGATATTAATATCAAATTATTATTAAAAATTGAGAAGATCAAGGAACATAAAGAGTTGTTAAAGACCTATAATGAAAATAAGAAGATCCTTACCATGAAAACCATAATTAGTGGAGTATGAAAATTTTCATATCCAAAATTAGTGAATAAATATATTATTATTACCAATTTTTGAAGAGATAACTCTCAAAAAAGGGTATAAAAAAATACTTTTACGGAAGATTGGGAAAATCTATGATTGTTTATTTAGAAGACCAAGGGATAAATGGTGGAAAGAAATCTACTACAACAAAATCTCAATCAAATCATAATTATACATGGTAAGTTTTTAATGAGATATTTTTTATTTGTGTTAACCATATCCATATGGATATAAATTATAGAAAGGGGAGGGCTCAATATTTCATTAGGAAATCCTATATTACTAGTAATAATAGGAAGAAAAAACACTTATAAATAATATCTGTTTAGCTGGAAAATAGATTTACTACATTGGAGGAAAGAAACGTTAGAGCTCAATGAAGGGTGATCCAAGAACCAAAATTAGATTAATCACAACATACCACATAGAGAGAACATAATTAAATATGTAATAAAATTAAAGAATCTACTCCATATGTGAGGAATATATTTGAGCATGTAAAGAAGGATCCATCAAAGAAGAAAAATTCTGAGGTGGCACTCATGGACATTATAGATGAGAAATATGAAGCATGTAGAAATGGTCTCGCATAAACTAATACAAGGAAATAGATGAATTATGATGTATTTTTTTCAAAAATAATTGACCAACCACAAAAACAAATATTTCAGGTGTTGGTTGAAGATCTCCATGTTGAAAGTAGATTGAAAAGGAGTTCCAAATCTGTTGTTAAACAAAAAAAGTATTCGAATTACAAGAAGATTTGGAAAATCGAGAGAAGTTCACCTGTTGATAAAGATGATAAAGATCATACGAAATAAGCATCCTAAGGAAAGGTATATATGAAGAAACCTAATTATTCTTATAGGTATAATGAAGGAAGAAAAATTTTTTGGAAAATAAATTTCCAATTAGAGAAGTTCTAAGATATCCTTGTTGGAAAGAGTACCCAAGGATGGGGAGCTTGTGTGAGGGGGAATAAATTGAAGATCAACCCCAAGGAAGATAGAGTGAAGTTGGATTCCATAAAAAATAATTAAGATCTAAATATAGATTTTAAAATAAATGATAAATGAAAAAAATGTTGTTCCTTAGTGACTCACTATGCTTCTCGACTTGAGAAAATTAAAATTCCCCTTATCCCCATGTTTTTAAATGTTATTAATTTTTATTGAAGTGTTTCTAGTTTTAGGGGAGATATGGTCCATGTGGAGGTTTTGTCAAAATAATTAAGTGATATTTTTATATTTTTTGAAATTTGAAATTTATTATTAGAGTAGTGAATGTGACATTTGGATGAACCTAGAATTACAAGAATAAGGGTACAACTAAAAGCATCAGAACAATGGTTGTAAGTATCTTAATAATAATCGAGGTCTAATTAATGTGATGGTTTCAATAAAATATATTATCAATTCATATCATAACATGATGTTGGTGGAAGATACCTTGATGGAACAGTGTAAAAACGGTTTTTATAATTTATTTGATTCATGATAACATGTGATATCTTCTATGTGACACCTTTCAGGTCATTGGTATGTTTTATTTTGAGATTTATTTATTTATTTATCATGGTAGTTACCTATAGTTGGAGGTCAAGAGACATTATTTTGGGGAAAATAGGCCATGGAACATGGGTGGTGCATGGTTAGTGAAACTATGTGGCTAACTATGAGATATGGATGTTTGGGGGTCAGTGGGGTTTCACACGGCTTGAGAATGGTTTTTATAACTAGGTGAGGATCTCCAAAAACCATTCCAGTTGTGTTTTGGGGAGACAGTAACATCTACATGGTTGGCACAGATTTTTTCTGACCATTCAGCTAAAAATAATGGTGTGTATAAGTCATTGAAAAATTATTTATAACCATTTTTTCCTTTTGATTTTTAAATTTTATCACCCTTTTTTATCTCCCCACTTGTGAACATACTCTCTCCCATGCCTTTGAACTTCTTCCCCCTTCATTTTGGTGGATTTATTGCTTCCTTTGGAAATTTATTTCAAGGTAATCTTGATTTCTTCATGATTTCTCATTCTTTTCCCCTTTATTATCCATGTTCTTCAATTTTCATGGAAGGTGAAAACCATCAATTGTGATTTATTAAAACCTAGGTTTTTTGATGTCGGTTTGGTGTTTTTTCATTGTGGATTAGCTGTGTGAGGACTTATCTTACTCTAATCATGTGGTTGTCATCAATGTTGGAAATATTTGTTTTGATTATGAGGTATGTTTCTTTATTTAAGGTAAATTTTTCATGGATTTTCATTGATTAATTATATATTTCCCTTGTATTTTTATAATTAAATTTCCCCATATTTGAGTTATTAGTAATGGTTTATCCATGATTATTATCTTTGAAATGGGATGGTAATTTAATGTTTTAATGTGGCTTTTCAAAGGGATTTGTCTTTGATGCACTTAATGTGTTCGATAAAATTTCTTTGAGGTTTTATGATTTCAAATGGGTTTCTAAAAGGGTTATAAAATATGTATTGCATGGTGTTGACTGCATGACTTTTTTTTGATAATAACGGTTTATGAAAATTGATTTTAAATTGATTATGAAATTTTCACTTGTTGATGATTATGTGTTTGGAATTGTGTAGCACATGGGAGACCTTGGGTGTGTGTGTGTGCATGCATAACATAGACAAATGGAACCTTATCTTATTTCTTGGACTTTATAGGGAGTGTTGTCCAAGGGACCAGGGATCCTTTGGGAGGATGATTGAGGGAGCTTCCAAAACGTTTCCATGTAGATTGATAGTGCCCATGAAATTATAGTTGATGACATTGTTGAGTACCGTGACAGTGATACAGAATAAAAGGTTTCTTCCTCTAGAAAAGAAGATGAGATGGAATTTTCGGTTGATGAGGGATGTGACCCAGACATGTCTCTTAGATCCCGTGAAATCTCATAGGGAGATCCTAGTCCACCTTGGACTCTCCCTGAGCAATAGAAGTTAGTAAAAAGTAATGAGGAAGATACTGATGTGTCGGGAGAAAATAAATTCAAAAGTTGTTCTAAATCAGATGAAGATAATAGTGATGGTGTAGATGAAGAAAGAAATGGAAAAGGAAGTAGAGATGAAAATGAGGATGGTAATGGAGATGATGTTGATGAAGGATCGGATTCAGAGAGTTCTAGTGGAATGATTACAAGAAAGAATGTTGAGATTCCACAAGATCATCAGACTTCTTCTAGAGGTTCTTTTTTCAAATCAGAAGAGAGGACAAGTATTTTTGGTGAAAAGGATATTCTTTTTAGAAAATAGGGTGATGAATTTGTTGAGGGGGAACAATATCCATGTCATTGAAGTATTCAAGTGGGTACTTTTGTTAATTATTTTTTTCTGATGGTAAGAAGGTTTTAGATTCTGTTGTTGTTGAACATATGTAAGTTATTATTTTTGTTAAGAAGTATGTGGATGAAAAGATGGAATTTGAGTGTGTAGAGAAGAATTTTGATGATCATAGATCTATTATGACTCATGATGATATACAGTGGATAGATTTGGTTGCTTCTTGAGTGACTTCTCCCATTATAATTTTAGTTGTAGTCGTATATATAGATTTTATGCCTTTAGTGGTTGAGCTTCCTTCTATGTTATCAGAAATATATATAGACCCTATGTATGAGGAATGGGATTCATTTCAAGGCAGTTCACCAAAGAATGTTGAACCTACCATTCGAAAATAGAGAGATCCTATAGGATCAATGGTGAATCTGATTGACATTGACGGTTTGTTAGAAATGTTTGCCTCTATGAGAGATCATTCTCCAGTAGTAAAGTTTGTTCCTCTTGATGTGGTCAACATGGGAGACTTGGATGCTTTTAGAGAAAAGATGGTTTCTAAATTTGGCAAGATTTTGAAGAGTCAAGAACCACTTATTACTATACTATTTGAACAAGATGCTAGATATTTGTTTTGATTGGTGATCAAGAATATTCAACCAAAGATGATGCACCATATCCAAGAAGTGGAAATTTAAAATAGAAGGTTGGATAATGAGTTGGAATCTCTAAAATCCATTGTAAAAGAGATTAAACCTTATTTTAAATCTAATATGGATTCCTTGTAAGAAAAATTTTAGAATATTACCTCTTTGGAATCATGTTCAAGTGCTCCTCCTCCTCCTCCTCCTGTCTTTGATACTGAGTTGCTTATGCTTGTTATGTGAGAAGAACTCTGCAGTCTTTCTAGTGGTCCTTCAAATGTTGCACCTTTCATACCTAAGGCCAATTTGAGTAAGTTCTAAAATGGTAGTGATCATGTTTACAAGATGATTAGGGATTATGCTAAGGACATGATGTCTGATAGGGATATGATAACTAAAGCCATAAATTATTATCTACCAAATATATATACTAATAATTCCATGGATTCCAATTTAATTTTTTAGCTGAAAATTTTAGGATTCCCTCAACCACATGTGCATTTAAATAACTTTTCAACCAGTTGATTGTTATGACTCATGTGCTTTAGAAATTTTTGGATGAAAAGCATGTCATTTTAACTTTAATAGAGTGAGGTGGTTCTATCATAATGAATTTTATCAACCTTATGAATAATTTTCTTACATTCTTATGGGACTTCCGTTTTAGCTCACGAACCAATTCCAGTGATAGTCCATCTCACATCTCCTTCCATAGATCCATTTTTTTCAAATCTGGGTTTACTAGATATCTGAATGTACATATTCCAGCTAGGTTTCAACCGTTTTCTATATATCTAAGAGAAGTTGTTCAGGGCCTCTATCCAATCTTATCAGAGATCCTTGTTCTCTGACTGGTGTTCTTACAACCCTGCATCAACCTCCTTCAGCTCTTACAGTTTTTCCTATTGAACCCTCTATCACCGTTTCTTCTGTCTTAGTCAAGGACAAAGGAAAAACACCTTCAAACCATTCAGTCAAGCCCGAAGTCTGTTGATGTTTATCCATTGTTTCTTTGATGGGATTTTATTATGTACCCTTTTATTGAACACTTTTTGAGTTGTATTCTCAAATAGTTTCTTTGTGGCATCTCAAATATTCTTTTAATTCTATTTCTCTTGAATTTTTTTTTACACTTATTTCATTAATTTTATACTCATTTTTATAATACCAAAAGGGGGATAAAATCTATGTAATTTATCTCTATATTTCATTTATCATGTTTTGTTTCCTTGGATATCATACTGCTTTGTGTAACCATTTTACTTTGATACTATGTGTTTCAATTTTCTATTTGTTCCTTTCTTTATCATTGATATCACATGTATAAATTGTCATGTTTTATCTTTGATACCATGTACTTACTATCTTTGATACCTTTTGTACTTTTTTTACATTTGATGCCTTTATATTTCATTGATACTATCTTTATGAAATGTTCTAATTTATCTAGGATATTATGTGTATAAAAATCTCATGATTTTTGATCATCAAAAAGGGGGATATTGTTGATCTCCTTGTTTTAATGATCACCAAATCATGATTATTATGATAATTAATGAGCTTTATGTTTTATGTCATCATTTTTTCAAATCAGATGTAATGTAAAAAATATGGTTATGTATCGAAAGAATCACCACAAAAGATAAATCACCGTCCAAAATGATTCACCACAGAGATAGAAATTTAACAAAGTATGAGACACTTCCAAACTGTGTCTCATAGCCAGACAAAGGCTCACAATCACCAAAGTCTCACCGCCAAAAAAAGTCTCACCATCGCCTTGAGACACCACCAAGGATGTTATATCACCAGATCGAAAAATTGACAAAGTGTTGGGATGTCTCACCGCTAGTGTCTCACCACTAGTGTCTCGCCACCAGATCCATATACCATTCCAAAGTGTCACCATTCCAAAGAGTCACCTCCAGATCAAGGCACAGCTAGAAGTGACACTGTTCTAAATACTCACTGTCATGGTTTTAGTTTATTTGTAATTTAATATTTTTAATGGCTGGTTTATCGAATTAAATACAATAGATTATTTTAATGATTGTGTATTAACTATTTCAGAGGATTCATTAAAGAATTTGTCAGACATGAAGTATGAAGATGCAGAAGATCCAGATAATTCTATTTATTATTGCTGATAAAAGTGAAATCAGACTCCCTCATGCATAGTGTGTGGATAACACAGAAAGATACACTTAGATAGATGAACACCTAAACTCGAGTTGGACATTACTTCTAGAACAAGAATATATTAGATGTTACATTCTACTTACACTCAATTGAGGAATCTAAAACACATATTACATCTAGTGCCTTCCTACAATGAAGAAAAAGAGTTTACAACAATTTGTTTTGGTGAAATTTTTGATTCACAACATGAGCCTCAGTTAAAATAAAATACAATAAGTCACAAGTTACAGATCCTAACAGACCAAGAAACTCTATCTCTTTACATATTTTATTTTCTCAAAATTATCATTCGTGTTACATTATAAGAAATTAATGTTAATCTATTTATAACACACACACACACACACACAGTATCATGCATTAAATTGAAAGATACATTGATATCTTCTTAAACACATTTTACTTTTGTTTCACATGTTTTGTGGTAGAGGTACAATTGTGGCCTAGAAATCTCGCCTGTTGTAACACCCGATCTAGGTTGTGGATAAAAAGTTTATTTTTATATAAATTTCATGGAAGTAGGTGATTGTCATGTGGAAAGGACTAAGTCTCAACTTGAGACTGAACCTCTTGTATTTAAATTCTGCTGTGTGTTTTGTTTGTCTTGTCTATTTTATTTTTTGTACATTCTAATTGAATCCGTTTTTCCTTTTAAGCAAAATCACTACTTTGTTAGTTTATCATAATTAGTGTTTATAAAAGATATTGATTAAGTAAACTGATTTTGAAGGATAAAATAATATTTTATATTGTTTGATCTGAGGCCTAATCAATCTTTTGAGAAATATTCTAAAAGATTAAAACTTATATAAAATTAATATTTTTGATAAACTGGGTTGTTTTAAATTGTTAGGGGGATATATTAAAATTATTTTTTTATAGAAATTTATATTGGGTACTCAATTCACCCCCCTCTTGGGATACTCACTCTGAGCAATAGTGATATATTATGATCTTTCGAAGGTAGAGAATTAACATTGAGAATTGAAGGGTGTATCAAAAAAAATTGATAAGAGAAGAAAAGAGTGTTTGAAGCCGAAAGTTTAGAAGTTATGATCATTGCCTATTTGACGTCAAGATTTCAGATAAATTGAATCTAAGACTGAGTTTGAACAAGAATATCATGATCTGATTCTACACAGAGTATACTTTTTTAAGCTATCTACATTGAAGGCCCAAGAGGAAGATCATCAAAAGATGTGGAGAAACTAGATTCTCAATAAGATGGGATAAGGGACGGTTAGGATTTTCTTGGGAAAGAACAGGCTAGAAGGTGGTGTCCTAGAGGCAGGCCAACGACACGTCGTGTAATGATCCATCCAAGACAATTCATGATGATTAATGGTTTTTCCCTGTGAAGATAAAACTGGGAATTACATGATCCGAAATGGAATTAAACTTCATGTATTTGCTAGAATAATTTCTCTAAATTAGTTATAGGTAACTTATTTTTAAAAAAATAGAAGCCTCCCCTCCACTCTTATTATGCTAGAATCCCCAAGAAATCCTAAAAGTAGGTATTGACCCTGGTTGTAGATGTGGACTATATTTATTTCACTGAGAGTCTCATTGTAACCATTATAGTAAGATATTGATTCCATTTTCTACGTTATTGGTTATTCAGAACAATGACTGCACTGTTTGGATTTAGGATTATATGCACTATATTCCTATTCTTTGTCAGTTCTTCAGATTTATCCTAAACTAAGGGGAATCTGGGATTGACACTGAATGAGAACTCCGCTTACAAGGTAAGGTAACTGTTTTATACTTTTATTTAATATTTTTGATGCTTTATAGATCTCTCAACATTTTTACCACCCTCCAGACTTTTTGTAACGATCTTGGTTTTGAAATGTTAATCCAAAATAGATGATCTAGGACCAATTAGAGATACCCTTAGGTTCTTTGAGATGCATTGGTGGTTGTTTCCCTAACCAGAGGCCACCCATGGGGTGTTCCATGACTTTTATTTGGTTTTGATTTTTTATAAACTACACAAGGGGTGTGTTTTTGAGTTTTCCCTATTTATAGAACCATAGCTATAATTAAATGAGTTTGATTAACATGCCTTGGAGATGTTCAGCCACCTCTCATTGTGTTATAAAAAATATTACATGCCTAAATTGTTTAAATTCATGAATGGAATTTGTTAAATGATTGGGATATACTCATTGGTTTTATTTATATTACTTAAATGGGTTTTGTGATTAAATGGGTATGTATAAAAATTCAACTTGATTAAATTGATGTTGTTTATATGATTGGATAGACTCATATGGTTTGAACTATGGTGAAATGGTTGAGATTGTAAAGATTCCATGGATGAATATCTATAGATCTAGAATGCGGTAGTGGACACCATGGTTGTGTTTTCACCATAGGTCATAATTCCGGTGATACCTTGGGCTTTGCTACCCATTGGCCTCAGATTTCTTTGACTTGAATAGGACATGTTGGTACACATGCTTATAGGACTCCAACCAGTGCCTATACCAAGTTTCCATTAAGATTCTCCTGGGAGTAGATGGGGATGCCTTGGTCTTTAACACCTTTTATCTGGCCCTTCATGGTCTACAATTCATTATACGATAAGGCCATGGGTTATACACTTCATTATATGGCAAGACCATGGGTCTATCATGCAAGTACACTGTACAACATGACCATGGGATATATGACCTTGGTTGTATAACAAGCTTATAAGAATTTGATATGGTCCTTTATATGGAAAGGCTATGTGGACAGGATATAGATTGTTTTATGACCATTTTCTGTTTTCCAGTTATATTGCATGTAGCTACCTTGTAAGGAGATGACACTTGTTGCTGGGATCCTCGAGAGGATGTTTGGAATTTATAGTATTAGTAGACATATTCTAATGGAATTGACACTTATGTTACTACTTTACATACACTTGTTGATTTTATGAAAAATATTCTTTTAATTTCATTAATGTCTTGTGTTGTATGGTACACCAAGATTACCTTGCGCTATACGCCACACCGTATTAGCTTGCAGTATACGCAACACTATTCTTGGATCGTGTTACACACAATTTTGATTATAGTTATTATACGCAACATTGAGTATATATATATATATATATTCAATGTATAAATGAAATATTTTTGGATTATGTTATACGAAACAACGAAGGATTATTGCACAGCATGCAACTCTGACTTGGCTTGCATTACACGCAATCGCGACCTTCCTCGATAGCGTGTGTTGTACGCAATACCGGGTTTTACTAAACAATGATATATTATTATAATATTATTATAAACTAGCCTTTATGAATAGTATTAACTAAATATTGAATCTTACAACATTATTATTCGTCTTACACATTTTCTAAAACATGGTATAAGAACAAAATAAATTTTTCGGTAAAATAAATATTTTTCAAAAAATGCAGTTTTTCCGCCTTTTGATGGTGCACCCACTTTAAATCTAGTTTTTGACATGTTTATAAGTTAAATTTGTCAAAATAAAATTATTCTTTGGAATCATTAAATAAAAATTTACTTTGGATAAATTTTTCATATTATTCTGGTAACTTTCATATTTTGATGAATAGTAAAAACACGCTATATTTTAATTAAAAACAACTTTTTTCCATCGCAATAATTTATATGGTTAAATTATAATATTGAATGGTTTTAAAGTATAAATAGAATATATTTTTAACATTTAATATAATGTATGTCATTAGCATTGATTCTACCTTGAATTCGTAGGATAAATCAATTCAATATTTTGCAATGTTTTAAAGAAAAAACATGTTTTCTTTCGACAACATGATTAATTTTAATTTAATTTCTGCATCTTTTGTGTATTGAATTTGGAAAAATGGATTCCATATTTGGAATCTGTGGATTCAAATTATGTTAATAAGCTACTTTTTATTTTTGGGAATTATGGATAGTAACTACGGTAAATTTTATTTATCATAGTTAAAGGTAAATCGGGTAATTAAGGGTAAATATAATATTATAAAATTACCCAAACACATGTCAAAATCTTATTGGATTACTAAAATTCGACCCATATCACCTAAGGGTCGGATTATATTCATTTAATGGACTTTGGACCATGAAAATAATTTAATTATTATTAAAACCAAAGAATGTGACAACAAGTCACTTTCTTAAATCTTATAATTATAATAATTTTAGTTTAGTGATAAACTTCATGAAACTTCAAACATGAATAGTCTCCAGAAAGCTAATACAATTTTCTACATCATAGGAATTTATTTAGAATTTTTAGGGATTATATAATTATCATTTATTATGACACAATGATGGTACAGTAATTGTCTTATTAATAAAATATTGACATAATTGATGTTATAAAAACCCAAATAAAGGTAATTGAAGACTTTTTATGAATTAAACTAATTTTATAGGTTAATATGACATGTTATTATTGATCTAATTAACCTTTTTCTAACTAATAATTTTGTTATGATTTTTACAAAAATCAATTACTAAATAGTGTCAAAATTGACATAAAATAATTTTTAAAACAAATATTATATTATTAATTTTTATTTTATTCCTAAAAATCTAAGGTTTGGAAAAATGACATAGATAGGGTTATATATATTAATAATAAAAAAATTGGGGTTCTTTTGGATTCTTATAGTAAGTTTATTAACCTTATAGTATAAGAACACAAGAAGACACGGTAAAAGTAAAATTGTTTAACTTAATGTTAAATCTAAATGATAAGGTTAAAATAGGACCCTAAAATTTTATAAATTCTATTTTATTAGAGGATTTGGACCCATCCCCACCTTAGCTTAGAAATAAATCAATTTGGAGCTATTTAAAACCGAACTTGACTTTATAATAAAATAATATGTTTTGTTTTTCCAAAGGAGCCCCTCTCCTCCCTTATAAAAGGACACCTCCTCCCTCTCCACCTCAAACCAATTTGAGCCTTCAATCTCGGCCCAACCCTGACCATTTCACTTCCCCACTTCCCAAGAATCATCATAGAGGTTATGGTCTTCTTCAAAGACCAACCCTAGTGCCCTAAGAGGAGGTTAAGAAGAGGCGCGTCAAAAATAGGTAATATCCATTACCGATCCTTTCCAAATTCTTTCTTCTACATCTTCTTCTTTAGTTGCTTCATTATAAGGTAATAAAATCAGTATCACTCATATAATTAAATGTTATTATAAATATGAAACATCCCTATTTCACCTCTTATCCATCCTACGGAAAACGAAATCATCGTGCGTGCGTACGTACGGAATACCGTCTCCACGCCGTGGTGTAATCTATTTTCCACCACCACCTTAATTGGATGGGTATAAGGGTGACATTAATGAATATATATGATTATTTTAAAGTGTTATTTATTCTGAAATAGTATACATACACTCCAATACAATTCCACGATCATGGGAACGATATCATCGCTCGTGTGTACGTACGGAATACCGTCTCCATGATGTGATGTGATTCGTTCTACATGATCTTCATTGCATAATGATTATATAAATGAATTTAATGAATGAATATGATATATATTACACTAATACAATTCTGGAAATGAGGTATCTATAACCTAAAGAGAAGAATAAGAATTTATTCAACAAACACGGATAAGAACAAAAAAGTAATAAACACCCTAATAACAAGTAGTAATGAAATATTACTAATAATAAGCTAAGAATATGACCATATATGATATCATAACAATAATTATGATTCTGGAATAAGTCAATCACATTATTTAAATCATTATACAGGAGGTTCAGACACTTACGAAGCAAATTGGACCTAAGGTAAGGGAAAATATCACATTCTCATTTTATCCGAGATTGTTTATACTTTGGTATTTACTGGGGTGTATTTTATCATCCACATCCATGTTTCCTCAATATGTAATATTATTTCCATCCACATATAATTTTTTAAATCCAATTTTTCCCTTCGGTGAGTTTTTAGTAAAAGATATGAAAGGAATATTTTGTCATTTTTCATACAAGGTACTTTTTGACTTTTCCGAAAAAAGTACGAAAAGAATGTTTTTTTAACTTATACGACATGAATGGATTTTTAAAACATTATTTCCAAGAAGCTTACTTTACATGTTTTCATGTTTATTTTTAATCAACTTCCTTTAGTTTAAAATTGTATGACATGTTAAGAAAGGAAAATGTTTTTGAAGTAGAAAGGATATTTTCCTCAAGAATGGAGTTCAAGTGATTTATCAAAATTATTTTCCATCTAAGATAATAAAGGGTACTGTTTTTATCCCTATTATTACATTTATTTGATTATGTTGTGATGGAATTATTTTTATGAATTCCTTTATCTTATATGAATTGTTTTATGATGTCACGATGTTTAAGATTCCCATTTTTATTACATGGGTTATGCTATGATGTATTGTTTATGATTTTGTTGCACACATAAGAATGGAATCATTATGAGATGGGTGGGACCTATATCTCCCTCCAATGCATTGGTTAAAGATTTTATATCTCATGAGATAGACATGGATGGAACGGCAGGTTAAACCGGTTCAGTGAAACAGGACTGAAACGAGGAATGAACTCGGTTCAGAAATGGACTTGGTCCACTAAGATAGTCTTGGAAATGAGTCTTGACTAATAAGAAATGATTATCTATGATTATGTGTGTAAGACACAAAGTTTCATGTTTTATGTTATGATTATTGGGATTACATTTCACTACTACGATTTATCCCATGTTATGATATTATGATCTCTTTTGCAGGTTTTGATTTCCAAAATGTTATGTTCTTATGAATATGATGTGATTGATATTTCTTTTGTTTGCCCTTACTGAGCATTTGAGATCACCCTTTTATATTTTCTTTTCCCCAGGATATAAAGAAAGGTTTTAGGTAAGAAAAAAAGGGAAGATCTTTATTGGGAGATGTTGAAGATCTTTCACCACGATTAGAAGATTTTATTCCGAGTTTCCAAAGACACTAAACTATTAAGGTCCTTGTGTGTCTGTTTTTGTTATGTACTAAGTATTCCGCAAAAGTAATGTAATGTCTATGTACGTAAAGCTTCGGGTCTCTACAGTTGGTATCAGAGGAAAGGTTTAGTCATCATTTAGAAACTAGGATGCGAGAACTTTAGTGAGATCCCTATAGATATTTCTAAGGTATGTATAGGGATGTCCCTCAGGTTAAGTATAAGTATAGGTTATTGTACTAGAATTACGGTAATCTATGATGTTAGATATTGAAGGTAATCCCCCTTTATTATATTGTTTTACCAAGCTTAAATTTTTCCTCTCACACTATTCTTTTTGGGTTTTAGACGATGGTTGGAACCCGAAGGAACCATGTTGATCAATGTAATGGACAATGAAATGATTTTCCTCCTGAACAAAAAAATGTTATGGGAGATGGAGCGAAAAATCTTATTTCTATACTTACACAAGCTATGAATCATTTTGGGATTCCAAATGAGCAGAGAAGGGAACAACATTCTATTGAGTCCTTCATGAGGCAACGCCCACCTTCTTTCAATGGGTCTTCTGATCCACTTGTTGTTGAACAATGGATCAGTACCACTGAAAAGATATTTGAAGTTCTTCAATGTTCTGAACATGATAAAGTCATCTTAGCAGTATATTGTTTGGAAGGTGAAGCTGATCAATGGTGGAATCTTATCAAGAATATGAGGCAAGGAGATGAAATTGAGTCCATGGAATGGGACGAGTTCAAGAACTTATTATTCAATAAGTACTTCCCTCTTATTCTTAGAACAAAGATGGAGAAGGAGTTTCTTGAACTAAAGAAAAAGGATGATGAATCTGTTGGTATATACGAAACGAATTTTACAAGGTTTGCAAGGTATGCATCTGGATTTATCATCCAACCTGAAAGTAAATTTGATCGATTCTTCAGTGGCCTAAAACCAAATCTTTGAAGGGAATTAGCTATAAGAGACTTCAGTAGCAATGATGAAATTGTACGTTGTGCTATCAAGGTAGAAATGGAAGTTGGTGTTACTAATCCATCTCATAGTTTTGACAAGAAATGAAAGATGGAGTTCATGGAGAAATCTCAGAATAACGGTGAAAAGAAGATGAATGTTTCCTTATGCTCAAAGTGTGGAAAGAATCATGGTGGAGATTGTCTTAAAGGGACAAGTAAATGTTTCAAATGTGGAAAGGAAGGTCATCGGGGATTTGAATGTCGTAATGATGGGAAGAATATGCCTAATGATGCAAAAAAAGGAAGGGATACACAAAATGAACCTACAACACTTCAATGCTTCAAGTGCAAGGAAATGGGGCATTATGCTAATAAATTCCCGAATCTAAGGGTTAGTGATGATCGAGATGAGAAACCACTTAAGGAAAAGTACAAAGGGAAGTCACATGCGATCACCATTGGCGATGTTGAATATGACAACGATGTGGTGGAATGATTAAGTGTTTATGTAATGGGATTCTATAATAATGTTGTATATAGTATCGTGGAATATTGGAATATTTATGGTTTGATATATTGTGGTTTTCAATAATTTTATGGCATCGCTAACCATGAAAAGTGATTGAAATATTTTTGGAAAGCAGATGATATGAACATAATGATGGGATAAAGAGAATCTAATATGTTTGATAGTATTCATGAGCTCATGATTGATATAAGGACTAAGTGATATCATGGATTGAGTATATAGAATTTTGAGGATTTTGGTATTTGGAAAGTGTTAACTTTTAACTGCATTCATGTTTTCACTAAGGTTCAATGGGTATTCATTATTCAAGAGAATACATGATTAAGGTATTCACATGTTTTTAATTTCACCAACACGATATATCTTATGATATATGGGGGATAAATGATGGAATTCACGTGATCATTTTCATTATACTATGAGCTTGGACCGAAGTATTTTAGATAAGCCTAAATATTGGAATGGATTATGTTGGACATAAGTTAGTATTGTTTAAGGATAAAACTTTATTTTTATTTGTTGATGGGATGTTATAGTAATATAGCTTTAGAAAAAGGACAACCTACAGGATGTGAGACAGCCCTTCGCGTCGGAAAAGGCTGTGGGAATCGAACCCACAACCGAAGTGTGACTGGCCTTTATCACCTACCACTGGCGTACAGGTAGTCCCTGTTTAGTAGAAACTATTTTTATTATATTAAGCTGTATAATATAAGAAGTATAAGTCCATTTTAAGAACCATATATGATTAATCTCACTATAGATGGACTTACGTATTTTTTTGATGAATTTTCTATCCTTTTGTTTGAAACAGATGGAATGACCCCTCATTCTATCACATGATCTGCTAACACGTCATGAATGACAAATTCAACTTCATTTCTATAAGAAATGAAGTGGAAATTTTCCAATGAATGACTAATGTTGAGACTATACCAAAATCACGAAATTATTTCTTCTAATTCCAATTTCATCAACTTTAGGGAAATGATCTCGAAAACCAAAATTTTTTTCCTAGTTCCCTTATATCCGATGAATCAGATGGTACTTTAGATAATCACAAATAAATAGCTTTGTGATTGTTGGATTTTTCATAGCCATGTTCTCTACCACTCTCCATCAGAACTTGATGGTTAGATTTTTCTTCCATATCCATATTTTCACCTATGTTCTCCTATGTGGAAACCCCGTGATGAGTTAATTTTGGTAACCGTTACATTTCATATTTTAGTTTTTAAAGCCATGTTTTGGTATTCCTTTTTACGATGTGGGTTTTTATTAAACAAACTTTCGAGTAGTAAACCATTTATAACCCCGACGAATTTCGAGGGAGAAATTCCTTATAAGTGGGGTAGAGTTTAACACCCCGAGATTTTATGAAAAGTATTCTTTTAATTTCATTAATGTCTTGTGTTTTATGCTACACCAAGATTACCTTGCGCTATACACAACACCGTATTAGCTTGCAGTATACTCAACACTATTCTTGGATCGTGTTACACAAAATTTTGATAATAGTTATTCTACGCAACATTGAGTATATATATATATATATTCAATGTATAAATGAAACATGGTTGGATTATGTTATATGAAACAATGAAGGATTCTTGCACAGAACACAACCCTGACTTGGCTTGCATTACAAGAAATCACGACCTTCCTTGATAGCATGTGTTGTACGCAATACCGGGTTTTACTATACAACGATATATTATTATGATATTATTATGAACTAGCCGTTATGAATAGTATTAAATAAATTCTTAATCTTATAAAATTATTATTCATCTTACACAATTTCTAAAAAATGGTATAAGAACAAAATAAATTTTTTGGGTAAAATAAGTATTTTTCAAAAAATGCAGTTTTGCGGCTTTTTGATGGCGCACCCACTTTAAATATAGTTTTTGACATGTTTATAAGTTCAATTTAACAAAATAAAATTCTTATTTGGAATCATGAAATAAAAATTTACTTTGGATAAATTTTTCATATTATTCTGGTAACTTTCATATTTTGATGAATAGTAAAAACACGCTATATTTTAATTAAAAACAACTTTCTTCATCGCAATAATTTATATGGTTAAATTATAATATTTAATGGTTTTAAATTATAAATAGAATATATTTTTACCATTTAATATAATGTATGTCATTAGCATTGATTCTACCTTGAATTCTTAGGATAAATCAATTCAATCTTTTGCAATGTTTTAAAGAAAAAACCCGTTTTCTTTCGACAACGGGATTAATTTTAATTTAATTTCTGAAACTTTTGTGTATTGAATTTGGAAAAATGGATTCCGTATTTTGAATCCGTGGATCCAAATTATGTTAATAAGATACTTTTTATTTTTGGGAATTATGAATAGTAACTACGGTAAATTTTATTTACCATAGTTAAAGGTAAATTGGGTAATTAATGGTAAATATAATATTATACATTTACCCTAACACATGTCAAAATCCTATTGGATGACTAAAAGTCGACCCATATAACATAAGGGTCAGATTAGATTCATTTAATGGACTTGTTTCCATGAAAATAATTTAATTATTATTAAAACCAAAGAATGTGACAACATGTCACTTTCTTAAATCTTATAAGTATAATAATTTTAATTTAGTGATAAAATTCATGAAACTTAGAACATGAATATTCTCCTGAAATATAATACAATTATATACATCATAGGAATTTGTTTATAATTTTTAGGGATTAAATAATTATCATTTATTATGACACAAAGATGATTCAGTAATTGTCTTATTAATGAAATATTGACATAATTGATGTTATAAATACCCAAATAAATGTAATTTAAGACTTTTTATGAATTAAAATAATTTTATAGGTTAATATGACATGTTATTAATGATTTTATTACCTTTTTAAGAACTAATCATTCTGTTATGATTTTCAAAAAAATCAATTATTAAATAGTGTCAAAATTGACATAAAATAGTTTTTAAAACAAATATTATATTATTAATTGTTATTTTATTCTCTAAAAATATACGGTTCAGCCAAATGACTTATATAAGGTTATATATATTAATAATAAAAAACTTTGGGTTCGTTTGGCTTCTTATAGTAAGTTTATTAACCTTATAGTATACGAACACAAGAAGACACGGTAAAACTAAAATTGTTTAACTTAATGTTAAATCTAAATGATAAGGTTAAAATAGGACCCTAAACTTGTCTAAATTCTATTGGATGAGAGGATTTCGACCCATCCCCACCTTAGCTTCTAAATAAATCAATTTGGAGCTATTTAAAACCAGACATGACTTTATAATAAAATAATATTTTTAGTTTTTCCAAAGGAGCCCCTCTCCTCCCTTATAAAAGGGCACCTCCTCCCTCTCCTCCTCACACCAATTTGAGCCTTCAATCTCGGCCAAACCATGCCCATTTCACTTCCCCACTTCCCTATAATCATCCTAGAGGTTTTGGTCTTCTTCAAAGACCAACCCTAGTGCCCTAAGAGGAGGTTAATAAGAGGCGCGTCAAAAAGAGGTAATATCCATTACCGATCCTTTCCAAATTCTTTCTTCTACATATTCTTCTTTAGTTGTTTCATTATGAGATAATAATATCAGTATCACTCATATACTGATATTTTATTATAAATATGAAACAACCGTATTTCACCTCTTATCCATCCTACGGAAAACGAAATCATCGTGCGTGCGTACGTACGGAATATCGTCTCCACGCTGTGGTGTAATCTATTTTCCACCACCACCTTACTTGGATGGGTATAAGGGTGAAGGTAATGAATATATATGATTATTTTAAAGTGTTATTTATTTTGAAATAGTATACATACACTCCAATACAATTCCACGATCATGGGAACGATATCATCGCTTGTGCGTACGTACGGAATACCGTCTCCGTGATGTGATGCGATCCGTTCGACATGATCTTCATTTCATAATGATTATATAAATGAATTGAATGAATTAATATGATATATATTACACTAATAAAATTCTGGAAATGAGGTATCTATAACCTAAAGAGAAGAATAATAATTTATTCAACAAACACGCATAAGACCAAAAAAGTAATAAACACCCGAATAACAAGTAGTAATGAAATATTACTAATAATAAGCTAAGAATATGACCATATATGATATCAAAACAATAAGTATTATTCTGGAATAAGTCAAAAACATTATTTAAATCATTATATAGGAGTTTTGGACACTTACGAAGAAAATCAGACCTAAGGTAAGGGAAAATATCACAATCTCATTTTATCCGAGATTGTTTATACTTTGGTTTTTACTGGGTGTATTTTATCATCCAAATCCATGTTTCCTCAATATTTAATATTATTTCCATCCAACTACAATTTTTTAAGTCCAATTTTACCCTTCGGTGAGTTTTTAGTAAAATATATGAAAGGAATCTTTTGTTGTTTTTTGTACGAGGTACTTTTTGACTTTTCTGACAAAAGTATGAAAAGAATGTTTTTTAACTTATACGGCATGAATGGATTTTTAAAACATTATTTCCAATAATCTTACTTTACAAGTTTTCATGTTTATTTTTAATCAACTTCTTTTAGTTTAAAATTGTATGATATGTTAAGAAAGGACAATGTTTTTGAAGTAGAAAGGATACTTTCCTCAAGAATGGAGTTCAAGTGTTTTATCAAAATTATTTCCATCTAAGATAATAAAGGGTTCTGTTTTTATCCCTATTATTACATTTATTTGATTGTGTTGTGATGGAATTATTTTTATGAATTCCTTTATCTTATATGAATTTTTTTATGATGTCATGATGTTTAAGATTCTCATTTTTATTATATGGGTTATGCTGTGATGTATGGTTTATGATTTTGTGGCACACATAAGAATGGTATCATTATGAGATGG
Organism: Viscum album; assembly: GCA_963277665.1. Lineage (NCBI taxonomy): Eukaryota > Viridiplantae > Streptophyta > Magnoliopsida > Santalales > Viscaceae > Viscum > Viscum album. The sequence continues at coordinate 1,416,817,322 of OY728127.1, forward strand.
GTGGGACCTATATCTCCCTCCAATGCATTGGGTAAAGATTTTATATCTCATGAGATGGACATGGTTGGAACGGCATGTTAAACCGGTTCAGTGAAACAGGACTGAAACGAGGAATCAACTCGGTTCAGAAATGGACTTGGTCCACTAAGATAGTCTTGGAAATGAGTCCTGACTAATAAGAAATGATTATCTATGATTATGTGTGTATTCCACAATGATTCATGTTTTATGTTTTGATTATTGGGATTACATTTCACTACAACGATTTGTCCCATGTTATGATATTATGATCTCTTTTGCAGGTTAAGATTTCTAAAATGCTATGTTCTTATGAATATGATGTGATTGATATTTCTTTTGTTTCCCCTTACTGATCATTTGAGCTCACCCTATTATGTTTTCTTTTCCTTAGGATATAAAGAAATGTTTTAGGTAAGAAAAAAAAGGGAAGATCATTATTGGGAGATGTTTAAAATCTTTCACCATGATTAGAAGATTTTATTCCGAGTTTCCAAAGACACTAAACTATTACGGTCCTTGTGTGTCTGTTTTTGTTATGGACTAAGTATTCTGAAAAATTAATGTAATGTCTATGTACGTCAAGCTTCGGGTCTCTACAGTTGGTATCAGATGAAAGGTTTATTCAACCTTTGGAAACTAGGATGATAGAACATTAGTGAGATCCCTATAGATATTTCTAAGGTATGTATAGGGATGTCCCTAAGGTTAAGTATAAGTATAGGTTATAGTACTAGAATTACGGTAATCTAAGATGTTAGATATTGAAGGTACTCCCCCTTTATTATATTGTTTTCCCTAGTGTAATTTTTGCCTCTCAAACTATTCTTTTTGGGTTTTAGACGATGGTTGGAACCCGAAGGAACCGTGTTGATCAATGTAATGGACAATAAAATGATTGTCCTCCTGAACAAACAAATGTTATGGGAGATGGAGTGAAAAATATGTTTGTTATACTTACACAAGCTATGAATCATTCTGGGCTTCCAAATGAGCAGAGAAGGGAAAAACAATCTATTGAGTCCTTCATGAGGCAACGTCCACCTTCTTTCAGTGGGTATTCTGATCCACTTGTTGCTGAACAATGGATCAGTACCACTGAAAAGATATTTTCAGTTCTTCAATGTTCTGAACATGATAAAGTCATCTTAGCAGTATATCGTTTGGAAGGTGAAGCTGATCAATGGTGGAATCTTATCAAGAATACGAGGCAAAGAGATGAAGTTGAGTCCATGGAATGGGATGAGTTCAAGAACTTATTTTTCAATAAGTACTTCCCTCGTATTCTTTGAACAAAGATGGAGAAGGAGTTTCTTGAACTAAAGAAAAAGGATGATGAATCTGTTGGTATATACGAAACTAATTTTACAAGGCTTGCAAGGTATGCATCTGGATTTATCATCCAACCTGAAAGTAAAGTTGATCGATTCTTCAGTGGCTTAAAACCAAATCTTTGAATGGAATTAGCTATAAGAGACTTCAGTAGCTATGAAGAAATTGTATGTTGTGCTATCAAGGTAGAAATGGAAGTTGGTGTTACTTATCCATCTCATAGTTTTGACAAGAAACGAAAGATGGAGTTCAAGGAGAAATATCAAAATAATGGTGAAAAGAAGATGAATGTTTCCTTATGCTCAAAGTGTGGAAAGAAGCATGGTGTAGATTGTCTTAAAGGAACAAGTAAATGTTTCAAATGTGGAAAGGAAGGTCATCGGGCATTTGAATGCTGCAATGATGGGAAGAAGATGCCTAATGATGAAAACAAAGGAAGGGATACACAGAATGAACCTACTACACTTCAATGCTTCAAGTGCAAGGAAATGGGGCATTATGCTAATAAATGCCCTAATCCAAGGGTTAGTGATGATTGACATGAGCAACCACTTAAGGAAAAGGACAAAGGGAAGTCACATGCGATCACCATTGGCGATGTTGAATATGAAAACGATGTGGTGGAATGATTAAGTGTTTATGTAATGGGATTCCAGAATAATGTTGTATATAGTATCGTCGAATATTGGAATATTTATGTTTTGGTATATTGTGGTTTTCAATAATTTTATGGCATCGGTAACCATGAAAAGTGATTGAAATATTTTTGGAAAGCAGATGATATGCACATAATGAAGGGATAAAGAGAATCTAATATGTTTGATAGTATTCATGAGATCATGATTGATATAAGGACTAAGTGATATCATGGTTTGAGTATATAGATTTTTGAGGATTTTGGTATGTGGAAAGTGTTAACTTTTAACTGCATTCATGTTTTCACTAAGGTTCAATGGGTATTCATTCTTCAAGAGAATATATGATTAAGGTATTCACATGTTTGTAATTTGACCAACAAGATATATCTTATGATATATGGGGGATAAATGATGGCATTCACGTGATCATTTTTTTTATACTATGAGCTTGGATAGAAGTATTTTAGATAAGCCTAAAGATTAGAATGGATTATGTTGGGCATAAGTTAGTATTGTTTAAGGATAAAACTTTTTTTTATTTGTTGATGGGATGTTATAGTAATATATCTTTAGAAAAAGGACAACCTGCAGGACGGGCGACAGCCCATCGCGTCAGACAAGGCTGTGGGAATCGAACCCACAACCGAAGTGTGACTTGACTTTATCACCTACCACTGGCGTACATGAAGTCCCTGTTTAGTATAAGATAGTTTTATTATATTAAGCAGTATAATATAAGAAGTATAAGTCCATTTTAGGAACCATATATGATTAATCTCACTATAGATGGACTTACATATTTTTTTGATGACTTTTCTAACCTTTTGTTTAAAACAGATGGAATGACCACTCATTCTATCACATGATCTGATAACACATCACGAAGGACAAATTCAACTTCATTTCTTTAAGAGATTATGTGGAAATTGTCCAAAGAACGACTAACGGTGAGACTATACCAAAATCACAAAAGTATTTCTTCTAATTCCAATTGCATTAACTTTAGGGAAATGATCTTGAAAACCAAAAGTGTTGTCCTAGTTCCCTTGTATCTGATGAACCAGATGGTACCTTAGATCATCACAAATCAATAGCTTTGTGATTGTTGGCATTTTCATAGCCATGTTCTCTACCACTCTCCATCAGAACTTGATGGTTAGATTTTTCTTCCATATCCATATTTTCACCCATGTTCTCCTACGTGGAAACCCAGTGAAGAGTTAATTTGGGTAACCATTACATTTCATAATTTATTTTTTATACCCATGTTTTGGTATTCCTTTTTACGATGTGGGTTTTTATTAAACAATCTTTCGAATAGTAAACCATTTATAACCCCGACGAATTTCGAGGGAGAAATTCATTTTAATGGGGGTAGAATGTAACACCCCGAGATTTTATGAAAAATATTCTTTTAATTTCATTAATGTCTTGTGTTTTATGCTACACCAAGATTACCTTGTGTTATACACAACATCGTATTAGCTTGTAGTATATGCAACACTATTCTTGGATCGTGTTACACACAATTTTGATAATAGTTATTCTACGCAACATTGAGTATATATATATATATATTCAATGTATAAATGAAATATGGTTGGATTGTGTTATACGAAACAATGAAGGATTCTTGAACAGCACGCAACCCTGACTTGGCTTTCATTACACACAATCGCGACCTTCCTCGATAGCGTGTGTTGTACGCAATACCAGGTTTTACTAAACAACAATATATTATTATAATATTATTATTAACTAGCCATTATGAATAGTATTAACTAAATTTTGAATCTTATAACATTATTATTCGTCTTACACAATTTCTAAAACATGGTATAAGAACAAAATAAAATTTTCGGGTAAAATAAGTATTTTTCAAAAAATGCAGTTTTGCCGCCTTTTGATGGCGCACCCACATTAAATCTAGTTTCTGACATGTTTATAAGTTCAATTTGGAAAAATAAAATTATTCTTTGGATTCATGAAATAAAAATTTACTTTGGATAAATATTTTATATTATTCTGGTAACTTTTATATTTTGATGAATAGTAAAAACACGCTATATTTTAATTAAAAACAACTTTTTTCATCGCAATACTTTATATGGTTAAATTATAATATTGAATGGTTTTAAAGTATAAATAGAATATATTTTTACCATTTAATATAATTTATGTCATTATCATTGATTCTACCTTGAATTCGTAGGATAAATCAATTCAATCTTTTGCAATGTTTTAAAGAAAAAACCCGTTTTCTTTCGACAACGGGATTAATTTTAATTTAATTTCTGCAACTTTTGTGTATTGAATTTGGAAAAATGGATTCCATATTTGGAATCAGTGGATCCAAATTATGTTAATAAGCTACTTCTTATTTTTGGGAATTATGAATAGTAACCACGGTAAATTTTATTTACCATAGTTAAAGGTAAATCGGGTAATTAAGGGTAAATATAATATTATAAAATTACCCTAAAACATGTCAAAATCCTATTGGATGACTAAAATTAGACTCATATCACCTAAGGGTCAGATTAGATTCATTTAATGGACTTTTGTCCATGAAAATAATTTAATTATTATTAAAACCAAAGAATGTGACAACATGTCACTTTCTTAAATCTTATAAGTATTGTAATTTTAATTTAGTGATAAACATCATGAAACTTCGAACATGAATAGTCTCCAGACATATAATACAATTATCTACATCATAGGAATTTATTTATAATTTTTAGGGATTAAATAATTTTCATTTATTATGACACAAAGATGATGCAGTAATTGTCTTATTAATGAAATATTGACATAATTGATGTTATAAATATCCAAATAAATGTAATTTAAGACTTTTAATGAATTAAACTAATTTTATAGGTTAATATGACATGTTAATATTGATATAATTAACGTTTTTGGAACTAATCATTCTTTTATGATTTTCAAAAAAATCAATTACTAAATAGTGTCAAAATTGACATAAAATAGTGTTTAAAACAAATATTATATTATTAATTGTTATTTTATTCCTAAAAATCTAAGTTTCAGCCAAATGACATAGATAAGGTTATATATATTAATAATAAACAACTTTGGGTTATTTTGGCTTCTTATAGTATGTTTATTAACCTTATAGTATAAGAACACAAGAAGACACGGTAAAAGTAAAATTGTTTAACTTAATGTTAAATCTAAATGATAAGGTTAAAATAGGACCCTAAACTTGTCTAAATTCTATTGGATGAGAGTATTTCGACCCATACCCACCTTATCTTTGAAAAAAATCAATTTTGAGCTATTTAAAACCGAACTTCACTTTATAATAATATAATATTTTTAGTTTTTCCAAAGGAGACCCTCTTCTCCCTTATAAAAGGGAACCTCCTCCCTCTCCTCCTCACACCATTTTGAGCCTTAAATCTCGGCCAAACCCTGCCAATTTCACTTCCCCACTTCCCTATAATCTTCCTAGAGGTTTTGGTCTTCTTCAAAAACCATCCCTAGTGCCCTAAGAGGAGGTTAAGAAGAGGCGCGTCAAAAAGAGGTAATATCCATTACCGATACTTTCCAAATTCGTTCTTCAACATCTTCTTATAAAGTTGTTTCATTATGAGGTAATAACATCAGTATCACTCATATACTGATATGTAATTATAAATATGAAACAACCCTATTTCACCTCTTATCCATCCTACGGAAAACGAAATCATCGCGCGTGCGAACGTACAGAATACCGTCTCCACGCCGTGGTGTAATCTATTTTCCACCACCACCTTACTTGGATGGGTATAAGGGTGAATGTGATGCATATATATGATTATTTTAAAGTGTTATTTATTCTGAAATAGTATACATACACTCCAATACAATTCCATGATCATGGGAACGATATCATCGCTCGTGCGTACGTACGGAATACCATCTCCACGATGTGATGCGATTCGTTCTACAGGATCTTCATATCATAATGATTATATAAATGAATTGAATGAATGAATATGATATATATTACACTAACAAAATCCTGGAAATGAGCTATCTATAACCTAAAGAGAAGAATAAGAATTTATTCGACAAACTCGCATAAGAACAAAAAAGTAATAAACACCTGAATAACAAGTAGTAATGAAATATTGCTAATAATAAGCTAATAATATGACCATATATGATATAATAACAATATTTATGATTCTGGAATAAGTCAATAACATTATTTAAATCATTATACAGGAGGTTCGGACACTTACGAAGCAAATCGGACCTAAGGTAAGGGAAAATATCACAATCTCATTTTATCCGAGATTGTTTATACTTTGGTATTTACTGGGTTGTATTTTATCATCCACATCCATGTTTCCTCAATATGAAATATTATTTCCATCCACCTACAATTTTTTAAATCCAATTTTACCCTTCGGTGAGTTTTTAGTAAAAGATATGAAAGGAATCTTTTGTCGTTTTTCGTACGAGGTACTTTTTGACTTTTCCGACAAAAGTATGAAAAGAATATTTTTTTACCTTATACGGCATGAATGGATTTTTAAAACATTATTTCCAAGAATCTTACTTTAAAAGTTTTCAAGTTTATTTTTTAACAACTTCTTTTAGTTTAAAATTGTATGACATGTTAAGAAAGGAAAATGTTTTTGAAGTAGAAATGATATTTTCCTCAAGAATGGAGTTCAAGTGTTTTATCAAAATTATTTTCCATCTAAGATAATAAAGGGTTCTGTTTTTATCTCTATTATTACATTGATTTGATTATGTTGTGATGGAATTATTATTATGAATTCCTTTATCTTATATGAATTGTTTTATGATGTCACGATGTTTAAGATTACCATTTTTATTACATGGGTTATGCTATGATGTATGGTTTATTATTTTGTGGCACACATAAGAATGGTATAATTTTGAGATGGGTGGGACCTATATCTCCCTCCAATGAATTGGGTAAAGATTTTATATCTCATTAGATAGACATGGCTGGAACGGCAGGTTAAACCGGTTCAGTGAAACAGGACTGAAACGAGGAATGAACTCGGTTCAGAAATGGACTTGGTCCACTAAGATAGTCTTGGAAATGAGTATTGACTAATAAGAAATGATTATCTATGATTATGTGTGTATGACACAAAGTTTCATGTTTTAATTAATGATTATTCATATTAAATTTCACTACTACGATTTATCCCATGTTATGATATTATGATCTCTTTTGCAGGTTATGATTTCCAAAATGTTATGTTCTTATGAATATGATGTGATTGATATTTCTTTTGTTTACCCATACTATGCATTTGAGCTCACCCTTTTATGTTTTCTTTTCCACAGGATATAAAGAAAGGTTTTTGGTAATAAAAAAAGGGGAATATCTTTATTGGGAGATGTTGAAGATCATTCACCACGATTTGAAGATTTTATTCCGAGTTTCCAAAGACACTAAACTATTATGGTCCTTGTGTGTCTGTTTTTTTTATGTACTAAGTATTCCGCAAAAGTAATGTATTGTCTATGTACGTCATGCTTTGTGTCTCTACATATTGCATCATACTTCTTAGAATTGTATAAATGTTTTGGTGGAAACCTACTCGGATGTTTCTCTCACACCCTGTTTTTTCCACCTTAGGGACCCAAATAGATTATATAGTTTTAGGTTATAATAGGGTAAAGTAACCTAAAAAAACTTATTGATAATTGATTTGGAGTAGGGGAGCATGGGACTAAGATTATGCTTGTGATGCTACTTGGACTTTTGGTCTTCTTTTCATTTTGGACACTTTCTTTTTACCATGCTGTCATGTACCTATTTTAGATATTTTCTAGATACATGTACCTTTTTCATCATCGCATATGAGCCATATTTTGAGATTGTTATATATTTTTGCTATGTGTTTGTTTTCTGCTAGTTTTACTGCTTCCCCTATTGAATGTTTTTGACTTCTTTTGTGATATACTATGGTAATGAGGGAATAATCTCCCAAATGACTCACCTAGGCCCTCACTATTATTCAGCAGCCTCTAGCATTTAGGGATATACACTTTAGGCCATGTGTCCAATCAGACCTGGGGCACTATTGAGTGTCATCTAGGTCTGGGATGCAACATCACTCATGCTTATGTTTTTGGATCTTAGCTTGGGCTTGGTCCACAGAAAAATCCCATAAATTCTATATCCCATAGAAGCTCCAACAAATGGGCTTCATATGGAAAAATTATACCGGTTGAGTTTGTCACTTCCTTTTCCTTAGTTAATTGGATTTGTTAATGCCCTATATTTATACTGTTCATGTGATCACTTTTCGCTGACTATATTATAAATGGTAAATATTTTTAATGTTCTTTTAAATCTAATTGAATATAATAAAATAGAGTAAGTGCATGTTTTTTCTATAACCATTTTACATAATAAGGAATTTAATAAAAATGGAAATTTCATTTATACCATTTTGGGTCATTACATGGTACCCATCTTCCATTTTACACTTATACAATGTATTGAAAATCTTATTTATCTTAAGTCTATCTTATTTTTTTTCAAGTTATAGGAAATGAATTATTATTGTGTATTCATCCATGTCTTAATGTTTTATTTTTTATCTCTCCACACAGATATGATAATTGTATTCAATGAAAATTTTAAGTATCCTATACATACAACCTGTAGGAATACTTTTTATATTCAATCTCTCTTTGAGGAGACTAATAATTAATAAGGGAATCAATCACATAAAAATAAATTTTGTTGATGTTTTGTAGAATACATGAATGTTTATCACTATAGAAAATTTGAACATGAGATGAATTTTTTTCCATGAGGGATCACAATGTTACCATGGTAATGTTTTCCATTTTTTTGTAAAAAATGAGAGCAAGTATTTATTAATTTATCTTGTGTACTTGTTATAACATAATAAATTAATGTTATTTCTGTCCAATTATTTTTTTAAATCCAAATATCTCTCATAATGGGATCTAGAATATCCCACCACATATATATTATAGTGGAAAAGATATATATTCCCCCTAAAATAACCTAGATGAGGGCTTGATCAAATTACGTATAGGTATTTAGGTAGACTTTATACTCTAACTAAATTAACTCATAATTCCTTGATTTCATTATTAGAATCCCTAATCCAAAAAATCCTAGATGTATTAATTCTCAATCCTTCCATCTCTGTTTCACCACATCTTGGTAGGGGAACAAATCTTAATTCTAACTTAGTTAAGTCGACCAAATCATTCATTGTAACTCTTCAATATATAAAATAATCGTGACATGGTCCAGAACAATACTTTGATATATGGCTTCATTCTTACTAATGTAATGGAAGGATATTACAGAATTAATATTTATAGGAGTTATTTTTTAAATCTTATAAGTAAATTTAGTTATTTTATTATTCACATGATTATTAATATTATATATCTTTTTCAAAATAAATTATCAATTCCAAATAAAATAATTATGCCTAATAATTTTACTTTATTTCATATTTGCCTTCTTGTTAGTTTATGTACTTTATGTGATCGTGTTTAATCATGAAAATAAACCATGCATCTTATAAATTAATAAATAACCAATAAATGATAAATAAATTAAATATATAATTTTATCACGATCTTTTTATCCACTGGTTTAATTATCAAGAAGATATAAACAAAACTTGATCCTATGGGAAACAACTCCATTAACTAATGTTAGGATTGAGTTTATACATTACACCACCAACTAGTGTATCTCATATATTATTTTCACCTTAGATTCGGTTATAAACTGTCACATATCATTAGATTTCCATCCTTTACAAATTTTAAATGACTCACAAGTGGGGGTACTATGGATTTAAGGATATATTAAATAAACCATAGAAACAAAAAACCAAACATTATAGATGACAAAGGGTTGGACCCCAGATCATCATATTTAAATTAAAACTAAATGATCACATAGTACCCATGTAATAAAAAATTTAGTAAAATAAAGCAAACATATACATAGGTTTTTCAATCTCACGACCAATCACAACATGCAAAAAAACCATTTAATTTTGTTATTATTAGCAATAATTTATTATTATTAAGATAAATTTACTCAGAATAATAAAATGATTAATTTTAGTAATAATAATTCCTAATGGTTATTGATATTCCAGCATGTTTTTTTTAAACAAATTAAATTAATTTCATTTTTTAAATTATAATGTACACAGTGGGTACTGACAAGGTTACATGACAAGTAACCTTCTAATTTGTTTAAATTCATTAGTTGAATTTAATATATCAATGACATGTATTGGTGGATAAATTATGTGTATCCTTTTTCATTTGATTAGATATATTTTTGGAGATTAATTATTTTATAATGCGTTTTATCACTTGACACATCTTTTAACACATACCATGTATAGTTTCTATCATATATTGTGTATTTACATGAAATTTATTCTCACGTAGTGAATTTAAATATACACAGTGTTTCATATCATTGGTCAAGAAACATAGTCTTCCTGGCATGTATGACCATGGGATATTCCATGAATATATTTGGCATGTGCTGTTAGCAATGCATGTAGAGTACAAGATGTGTGTGATGACCCTACACATCATGTAATTTTAAATTTACATAGATAATACATATTATTCATTTATATCCACAAGACAAGCCAAAAATTACTCGGTTTATACCTGATATAGATTAATTCTTGTTACATAGCATGCACAACCAAATACACATTGTGTAGTTAGGTATTTCTTTAATTATCCACAAATTGACTCACATGACATGCTTGTCATGACATGTACCTTACATGAGATTGAACATGTTACATGAAACGTACAACCAGCTATATACTATGTAATTCACTATTAGACACTAGAAAAAAATTCCTTAAGGGGTAGTGTACAACTTGTGTGGGATATCATGTGTTACTTGTCTCGCATCTTTAGCCACACAAAGTGTAATTCACATATTACCATGTCACTTAGTTGGATGACACAACATTTTTTTACTAAATGGTCTTATTTGATTTACACTAATCAAAAACAATATAGGATTACACAGCGTGGAAACTAGCTACACTTCTAGTAATCCCCATCATACCACATGCTGACTGGTGGTCATTACGTTGTGTGTAATGATTCCATGAACCAACACCCACCTATTGAGTTATGGTTAATACAACACACACCTTGTGTGATTAACTGAGGGTGCATGATATATAATATGACGTTACATGTTGTGTATCCATTTCATACAACCTAAATATAAAGACCCATACATTACATACATTGTTATTACTTCAAAATTGAAGCATACTTATTACAACGTATAACAAAACCATGAAAGGACCGTATAGGTATAGTTTCTTTAGAAACCGGGAAACATAAAAACTGGTCCATAAAGCGACTAAACTGTCTCTCATTTATTTCATCATATCTATAGTCCCTTTTGACATATCTTACTTAACAACCTTATTCCTAACCTGGGGAATGAAAACATACAAAATGGTGAGCTTAAATGCTCAGTAAGGGTAAACAAAAGAAATATCAACCACATCAAAATAAGAACATAACATTTTGGAAATCTTACCCCGCAAAAGAGATCATAATTTCATAACATGGGAAAAATCATGGTAGTGAAATGTAATCCCAATAATAATAACATAAAACATGAAACTTTGTGGCATTAAAACTTAATCATTGAGAATCATTTTATATTAGTCAAGACTCACTGAGAAGACTATATTAGTGCACAAAGTCCATTTCTGAACCGAGTTCACTCCTCGTTTTAGTCCTATTTTACTAAACCAGTTTAACTTGTCGTTCTAGCCATGTCTATCTCATGAGATATAAAATATTTACCCAATGAATTGGAGGGAGATATAGGTCCCACCCATCTCATAATGAGACCATTCTTATGTGTGCCACAAAATCATAAATTATACATCATTCCATAACTCATATAATAAAAATGTGATTCTTAAACAACATGACATCATAAAACAATTCATAGAAGATAAAATAATTCATAAAAATAATTCCATCACAACATAATCAAATAAATGTAATAATTGGGATAGAAACAGAACCCTATATTATCTTAGATGGAAAATAATTTTGATAAAACATTTGAACTCTATTTTTGAGGAAAATATCCTTTCTACTTCAAAAACATTTTCCTTTCTTAACATGTCTCACAATTTTAAACTAAAAGATGTTGATTAAAAATAACTTGAAAACATGTAAAAGAAGCTTCTTGGAAATAATGTTTTAAAAATCCATTCATGTCGTATAAGTTAAAAGAAACATTCTTCTCGTAATTTTTTCGGAAAAGTCAAAAAGTACCTCATACGAAAAATGACAAAAGATTCCTTTTATATATTTTACTAAAAACTCACCTAAGGGTAAATTTGGATTTAAAAAATTGTAGGTGGATGGAAACAATATTACATATTGAGGAAACATTGATGTGGATGATAAAATACACCCCTGTAAATACCAAAGTATAAACAATCTCGGATAAAATGAGATTGTGATATTTTCCCTTACCTTAGGTCTGATTTGCTTCGTAAGTGTCCGAACCTCCTGTATACTGATTTAAATAATGTTATTTAATTATTACATAATCATAATTATTTTTATTATATCATATATGGTCACATTCTTAGCTTCTTATTAGTAATATTTCATTACTACTTGTTATTCGGGTGTTTATTACTTTTTGTTCTTATGCGCGTTTTGTCCAATAAATTATTATTTTTCTTTTTAGGTTATAGATACCTCATTTCCAGATTGGTATTAGTGTAATATATATCATATTAATTCACTCAATTAATTTATATAATCATTATGCAATGAAGATCATGTATAACGAGTCGCATCACATCGTGGAGACGGTATTCCGTACGTACGCACGAGTGATGATATCATTCCCATGATCGTGGAATTGTATTGGAGTGTATGTATACTATTTCAGAATAAATATCACTTTCCAATAATCATATATAGTTATTATTTACACCATTATACCCATCCGAGTAAGTTGGTGGTGGAAAATAGATTACATCACGGTGTGGAGACGGTATTCCGTACGTACGCATGCGTGGTGATTTCATTTTTCGTAGGATCGATAGATGGAGAAATATGGTTGTTTCATACTTATAATAAATATAAGTATATGATTGATACTTATTTTATTACTTCATAATGAAACAACTAAAGAAGAAGAAGTGGAAGAAGAAATTATGATGAAAGAATCGGTAACGGGCATTACCTCTTCTTTGAAGCGCCTCTTTGAGACCTCCTCTTAGGGCACTAAAATTGGTCTTTGAAGAAGACCAGGACCTCTAAGATGTTTCTAGGGAAGTGGAGAGGAGATATTGGCAGGGGTTGGCCGAGCATGAAGGCTTAAAGTGGTGTGAGGAAGAGAGGGAGGAGGTTCCCTTTTATAAGGGAGGAGAGGGGCACCTTTGGAATAACTAAAAATATTATTTTATTATAAAGTCAAATTCGGTTTCTAATAGAATCAAATTGATATATTTCGAAGCTAAGGTGGGTATGGGTCTAAAGCCTCGAATCCAATAGAATTTAGACAAGTTTAGTTATCAATTTTAACCTTATCATTTATATTTAACTTTTAGTTAGATAATTTAACTTTTTACCGTGTCTTCTTGTTTTCTTACACTATAAGGTTAATAAACTTACTATATCAAGCCAAAAGAACCCCAAGTTGTTTATCATTAATATATATAACCTTATCTAAGTCATTTTACCAAACCTTGGATTTCTAGGTATAAAATAACAATTAATAATATTGTATTTGTTTTAAAAACTATTTTATGTCAATTTTGACACTATTTGGTAATTGATTTTTGTGAAAATCATAAAAGAATGATTAGTTCGAAAAAATTTATTTAAATCAATAATAACATGTCATATTAACATATAAAATTATTTGAAATCATAAAAAGTCTCAAATTACATTTATTTGGGTATTTATAACATCAATAATGTCAATATTTCATTAATAAGATAATTACTGCATCATCATTGTATCATAAATAAATTAAATTATTTGAAGTCTAAAAATTAAAAATAAAATACCATTATTTAGTAAATCTCTTTATATTTATAATGAATATTTATAGTCGAATTTATCTTTTGTATAACCCTATATTAAAAATTCTTTAGTTATTAAACATTGATTTTAACTATTTTAACCCTTCTTTAAATAAATTGATAATAAATGTCCTAATCTAAACCAAGTGGGACTAAATGGTCATAATCTATTCCTAAGGTTGTTTTTGGTCGAATTACACTTATCCAATAGAATTAGGACTTATGTTAGGGGAATAATAATAACATTTTTACCCTAAACTACCCTATTTACTTTTTACCGTGGTAAAAAAAGTAAAAAGTTACTATTCACCAAAAACTATTTTCATCTCATTGAACCACATTTTAGTCCTTGATATTAACCATTTCTCTCTGATTTTCTAAATTCTACTCACAGAATCGGTAAAATTATGTTTTATGAAAATTTCAGTTTTTTTAACTACCACTTAGTGGTTTCACTATTCATCAAAAAATGAAAGTTTCCAGAAAAATACCAAAAATTAGGACTAAGATATATTTGATATTATGAATTCAAAAATGATCTTTATTTTACCAAATTCAAAACATATCAGTTACATTAACTAATTTAAAAATTAATTCCCGTCATCAAAACAAATAGCGTGTTTTTAAAAGATAATAACTATCAAAAGATTGACACTTCTTTATGTCTGGTTTAAATGTGAAATTATATCCAATGAACAACATTGTATTAAATTTTAAAAATATATTCCAAATATACTTTAAAACCACTCAAATTAATAATTTATCACTATTAATTATTTCGATTAAAAAAGTTGTTTTTAATTAAAATTTAGTAATTTTCACTATTCATCAGAATATGAAAGTTATCCGAAAAGTACCAAAATTTTACCCTAAGATAATTTCGATATTCGGAATCCAAAAATGAAGTCCATTTTGATAAATAAAATTTACAAAATTTCAAAAATTGGTTATTACTATTCATAACGGCAAGTTTTAATAATATTTCAATAGCATATCGTTGTTTAGTGAAACTCGGTACTGCGTACAATGCAAGCTATCGAGGAAGGCCACAGTTGCGTGTAAAGCAAGCCAAGCTAGTGTTGTGTGTAGTGAAATATTCCTTTGATGATTTATGTAACATAAAAACAAAATATTTCTCATAAAAGTCTCGGGTGTAACATTCTACCCCCCTTTAAATGAATTTCGCCCTCGAAATTCGTCACTTTGTAACAAAAAGATGAGGATACCTCTCCCTCATCATATCCTAAAGCTCCCATGCATGATTATTCTAATTGGTGGTTCCTCCATAAAAATTTCACCAAGCAAGTGGTCTTGTTCCCTAGGACATTTTCACTACAATCTAGAATCTCTATCGGCTGTTCTTCATAAGAAAGATCTTGCTCCAGCGGTACAACTTCTGAGCTGAGTACATGTGAAGGATCAGGTATGTACTTTCTTAGGAGAGATACATGGAACACATCGTGAACTTGAGAGAGATTCGGTGGAAGTGCCAATCGGTAATCTACCTTTCCAACACGATCCAGTATTTCGAAAGGACCGATATATCTAGGGCTCAACTTCCCCTTCTTTCCAAATCTTATAACCCTATTCCAGGGAGATATTCATAAGAACACTTTATCACCCACTTCAAACTCTAGGTCTTTTCTTCGGTTGTCGGCATAGCTTTTATGTCGACTCTGAGCTACTCTTATGTGTTGTTGAATAGATCGGACCTTTTCTGCCATCTCATCAACAAGATCAGGTCCTGATAGCTTTCCTTCCCCAACTTCATCTCAGCAAGTTGGAGTCCTGCATTTCGTTCCATAGAGAGCTTCATAAAGAGGCATCTGAATACTGGAGTGAAATCTATTGTTATAAGAAAATTCCATCAAAGATAGTTGTTGATCCCAACAACCTTTGAAATCCATAGAGCAAGCTCTCAACATATCTTCTAGAGTTTGAATTGTTCTCTCAGACTGACCGTCTGTCTGAGGATGATAAGAAGTGCTGAAACTCAACTCTGTATCCAGAGTATGCTGAAGACTTCGCCAGAACATCGAGGTAAATCTCGGATCCCAATCAGATATAATAAAAATTGGTACTCCTTGCAATCTTACCACTTCCTTTACATATATCTTGGAAAGATGATCTAGAGAGAATTCCTCTCTAATAGCAATGAAGTGTGCAGAATTTGTAAGACGATCAACTATGACCCAGATAGCATTATTGCCTTTGGATGTTTTAGGGAGTCCTGTGAAAAAGTCCATAGTGATGTTTTCCCATTTCCATTCAGGTATGGGTAATGGTTGTAACATCCCCTTAGACTTCTGTCTCTCAACTTTAACTTTCTGACAAACCAAGCATCGAGAGACATATTTAGCAACATCTCTTTTCATGCCATCCAACTAGAAGTAATCTTTCAGGTCCCTATACATCTTCGTGCTTCAAGGATGAATAGGGAATGAAGAACTATGAGCCTCATCCATCAGCTCCTTCTTTAATTCTGGAATGGTAGGAACACAAACCCGATTCCTGAACTTTATTATCCCATCACAATCAAGGTTGAATTCATGAATATTTCTCACCTTCTTTTGTAACTAGGCATCTTCTTTTTGTGCCTCTTGATTCTTCACATGTATAGATGGTTTAACATTCATTTGAGAAAGATAATATTTCTCCCCTTCCATTAAAATTCCAAGATCCATCCTTTGTAAATCCATAAATATTGGATCTTTTGATATCCTCATCATGGATAAGCTAGCATGGTCTTGCCGACTTAATGCATCTGCCACCTTATTTGCTTTCCCGGGGTGGTAATGAATTGAGCAGTCGTAATCCTTAATCAGTTCCAACCATCTTCTTTGGCGCATATTCAGCTCCTTTTGGGTGAAAATATACTTTAAACTTTTATGATCAGTGTAAATGTCACACCTTTCTCCATAAAGATAATGCCTCCAAATCTTTAATGCAAAGATTACCGCAGCTAACTCCAAATCATGTGTTGGGTAATTTTGCTCATGGATTTTCAACTGTCATGAGGCATAAGCTATCACCATATCAAGAACACACCACAACCCCTTCTTGGATGCATCAATGTAGATCACAAACCTTTCTCCACTACAAGGCAGTGTGAGAACAGGGGAACTGGATAACCTTCTTTTCAACTCCTTGAAATTATCTTCACATTCCTCCATCCAAACAAACTTAACTCCTTTCTGAGTCAACCTGGTGAGTTGATTAGATAATTGTGAAAAATCATTCACAAAACATCGATAATATCCATCCAAACCAATAAAACTTTGGATCTCAGTTACTGTTGTTGGTCTTGACCATCTTTCGATAAGCTCTGTTTTTGGTGGATCCACAGATATCCCCTCTTTTGAGATTATGTGACCCAAAAATGCAACTTTTTGAAGCCAAAATTCACACTTGGTAAATTTGGCATAAAGATTATCCTTTCTCAGGGTATTCAATATAATTCTCAAGTGATCTTCATGTTCTTCCTTTCTCTTTTAATAGACAAGAATATCGTCTATAAATACTACCAAAAATTGATCAAGATAGTCTCTAAAGACTCTATTCATCAGATCCATGAAGATAGCAGGGGCATTAGTAAGACCAAATGGCATCATTATAAATTTATAGTGTCCATACCTTGTACGGAAATCCATATTTGGTATATCCTCCCTTTTGACCCTTAATTGATGATACCTTGAATGAAGATAAATCTTGGAAAAGTATTGAGCTCTGTGTAGTTGGTCAAATAATTCATCAATGCGTGGGAGATGATATTTTTTCTTGATAGTGATCTTGTTAAGTTCTCGATAATCAATGCAGAATCTCATTGATCCATCTTTCTTCTTACCAAATCGAACATGTGCTCCCCAAGGTGACGCACTAGGGTGTTGGAATCGCTTATCAAGATTCTCTTGGAGTTTCTTCTTCAATTCCTGCAACTCAATTGGGGTCATTCTATAAGGTGTCCTTGAAATAGGCAAAGCACCCGGTACAAGTTCTATTGTAAACTCAACTTCACGATTTGGTGGAAGACCCGACAATTCCTCTAGAAAGACATCATCAAACTCCCGTACAATGGGAATATTCTTAATTGTGAGTTTCTCACCTACCATTTGAGATAAATAACCTTCATTCAGTGGAATCAAGACCCATAAGATGGAAGAAATTTCCACTGGAAGGTTATGTTCATCCTTGCATCGATAGACGATCATAGATTGATCTGGAATATGATATGTGACTTCCCTTCATTGGAAATTGATATGAGATCCATATAAAGAAAGCCAATCCATACCAAGAATCACATCAAATTACACTATAGGATGGATCCCAAGATTTGCAGGAAGCACTTTCCCACAAACATCAATCGGGGAAGAATTATAAACTTTTGATGCGACTGTTGTGCCATTAGGTGTTGGAACAGGTAACTCAACATCTAATTGTTCAGGTAATACGGTGATACCCTTAGAAAAATCTTCAGAAATAAAAGAGTGGGTGGATCTAGAATCAAATAAAACATTTTCTACATTTGAGTGGATGGTAAGTGTACCTTTTACCACATCGTTATCATACTCCACATCGCTGATAGAAATTGCATGTGACTTTCCTTTTGTCTTTAGCCTTAAGATTTTGTTGATGTCGATCATCATCAACAACCCTTGGATTAGGGCATTTATTGGCATAATTCCCCATCTCCTTGCACTTGAAACATTGAAGTGTAGTAGGTTCATTCTGTATGTCCCTTCCTTTGTTTGCATCATTAGACATCTTCTTCCCATAATTGCGGCATTAAAATGCCTAATGACCTTCCTTTCCACATTTAAAACATTTACTTGTCCCTTTAAGACAACTCCCTCCATGTTTATTTCTACACTTTGAGCATAAGGGAAAGGTCATCTTCTTTTCAGTGTGCTCTTTAGATTTTCCTTTGAATTCCATTTTCCTCTTCTTATCAAACCCATATGACTGATGGGTTACTCCAATCTCCATTTCAACATTGAGAGCACATCGAACAATTTCCTCATAGCTATTGATGTCCCTTATGGCTAAGGCCCTTCGAAGACTTGGTTTTAATCCACTAAAGAATCGATCGATCTTAATCTCAGGTTGGATAATAATACTGGAAGCGTACCTTTCAAGTCTTGTAAAATTTGCTTCATAGGTACCAACAGATTCATCATCCATTTGATTCAGTTCAAGAAACTCTTTCTCCATATTTGTTCGGAGAATACAAGGGAAGTACTTATTGAAAAATAAGTCTTGAACTCGTCCCATTCCATGGACTCAATTTCATCCCTTTGCCTCATATTCTTAATAAGATTACACCATTGATCAGCATCTCCTTCTAAACGTTACACTGATAGGATGACTTTATCATGTTCAGAACATTGAAGAACATAAAATAACTTTTTAGTAGAACTAATCCATTGTTCAGCAACTAATGGATTAGTAGACCTGCTGAAAGAAGGTGAACGCTGCCTCACGAAGGATTCAACAGAATTTTTCTCCTTCCTTTGCTCATTTGGAAGTCCTACATGATTCATAGCTTGAGAAATTTGTGTGAGCATGGCTACAAGATTTTTCATTCCAGCTCCCATAACATTTGGTTGCTCAGGGGGGAAATCATTTCATTGCCCGTCGCATTCCGCATTAACACGGTTCCTTCGGTTTCCATCCATTGACTAAAACCAAGAAGAATAGTGTGATCAACACTAATTATAATAGGAAAACCACATAATAAATAATAAAATTTCACACCTAAGGTATTATCCTAGGTTATTCATGGTCATTTCTAAAACACTAATATTGTGTTCTATGCTTAGAATTATCCTTAGGGATCTTACTATGTCTTTCACATCCTAGTTTCCAAAGGTTGACTATACCTTTTCTCTGATACCAACTATAACGACCCATACATTACATACATTGTTATTACTTCAAAATTTAAGCATACTTATTACAGGATATAACAAAACCATGAAAGGACCGTATAAGTATAGTGTCTTTAGAAACTGGGAAACATAAACAACTGGTTCATAAATCGTCTACACTGTCTCCCATTTATTTCATCATATCTATAGTTCCTTTTGGAATATCTTACTTAATAACCTTCTTCCTGACCTCGGGAAAGAAAACATACAAAAGGGTTAGCTCAAATGCTCAGTACAGGTAATCAAAACAAATATCAATCACATCAAAATAAGAACATAACATTTTGGAAATCTTACCCTGCAAAAGAGATCATAATTTCATAACATGGGACAAATCATGGTAGTGAAATGTAATCCCAATAATAATAACATAAAACATGAAACTTAGTGGCATACACACATAATCATAGAAAATCATTTCTTATTTTTCAGGACTCATTTCCAAGACTATCTAAGTGGACAAAGTCCATTTCTGAACCGAGTTCACTCCTCGTTTCAGTCCTGTTTTACTGAACCGGTTTAACCTGCCATTCCAGCCATGTCTATCTCATGAGATATAAAATCTTTACCCAATTCATTGGAGGGAGATATAGGTCCCACCCATCTCATAATGATACCTATCTTATGTGTGCCACAAAATCATAAATCATACATCATTGCATAACACATGTAATAAAAATGGGATTCTTAAACAACATGACATCATAAAACAATTCATAGAAGATAAAAGAATTCATAAAAATAATTCCATCACAACATAATCAAATCAATTTAATAATTGGGATAGAAAAAATACCCTATATTATCTTAGATGGAAAATAATTTTGATAAAACACTTGAACTCCATTCTTGAGGAAAATATCCTTTCTACTTCAAAAACATTTTCCTTTCTTAACATGTCTTACAATTTTAAACTAAAAGAAGTTGATTAAAAATAAACTTGAAAACTTGTAAAGGAAGCTTCTTGGAAATAATGTTTTAAAAATCCATTCATTCCGTATAAGTTAAAAAAACATTCTTCTCGTACTTTTGTTGGAAAAGTCAAAAAGTACCTCATATGAAAAATGACAAAAGATTCCTTTTATATCATTTAGTAAAAACTCCCCTAAAGGGTAAAATTGGATTTAAAAAATTGTAGGTGGATGGAAAAAATATTAAATATTGAGGAATCATGGATGTGAATGATAAAATACACCCCAGTAAATACCAATGTATAATCAGTCTCGGATAAAATGAGATTGTGATATTTTACCTTACCATAGGTCAGATTTGGTTCGTAAGTGTCGGAACCTCCTGTATAATGATTTAAATAATGTTATTGACTTATTATAGAATCATACTTATTTTTATGATATCATATATGGTGATATTCTTAGCTTCTTATTAGTAATATTTCATTACTACTTGTTATTCGGGTGTTTATTACTTTTTGTTCATATGCGCGTTTTGTCGAATAAATTCTTATTTTTCTTTTTAGGTTATAGATACCTCAATTCAAGAATGGTATTAGTGTAATATATATCATATTCATTCACTCAATTCATTTATATAATCATTATGCAATGAAGATCATGTATAACGAGTCGCATCACATCGTGGAGACTGTATTCCGTACGTACGCACGAGTGATGATATTGTTCCCATGATCATGGAATTGTATTGGAGTGTATGTATAATATTTCAGAATCAATATCACTTTAAAATAATCATATATAGTTATTATTTACACCATTATACCCATCCAAGTAAGTTGGTGGTGGAAAATAGATTACACCACGGTGTGGAAACGGTATTCCGTACGTACGCACGCGCGGTGATTTCGTTTTTCGTAGGATGGATAGATGGTGAAATAGGTTTTTTTCATACTTATAATAACATATAAGTATATGAGTGATACTGATGTTATTACTTCATAATGAAACAACTAAAGAAGAAGATGTGTAAGAAGAAATAAAGATGAAAGAATCGGTAACAGGCATTACCTCTTCAATGAAGCACCTCTTTGAGACCTCCTCTTAGGGCACTAAAATTGGTATTTGAAGAAGACCAGGACCTCTAGGATTTTTATAGAGAAGTGGATAGGAGATATTGGTAGGGTTTGGCTGAGCTTGAAGGCTCAAAGTGGTGTGAGGAAGAGAGGGAGGAGGTCCCCTTTTATAAGGGAAGAGAGGGGCACCTTTGGAATAACCAAAAATATTATTTTATTATAAAGTCAAATTCGGTTATTAATAGCTCCAAATTGATATATTTCGAAGTTAAGGTGGGTATGGGTCGAAATCCTCTCATCCAATAGAATTTAGACAAGTTTAGGTTTCGATTTTAACCTTATCATTTAGATTTATCTTTAAGTTATATAATTTAACTTTTACCGTGTCTTCTTGTTTTCTTACACTATAAGGTTAATAAACTTACTATATCAAGCCAAACAAACCCCAAGTTGTTTATTATTAATATATATAACCTTATATATGTAATTTTTCAGAACCTTAGATTTTTAGGAATAAAATAACAATTAGTAATATTGTATTTTTTTTAAAAACTATTTTATATCAATTTTGACACTATTTGGTAATTTATTTTTGTGAAAATCATAACAGAATGATTAGTTCCAAAATATTTAATTAAATCTATACTAACATATCATATTAACATATAAAATTATTTGAATTCATAAAAAGTCTCAAATTACATTTATTTGGGTATTTATAACATCAATTATGCAAACATTTCATTAATAAGATAATTACTACATCATCATTGTATCATAAATAAGTTAAATTATTTTAAGTCTAAAAATTACAAATAAAATAACATTATGTAGGAAATCTCTTTAGATTTCTAATGAATATTTATAGTCTAATTTATCTTATGTATGACCCTATATTAAAAATTCATTAGTTATTAAACATTGATTTTAACTATTTTAACCCTTCTTTAAATAAATTGATAATTAATGTCCTAATCTAATGAAAGTGGGTCTAAATGGTCATATTTTATTCCTAAGGTTTTTTTTGGTCGAATTACAATTATCCAATAGAATTAGGACATCTGTTAGGGTAATAATAATATCATTTTTACCCTTAACTACCCTATTTACTTTTAACCATAGTAAAAAAAATAAAAAGTTACTATTCACCAAAAATTATTTTCAACTCATTGAACCACATTTTAGTCCTTGATATTAACCGTGTCTCTTGGATTTTCGAAATTCTACTCACAGAAGCGGTAAAATTAAGTTTTATGAAAAATTCAGGTTTTTTTAACTACCACTTAGTGGTTTCACTATTCATCAAAAAATTAAAGTTTCTAGAAAAATACCAAAAATTAGGCCTAAGATATATTTGATATTATGAATTAAAAAATGATGTTTATTTTACCATATTCAAAACATATCAGTTACATTAACTAATTTCAAAATTAATTCCCATCGTCAAAACAAATAGCGTGTTTTTAAAAGATAATAACTATCAAAAGATTGACACTTGTTTATGTCTGGTTTAAATGTGAAATTACATCCAATGAAAAAAATTGTATTAAATTGTAAAAATTTATTCTAAATATACTTTAAAAACACTCAAATTAATAATTTATCACTATTAATTATTTTGATTAAAAAAGTTGTTTTTAATTAAATTTTAGTAATTTTCACTATTCATCAGAATATGAAAGTTATCCGAAAAGTACCAAAATTTCACCCTAAGCTGATTTCGATATTCTGAATCCAAAAATGAAGTCCATTTTGAAAAATAAAATTTAAAAAATTTCAAAAAGTGTTTATTACTATTCATAACGGTTAGTTTTAATAATATTTTAATAGCATATCGTTGTTTAGTGAAAATCGGTATTGCGTACAACGCAAGCTATCGAGGAAGGCTGTGGTTGAGTGTAAAGCAAGCCAAGATAGTGTTGTGTGTAGTGAAATATTCCTTTGATGATTTATATAACATAAAAACAAAATATTTCTCATAAAAATCGCGGGTGTTACACTAAAACCTTGAAATCTCATTATGGGATCATCGAGCATTCATTATTCATTCTTGGACCATTTTTAGTCATATGAATTTAGATGAATGTGGTAGCTCGAAATTTGTATTATGAATAAAAAATTGGAAATAAAACTATTAACTAAACATTAAATTGATCTAATAAATAATAAATAATTATAATTTATAATGTGACACTCTGATACCACTTTATAGTTCTAGGAAATAATGTAAGTATTAGGTTGATTCCCAATAATACTTTTTTAATGGATTAAATTGACGTAATATGAGTAACTTGTCAGTGGAAACAAGATAATATTCCAGATTGGATCATTCAAATTTAATTTATAATTATTTTAAAACAATTATTACCAAGAATGTGATAATTTTCCATGATCAACATTTTTTGACACTTTCCTTGACATCATTGTAGTGTAGAATCTAATAGACGATTCATCTTATTACATCCATATAATCTCTATGAATCTTGTAACAACACTCTTAATATTTTAGGTTCTATAATGGATGAACCTAGACTTTTCCATTATATGCGGTTGATCACAACAAATAATTTCTTTTATTCTCTCTATATATTAAGAGGGATTGATGTGGATTTTCCCTCTAGGTCATGCATTAATTATTGAGAGATTTTCTTTAAAAAACAAACCTATATTATCTAAAAATATATTATTCAAAATATATAATTTGGGTAAATATTTTATAAGTGTGCAATGGAAATTTATCATATATTCTATCTAAGTTATTCACTATGGCTAATAATAATAATAATAGTATTGCTATTATTTCACTAAAAATGAATATATTCAAATATCAATATATATTATTTGTCAAAAAAATATCAATATATATTCAATTGATATTAAATAAAATATATTATTTCAATATTTTTTAAATGATATAGAATAAAATATATACTTTCAATTAGGACCTTATCACATCTTGTAAATCCTATTCATAATTTATCGGGCCTTTAATAATAGAACATGTTTTAAATAAATTAATGATATTTATATAATAAATAAATATTATATTTACTAAACTTTTGAATATATAATATATTTTCTAAACATGGTATTAAATATTTATTTTAATATTCATGTAACTAAATAAATATTTATATTAATTCACACTCTAAACATGTGAATAATTTTTTTACATTGTGAATAGTATACTACAGATGAAATTAAACTCACAAATTCCATACTCTGATATATGATGATTGAATTTATGAGATCAACATATAATGAAAGATTATTATTCTGAAATACAAGAATAATATTTATTCTTAATATTAAATCTAAATATAATTTAATGAGATTATAGATACATTTAGTGTGTGACCCTCTAAGCCTCTTTCTCGGTGACATTAGGTAAAGTTACTTAAAATAAAAGACCAAAATTTGATACACATCAATGTACCCCAGGAGAATGAATCTAACATAATAATGACAATAATCTTATTATGAATTATACTAGTAATATAATCATTTTGTCTCAATATATAATTAAGGAAGACACATACTTGTGTCATCATCTGGTTTTCTGGAATTATCTTTCTTTGACATTAAAAATGATCTTTTTAATGAACTACCATTTTCATGGAGTTAATTAGATGGTTCCATTTCAATTAAAGGGCCATATATATCTTATTACATTAACTCGAAAGGGAATATCCTTTCTTGACTTATTTATTTAATGTTATATCACTTATGATGCATCCAACATATGATACCTCTATTTGAGAATATTTTTCCACTATTATCACATATACATCAAAGAAATTGATTCATGATATACCTAAATATTAATATCTTATACAAGGACCGAAATACACATCCATGGAAAGGAATATCCTATAAATCATATAACATGTGAAGTTCCTATTGGTGGGTCTATCCTCATAACCTCACACTACAAGGATTATTAAGAATGATAATCATGAGAAGAAGTATCAATGTCATATGATACTCTGACACATGATGGTCCATCATTGCCTATGTCCCATTAGAAAAATATTATCTACACCATAAGACATATGTCTAAGAAAATTATTATCAAATTTTTTTGGCTCTCTTTAAAGCTAGTAATAATGATAACCTTTAGATGTGACAAATACTATTAAAAAGGTTTCACAGTATTGTTAAATATAATATTAATCATCATGTGATGAGATATTTATTAATATTTTTGTAACATAATGTATGGAATATAGTAGGATCTTGGGAACCAACACTAAAAATCACTCCCTTATACAAGGAATCCCTCCTATTTGGGAATGAAATCAAATTTGTATATACAAATCCCAATGAGAAAGAAATATCAATGCCTTAGAATTGAACCTATATGATAAGGATCAATAAATGAATACCCAATATGAAGAAACTCTAGACTATATATATGAAATATCCTCCAAATAATACTCTAAGAAAAATGATCATATCAATATCAAATAAAGGTAGCATGACATATGATTATTTTCATAGGAAAATAATCTTAAAACCTCAATAGGTTAGTACCAACACAAAATTATATAAATAATCATATTTGGTAACATTAAAGGGGCCTAACCACTTCAAATAAAGTGTCCATTACCTAGAAAAATTTAACGACAGATAATCTATTAGTTGGAAAAAATGATTAGTTCTAACAAATATTCAATTATTTTGATATTAACTATAGGTACCAACAATTAGGTCTACCAATAGATATATTTGTTTATATTAGTTTTTCAATACAAATAAATCTTTTACTAACATTTAAATATGTTTCCTTGTCATGATAATACCAACAATTGATTTAATGATAAATTAATTTGTTGTTGTTAGTTATTGTTACCAACAAATATTTTACCATTAAGAAAATCATTACCAATAAATTATTTGAGAATATCAAATATTTTACCAACTTTATATAGGTTTCTTATTTTTATTGTTTAACCATTATTCTTGTTCAAATATATAATTTTTTAAATTACAATAAATTTGGAATGTGAATTTTTCAAGGATATTGTATGTCAAATTCAATGAAATGGGATAAAAGATGGTCACTAATTTTCCAAAGAACCCTATTTCAATTTTATTATGTAAAATTCTCTATTTTTTTACATTTATAAATTCATGGGATCACACACACCAGGTAGTAATATTGAATAATTTTAACCCTATTAACAAGTGTATTACTTTATGTTTTTTATTTTATGCACAATTCTTTAATTTCTTTTTGGTTTTACTAAATATAAATAGTTTTGAAAATTATCAATATCAGTTAATTTTATATAAATTTTTATAAAATAATTTTCTTTTGATCATTGAGATTATGATGGTTTATCATAAAAATCACATTTCTCATTTTTTATGCGTTACAATCATAAAAATTGGATATTGATTTAATTTAAGATGTCTACTTCCAATTAGGATATTGATAAATTTAATGATGATGATAATTTTGATATCTAGAGTATAAATATTAGAGTTATTATGGCGCAATAAGGGACTCAAGATCCCCTTAATGAATCCAAGAAGATGTTGATGGCTGTTGGGGGTGAACCCAAATTTTTGGATGTATATTTATAGTTATTTAATATGGCCCAAATTTTATCATCCTAACATTTTAGGATAAATTTATGCCCGAAGTTTCAATAAAACTCTCTATATTGCTACTATTTGATTAAAAGTTTAGTATCTATATATGAAAAAAAATCTAGATTGATAGGTTATATAATAAAAAATGTTTTTAATATTAAAGATCAATCTTTAAACCATAATAGATATTTTTTAGATTAATTTAATTAGATAGTCACTGATCATGAAAATAAATAATTTTAAACTAGAAAAAAATACCTTGGCTATAAATTTTTTCATCATTAGAGAAATCCATTTTAAGGTTAAAATAACCAGTTATTTTTTATAGTTAAATTTAAACATTTAGGGGGGTTAAAAAACGTCAAATTCTAGATGGATTTAGTTAAAATAAGAAAAAAATATAACATAGGGTAAAATTTTTATGATAATTGGAACACAAGAAAAATGAGTAAAAAACATTAAAAAGTATAATAAATTGGTAAAATATATGGGCATACCATTTAAATGTAACAAATGTAATAAAGAGGTTCATTTAAAACTAATTTTAACAAACATGGGTAAATATCAATATATTAAAACCAAAATACTAATTTTAATTTATCCCTGATTGTGGAAAATTAATTTGATAATTTTTAAGTGTTAAATATTGATACACTACTAGAAATGAACCCTTTACCAACGGTTATAAAACATTGGTAATGGAAGGATAATCGTTGGTATAATATATACCAATGGTTATCCAAACCGTAGAGAAGTAAGCCGTAGGGAAAAACATATGCAAATGGTTTCTAGAAAACCATCGATATATGTTCGGAAATCTACATTATTCCAACGGTTATGTAAAACCGTTGGTATAACATTTCACCAACAGTTTGAAACCATTGGTAAACATACTATCCCAACTGTTTCAAACCGTTGGAATATAGTTTTGTAATGATTTTTACCAATGGTATACACAAACCATTGGAATATCTAAACATTTCACCTATATCCCAACGGTTTGTAAACCATTGCGAAAGTGTTTTTACCAACGGTTATCTTAGAATCGTTGGTATAAAACACATTCACAGCCCTATGACAATGGTTTTAAACCATTGGCATAGGCTTTGTTGTGCAATTTAGACAGAAGCTTGCTACTCTGTGCTACTCTGTGATTTCCATTAGAAGGCTGCCCTTTTGGCATTTCCAGCTTCCCCAACTCCAATTACCTACAATAACCAACTATAAAACATACAAATACACAATTAATTAATATATATTTAACACATAATGCACCCTACAACTATAAACATAGAGAATTAAAACATAATTCATAAGGTAATTATAAACATATATAATTGATTTAGAATTCAATTCAGAATTAAGAGTACATGTGGAATCCGGAATTCAATTCATAATTTAATATTTAATTGAATACATACATAATTTAATTATGAATTATGAATACAATA
The DNA here is from genome assembly GCA_963277665.1 of Viscum album. Lineage (NCBI taxonomy): Eukaryota > Viridiplantae > Streptophyta > Magnoliopsida > Santalales > Viscaceae > Viscum > Viscum album. The sequence continues at coordinate 1,416,846,399 of OY728127.1, forward strand.
CATAAAAAGATGAATACGTAATTATATGTGTTATATAGAATTAAGAATACATAAAAAAAATTCATTTTGTATAGCACATAAACAATTGAATTCAGAAATTAGAATCTAATAACCCCAAAAAAATGAAATGGATAAATGAATTTAACCAGACACAAATATAATGTCCCATTGATTGGGGTAGGTGTTTTTGAACTTAGTGATGATGATAATGGGTGTGCATCAACGAGCATGTGTGACTTAGGGAATGTAGTTTTCCTTGGCGTATTAAATGTAAATGATTTAGAATAGGGGTAGGAGTTCCTCAAATGAGAAGCGGATTATGTGAGGTTGGAACATGGATCCTTATGCTAAAGTATCAACACAATCCAAATTCGTTTGGTTGGGTTTCCACATGCCAGTTGTTTTTACATAAAATGATGTCCATTTTAAACAAAATATAAACACTTCGAGTGATACCGACCACACTGTGCCTCAGATTGAGGCGGAGTTGACTCGTACACTTCACATATGACCCATGGATTGTTTTCCTAATGTATCAACACAATCTGAATGCGTTTGGTTGGTTTTCCGTATTCCAGTTTTTGTTTTCACATAAAATGTTGTCCATTTCAAATAAATGTGAGAAACATTGAGTGGTACCATCCACACTGTGCCTCTTATTGAGGTGGGGTTGACTCGTACACGTCAGAAATGACCCATGGATCGTTTTGCTAAAGTATCAACAAAATCTGAATACATTTGGTTGGTTTTCCATATTCCAGTTTTTTTACATAAAACGATGTCCATTATAAACAAAAGTGAGACACTTAGAGTGATACCGGCCACACCGTGCCTCAGATTGAGCTGGGTTTGACTCGTACACATCACAAATGACTCATGGATCATTTTCCTGAAGTATCAATACAATATTAAAGTGTATGGTCGGTTTTTCGTATGCAAGTTGTTGTTTTCACTTAAAATCCTATCTATTTCAAATATAAGTGAGACAGTTTGAGTGATACCGGCCACACAGTGCCTCAAATTGAGGCGGGGTTGACTCTTACATGTCACAAATGACTTATATATTGTTGTCCTAAAGTATCAATAGAATCCGAATCCTTTTGGTTGGTTTTCTGTATTCCAGTTTTTGTATTCACATAAAATGTTGCCCATTACAATTAAAAGTAAGAACCTTTTAGTGGTACCGGCCAAACCATGCCTCAGATTGAGGTGGGGTTTACTCACACACATCATAAATTACCCATGGATCCTTGTGCTAAAGTATCAACACAATCCGAATACGTTTGGTCACTTTTCCATATGCCAGTTGTTTTTACATAAAAGGGTGTCCATTTTAAACAAAAGAAAGACACTTCGAGTGATACTAGCTACATTGTGCCTCGGATTGAGGCGGAGTTGACTTTTACACATCAAATATGACCCATGTATCATTTTCCAAAACTATCAACACAATACAAATGTGTTTGGTTGGTTTTTCAGATGCCAGTTGTTTTTTTCAGTTAAAATGTTGTCCATTTCAAATAAAAGTGAGACATTTTGAGTGGTACCGGCTACACGATGCCTCGGATGGATGTGGGGTTGATCCTTACACGTTAAAAATGAACCATGGATCCTTGTTCTAAAGTATAAACACAATCCAGATATGTTTTTTTGGTTTTCTGTATGCCAGTTGTTTTTACTTAAAATGATGTCCATTTTAAAAAAAGACAGACACTTCGAGTGATACCGGCCACAAAGTGCCTCATATTGATGTGGGGTTGACTCGTTCACATCACATATGACCCATGGATCGTTTTACTGAAGTAACAACACAATCCTAATGGGTTTGGTCAGTTTTACGTATTCCAGTGGTTGTTTTCACTTAAAATGATGTCCATTTAAAAAAAGAGAGACATTTAGAGTGATACCGGCCACACTGTGCATAAGATTGAGGTGGGGTTGACTCGTACACGTCACAAATGACCCATGGATATTTTTCCTGAAGTATCAATACAATTTGAAAGTGTTTGGTCAGTTTTCCATAAGGAAGTTGTTGTTTTCACTTCAAATCTTATCCATTTCAAATAAAAGTGAGACAGTATGAGTGGTTCTAGCCACACCGCACCTCGGATTGAGGCGGGGTTAACTTGTACACATAAAAAAATTACCCATGTATCCTTGTGTTAAAGTATCAACACAATCCGAATACGTTTGGTCTCTTTTCCGTATGCCAGTTGTTTTTACTTAAAAGAGTGTCCATTTTAAACAAAAGAAAGACACTTCAAGTGATACTGGACACACTGTGCCTCGGATTGAGGCAGGGTTGAATATTACAGATGAAAAATTACCCATGGATTTTTTTCCTAAAGTATCAATAGAATCCGAAAGTGTTTGGTTGGTTTTCTATATGCCAGTTGTTGTTTCCACTTAAAATGTTGTCGATTTCAAATAAAAGTGAGACACTTTGAGTGGTACTGGCCACACTGTGCCTCATATTGATGTGGATTTGACTCATCCACATAAAAAATGAACCATGGATCCTTATTCTAAAGTATTAACACAATCTGAATAAGTTTGGTCAGTATTTCGTAAACCAGTTTTTTTTACTTAAAAGGGTGTCCATTTTAAACAAAATAATGAAACTTCGAGTGATAACAGCCACACCATGCCTAGGATTGATGCGGGGTTGACTCGTACATGTCACACATGACCCATGGATATTTTTTTGAAAGTATCAACTCAATCCAAATACGTTTGTTCAGTTTTTCATATGTCAGTTGTTGTTTTCACTTAAAATGTTGTCCATTTCAAACAAAGGTGAGAAACATTGAGTGGTACCGGCCACATCGTGCCTCATATTGAAGAGGGGTTAACATATACATATCAAAAATGACCCATGGATAGTTGTTCTAAAGTATTAACACAATCATAATACGTTTGGTCGGTTATTCGTAAGTCTGTGGTTTTTACTTAAAACAGTGTCCGTTTTAAACAAAAGAGAGACACTTTGAGTGATACCGTCCACACCATGCCTCGGATTGTGGATGGGTTGACTCGTACACATCACAAATGACCCATGTATTGTTTTACTAAAATATTAATACAATCAGAATGCTTTTGGTCAGTTTTATGTATGCAAGTTGTTGTTTTCACTTAAAATCCTGTCCATTTCAATAGGTCTCATATAATAGGCACTTGACTTTGGTCCCATTATGTATTATAGAAATCCCAAATCATTCACTAATGTTCAATAACTCATTATTTCCACCCCTATGGTCATAAATTTCATTACCCAATTAGTTCCCCAAGTCAAGCGCACCCCATGGGTGGATACAGTTCAGGCTTCAACACTAATAGGTTGTTCATGGATCGTAAAAAGCTTTAATTTCATAATGTATAGACAAAAACATTTATTTTTAAATTTGATATTAATAAAAAATTATTTCAATTATGCTACACATCATAGAGAAAACAAAATAGTGATACTTTTAAGGGATAGTTTACAAACCATTTTCTATATACTCAAAGACATATACCAATCATGTATTAGTCATTGATTCAATATAGAATAGTGTGAATCATAAAAATTTCCAAAATCCATAGAAATAGGGAATAATGACGTGATCTTTCTAGATAGTGAAATAAATGGAAAAAGGTTGAGAATAGAAGGATATACTTATACCTAGCTTATAGTTGGGATGAACAACTCTAGAAATTGATAAGATACCTCAACTCACCATGTTTGCTCACAGAGTTTGGTAGACCACACACCAACCATGTCAATTAGCTCAATGAGGACATCTATGTCTGTATTTGGGAAGAGGTTGAAGTTGTCTAACCTGGATGGGGGAGTTACATCTGATCGGATGGAAGACCTCATGTTAGGGTTCACCTACGCAGGGGCTTCTGTAAATCAGGGAAAATACAGAGGTATCTACTTCTGTGTAATCGAGGGTGGTTTTTCTGCATTTGGGGGGACTTTTCCCAATGGTTTTTAAAAAACTTTGGAAAAATCATGGACTTTACCAAGGGTTTGTACAAACCGTTGGTAAAGGGAGGAATTTTTGTAGATTTCCCAATGGTTTCTTCAAACCATTGGGAAATCCTTCACTAACTCAACCTTTACCAATGGTTTATTCAAATCGTTGGTAAAGGACCCCTATACCAATGGTTCTGTTGAACCGTTGCTATAAAATCATTGGGAAAACCAAACATCCCAGTATTGATAATTTCATCATATTTAATGATTGAGTTAAATATATATATATATCATTTTTTTCATATGTGTCTAGTTATGAAATAGTTTATAGACATTTAAAAAATTATTTAATGTAATGCATTATTGGTAATCAATAATACATATAAAATCTTAGTGGTAGAGGATCATATACTATAAACTGGCGATGAATCAATAAAATTTATAAAAAATTTAGGGTGGATAATAAAGCTATATATTTTTAATATATTTTGGAATTCGAAAAATAATGATATTTTGTTGGTATGAATCATGTTTAATAAAAATTTATAAAGTATTTCTCACTATCATTATATGATATATATAAATTTTTCGGTATATTTTAATGAGAAATTAATTCCATAGAAAACAACCAATAGTGAAAAAAACCCCAAAGATTTAAACCATGTTGTGGCATTGAAGGCTAGACCATGTAAGTGAAAGAGGGTTCATTGAGTTCTAAAAAATAAGTGATATCGATAGATATAATAAAAAAAATTATATTTTACTAAACATTTCATTTATGGAAACGCATAACAGTTTTCACATTTACTGTAATAGTCAGTTTTCATAAAACAAATTTCATGTGATTTGTACACTTTGAATTATGGGCTCCAAAAAAATGGTTTTCAGGGAAATGAATTTTTTTCGTTACAATAGTTAATGAATAATCTAGGAAAGAATGAATCTACATGAGATTGGGATCATTTTAGGCTTGGTCAGAAATTATAGTCACTTTTTTCGAGGCTTCTCTAGGATAGCTTCTCACTGGATAGATTTGTCTTAGAAAGGGGTAAGGATTGAGTATAGTGAGAAGTGTTGGATTTATTTTGAGGAATTCCAGGTTCATTTTACATCAGCTTCAGTTTTGATTCATCCTGATCTTGGAAAGGAATATGCAATGTACTATGATTCCTTGGTGTGGGGTTGGTGTGTGTGGTAATGTGGGATGATAATATGGTGGCTTATAGATCATGTTATATATGCACACATGAGAGGAATTACCATTACCATAACCTACAATTTATAGATATTATTTTTGTGTTGAAGACTTGGTGTCATTACCTCTTTGGGGATCAGTTTATGATCTACTCAAATCATAAGATCTTGAAGTATAACTTCACTTAGAAGGACTTGAACCTCAAGAAGATATGGTGGGTGTAGTATCATAAAAACTTTCGTTTTTATTGTTCTTGTACCCCTAGTAAGGGGAATATGTTCGTTGATTCCTTGATAAAAAAGTTATGGATCCAAGTAGTTAGAGAATCAGTGGATGGGTGGAGTCTAATGGGTTTATTTACTGATCTATGTCTAGAGATGTTGTAGGATGGAGAGCAGGTTTCCTTGGATAGTGTTTAGGTTACCCCCTATCTTGTTAATCGATTTCAGGGTGATAAGACATTTGAACCCAACTTTTAGTGCATTAGTAGAGTTTTAAATAGTGGGTATACCTTAAGTGATTGGTCTCAATATTCTAATGGTCCCCTCTTCCTTAGGAAATAGCTGGTAGTTCCTTTGACCTTAAGGTCAAAGGTGATGCATGAGGGGAATTATTCTAGTTGGTTTATTCACCTATGAGAAAACATGATTTTTTATACTTTGAGGATTCAGTACTGGGGGCCCTTAATGAGATGGATGGTTTTGAATTTCTTATCTTGGTGTTTTACTTACTAGAGGATCAAATTATAGCATCAAAGTCTAGTTGGGGGTTGCTTTAGCCTCTTCCCATCCTAGTGTGGAAGTTTGATGAGATCTATACGGACATTTTTTATTGCTCTACCACGTACTCCAAGTTTTAAATGTGATATTTAAATGATTATATATTTGTTGACTAATTCATCCCACTTTCTTCCCATTAGGGATTCAATGAAGGTTGAGGAGCTCAGGAACCTATATGTCTGAGAGGTTTTTAGGCTTCATGGTTTTCCTTCAGAAATAGTTTTTGGTTGAGATTCCTATTTTACTTCTTGCTTTTAGAAGAGTCAATAAAAATCCATGGGATCCTATTTGAAGTTGATCACAACCTATCAATCATAAATGGATGGTAAGACTAAGCGGGCTATCTAGATTCTTGAGGATATACTTCATGTGCGTGTGATTGAATTCGGGGTACATGGGAAATTATATGTCATTGGTAGATTTTTTATACAACCACAATTACCATGACTCAATAATTATATCCCCTTTTGAGTAATTTTCTGGGAGGTCATGTTAGGTCGAGCTGGGTGAACGCTCCATATTCATACTAGTTATTATCTAGGAGGTAATAGAGACAGTACAATTAATCCAAAAGAGGTTTGAGATAGCTAAAAGTGTCCAAAAAACATATTTTTATCATCATATCCACCTTCTAGAGTTTGAAGTTGGTGATGAGGTGTTTCCTTGGGTATCAGTTCAACTAGGACATTGTCACTTTGAAAAGAAGGGGAAATTGTTGTTGTGTTATATTGATATATTTCAGATTGTGGAGAATATTATGAAGGTAGCCTATTAGTTGGACACCTCACCAAGACTAACCTTGATCCATGACTTTTTACATGTATCCTTATTAAAGAAGCACCATCTAGACCCATCTCATGTGATAGAGTGGGAAGATTTCGATATAGAGCCTGACACCACCATTGTGCAGCAACCTATTCATATCTTGGACTATCAGAACAAGTTGCTTCATGGTAAGTTGATCTCGTTGGTCCGTGTAATTTGGAAGTGTGGTGGTGATATCCATGATACTTGGGATCATGGAGTTTCAGTGAGGGAGTAGTGGCCTCAACTATTTTATTTTTAAGTGCCTTATGGAATTTATGGGGGTAGAAAGTGGCATGAAGGGGAGAATTATGACACTTATCAGGTCACTAGTACATATTATTTCGAGATTTATTTATTTATTTATTATGGTAGTTTTTTAGAGTTGGAGATCAAGAGCCTCGTTTTTTGGGGAAACAGTCTCTAGCTTATGGTTGGTGTAGGGTTAGTGAAATTGTGCAGTTAATTGTGTGAGAGGGATGTTTAGGGGACATTGGGGTTTTGTGTAACTTGATCAGGTTTTGTTTAACCATGCAAGGATCTCCAAAAATTATGTGGGTTGTTTTTTGGGGAGAAAATGGATCTCGCACGGTTGGAACATGGTTTTTTGGATTTTACGACCAAATCATACAGTGCTTCTAGATAATTAATAATGGATTTGGACCATTTTTTCATTTTTATTTTTAAGGGTTATCACCCTCATTTATCTGGACACTCAAGTTAAACCTCTCCCCCATGCATTGGATCTTTTAACCTCTCCATTTTGGTGGATTTATTACTTCCTTTGGTGATTTCATTCTCGGTAAGCTTGATTTCTTCCTAATTTCTCCTTTATTTCTCCTTCTTAATTCTTGTTATTCTATTTTCATGGAAGGGGGAAACCCTAAATCGTGATTTATAAAGACCTAATGTTTTTTATTGGGGTTTTTTTATGTATCTTTATGTCTAAGATGTGTATCCACCTCTCTTACTAGAATATTATGGTTTTTATTGAAGGCAACGATATTTGGTTTGATTATAAGGTAGGTGTCTCTATTTAGGGGGGTTTTCCATGATTTTCAATCGATTTGTGATTTCCCTTGGTTTTTAATAATTAAATTGACCCTAATTTATATTATTAGTGATGATTTATCAATTCTTGTTGTGATCATTGAAATGGGTTGGCAATATAATGGTTTAAAGTGTCTTTTCAAAGGGAGTTGTATTGATGCACTCCATGTTTTTGTTAAAATGACTCAAAGAGGATTTATGATTTCAAATGGGTTTCTTAAAGTTATTTCAAATAGGTATTTCATGTTGTTAAATTCATGACTCATCATGGACATGAATGTTTTGAAAAAATGGATTATAAATGGATTATAAACATGGCACTTATTGATGTTTATGTGTTTGGAATTGTGTAGCACATGGGAGAAATTGGGTGTGTGTGTGTGTGAGTGCATGACTTAGACAAATGGAATCTTATCCTATGTTTAGGAAAAGGTAGGTAGTTTTTTCCAAGTTACTGAGGGAGCCTTTGTGAGTAAGGTTGAGAGAGATTCTAAAATTTGGCCATGTAGACTAAGAGTGCCCATGGAATTATTGTTGGGTATGGTGAAGACCAAGATAGATTCTAATCTTGATATAACTTACTTATTTAGATAGACTTTTTTTCTTAGACCAGGTCACACTAGACTCTATTGGTTAGAGCTCATGATGGGTACAACTTGTGTTGAGTTGGTTTTCATATGCATTGCACATGATGAAAGTTCTTTGTTTGGTTGTGATATATTATGCATATGCCATTTCCATTATTTGACTATATATATTGATGTTATGTTTATGTACATTTTTATTTCGTGTTTGGGGTGTGTTAAAAACATTTATGTTGGGTGGATTTGTTTCATTATTTGAGCCTGGTTTACTTAGATTTGAAAAGATGGTTTGTTTTTTAGGAAAACAAAGATTTCTAATGTATTATTTTTCAAGTGCACTCGATTATAAAAGTGAACTTGATTTTGAAAATGAATTTTCTAATATGAATTAATGGTTTTAATGGGAATATTTCTTGCATGGATTCATGTTGGTATCCTAATAGGCTTTGTGCCTCACACCCTATATATGTATTTGGGCATATGGAGCGAAGCATAGGGGCCAGAACCCGAACGACCTAACAGCCCAGCCATAGAGAGATCGCCACGAAGCAACACCTGAACAACCCTAGAAGCGGCAAGCACAGGATGACAACTATTGAATGGGTGACAAGATGATCCAGTATAGAAGGCCAAGTAAACCACGGATTTCCAGGTTGGCAGCCAGGCCATGGAGCATGCCATGCCGAGTGGGATTAATTCACGACCCAACAAGAGTCCCATCCAGATATCCCATATCTAATATAAAACTATTTAATTGAGAAAATAATTAATAATTTGCATGTATTAGAAAATTAAAATGGCATTATGGATAATATAGGATAATTTCAAGATGAAAACTAAAATTAAATACCCATGATTCATAGGTTTGGATGTAGAATGGGGAGGTGGAGCGGACCCGATGAAATGGTGTCGTGGATGGGGGCAATGATAAAATGAAGTGGAGAATGAAGGCAAGGATTGAAGTGATCGAAAGAAGAGAGAAGTTGTGGTTGGAAGGGAGGAAATGGGGTTTGTATTGTCTCTAATGGCCAATATAACTCGAGTATCCAATATAGAGGGCCACGTTCCCCTTGAAGAAAAATGACCATTGAATTGAAATGAAATAAAATAATGGGATTGTTAGACATTTTTGAAAAATAAAATTGAAAAAACCTGAAAAAAAACAATCAAATATTTATCCATATTTATAAATTCATAGTTAACTACCAATTTTTGAAAACATTAAAAATTAAATAACTAGGAATTGTGCTTTAAAGAAATATTTTATAACTGAGTTAATAAAAATGTGGAAAATTATTTTCAAATAATTAAAAAACTATAAATAGTTTAAAAAGATAATTATTTTTTTAATACTCTAGATAAATTTTTTTACTGGCTACCATTGCATAATAATTTTTTCAAAACATATAAAAATAATAATTTGTGTTTGAATGTTGAAAATAATAATTTGACACGCAATTCAAAAATATGGAAAAACATATTCTTAAAAATAAAAAAAATTGAAATTGTTATAAAAATTTAAAAAGAAAAATATCATCCGTTTAAAGAATATTTTTTTTGAATATTTAAAAATATTTAATAATTTCCTATGCCTATTTAAAAAATATTATGTATATATTTTAAAAATAAAATTCAATTCATAAAAAGAATTCAAAATAGAAACATCAACATAAGAGAAATTAAATTTTATAAGGAAGATTTTCATTGAAAATGTATACTGGAATGTTACATTAAAAAGGTTTATATAAAAATTCCAATATATAAATTCAAAAGAAATATATGATAAAGTTTCATTCTAATTTTATATTAGAAGGTTCCATTGGAAAACAACTTTTAAAAAAATCCACTATATAATTTCCTTGAAATGTTCTAGTTGAAAAATTCACATGAAATTTGCAATAAATAATTCTAGTTGATTTTTAAACTAATGATTTACAATAAAAAAACACCCTACATTTGAAATTTTTTATGGAAATATTATATTGAAAGACATGATATTTTCAACAGAAATTTGTAGTGGAAAGTTCAACTTCATTTTAGTGTAAGGTTCGATGAAAGTTTCACAAGAAGCTCTGGTGAAATTTGCAGTGGAAGTTCCACTTAAAATTCGACTCGAACTTCCATTGAAGCATTCACAATGCAATAAAATTATATATTTATAAAACAGAAGACTGTATTAATAAAAAATAAATTTTAATAAATATATCTATAATAAATGCAATAATATAAAAAATGTATTGTATTATATACATAATTTTTATAAGTATAATATAATTTACCATTTAAAAATGAATATTCTATATGAATAAATGTAAATAAAATATGAAATTATAACTAAAACTAAATTTACAATAAATTCACTTATAAGATATATTTAATATATTTTTTCTACAAAAATCTATATTAATAACAATTATAAATCCATTAAGTGAAAGTTACAATGGAAGAAGTTATATAGGAAGTTTTAGTGGAATTTCTAGTGGAAACTCTGGGGAAAGTTTCACAATTCAATAAAGTATATATTTATAAAGCTATTGAATATATTAATAAAAATTAAATTTTGTAATTATATTTATAATAAATTCAGTTGTATGCAATATGTATTATATTTGTTGAATAGTTTTTATAAATATAATATAATATACCATTTAAGGATACATATTCTATATGAATAAAAATTTAAATAAAATGTGAAATTATAAATAAAACATATCTTATAATACATTCAATTATAAGATATATTTAATATATTTTTTTAATAAATATGTATTAATAACAATTATAAATCCATTAAGTGGAAGTTCCGGTGGAAAAAGTTTCAGTGAAAGTTCTAGTATAAGTTTCAGTGGATGTTCTAGTGCAAGTTTCATAATTCAATAAAAGTATATATTTATAAAACTAAAGAATATATTAATAAAAAAATGTATTTAGTAAATAAATTTATAATAAATTCAACTATATACAATATGTCTTATATTTGATGAATAATTTTTATAAATATAATATAATTTACCATTTCATGATTTATATTTTATATCAATACAAAAGTAAATAAAATATGAAGTTATAACTAAAACTAAATTTATAATAAACACACTTAGAAGATGTATGTAATATTTTTTTTTCAAAATCTGTACTAATAACAATTATAAATTTATTAAGTGGAAGTTACAGGGGAAGTTTCAGTGGAAGTTTCACAATACAATAGAAACATATATTTATAAAACCAAAAAATATATTAATAAAAATTAAATTTTAATAAATATATTTATAGTAAATGAAATGATATAAAATATGTATTATATTTTTTACATGATTTTTGTAACTGTAATACAATTTTCCATTTTAGAATGCATATTCTATATGAATAAAAATTCAAATAAAATATGAAGTTATAACTAAAACTAATTTTACAATAAATGCACTTATATGATTTCTTTGATATATTTTTTAAGAAATATGTATTAATAACAATTATAAATCCATTAAGTGCAATTTTCAATGGAAGAAGTTATAGTGGATGTTTTGGTGGATGTTTCAGTGGAAGTTTCAGTGGAAGCTCTAGTGGAAGTTTTAGTGTAAGCTCTAGAGAAGATTTCATTATACAATAAAAGTATATATTTATAAACCTAAATAACATGTTAATGAAAATTAAATTTAATAAATAAATTTATAATAAATTAAATTACATACAACATGTATTTTATTTGTTGCATAATTTTTATAAATATTATACAGTTTACCATTTAAGAATGTAAATTATATATGAATAAAAACGAAAATAAAATATGAAATTATAACTAAAACAAAATTCATAATAATGGAACTTATAAAATATATTTAATATATTTTCTACAAAATCTTTATTAATAACAATTATAAATCAATCAAGTGGAAGTTCAAGTGGAAGTCTTTGTGGAAGTTCCAATGGAAGTTTCAGTGAAAGCTTCACAATAGAACAAACATATATATTTATAAAACCAAAAATATATTAATAAAAATTGATTTTTAATATATATATTTATAAAAAATCCAATGATATAAAATATGTATTATATTTTTTTCATAATTGTTATAAATAAAATATAATGTACTGTTTAAAAATGTATATTCTATATGAATAAAAATATGAATAAAATTTGAAATCATACGTGAAACTAAATTTATAACAAATTAACTCATAAGATACATTTAATATATTTTTTTACAAAATCTATATAAATAACAATTATAAATCCATTAAGTGAGAATTCCAATGCAGGTTTCAGTGGAAGTTCCGGTGGAAGTTTCACAATACAATAAAAGTATATTTTTACTAAAATATCCATTATAAGAGAGATGGTGTCATTGGAAATTCCAACGAAACTTCCATGAAAAAATTCAATGTAGCTTCTATTAGAAATTATAGTGAAATTTTCACTATAAATTCCAGTCAAAATTTCTCTTGAACATTTCAGTGTAAACTATAAACTTACACTGATCTTTAATGGAAAATTTCATTAAAAATCTTGTAGATAACTCAAAGAAAAAGTTTACATAAAAAAATTCAATGATTCAACTAGAAACTTTCTAGTCATGTTTTTCAATAAAATTTATCATTGCAAAATATAAATGTAATTTTAATTTAAGTCATTCAATGAAATTTTCTAGAGTAATTTTGCATAAATGTCCTTCTATATTTTTGTCCTGGAAATTTTTAGTTAAAATTTTCTAAGTATTTTAATTACTTAAAAAAGAAGTTTTTTAACCTTTTAGTGAAACACGTTTCTTTTAATAAATTTATACAAATAGTATTTATTATGATTAATAATAAAAGTATAAATTTAAAAGGAAAATTTAAACATTTTTTAAAGAAATTATAATATTTTATGCTTATAGAAAAATATCTTCTACATTCGTTCACAAAACATTATTTTTTAAAGAAAATTTATTAGTTTTCTTCAAATAGTTAGAAAAATATTTTTTAATGATAAATTATTTTATCTTTTTTAAATGGTATAAAACCTTTTATACATAAAAATTTTACTTTAATTTATAATAATAATTTTATTTACAATAAAATAAACTCAATATTCTTTTTTTCACTTAAAAAAATCGTATGACTTTAAATATATAAAAAATCTATTAATTTTCCCCTAAATGATTAAAGAGTCCATTTTTATCACATATTTAATTTTATTTCTTTTTAAAATATGTAATACAATTTTTTAAAAAAAATTAAAATTCTTTTTATTACAAATATAATTGTTTTTAAATTATATTTAACTCATTAATATTTAACATTTTTTTAAAAATGTGTGCACTTAAAAATGTTAACCAAAATATGTTGATTTTATGAAAATAATCAAAAAATTGAAAACACCATTATTTGGTCATTTTTTTGAAATGCGTAATAAATGTTTTTATAAGGCAAATATAATTTCATTTAAAAATATATTCAGTTTTAAAATATATCACAATTCTTATTATTTTTTTAATATATAATATAATATTATAAATTGCATCGAGGAGATTTTGTTAATTGGAGAGAGGAAGAACATTTGTTGTAGTGTTTGTTTTCAACAAGGCCAATATACCCTTCACTCCATTCCCTTACCCGATCGCGACATGTGAAAAAAAACCAGGTTTCATCATCTGAGCCTGTGATGGGATGATCCCTTATTTCAGGGAATGAGAGATGATAAAATCTCGGGTTAGGGGTGGCGTGGAGTCGGGAAGTGAAGAGTAATAATTATTATAAAATTATTACATATTAATTAATTATTTAGTTACTAGTTAATTAATAATTATTATTAATTATCATTAAAAAATACTAATAAATATTTTAATTTATTATTTAGATTATATTTATTTAATATAATAATTTTTTAATTGTTAATTAATTAATAACTACTTTTTTAAACAGTTTGGGTCAAGCCCCTTATTAAGAAAATAAAAAATAAAACACTTCTAGATTAACAAGGAACCCATTACATGGAAAAATCTCAATAGAAACACAACTTGTAGGCCCAATAAGAAACAAAACAAAGGCCAAAGACCTAGTGGTAAAAATCCCAAAAGTGTAACGCCCCGACCCCAGAAGCTCAGAGCCGGTGCATTACCTATTACATTGGCATGATTTAAAAGAAATAAAATCCTGAATGAATGACCAGTTTAGTAGTGTTGAAGAAACTAGATACATATATTCAACTCATATTACATTAAGAATGGAAACACAATACAATACATAGCAAAATCTAAAAAAACTGCATCCATGAGAACTCAATATATGGTATCCTCCTCATAACTTGTTGAAGGTAAACAAATGAAAGGGGTGAGCTCAAATTCTCAGTAAGAGTTAATAGAAGTGGATACATGAATCAATAATAACTAAATCAGGAACAATTTGGAATAGTCAATATGGCATGGTGAATAAATGAAAAACACCTGTCATTAATAAACTGAGAATGAAACTTCACCCATAGGTTTTGTCATAGTGAAGACCTCCTGGATAGTAATAACTTAAATTTAATAAAGATAAATGCTTATTATTTTGATTTAATGTATCTCGCACATGATACCACAATACCGTGGAAACGGTTTAAGTCTGTGGGTAGAAACCCGTCTGATTTTTGGAAACAAACTCAAAGGGTTTGCCGCCAACTGATTTGCCTCGTTAGACCATTCAATGCATCGAGGGGATATAGCAAGCCCTTCCCATCACTAAAAGTCCAAAACATTATTTATACATAGATTTAATACAATTACAATATGTCTTCTCAAAATCCATAGAGAGTAGAGGATACAGATTCTTCAATATTTCCACAGTTAAAACAACATTCCAAATAAACACCGTATGTAAAAGGGTATACGAGTTAAGAAAATAATCATATCCATGAAACCATAAAATCTATATATAATATATTTACAATTTAAAATGAAAAATTATCTCCAATGTTATGTGGATACACCACATAAGAAAGACTAGGTTCACAATTCCATGTAAATGACAATGAAATGGAAATTGAGACGATGTCCCTTACCACGTTGTAATCAATCGAGTCGTATGACCAAAAATTAATAACCACCAAATGATCATAGAACAACATGAATATAAATTGAATTCTGATAATATATATCAAATTTCAGTACACAATACACCACATGTAGGAAATAAGTGGTGAAGAATGGAAATCTCATGGAATTAAAAGTGAGATAAGAAACCTCTTACCTTAAATTCAGAAATGTTCTTTGACTGATCTTAATGACCTGAATAATAAAATTTAGATTCATTAATTAATAATTACAGAACCTCCTTGGCATTTATTTGGTTTATTTTAACCTTATTAGGTTCATTCATGACCTTTTATGATGGGTTTAAGAGGTTCAATTTTATTGTTTCGGAAGCATTTTTATCATTGGTTTTAATGATCGGTTTTCTTGTATTCATGAATGGAAGTTCATTTGTAATGTGGTTAAGCATAAATAATTGATAATATATATTATTATTGACATTTAAAGAGATATAAATTATCTTATAATGATTTTGGTTACAACCATGTGGATAAATTTTTTGATAAAAGATAATGATAAATGCTTGGTTTACGTGGCAGTTTTGTTCATAATGAACTTGTTTTGTATTATTATTTATATTATGAGTGTGTAAGGATACTAGAACCTTTCCTAAGATGAAATAAATATATTATGATCTGGTTCAACCATAAAAATGGTTTCATGACTATATTTTACGATGGTAATAATAATTGAGAACCTGTCGTCCTTGAATGTGATAAATTAACACATCTTAGACGGTGTTTTCACTTTTAGTATAAGAGGAGGGGGGGAAGAGAGATGATGATGAAATATTCCATTAGCATAATAAAATTACAGTTCATGTAAGGTACCATAATTATCATATAATTTTTTTGAGGGGAGATGAGGAAATAAAAGAAAAGAAGGGAACTCGAAATAAAGGAAGAATTGAAAAATCCCTCACGAAAATTCAGCAGCCTAACGACGTCACATAAAAATTAATAAAAATGAATTGATAAGAGAAAAAGGGTCTCTATTCACTTGGACATAAAATGGAAAAAAATAAGGATATATAAGAAAATACCTCAATATAAGAAAATGGAATTTAAAAGACATAACATAAGATAATTTCTTGACTAAAAGAGGAGGGTGAAAGGTTCTCTTACCTTGTAGAGTAACTCGCAAAACATGAAGGTTGGGACCTTGGGGGATTGAGGACACCATGGGACGACTACTAGGGAGGTAAAACCACCATAGATTCGAGTATTATGGGTTTTTAATGAATGAAAATGAAGGAATTAGTGGGTATTTATAGTAAAAGATAGGGAGTTTTTTATTAATTTAAAGGGACACCTCATTAGTGGTTTTGGAAAAACCATGGGCTTTACCATGGTATTTGACCATGGTTTTAGCCACATGGGAAACATCATGTTATATTTTACTATAAATAAGTCAAATATCCTTTTATATTAATTATTACATCATTATGATGTCATTAAACATATTGAAAATTCAAAACTATATTTTTATTATTCATGAAAAAATCAAGTATTTTAGAAAAAACCCAAAAATTTACCCCAACCATTTTTCAAGACGTATAATTCAAAAATGAACTCAATTTTCTGAAAATAATTTTCTAAATATTATTAATTTAATTTTTAAATAAAATCATAATTTATTCAAAAATAAAAATTTTAAATCTATAACTCATTTTTAATACCTTGAAAAATTAATAAACATCTCATTACCTTATAACCTCATGAAAACAAAATAATAATATGATTTAATATTTTGAAGTGTCATATTACTATTCATGTTACTATTCAAACAGGTATGTTACTATTCATCAAAAAAACAAGTTGATTCTATTGGACTCCAAATAACATACTGATCACAACCGTAGATGACCGTTTTTTGAAATTCAAAACAAAGATGTGGAAAATTTATGTTTAATGGATTGGTTGTAACATTCTCCTATAAATAACCATGTTTAGTTTTGTAGAGACTCAATGCTTCATTCAATATAGGTTATCTAATGAATTAAATATATTGAAGAGAAACATTCCATAAAATGTTTAGGGTGTTATATTATTCCCAACTTGAGAAATTTGGTCCTCAAATTTTTTGTCACGTATAATGTCATTCAAATAGATGTGTCTGGTTATTATTCATAACATCCTCTGGTTCCCATGTCTCATCCTCCATTTTGTGGTTTCTCCAAAGAACGTTTGCTAAACATGTTGTCTGATTTCTCAATACTTGCTCCCTTGTGTCAAGAATCTCGATAGGCTCTTCACAGTATGAAAAATTAGGTTCCATCTCTATTTCTTCATAGGTGAGTACATATGTTTGGTCTGACATTTATTTCTTTAACAATGACATGTGGAACACATTATGGACTTTGGAGAGACATGGTGGCATTTTTAAAGGGTAAGCTATAGCTCCAATCCTTTCCATAATTTCAAATGGTCTGATGTACCTGGGGCTCAGTTTCCCTTTCTTACCGAACCTTAAGACACCCTTCCACGAAGATACTTTTAGAAAGACATGATCTCCTACTTGAAATTACAAATCCTTCCTTCAGTTGTCAGCATAACTCTTTTTTCCACTTTGGGCTGCTTTAATATGAGCCTGAATTTATTTACCTTTGAAGTTGTTTCTTCAACAAGTTCTGGGACTAAAAGCTTCCTCTCTCCAACTTCATCCCAACAAATTGGAGTTTGAAAACTCTTACCATATAATTCTTCATGGGCGCCATTTGAATGCTAGAATGAAAACTATTATTGTAGCAAAATTCCACCAAAGTTATGTATTGATCCCACATACCTTGAAATTCAAGAGAGAATGATCTCAACATGTCTTCCAGTGTTTGAATAGTCCTTTCAAACTATCCGTCGGCGTAGGGGTGATAGGCAGTACTCATATGAAGCCCAGTATCCAAAGCATTCTTGCTAATTTTCCATAATTTTGATGTCAATCGGGAATCTCAATCAGACACAATCAATATAGGTTGACCATTAAGTCTTAAAATTTCATTAATATAAATTCTTGTCAGGAGCTCAAGTGGTAAATCCTCTCTTATAGCAACAAAATGTGTTGATTTTGTGAAACGATCAACAATTAACCATATTGCATCATTCTTTCTAGGTGTCCTCGGTAGTCCTATTACAAAATCCATCGTAATTTCATCCCACTTTCACATAAGAATAGGTAGATGTTTCATCACCCCTTTAGGATGTTGTCTCTCTGCCTTCATATGATGACAAACTAGACACCTTTACATGTAGTCAGCAATTTCCCGCTTCATATTATCCCACCAAAAATGTTCCTTTAGTTCTCTATACATCTTAGTTCTATAAGGGTGTATAGATAAATTTTAGCTATGAGAATCATCTAATAGTTACCTTTTTTAGATCAAGTCCTAATGGAACAAATAACCTCTTTCCAAATTTCAGAACTCCTTCCTCATACACGAAGTCTGCCAATCTCCCATCCTCAACATCATTGATTTTCTTATATAGATTCTCATCCTGAGATTGAGAGATTTTTATCTTCTCTAATAAATATGGTTTAACAATTATTTGAAAGAGGAAATATGTTTCGACTTTTTTAACTATTCTCATATCCATATTTAGTATATCTATGAATATAGGATCTCTATCAATCCTCATTTGGGTTAGAAGTCCACGATCTTTCCTACTTAAAGCATCTGCCACCTTATTTGCCTTTCCTAGGTGGTAGTGTATTGAACAATCATAATATTTGAGTAACTCAAGCCATCTCATTAGCCTCCTGTTGAGTTATTTCTGTGTAAAAATTTATTTCAAACTTTTATGATCTGTATATATCTCACATATTTCTCTGTAGAGATAATGTCTCTATATTTTCAGAGCAAATATTATGGATGCTAACTCAAGATAATGAGTTGGGTAATTTTTCTCATGATTCTTCAATTTCCTAGATGCATAAGCAATAAATTTATCATTTTTCATAAGGATGCAACCCAGTCTATTCTTTGATGCACCACTATATAGAAAAAATTATTCATTTCTAGATGGAAGAGTCAAACTTGGAGCATTGACCAATATTCATTTCAATTATTCAAATAATTTTGTACATTCCTTCATCTATGAAAACGTAAACCCTTTACATGTGAGCTTGGTTAATGGGTTTTCCAGTCGGGCGAAATTCTGAACGAAACGCCGATAGTAACTTACTGAGCCAATAAAACTGCGTACCTCAGTTAAGTTTGTTGGTGTGGTCCATTCCTGGATTGCCTTTGTCTTCATAGGATCAACTAAGATCCCATCCTTATAGAGAATATAGACAAGAAACGAAACTGATTGAATCCAGAATTCATACTTTCTAAACTTCCAATTTAATTCATTTCTTCTAAGGGTTTTTAAAATAATACACAAGTGATTATCATGGTCTTCATAGCTTTTAGAATATACCTGGATATCATCAATAAAAACCACAAAAAATTCATCAACATATTCCTTGAAAACTCTATTCATTAGATCCACGAAAATAGAGGGTGCATTAGTTAATCCAAAAGGCATCACTGTAAACTCATAATGCCCATACCTGGTTCAAAAATTTGTCTGTGGAATATATTTTGTCCTCACATGTAGTTGATGATATCCAGATCGAAGGTTAATCATTGAAAAATATTGTGCTCCATGAAGTTGATCAAATAAATTAATCATTTCATGGAAGAGGATACTTATTATTTATTATAATAGCATTGATTTCCCTTTCTCTCATGGAATTTTCTAAGGCATGTTTCCTTGGCGCTTAGAAAACTCATTTACATAGTGTCCCATCTCTCTACAATTTTAGAATTGAATATCATTGACTTATTTCTTCCTCTTGCATTCATTAGATTGATGACCCTTTTCTCCAAACTTATAGCAGACTCCAATGTCTTTAAGTCATTTCCCAGGATGATTATTTCCACAGTTCTTGCATAATGGGAATTGCTTCATTCCCTTGTTCTTCTTTGGCGCTTTACCTTTTCCATGGTTATCAGAGTACTGCTTCTTATCTTGGTTTCCCTTGAACAAATTTGATCTAGAAAATTCCTTCTTCGTTTTGATGTCACTTAATACAATTTCATCGTATGAAGAAAATGATTGAGAAGCTAGTGCGCTTCGAATAATTGGCTTAAGAACTTCAAATAGAGAAGACTTGTAAGCCCAAATGGCCTGAAATCCCTAAGAAACAAAAATAGAACAAGTCTCATGGTCCAAAAAGACTTTCTAGGTAAGGAAAACCCCCACCGATCCTTTGTTGTCCAACTCCACACAACCGCCATCGTTCGCTCTGATGGTCATCACCATCAGCCTAGTATGCACCTATGATGGCCACCATGTTTGCATCACACATCCCCAACTAATGATGAATGCAAAATGATTGTCTGCCTTGTGCCGACCGGACCCCAACCCACGCCTCACCAAGTAGTAATCTTGCACCTGGTGACAGAAGAGATTGAGTCTGAAGGGGATCAAATAGATTTCGAGTCAAAGAGTCACGCAAGCCTCGCTGACTGATGGTTCCACTCTAGCACCGCTTTCCCATCAAACTAATGCCACCCAACCCCCATCGTCGCATTGACACCAACATTGTTCCTGATGACCATAGATCAGAGGAGACCTGGGCTGAGTCAGTTGCTTGAATTAAAGTCGTTGCCACCGCAGATCCGACCAAGGGCTCCCAAGAAAAAGAGCTCTTAGAAAACTATCGACCTCCATATCAAGCGAAGGATAATCTTCACCACTGCTCATGGCTTACCCCTATCTTTGGTCAAGGGGTTCTTCATTGTTGGACCTTTTAATTTCCGCATCAAGCTCTTGGATACATCCCATGGTAGATCCAAGCTCATCGATAACCCTTACTACATAGAGCTAGGGTTTGTCATCACACATATCCTTTGTAACACTAGAGATTTTTTTAGAAGAAAACTATGTTCGATAACACATACGACACACAACACCAAGCCTAAAAAAACTACGCAATATTATTATTTAATTATGACCGCTATAACATAGTCATTAAATTGTCTAGTGTCAATAGATTTAACTAATTTGTTAAAAATATATAGATTTCCTACTCAATATAAATTTATTTATAAATTAATAGTAAATAATCACTCAATTTTAATAAATTTATTTTATTCTTCAAAAAATACGTTTTCTACCAAAAAATGTTTTTATTACTATTTGTGAGGAAATTAATTTTTAAAAATATTAGAATTTGAATTTGATAAAAAATATATCATTTTTGAAATAAATATATAAAAATTATCTTGGTATGATTTTTTGGGATTTTTCTGAATATATACATATATATATATATAAATTAATAGTGAAATTCTGATTTTTATTGAAAAAATATAATTTTTAAAGTAATTACAATGTAAAATTATATTTTGGATTAGTTTTAAAATTTAATTAGTTCATTTTTATTAAAAATAATATAATTATAATTCTTGTACAGATTTTTATACATGAATTTTGTATAAAAACATTTTTATATTTAAAAAGACATCTTTCTGAAAAAATGTTTTTCATCGCGTTTTGCGGGCTTAATTTTAAATTATATTCTATCACTTTTGTGAATTGAATTTTAAAAAATGGATTCTATATTTTGAATCAGAAGGAACAAATTTAGTAAATAACTCCCTTTTACTTTTGATCAATATGAGTAATAATCATAGGAAATAATTGTCACCACAATGGAGGTAAAATGAGTTAATTTAGAATAAAATGAATAGGATAATGACTAAAAAATAACTCTGACACTTAATTTAATTTTATTGGATGAAAATATTTTGTGCATAATTATTCGATCTTCGAATATATAACCTTTTGTTGTCATTTTTCCACGATTTTGATCTTTATAATATTTTATGTAATGAAAAGTCAAAAATGTTATTCTCTTGATTTTATTATCTCTAAATCTTTAATAAAAGAATAAGAATAAGGTATGTTAAGTTGTAAAAATTAATTTGAAATATAAATTAATTTTTTTATCATGGTGATTTATTTTTAATTTTTATCGAAGAAATAATTACCTTAAATTCATATGCAATGCAGACACGATATTTATTCAATTAAAAGAAAAATAGAATAAAAGATTCAAAAAAAATAAAAGTAATATATGTTGAAAGAATTATTTTGTTCCATGAATTTTTTAGATAAAAATAACTTATTAAGAAAATTTTAAAAGATTATATCTAAATTCTATTTTTTCTTTGTGTTTTTGAAGTCAAATTAAACGAATAGTTCCAAAAATGACATTAATGATATTTTATAATAAATAACATTTTTATTAAATGATTTAAAATTGATAAATATAATATCTTCAGCCTAGTTACTGGGATATAGTTGAAAATATCGATCTTGTTCTATTTATGGGACAATTCTCCTTTTATTGTTACTATATTGACCCCTAAAGAGTAAAAACATTGTTGTCACGGTAATTGAAAAAACGAGTTAAAGCGAGTTAAAACAAAGAGATAAGGATAAAAACCTAACATAAAATTGTACACATTTTATTTTTTGATAGGACATAGAACCGTAATCATATTATATTCAAATTATATAATTTTGGATCCTTTTTTAGATGAAAATTAATTTATATTAATTTAATACCTCGAGAAATTCTATGAACGTCCCTCCCCTCTCTTATAAAAGGGCACTCAATATCCTCATTTCTTCAAACCTAAAAAACCTTTTTGGTTAACCAAACCGAAATAAAATTTCTTCCTAACATCCCTCCCCACATTCTAGAGGCTTGAGTTTGGGTAGAATACCAACTTTAGAGGGTTTAAGGTGTAATGAAAATTAATTTATCTGAAGAATAGGTATAGTCTTTAATCAAATGTTTTAGTTTTATTTCATCTTTAACCTCTTAAAAATCATATTAAAATATGATGATATAATAAAATAAGTATCTCCTATATGATGATATGTTATTATGTTAGTGTAATAACCTACATCCATCTCCTCTTCCATCAAATAGTAACCAAATCCATCGTTCATGTGTACGATGAACCAAAACACCAAAGGATGGTAATAAATTCCAAGGGCCTCAAGAACATTTGGGGGATGATTTATCCTTTAATTATAAAAACAACCAAATAAACTTAACAATAAACATCCACTCCTCTATATACTGAATAAACGAAAAAGTACACCTAAAAACATAACCAAAACAATAAACAACAACAAAGTACAAGCAGAAACCAAAAGGCATACTCAAAAATAACCAAACGACACACTCAAAGAGAACCAAAAGACCACAAAAACTCAAGACTCCCAAGTGACATCAACAAAATGTTGGAGTCGGTTCCCTAGAACCAACTTCTATGTAATTTATATGTTAAACTTGTATTTATTGTTTTAAATATTAATTAACTACTTATCACATCGTGATTGTTCTTTTGTGTGACATAGAATGTGATAATGTCCCAAGAGTAACTGTCGCACTAAATGGTCATAGTAGTTCCCCGCTATGATGAGAACCCAGAAGTGTTATGAAATTATTCTTGAAAATATGTTCTATGGATAGATGATATCATTTTAAGGGACACAAAATGATATAGGCTATCAAAGGTGGAGACTCATAGGACATTGAAGCACCTTCTCAGGGTGTATGCCCTTGGTAATATCTAGTAGGATATTATGAGAATGACACCCGATAGTAGGAAATACACATTTATAAGTGTCATTGGATGTTCCTATTTAGATATGTGTGTATTGTTCCTTAGACTTTAAGATTATTATTAATGGATATTATGAGTCGTGTAATTTAATGTATTGATGAAAAATGTGACGACATATGTTCGCGGTGAGGTAGGATACGTTGGGTGTATCACGAGTAATATTGCATTAATAAATAATGCAATAAAGTATTTATCCCTTCTGTTCATTAATAAAAGTTAATATCTGAGCCCCTTTTATGTAAATGATATAGCCTAAATAAATCCATGGTCATGGTGTTGTTTAGGAAAGTTCTATTTCTGTAATGTCAAAGAAAGAGATATCAAGCGCATAGGTTGATGGAACTGGCATGAAACCTACTCGATTAGAGATATTGTGATAAAGAGATTATATTACACGGTAAGTGTTCATATGAGGTGCCATATCATTACAGCGTTAGCTTATTTCTCAATGGGTGCCTTGACGTGTCTCAAGATGTTGACCTTGGACTTTAAGCACGTTCCCCTAATGCCAATAAAAAAGATGTATAGAGGGTCACACAGTAAGTGTATCCAGAATCTCAGTTGAATAAATTATTATTTAACATGTTGAATAAATATTATTCCTAGTTTTGGTTTAATAATTATTCATGTATTCCTAATCACATTTATTCTGTCACTTGTTATTCGGAAGAATATATTGTCAGTAGAATATTTAATAAATATTTACTTTCTATTTAGTGAATAAAATATTTATTTATTTATCAATGAATAATGTAGTGATATTTAATTTAAAAGTAAATAGTTATTATTAAATTCTTGATAAATATTATGGAGGAATGGCGGACTGAGTTAAATGGTCTGGTGAGAAATAATGATATTTAATTTATAATTTTCAAGTTAACCGCATGTCATGAAATAATAATATTGATATTATAATTTAATATATGGGTTTTCTAGGGTTAATAAAATAAATAAAGAAACGAGTGAAAATTATTTTATTATAACCCTACTGATATAAATGTCTGCTTATATTATTCTCTCATTCGCTATGGAAAAGCCCAGCGATTCCAACTTAGTTGTGCCCAACATTTTGGAGAAAACCTCTCAAGCCTAGAGAGTTCTTCCTCCACCAAGAACTCTCTTAAGAACGAGAGTCATCCTCCTCCACTGGATCATGGAGAACGCTTTGGAAGCCTTTCTTATGGTGATCGAAGGCGGACGACACAAGCACACAGATCTTCCATGCTAGCACCCAGAGACTCCTTTGGCAATGTCTGGAGATTCGCGTAATACGTGTGGATCGCTACTAGAGGAAATATAATTTGATTTCTACAATGAAACGATGATGCACTATAGATCGGTGACCAAATGCATCAATCAGAAAAGAATAACCTTGGAGGTAATTATTATTTAATTAAATTAATTATAAATAATATAATTTGATATTCTCTTTTGGGTTACGGGTTTCTATTTCTTTGTCTTATTTCTTGGATTCAATTCCATTGATCTCGATGCTCATCAGCGCATAGATCTCGAATTGATCATTGATTATGGAAAAATAAAAGTTGGGAACCACCCCTCCCATGCTTTTGCTATGCCTGAAACCTATAAGTGGTATCAGAGCGGGAATATTATTGTTTATAATTATTTAATTTTTTTTGTGATTTATGAATTCATAATTTATTTTTTCAATTCATGTTTAATCATTCATTTAATCTGAATTATATGATCTATTTATTCCTCCATCATTTATTACATATCTAACAGAAATGATTAATTTTATGATTAAAATAAAATCGAGGATCTCATCCAAAGGTGCCAAGGATTATTCCCAGATAACACAACAGTACACACCATCTAACCAAAGTTACACACCACATATTTATGTTCAATGCACCATGAGATAATTTGGTAATTACTCAACCTGTGTGCATTAATGACACACGATGTAGTTAATTATTACACCATGGGTTGACCACGATAGACTGGTGCATGGTCAGCCAAACTACACATTATGTGGCCCACTGGACATGGAATGTAGTCCCTTTGGGTTAGGGTTGGTCTGTGTATTCCATACACGACCTACCCGATTGGTGACCATGTAACACGGAGACAACACAAAGTATGGCCCACTAAATATGCCGTGTACTCAAAGATTTCTGAAGTACACCTCACATGATGAGTCCCTAGGCGTCAACTTTAGATAGATGGTGAAAGGAATACATGTCGTGTAGTTTGGATCTAAACGCCATGTCCATTTACCAAATTACATAGATCTAAAACTTTAATATATGCGTAATGTTCATATCTTCATATCATGTACATGTCATATTATAGGTTGTTACTCTATTTGCATTGAAGCATAACATGTTGACGAAAAAATCATGTGATTCATGTAATCATCTGTGAAGTACACGTTGTGATAGTAGGTATTAAATCATGTATTCCATATGTCATAATAATAAAACAGTATATGAGTATAATACATGTTGGGTAGATTCAGATGGGTATTCACTGTCTTTCCTCCGTGATACATTTTTATACAAGGTTAATTTTATGTGAATTTATTTAATTTATTTACAATTATAATGGCTGAGAATATCATGGAAATTCAAAAAAGGATTAAGATAAAAGGATTGATTAATTAAAGATAATAATTAATCGATTTGAGCATGATTTATCTTAAATAATAACAATTAAATAATTGAATGATAGTTTTATTAAATATGTAATTCATTGCATGTATGTGGATGATCATGAGCTGGACCAGACCTTTGTATGTGATTGGTTTTATTTAATATATTATTAAATTAAATTTTTTTCCTGTATTCATTCTCTCTTCATTAGTATGTAAGACCTTCATGATCATAGTTTCTTTTATGAAAACCCCTTTTACCCCTCACTTGTATGTGAGTAAAAGCATATGTAATGGATGGAGCTCCTAAGCTAGCGGAGGTGGATCATGTTTTGAGAAAAGGTGAAACCAATCCAAGGAGATGCAAAGGTGGACAGGTGGAAAGTTGTAAACAGGAACCTCAGATTGGTTCAAGGTGTTTCTCCAATAGGTCAGCGATTAGTTTATCAATCTATAGATAAACTAACCACTATAACAAGATCATGATCATACCCTTTATTTTATTTCTAACAGTTTCATGGTTATTCATTATGGATGTTTTGTCATGATCACATAATTAATGAATTAAAAAGCATTCAGGATGAAACTAAAATAAACTGAATTGTGCATAAATATTATCTAAGACATGGATAATCACTTAATTAAATCCCACATAATATTAAAAAGAATGTAATAAAGATAATAATTTGAAATTTATGCAGAAAGAAATAAAATCTATCAATAAAATATTATGTTGGTATAGTCTTCCATTACTTCAGTTAGAATCAAACCATAGTTCAATGTATTGGACCATCCAAATTTGGGGTGCTTTAAATTATCGGGGAATTATAATTTGAGGTTTTGGGTTGACTTAACTTGGTTTACATCAAGGGTTGACTGCTAATATAGGAATTCGTGTAACTGAGAGGCAAAGGCTGAGGAAATCCAAATTAAGGATTTAAGGATTGGGGAGTCCACTCAACGGATCAAGGAACTATGAGTTAATGAAATTTTCATTTAGAATGCCTACCTAAAACCATTTGAGTTAATTGGACATCCAAATTTGGGGTAATGGGAATGAGAATATGGATCCTTGTCAGTCCAAGAAACATGATATTCCAAATCCAATGGTGATGGATATTGGGTTTCAATAAAATAGTGGGACACTAATAAATATAATTTTATTTATTTGTCTAAATTTATCAGATAATGTACTAAATATCTACTCATATTATTTGTAGAAATGAAAATAAAAATGACATCAAACATATCACTGTGATCCATACTCGAGAAGGAAAACCTTCTTACCCGCATGAATTTCAAAGAATGACAGTGGTGTTTACACGTTATCCTTTTCCATGAAAGAAAATTGTATCTTATGGAAGAACCATTACTAGTTCTACTTGGAAATGAGATAATTGGTGATGAGATATCTCTCTATGAGAAACATCTAAATGATCCTACAAATGTTCAGTAATTCATGCTATCATCCATTTCCAATGAGCTCATGAAGCAATATGAGAAAATAGATGCATATAGCATGATGTCTCACCTTCGAGATCTATATCAAGAGAAGACAGGACAAGATAGGTATGAGATCTCTAATGCTTTGTTCACCACTAGGCATGAAGAGTCTACACCAGCTGGACCATATGTAGTCAATCTGATTGGATACATTGAATGCTTTAATATCTCAGTGATTAAATTCCCAGATGATTTGCATACATATCTTATACTTTCATCTCCACCCAAGACCTTCTCTAGTTTTTTATGTGAAATATAATATAAGAAATAGTGAGAAGATTCTGTCTGAAATTTTGAATTTAATTATCCAAGTGGATAAGGACATAGGGTGTGACAAACCTGTAGTCCTTATGGTGAATAAGAAAAGTAATGAAAAGGCAAAGGAGACTAAGACTTATAAAAAATCTAAAGGCTCTGAGCATCATCCTACCTAGAAGACGAAAATCCATAGGCAATGAAAGGAAAAGGAAGCAATATGTTTTACATGTGGCAAGTCAGACCACTAGAAGAGGAACTACACCCAGAGGAAAGGGGAGGCCAAAGGTGCGTTCGTTATCGAGTGAAATATTTCCATTTCTACATATTGGGTATTAGATATAGCTTGTGGTTCTCACATTATTATTAAAATGTGGGAACCAAGTAGATTTCGGAAAATTACCAGGGGATAGGTGGATCTGTGAGTTAGCAATTGCGCGAGGTAGGCTGCTCTATCCATTGGTGACTACCACCTTTAATTGCTGATGAGAATGATTTTGGTTTTACATGATTGTTATTATGTACCAAATATTACCAAAAACATAATTTGTGTATCAAGTTTCGATACAGATGGGTTTATTTTCATGTTCGGAAAAAAATGTTGTTTCTTTTATAAATAAAACATATGCTATGGTATGAAACATTTAAATAATGGTTTATATATATTAAATTACAAAAAACCAAGTGTTGAAAATTGATAATGAATCATGTTCACACGAATCATATAACACCCAGTTGTGGCATCACCATCTTGGTCATGTAAACGAGAAGTGTCTGAAAAAGCTCTATCAAGATGGTTAGTTGGACTCTTTTGATCTAAAACAACTTGAATGATGTAACACTGGTTTACAAGGAAAATGACCAAACCACCATTTGGTGGCTAGAGATAAAGGGCCACAAAGCTTCTAGGATTGGTACAAACTAATGTGTGTGGACTAATTCCATTAGAATCCAGAAGTGGATATTCTTATTTCATAACTTTTACTGATGAATTGAGTAGATATGGATATATTTACTTGATGAGGCATAAGTCTGAGTCCTTTGAGAAATTCAAGGAATTCAAGAATTAAGTATAGAATCAGCTTGGTAAGAAGATAAAGAAGCTTCGACCAAATCGAGGTGGTGAATATCATAACCAATAGTTTATCAAATTTCTACGAGAGTTTGGGATTCTATCTCAACTCACTCCACCTTATACACCAAATTGGAATGGTGTTAGTGAAAAGAGGAACTGTACCTTATTGGACATGGTAAGGTCTATGATGAGTCATGCAGATCTTACATTATCTTTTTGGGGATATACATTACAAATTGTGGCATACACATTAAAATGATTAACAACTAAGGTGTAAAACAAAATTTCCTTCGAGCTATGGAGCAGAAAGAATCCCATTTTGTTGCATTCATGTGTATGGGGTTGCAAGGAATTTGTTATGGATTTCATTGGAAACAAACTAACACTATGGGGCATGAATTGTATCTTTATAGGATATCCCATGGAAGGAAAGGGATACTACCTATACAATCCCTCAGACAAGAATGTGACTGTCCCTAGACAAGTTGTCTCTCTTGAGAGGGAGAACATCCTCAAAATGGATAGTGGGAGAAAAATTGACTTTGAGGAATTTGATGCTCAATATACACAGGAGTTGGTACAGGAAAAGGTTCTATAGGTCCTCGTGGAAGAAGTAGTTCCTGAAACACAAGTACTACGTAAGAGTGTAAGAGATGTAAGATAACCAGAGAGATATCGTTTTCTAGTCACCAAGGATGGTGACTAATTATTATTGGACAATAATTAACCCCTCTCCTATAAGGAGGTAGTTGATATATCAAAATATGAAAGATGGCTAGAAGCTATGAATTCTGAGATGGATTCCATGTATCAAAATCGAGGTTGGGTTCTGGTCGATGCACCTATTGAGGTAAATCATATTGGGTGTAAATGGGTATTAAAGAAGAAACCAAACATGGAAGGAAAATTTAGTACCTATAAAGCAAGGATAGAGGCTAAAGGGTTTAAACAACATCAAGCAATTGACTACGATGAAACCTTTTGCTAGTTTCCATGTTTAAATCCATCAGAATCATAATTTCCATAATATCTTATCATGACTATAAGATTTGAAAGATGGATGTCAAAACTACATTCCTTAATGGGAACCTTCATGTAGATGTCTATATGACACAAATAGAAGGTTTTGTGACTCCAGGTGATGCCAAAAGAATTTGGAAGTTGTAGAGATCCATTTATGGATTGAATTAAGCATCCAGGTCATGAAACATTTTATTCGATGAAGCCATGAGATAATTTGGTTTCATTAAAAATGAATGTGAGTCGTGTGTTTACTAATGGTTTAGTGGGAATGTGGTCGTTATCCCAGTATTATATGTTGATGACATATTAATTATTGGAAACAACATACCAATCATACAATTAGTTGAGAATTGTTTGAACATATGCTACTCCAATAAAGAATTTGGTGAAGTAGCCTATATTCTAGGGATCAAGATCATTCAGGATAGATCCAAGAGGCTACTTGGACTAAGTCAAAGTACATACATTGACCAGAAACTAACGAGATTTAGTATGGAAAAATCTACGAGGGGATTGGTTCCAGTGTCACATGACTTACATCTTTCTAATAAGATGTGTCCCTAGACCCAATAAGACAAAGAGAGAATGAGTAATATCCCATAGGCCTCAGCGATATGATAAATAATGTATTCCATGTTATGTAATAGACTTGATGTTTCCTATACACTGAGCATGATAGGTAGATATCATGAAAATACAAGAGAACAACATTGGACTGTTGTTAAGGTTGTCCTTAAGTATCTGAGAAGAACTAAGGATATGTTCTTGGTGTATGGAGGAGACGAGGAGCTTGTCATTAAAGGGTATGCTGATACTAGTTTTCGGATATATCATAATGATCTGAAGCCGTAATCAGGATATGTTTTATATCTCAATGGAGGAGATTTGACCTGGAAGACTTCAAAGTAGCTAGTTGTGGCTAATTCTACACTAGAGTCTGAGTATATAGAGGCTTCTAATGTATCCAAGGAAGCCATTTGGATTCATAACTTTATCCAGGATCTTGATGTGATACCTAAAAGTAGAGACCCTATCACATTTTACTGTGATAATACTGCAATGGTGGCTCTTTCAAAAGAGCCATGGTCATATCAACGGACAAAGAACGTAATCTAGAAGAATCACATCTTGAGGTATATTAATTAGAGGATAATGTTTTAGTGAGTAGAGTATCCATGGAAGAAAACATGGTGGACCCCTTGACTAAATTCCTATCTCATCAGAAACATGAGTATCATGTGAGAGCTAGTAGACTGAAGGTTGTTTGCAGTTGGATCTAGTACAAGTGGGAGTCTGTTGGAGTTAGTGCCCTAGAACAAACTTCTATATACTTTATGATAAACATGTATTAATTGTTTTGAATATTAATTAACTACTTTACACATCATGATTTCTCCTTTGTGTGATATAGTATGTTATTATGTCCCAAGAGTAATTGTCTCACTGAAAGGTCATAACAGTTCCACACTATGATGAGAACCCAGAAGTGTTAGGACACTATTCCTGAAAATATGTTCTATGGCCAGATGGTATCATTTGAAGGGACACAAATGATACAGGATATCAGGGTTGGAGACTCATAAGACTTTGATGCACCTTCTCATGGTGTACTCCCTTGGTAATATCCAGTAGGATATTTTGAGAATGAGACCAAATGGTAGGAAATCCACTTTCATAAGTGTCATTGGATGTTCCTATCTTCAGACATGTGTATTGGTACTCAAACTTTCAGATTATTATTAATGGATATTATGAGTGGCATACTTTGATGTATTGAAGAAAACCGTGATGACAGATGTTTGTGATGGTGTAGGATATGTTGGGTGCGTCATGAGTAATATTACATTAATGAATAATGCGAGAAATGATTTATCCCTTCTTCTCATTAAAAAAAGTTAATATCTTAGTTTCTTTTATGGAAATTATATATCCTAAATAAATCCATGTCCATGGTGTTCTCTAGGTAATTTATATTTCTGGAAAGTCAAAGAAAGATATATAAAGCACATAGGTTGATGACACTAGCATACAACCTGTTTGATTGAAGATATTGTGATAAAGGGATTGTATTAAACATATGTGTTCGTATGAGGTGGTATGTACATGTGGTATTAAATTCTTTATCTATTGGTGACTTGGCGTGTTTCTAGTTTCTAACCTTGGATTTTAGACAGTTTCGCCTAATGCCACTAAGAAAGAGGAATAGAGGGCCACACACTAAGTGTATCTAGAATCTTAGTTGAATAATTTATTATTTAACAAGTTGAATAAATATTATTCCCAGTTGTGGTTTAATAATTATTAATGTATTTCTAATCATATTTATTCTGTCACTAGTTATTCGAAATAATATATCGTGAGTGAAATGTATAATAAATAGTTATATGTTATTTAGAGAATAAAATATTTATTTATTTATTGACGACTAATGCGGTGATATTTATTTAAAAAATAAATAGTCATTATTCAAGTCCTGATAAATATTGTTGAGGAATGGTGGGATGAGATAAATGATCCAGTGAGAAATAATAATATTTAATATTATTTGATTAAATAATATTTAATTTATACTTCCAAAGTTAAGCGCATGTCTGGAAATAATAATATTACTCTTATTATTTAACATGGGGGGTCCTCTAGGATTAATAAAATAATTAAAGGCACTAGTGAAAATTATTTTATTATAACACTAGTGATATAAATTCTTTGTTATATTATTCTCTCATTAGCCAAGGGCAATCCTAGAGATTCCAATTCAGTTGTGCATAATATTTCGGAGAAAACCACTCAAACCTAGAGAGTTATTCCTTGAACGCTATCAAGAACGATATGGATCCTCCACCGCCAGATCAAGGAGAACGCTTTGGAAGTGGTTCTCAAGGAGATCAAAGGTATATGATGCAAGCATAAGGATCTTCTATGATAGAACCCGAAGACTCTTTCAGCGATGTCTGGAGATTCACAGAACACATGTGGATCACCGCTAGAGGAAATGTACTTTTATTTCTACAATGCAATAACGACGCACTACCGATTGGTGGAAGAACACATCAATGAAGAAAGAATAACCTAGGAGGAAATTATTATTTAATTAAATTAATTATAAACAATATATTTTGATTTTCTCTTTTGAGTTCCGATTTTCTATTCCTTTGTCATATTTATTTAATTCAATTCTATTGATCACGACATTCATCATCACATAGATCATGGATTGATCATTGATTATGGAAAAAGAAAAGTTGAGCACCGCCTCTCACGTGCTTCTATTGCACTTGAACCCTACACCAGCAACACCCAACCCACACCAAGCTCCAACTCCACATGCATCAACCATTGTATCAAGAAGAATCGCTAAATAAATGAGATTCCTTACCTTTACATATGTCTTGATAGATGACATCAACAAACATACAACAATTCCCAAGCAGGGGTGATTCTAAATTTAGTAGGATTTCTCAAATGAATTCCCAACTCGCAACACTAGGAAAAAACTTATTATAACATTTATTTAAAACATTTTAAAATCAGTTTAAAATATTTTACATAAAAATAGTAAAAAAGTTTCAAGGAAAACATTTAAAAGCATGAAACCCTTCTCAATTATTTGGAATACCCATTACAATGTATCCACAAACACACACACACCCACACCCAATTCATGCCTAGGTAATAGATCCATACTCATGAGAGGTCTCTCATTGATCCACCAGGTCATCATAAGGTGACCAATACAAGGCACCCCAATGACACAAACCCCTTGCACAAGGTTACATCTATTAATATACTCACACCAACCATTTATTCCAAATTCCATGCTAAACCATTCTACATAAAACATTTCTTGTATTAAAAGAATTTCAAAAATCCTTTTACATGTTTCAAAACAATACCATAATTTTAAAAAACACCATTTTGAAATTATTAATAAAGAGAATTGTCTACAAAACCTTCCAATTTCCATAATTCTAAAGCCATAGCCCCAAGACAGGTTTCTATTAAGAATCAAACACATATTTCATATAAATTTTAGGAAATTCATTTAAATAAAACTAACCATTAAAGTTATAAGTCAAGTAAAGTCAAGAGAGAATCCACTACCTCTCAATGGTTGGAAAAAATGATGAACGCCAAAATGATTCTCTAAAAATCAACCTAGATCTTCTTCAATTCAATAAAATCAACCATATCACATAAATATTATCATTAAAGAACATGGACCTACAATTTTAGGGGTGCCAACTATACGCTGCATGGTTATGCTACACAGTTTAGAAGATCGTACGAAAACCATGTGATGGTACTATCTGAAGCCATCCACTCACATAGTTGGCTTGCATAATTAGACAAACCATGCGCTGATCTTGCATTTCCCCTTTTTTTGGAGTTGCACGGTTTCTCGTAGGAACTCTCATGGTTTGGCCGAACTGTATGTTAACCATGCACTTGACCAGTGCCCAATGTTCTCTCTTACAAGGTTTCTTGGAGATGGTTCATGGTTTATACTAATCGTTCACAAACCATGATCCTCTAGAAAATCCTCCAAAACATGCCAAAACCCCTTAAAACATCCAAAAACTCAACATGGACATAATATAAACTTATAATACATGAATAAAGGGTCATGTACTTAAAACTAGGTGTGCTAAATTCTCCTCAACATTAGTCTTTCCTTCCCTAAAAATTAGAAAACCATCATTTTCCTGAAATATTTTGGGCCATTATGACATAACTCCCTTTTCATGCTCCCATGTTTCTTCATGAATCTGACTATAGGGTCCTGAAAAATACGCAAAGGAAATTTTACCCAAATTCCCCATTGGATTGGGGGAAATAATCAAAGACGAGACACAAAGGACAAGTCCACGAACTAGTCCATGGAAGCGCAACGTGGCTAGGCACCACGAGGTACACCCCTCTGCGAACCATTTTCATTCGCGAAATGGAGGTGCAGAGCCTCCGCGGTCGTAAGGTAGGATGGGCGTCAGTCCGTTTCACCATCACAAAATGCCCCAACCGCAGACCGCGTTGATCGGCTCAAGCCGCACCCGCTGTCATTCACGGAATAGTGGCGAAACTCTACGCAGCTGCGTAGCACTCCCTGAGTTTGCCTCGCGGAGTGGGGAGCGTTCAATACCCACCACAAATCACGAATTAACCAAGTTAGCTGTGAACCGGGTATTTGTTTATGGGCCTTCGCCAAAAGCGCAGCGTGGCCACAGATACATTCCTTTCCCCACTCTATAAAAAGTGACCAAGGGGGAAAGAAGAAAGGATCAGAGAACTGGAATCGGATTCAGAGGGATTGGAGATTCAGAAGGAGAAGGAAGGTTTTGGATTTCACAAACAGCGAAATTTCCATCCGAGAACACCACCAGGTATATGAATTGAGAAGGAATTGGAAAACGCATAATAATTTGGTGAACCGTGAACCTAAACTAACAAAAAACTGGAGAACCGCGAACCATAACCCCTCCATAGATGACTTACCTGTGGACTAGGGAGTTTATGCCTCTTTTCCCATCCATCGTACCACGTAGCACCCTCCTCCACGGACGAAGCCCCAATCAACGAGCCTCCGATCGGAGCCGCCCTTGGCCACCGCTGCCCGCCTGAAACCCCCCGTGAACCACCCTGGTTCGCAGATTGAGCCCGAAGCCACGAACCACCCTGGTTTGTGGATTGAACCTGAAGCCATGAACCACCCTGGCTCGCGGATTGAACAAGAAGTCGCGAACCACCCTGGTTCGCGGGACACCAATAAGTCCGCGGACCACCCTGGTTCACAGAATGATTCTCGAGCCGCGTGGCACTTCCCCACACGAAGGGCGCCACTACCCATACCTCTCGATGGCTAGCCAAATACTTCGGTGTTCTCATTTCCAGATCCAGGTAAAATCCTTCCAATCCAGCCAGGTCCTCCGCTACTCCCTCACTGTCTTACTCATCGGCCCCGAGCCGAGGCCTCCGCAAGAGACACCAAATCCACGTGGTATAACTTTCAGGTGCATCAGCGCACCATTTTGAGATCACATACCCACGGTAAGCAGGGGAAAAGGGGTTTCCCCGATCCATGAGCAGATTCAAGAAGCATTCCTGGGTTCATATTCCCAAGGTAATGTGGATTATGAGCTCGAGAATCCCCTTTCTACCCCTCCACATGTCCAGGGCTCCTCGGGGGTATTATAATACCCATCATAAGGAAGCCCTCGTGGACTGCAAGAGAGGAGATGGGGACAGGATCACCCCTTTCCCTCCCCCACTGGGCTTTGTCACTCCGGGCATCCATCTCGGAGTACGCCCCGACCTTCTGGGCCTCCTCATAGTGTAAGCCCCAATTCATCACCCTAGGCCACCTTCATGCGTAATGCTCACTCCGCTTCTCACAGACGCATCTTTCGCGACGTGATCCTCTGGTCCCTACTGCCTCTTGTTTCTCACACCGAGCATGAATCACGTGGGCTTAGATTAAGCATAGACCATGAAATCCTCCTATGGGATGCCCCATAGCGTAATCCCCAAGACAAAGTGGACTACGAGGACTTTGATCCCTACCTCTTAGATAGGGTACGTAGGAATCCTCCATGAGGATCAAGCACGCCACCCATCGGACCACCTAGTCTCTCTTCACTTTGGTTCCCCGACACCTTTGCGGACTATGTGGACTTTGATCCCTGCCTCTTAGGCAGGGTACGTAGGAAGCCTCCATGAGGTTCAAGCGCACCACTCAGTCGTTTCTTCACGTCGAGTTCTACCCTCGTCCAGCATGATGTTAAACTGTATAGTGGAAGTACGTGGACTTTGATCCTTGCTTCTTAAGCAGGGTACGTAGGAAGCCTCTCTGAGGTTCAAGCCCAACAGCCGGTCGATCCGGTCATCTTCACATCGGTCCACCACATCGCTCCTAGTGCTGCTTCAATCGAGTTCCAAACCTTAGGGGTCATTAATCCAACGAGGGATGGTAAACCTCGGGAATAAATGATTCTGAACCCCGGCGTCCAGTTGACTGTTTCCCACCATTGTTGAATCCGTTGATTCTATTTTTGGGTATAAACCAAAGATTTGCGAATATATGAATACGTCTTAAATCTATAAGAGAGTCCCAGAACAAGAAATAATTTCCCCCCAAAAAGGGCTCGATGAGCCCGACTTCCCATCCTCTCGACCAATGTGAGTTCTTAAGAGTTGCTGTTCAGACTATCTGGCAAATTCCTACCTTTGGAAAGCAGGTCCATCAATCATTGGATATGGAGTCGTTGGGCGTTTCGTTGCCGAAAACCAGAACAAGACAAAAAATGGTGAACCCGACGTGAATCTTTGACCAAACATGACGGATTTAACCTAATATCACCCAGTTCCCCCTTAGGCTCTAATGGAGGGCCAAGCATGGTCATTAATTATGCATGGGATTATGAGATGCTGCTTTGATGGGTTTGTTGCTTGTATTTGCTAAAAATTTTTGCATGCACTACTTTCAAAACTCCCTTCGATCCAATGGAATCGCAAAAGAACTCACAAGTGCGCACTTCCAATGACAAAAGGATGAGAATTCCTCAACAACGGAGGACCCCTTCACCCACCCAGCGTCTTCTACATTGGGTTTTAAACGCGCTGATCTGAGATTACCACGTGAATGGTACTCTCCCAACGGTGGAGGTGGACATGCATGCCCCACAATCCATCAAGACTCGCCGACCCCCTGCCCAGCTGCGACTACAAAGGCAGATCCAGACTGCCCCTGTCTCTATCTCCAACCATTTCAGGAGTCTATCCCCGGAACAGGACAATGTGTACATACCCTATCGTAGGGAGGCAGATGAGGTCGACGTTGAGGACTTCATCCCTGTCAAACGGGGGTTCCACTCTCAATCCCCTGCTGGAAGGCGTCATCATGGTAACACCACGACTCAACATCCTTGCACTGAGGAGAATGTTTCCCCGAGGATTCGGGCCCACGCTCCCCAAGATCTGGGCCCCCGGACCGCCCGACGGGGGCGGAAGATGTGCAATCGGGGACCGGTCATCACCCTATTCCCTGAGGAGGAGCTCCGCTGCTCATCCACGAAGACGTACCAAGAACAGGCACCTACAACCGTTCGATCCTCCCGAGCCCGCCATCCTGACATGGCAGCATCATACGACAAGGTGTGCATCCCCACCGATCTCCATCAAGTCCGTCGCTCACACAAGACGACACTTACCAGGCAAGCACCTCTCCCAGCCCAGGGTCGTGAAGCCCACCAGCTTGACATGGTGGCAACTCGGCACCTGAAGGACCTACTCCTTCCAGTTTCTTTAGACGCCTGCCATCCTGATATCGGGGCGATCAACAAATCCCGCAACCCAGATGTGGGGGAAAATCCCAGGCGGGCACGTCTACCCACCAACAAAGGCCACCGACTCGATACGATGGGAAACCAATATATGTAGGGCCAGCTCCCTGCGGATGCAAGTAAAGTCTGCCACCCCGATGTGGCGGAAAACGGAGAGAGAAACTGGAATATCACGGTACAGGGGCAGATTCGTTCACCTACCCCGACACAGGATAATTGTCAGTACCCACTGACCACTGGAGGACAGGAGCAGGATATTACTTCTCTGATACCGGAATGGGCCTTCATACCCATTCCAGCCAAATATGTCTCTTTACATATCCTGGAAATGATGGAGGAGCAGGTATCGATCCCAGATCATATCTTGCAGACTTGTCAGAATGTAATTGCATCGACGGCAACAGCAAGGACTCAGGCCCGTGAGCCCATCTCCCCAATTGAGGTGACTCATCTAAGAGATGAGATAGCCACCTTGGAACATATCTGCATCCCTTCTTCAGCCTAGGATGGTCACCGGCTATATTCCACGATGCAAGGGCAATCAGATCGAGCAGCTTCACTCGTTCCAACTGGGGGGCACCCGTCCATCACAGTGGATGATCCAGAGCAGGAATATATCCCTACTAAAAGTCAATATGTTCGTCGGCGTATCCCGACAATGTCACGAGACCCAATTAGACTGGGTCCCAAAGGTGGTGGTCGTTGTCAATAGCAGATGGTCCCCGCTGCCCACAAAAGAGCACCCCAAACGCGCCGAAGGTAGCCGGAAAATAAAGAGCGGGTTCATGACTCTGCTCTGTTGGAAGCTGGGGTTTCCGACGCCGCTAATCATACATCAAAGGCTCAAAACCCTACCCACCGATTGTCATATTATGGGAGTGGAAGTAGCAGTTGTGAAGGTGCTCCCCGCAATGTCGCTACCAGCAGCTCGGAAGGTCCTCCCCAGAGCACCCGTGGGGGCCTCCCCCGCGGGCATATAACGATTGGTCATGAGATATTATCTTTTGATACGAGTCATGGAACCCATCCACATGACCAGAAGATTGATCAGCATGAAGGTCCTCCAATTGTTGCGGTCCACCCTGAAGGTCCTCTCCGGGGTATGCACTGCAATCACTCTCCATGCAGTGGGACCACAGATTTTGATGGTAGTCCTCGCTATCATAGTTGAAACTATGGAGGCCCTCCCCATAGTGAATTCTCATTACAACAAGAAGGTCCTCCCCTTGTCGTAGCCTGCCCTGAAGGTCCTCCCTAGGGGTTACACTACAACAGAACTCCATGCATCCAGGCATCAGGTCACAGTGTTAGTCCTCGCCACCCTGATAATGGAGGTCCTCCTTGTAGAGACGTCAAGAAACGAGAAGGCACACCTCTCATTGCGGTACATTTTGGAGGCCCTCCCTAGGATGTATCCCATAGATATTCTCCCTTTGGTAGCAGTAATGGTAGTCCACCCCATTTCCACAGATGTGATGGTAGTCCTCGCCACCACGGTCTCCATTACAAAGGTCCTCCCCAAAATGGCCCCAAGCAACAAGAAGGTCCTCCCCTTATCGTGGTGTGTCCTGAAGGACCTCCCCAGGATGCGCGTCGAACTTCAATCCATGATGGTCATCCTCACCATGATGGCAGTTGTTGCGAAGGTCCTCCACGTAACGACGCTACGCAGCCAGAAGGTCCTCCCCTTGCTGCAACATGCCTTGGAGGTCCTCTCCAGGGTGTGCACTGAAAAAGTCCTCTATGTAGTGAAGCATCAAGCAGTAATGGTAGTCCTCACCATTACGACCACCATTGTGGAGGTCCTCCCCGCGATGACATATTGTTTTGATAGGAAGGACCTCCCCCTACCGAGTCAAGCACCGAAAGGCCCTCGTATGTCGAGGCACTCAGAAGGATGAGATCAAGCATGTCAGATTCCCAGCTTGTCTCTATTGACGCCCTTCTTTGATCAGGAGTCGTTCCAGGGCCGCTTTCATCTTCTGAACCACCTCGGAATCACCCACAAGACAATTCGGTACCTACCGGTCCCACTGACTCAGACTACAGTGAGAGCCTTAGTTGGGCTGACCAGGTAGAGGAATCACTGGCAGCGGAGTATGCCGATATGCTGCACCTGAGGAAACGACTGGCTAGGAATGATATACCAGTCATTTTTTGGCCCACGACCACCTCTCAGTACGACATACATTGAGAGTTGTCTGAAGAATGCATGCACGGCATCTTCCATAATATATGGACGACCCTCCACCGGTCGAAATCGAGCTTCCTGCCTTAGGATGTGTATGTAGACCACGTCAAGGCGATAGGGGACCTCCTACGTCACATCGACCTGGAGGCCCTTTCCTCAATGCGACAACAACTCCCCAAGAGTCGCAAAAGGAATATAGAGGAAGCTTGGTGCACTGCACGAATTGCGCCGCCTCATCGGTGATGCTCTGACAGGAGTCCATATCAGGGGATGGTGGTAACACGGAGCGCTTCATTTCACTCTGCTCCCCACCCAGAAAAACCCATTCATCATGGTATCGTGTAACGCCGTCACATTGAGATGGAAATTGGGCGGACCCCCTATTCAGGAAAGGCAAGACACCCAAAAGAGTCAGGCCTTGAGTATGTCCGAGAAGCGTCAGGACCGGTGGGAACGATCCATTCAAAAACTCTTAAATAAGGCCACCGGGAGCATACAGCAGGCCCCTCACCTAAGAGAGGCCAATCAACGATCTCTTCCTACCTCCCCAGAAGGGACTAATCCATAGGTGAATTCGGCACCAGATCCAGTTCACCCCCAGATGGGGGCACGCGAAATCAGGCAGGTCGCGATAGCTGCAGCTACTGCCGCAATCTAGGGTCAATTCACTAGTGCAGAAAACGTTGTTTACGTCACCATTTTTTATGTCGGTTATATATAACCGACGTGAGAATCTGTGAAACGTGGTTTTTTACGTAGGTTATTTTATAACAGACATAACAAATGCATTGAGTAGCATTTTAAAGTCGGTTATTTTAATAACCTACGTTACAAATCGCGCGTGTTAGGTTTTTACGTCGGTTATAAATTATCTGACGTTCAAAATCAAAGCGCGGGGTTTTTTTACGTCGGTTATTTAATAACTGATGTAAAAAACGAGATATCTAGGCATTGTTTAAGTCAGTTATAAAATAACCGACGTAAAAAACCAAAGCGCGGGGGGGTTTTTACGTCGGTTTTAAAATAACCGACGTTATAAATTTAAAAAATAGTTTTAACATCGGTTATTATATAACCCACATTATAAAACATTTAAAAAATTAAATCCCTATGGACTGTCATTTACGATTTTTCGATCGACAGTCCGCCGACTCGTCTCTCTCGTGCGGTAAACCCTAATCGGCTCGTCAATAGACATGCGTTAAACTCATTTTGGCTTCACCGTTTTTCATCTTTACTCTCCTCGGATCAATCATCTCAACTCGCAACACTCATGTAATCCTTCCACGAATTTATTTCATTCTTTTTTTTTTCAGATAGTCTATATTTATGTTTTGTGATTTTTTTTGTTTAAACTAGGTTAGATTCTTCCATTTCGAACGCTATTACATCTTTTTGAATTTCGTTGGCACCGGACATTCGTTTTTATCTTGAGTGTCTTGTTTTTGTATTTCATTATAAAACAAATTTTGATATATTACCTTGCATTTAATGACTCAAAATCCTCCTATGTTGGAAACATATTTGGTGTTATTTGTTGAATGACTATGGCACGATTAAGGAAATATTTGGAATATTTCTTGATTTGAACGGTTTGAATTTCATTTTCAAAAAGAAATTTGACGTATGGTTGATTCATCCATTCATTTTATCCCATATTCCATTTGATGCTCAGGTTCATCTAAAAATTTTGTAGTTGGATAACCAATAATGTTTATGTGATTAGATAATTAAATGAAATTATCATCATATATAGTGATTCATCCTTGTTGAGTGTCTTATCATAGAATATGAATCAATCATCCATATTGATGATGTCATTTTGTTAGAAAACAAAAACAATTAATGTAAACCCTTTATCATTCATTAATTGAACTAAAAAAATATTTACACATGAGTTTTAATGGAACATAATAAAATAAATATTTATCATTCACCTTCATAGAGTCTAATAAATCTATGATAAACCATTTGATTTCTTTAATGGAAACAAATTCACTTTTACCCACTTTGTATTTTTAGAAGACACTAAACTCCCATATAATTTCACCCTTCTGGGAAGTATTAGACATCATTATATCCCTTTACAGAATCTAAATGTCACAGAAATATCGTGCATCCATTTTGTCTTATAGGACTCTACTATAGAAAAGTATACCATTTTTAATATTATTAGTTATGATAAACTCTATCATAACATCATTAATATATGTTTATAAAAATGGTAATATCACAATTCTCATGATTTTATTTGAGAATAATGATAATATTTTTTATTAATGATAATATAGACATGGGTAATTTTAAAAAAAAGAATGTGAACTTGAATAATGAATGTTACTTATATGTATTTCACAAGATTTTTTGATTTTATGTCACAAAACTAATTGATGATCAAATACAACAAATAATTGCACCACCAACCAAAGTGAAACCAGTGTATTGTTCTATTTTAGAAATTCAGGATTCAATCAATGAGATTGTGATTTATTTATATTTTAGAGTTTCTGATTCAAGATACTAGATTCTATTTCAAATGGGTATTTGTTTTTTTTTTGATCTTTCATGATTTTATTTGATGTAGGATTTTCTTTTTCATGGATTACTTCATAAAGTGTTCTCGGTTCATTTGATTTTGTGTTTCCTTTGACACCATCCCCACTCAAT
This sequence comes from Viscum album, assembly GCA_963277665.1. Classification (NCBI taxonomy): domain Eukaryota; kingdom Viridiplantae; phylum Streptophyta; class Magnoliopsida; order Santalales; family Viscaceae; genus Viscum; species Viscum album. The sequence continues at coordinate 1,416,890,169 of OY728127.1, forward strand.
GACTATGATCTCTCATTGCCAGTTTTTATCTAATTGTTCTCTCATACACCTTTTGGATTTTATGGATGATTACAAACATGTTTATTCAAATATTTAATCTGGATTATTTGCATTTATTAGGATTATATTACTATTTTATGCCACTTTATTTACTATTCTATCCAATACTAAGACCCTTTCTAGTAAAAAATATTTCATAAGAAATACGATTGGACTCTTCATCATATTTCATAAAACGTTTTTAATAATGTCACGTTTTTTAAAAAAACATATGTTATATCAATGATGTGGAAACGGGTGGTATCCGGGGGGTGTCCAAGGGGTTGGGTGGGTGTGAGTGGCTGTCCACGGGGGTGGGGGCCTGTCCAGAGGGTTTTGGGGGTTTTCCGGGGGTGGGGGTTGTCTAGAGGGTTGGGGTGTCTAGGGGGTGTTCAAGGGGTAGGGGTGGGGGTGGTGTCCAGGAGGGGTGGGGGTGCTGTCTAGAGGGGTGGGGGCTGTCCGGAGGGTTGGGGGTGTCCAGGGGTGGTCCAAGGGTTTGGGCGGGTGTGGGGGCTGTCTAAGGGGGTGGGGGCCTGTCCTAAGGGTTTTGGGGGTTGTCCGGGGGGTGGGGGTGATTCTCAGGTTTACTCCATTTTCTCCAATTTTCTATCAACTATGTAGGCAGCATGGTTTTCTTTGATTCAATGAAATTTAAAACTGTTATATCTAACTATATTTTGTTTTAAAAATAATATTCAAGCATATTTTATTAAATACACATAGATTTGTTTTATATTTTAAATTGTTTTACATTCAAATTATGATTTTTTTCATATAAACATATATTTGTCTTATCTTAAAAATATATATTTTTTGTTGATATTTGTTATGGGTAATAATGAGTCGAAGTTGGATTACGACACATCAAATGATCAATGAATTTGAGGAAGGTGTTGATTCCTTTTTGGAATTTTCAAAATGAAATGTTCCAAGTAGTAACATTTTTTTTCTGTCCATGCCTGAAATGTTTTAATATGAAGAAGTTGAAAAGTAGAGAGATAAAAGATCATCTGATTTGTCATGGTTTTAATCCGAGTTACAGCCCTTGGATTTGGCATGGTAAAACTGGACGGAATGTCACTAATGATGATTCAAAAGATGGTAACTCTGATGGAAATGAATAAATGATTCATGATATTGTAGCAGAACAAATTGAGATAAAACTAACAATTGCGCGTCTATATGGTGATGCTGAAAAACCATTATATCCTGGTTGTACAGATTTTACGGTTTTGTCGGCAGTGTTACGATTGATTAACCTCAAGGCGAAACATGGATGGAGTGACAGAAGTTTTTCAGAGCTGCTACAATTGATGAAAGAAATTCTTCCAAAAGATAACGATCTTCCAGATTCACATTACAAAGCCAAGAAAATATTATTCCCGATGGGATTGGGATACAAGAAAATACACGCCTGTTTGAATGACTGCATTATATATTGGAAGGAATATGAATTTCTGTCAGAGTTTCCTAAATGTGGGACATCACGGTATAAGGTGAACGAAAAATGACAGGCTAGTGTAGAGATTACAATGCTCCCTTCAAAGGTATTTTGGTATCTTTCTATAATTAATCATTTCAAACGTTTGTTTGCTAATTCACATGATGCAAAAAGGTTAATATGGCATGCTGAAGAGCGGGTATGTGATGGAAAAATATGTCATCCAGCAGATTGTCTACAATGGAAGAAAATTGATGCACAGTATTCTACATTTGGATATGAAATTAGAAATCTCAGACTAGGGTTGTGCACAGATGGAATGAATCCATACCGAACCCTCAGTAGCACACATAGTTCATGGCCTATTTTATTGGTAATTTACAACCTCTCTCCTGATGTTTGTATGAAGAGCAAATATGTCATGTTGAGTATAATGATCTCTGGTCCAAAGCAACCCGGTAATGATATTGATATTTACTTGTCACCGTTGATTGATGATTTGAAACTGTTATGGGATGATGGTATTAGGGTGTATGATTCCTATAAAATGGAATATTTTCAACTATATGTAGTGATTCTGTTCACTATAAATGACTTCCCAGCATATGGAAATTTGTCTGGATACAGTGTTAAAGGGCATAAATCATGTCCAATTTTCGAACAACAGGCGTCATATTGTCAATTGCATCATGAGAGGAAAACAGTGTACATGGGTCATCGAAAGTTTTTGCCTATGGAACACCCTTATATAAGACTAAAAAAGGCATTCAATGGCTCACAAGAATTTGATACTGCTCCAAAACCTTTATCCCCTGATCTGTATTTTGAGAGGGTGAAAACCCTTATTGTGACATTGGGAAAGACACCGAAATCTGGTAATGATAGACATATTAGGAAGAAAATGTCAATTTTTTTTGAGCTACCATATTGGAGGTATCATGAAGTTAAATATAATATTGATGTCATCCACGTGGAGAAGAATATCTGTGATTCATTTATTGGAAAATTCTTAGACATTAAAGGAAAGAATAAAGATAGGTTGAATGCAAGATTAGACTTACTATCAATGGGAATATGTTTGGAGTTAGCTCCTACTCCTAAAGGAAGACGGACATTTCTTCCCCCGACATGTCATACATTATCGAAGAGGGAGAAAATTAGCTTCTGTCAGTGTCTTCATGATACCAAAGTGCCTCAAGGTTATTCTTCTAATGTAAAACATTTTGTCTCATTGAAGGACTTGAAGTTGATAGGTAAGAAATCACATGATTGTCACGTCATGATGCAACAAATTCTACCAGTTTCATTGCGTGGAATATTGCCCATTCATGTCAGAAAGACTATAATGAAGTTGTGTTATTTTTTCAATTCAATTTGTAACAAGGCGATTGATGTGAATGCTTTGATCATTTTGGAAAAGGATGCAATTTTTATACTTTGTGAATTGGAAATGTATTTTCCTTCAACTTTTTTGATATAATGGTTCATTTAACGATTCATATGGTTCGAGAAATAAAGCTTTGTGGACCTGTATATCTTCGTTGGATGTATCCTTTTGAAAGGTATATGAAAATATTAAAGGGGTATGTTAAAAATCTATATCGACCTAAAGCCTCCATTATTGAAAAGTATATTTCTGAGGAGGTAGCAGAGTTTTGAACGAGCTACTTGGCTGCAATGCAACACATAGGTTTGCCTCCATCTCGCCATGAACGAGTTGATAATGAGGGAAAGGGGATTCACGTCTTGAAAGTAAAATCATTTTCAGCTGAACAGATGAAGAAGTTAGAATCATACATCTTGAATAACATAGCTGATGCTCAACCGTATATCACATTGCATACTAATGAGTTGAAACAATGTCATCCAAAGAAGAAAGAAATGTGGATTTTGAATGAGCACAACATAACTTTTTTTTCATGGATTGAAAAGAATTTTCTTGGTAGATCAGATGTATCAAAGACATTAAAATGGATAGTGGGTGGCCCATGTTTAAATGTGATAACATGGTCCGGTTATGACATTAATGGTTATACATTTCATAAGAAAGCTCAGGACAACAGAAGTGCAGTTCAGAATATTGGTGTATTGGTTTTTGCAGAAGCAATGCATTTTTTGAGTGCTAAGGACAGAAACCCAATTTCTGCATCAAGTTCATATTATGGATTGATTGAAGACATATGGGAGGTTGATTACTTTGAAATTAAAGTTCCCATTTTTAACTGTAAATGGTTTAATGGTAACAACAGTGTTAGACATGATGAATTTGGAATGACACTTGTTAATCTGAATAGATTGGAAGACACAGCTGATTCTTTTATAATGGCAACACATGAAAAACTAATTTACTACATAGTAGATCAATCAAATATGTAGTGGGATGTTGTTTTACAAGGTAAAAAACAATATGTTGGTGAGGATGAAATTGATGAATATGCGGATTTATGTGAGATCCCTACTTCCATGGAATGATTAACAGAACATAATGATGATCATGTTGAAGACATAGTTTGTTCCATAAGGAACGATCACGACGAAGGAATTTGGGAAAAAAATCCATTTGTACATTCCTAAAATTAAAAGTAACATATGTTTATTTCTTGTTTACATTTATTTTTTCCATAAATGCTAGATATTGTAAGTTTTTTATTTATTAAAACATGTTTTAAAACAAAATAAGTATATGTTTTTGTTTGTTTTAAGTTTTTTTAGTTTACTTTATCATGTTTATAACCATTACATGAATTATATATCTATTATTTTTGTTCACTGACAATTACTTTACCATGTTTACCATGTTTACTAGGTTTACCATTTTTACCATGTTTACCATTTGACCATCTTTACCATCTTTACCATCTTTACCATATTTACCATTGTTTAACATGCTTACCATATTACCAATGTTTACTATTACGTAACTTAGTACACCTTTATATTTTCTGATTACAGTAGTATTAAAAAAATTTAATTTGTATATTTGTGAACTGACGTTTGTTTTTTTGATTTGACGGATAATGACATATCATTTAGATGATCAACCACATGATTCTGCAGAGGAGCATATTTCTGGTCATACCTTTGGGGATGAACATCCACATGATCCTACTATGACAAAGAGTTCAAAGGTTGGTAAACGTGGGTGCACACGTTTACCAAAATTATCACTTACCCGTACATAGGATCAGAGGATAGTCATTGAGTTTGATGATGATGATATTTCTAGAGGTCCGAATGAAAAATATTTTAAGAGTTTTGTAGAAACTCAGGATAAGAGCCAAGTAAGCATTCTGTATGATGATTGGAGAAGTGTGGATAAAACGATTATCTCTCAGTTGTGGGAGACGGTTTTGGTAAGATCTTTTTTCATTGTTTGACTATTCTTTTAATGTTTCTAGTATATATAATATGTTTAAACTCTTCTTTATTAGATGAAATTTGATATTCATGACACTGAAGGAGTCAGGAAGAAATGCTTATCGTTGGTTGCCAGGAGATGGAGGGATTTCAAATCAACCCTCTCATCTAATTTCATTTATGGTCATAGGAGTCATGAAAATCCATTTCGTATATATCCTTTTATAGATGAAGACACATGGAGACCGTTTTTTGAAAGTAGAAGAAAAGAGTCATTTCTGGTAAGGGAAATGTAAATTTTTTTAAACATTCTTATATAAATGATTTTATTAATGTTTTGTTAATGATTTATTATTCTTAAATTACTGCAAACAAGGAAATCTCATCAGGAGATCTAATCTAAAAATGTATACCCTCATAGTTTATCTCGGGGAGCGTATGCATTATTGGAAGAACAAATGATGGCGGAAAAATTTCAACAACTAAGAGCTAAGTCTTCAAGCTCTGGAGAGGTGGCCCCTCCATCCCCTCCATCTAGACATGAAAAATGAAAGAGAGCTCAAAAGGGAAAAAAGGGCAATATCTTTTAGAAGAATCGAGAATCGTAGCTGAGAGGATTGTAAGATATCTATTTTATTTATTTAAGTTAACTATTTTCGTCATATAATTTCAATCATTACATAAATGTTCAATTAATTAATATAAGACTCTCTTGAGGAGCAGAGTTCATAGGGGACATTTACATCAACTGGGAGGGAAGATATTTTATTTGCAGCATTGGGAAGGCCCCAACATCCTGGTCGTGTAAGAGGATATCTGACAGGTGTATCGGTATGAAAAGTGTTGCCACGTTCTTCAACCTCTAACATTGAGGGGGTTTATAAAAAAAATAGAATCCTTGGAGGATGAAGTTCATAATATTAATGCGACGATGGAGGACAAGATTAGAGAGTCGGTGCAATCTATGTTTGCAGAAATGCAAAGACAATTTCAGACTGCAGCTCCCACTCTTCCACCTCCCCCTGTAGACCCCATTATTTATCCTCCACCTCCGCCAGTAGATCCCACTCCCCCACCTCAGCCTGCGGACCCCATTTTTTATCCTACGCCTCCACCGCAGCTTTCTACTTATTGCGAGTTGTATGTTGATGATTCTCAACATCATATAGTAGCATATGGGTTGGTATTTTGTATAGGAGATACAATTCATCATCAACAATTAAAGGTATAGAATCAAAGGGTCACTGTACAGGATATTATAGATAGATCAGCTAGGGAACCAATACCTACATATGAGGTGGTGAAAGTTTGAGAGAGTATTGGCCATTTTGTAATTTGGCCATCTAGACTTCTTCGACTCATTAACATAGAGGTATGAATGTTATATCTTTTATTTTATTTTTTATTAAAGTTGTTTTGTCATTTGAAAACTAATATATTGTTCAATTTTTTTTATAGGAATACATCAAAGGTAAAGAAATACTGTATAGACAACAACAAAGACAAATGGATATGAAATCAGATACAGATTCAAATGGTCTTGACAGATTGTCAAGATATTCACATTTTTTGTCGGGTTATTATGAGTTTCCAATGGAATCTCATGTTTGTGGACGTGAAATAAGAGTGGGGAGTATAAAAATGATATCTTGGAGCTTGTTACTGGAGATAAGTTGGGCATCAACATGGTGCAAATTTTTTCCATGAAAGTCTTGACACCTTTTCCCTGCATTATATTTATTAAAAATGTATACTTATGTATGTTTTGTATTAGGTATCTTTATAAAATTTGTGAGTGGAATGAGCTGACAGATGTATATGGATTCATGGACCCACAATTGATTTCCCCTGAAGCATGTGCATTGAATGAGGAACAAAGAATGGATTATATTGATGAAAGATTTGAAAAGAATATAATCACACAATGTTGGATGATGCCTTTTTGTGAGAGGTATGAAACACATTTCTCTCAGAGAGTTAATTATCTTTTAACATAAAAAACCACTAACGTCAAATTTCCTTTTATCAGTGATCATTGGATGTTATGGGTTTTTTGCCCAAGGGAGAAAGCCCTTTATTGGATATGCTCTGTCCATGGTGATGTGTGGGAATGTTTTAAGAATATATTGGAAAAGTAAGTTTCAATTTCTCAATAGTTTTATATATTATAATGAATTTTAAATTTACCCCATTTGTATTATTTTCTAACAGTGCATGGGCCTGCTTTCGAAAAAACGTAAAGAAAAGAAGTGAAAAGATCAAATATGTAAAGGCGAAGGTAAATATCCATTTATAATTTGTACTTTTTTATTTATTACATAAAAATAATATAGTGAATTTATAGTCATTCAAACAGAATTATCAGGAACAACAAGGCCTCATCGAATGCGGATATTATAAGTTAAGATTTATGTATGAAATAATAACAACTGGGACAGTTGTGAATTTTGACCTGGTATGATTTCCTCTTAAAAATTGCCATAATATTTCAATTTGATTTATTCATTATACTAGTTAACTACTTCCTTTTTCATTTTTAGCTTTTTGATGACCCTAAACCCTATACTACTGAAGACATCAAACACTTACAAGTGGAGTTGTCAAATTTTTTTACAGGTTTGATTGAATTTTAGTTGTTTGTAATGTAAAATTTAATTTTGAATATTGTCGTTGTAATTGTGTATTTGGTAGTTTTTTAGGTCGGATTTAGTTTTTTTTGATGTTGACAGTGTATGTTTTGAATGTTATATAAGTGAATGTTTAATTTTTCTTTGCTTCTTGTTTTGGTTTACTTATGATGGTTTTTCTGGTATGGATTTGGGTTTGTGGGGGAGGGGTTCCAAGGGTGTGGGGGTGTGTTCAGTGGGGTTGGGGGGTGTCCAGCGGTCTGGGAGGGCTGTCCGATAGGGTGGGGGGACAGTCCAGGGGGGTGGCAGGGCTGTCCAGGGGTGTGGGAAGGCGGTCCAGGGGTGTGGGAGTGCTGTCTAGGGGTGGGGGGTATACATGAGGGTGGGGTGGGGGGGGGGGGTTGTTAAGGGGTGTTTGGGGCTGTCTAGGGGTGTGGTGGGGGCTGTCAAGTGGGGTGAGGGGGTGCTGTTCAGGCGGGTGGGGGTTGTCGAGGGGTGTTTGGGGTTGTCCGGGGGTCGGGGGGCAGTCCAGGAGTGTGGTGGGGGCTCCAATGGGGTGGGAGCTCTAATGGGGTGGGGGAGGGCTGTCCAGGGGGTATACATGAGGGTGAGGTCTCCAACGGGGTGGGGGAGGGCTGTCCATGGGGTATACATGAGGGTGGGGGCTGTCTAGGGGGTATGTTTTATATGTTATCAATGTACATGCTTAATTTTGATCTACTTCTGTTTTTGTGGTATGATTTCTTGATTTTTTTTCTGGTTGATTCTGGTGGGGAGCAGATGACTGCATTCAATTTTTTAAAAAAACATTGGGTTTATCACGTCGGTTATTTAATAACCGACGTGATAAAAGGCCTGGGAAATGGTTTAACACGTCGGTTATTAAATAATCGACATGATAAACCCTTCCCATTTTATTTATCACGTCAGTTCTAAAATAACCCACATCATAAACATCGCCATTTTATGTTTTTAACATCGGTTTTTAAATAACCGATGTCAAAAAATTTATTTATAACGTCGCCCGTATTAACGTCGGCTAGAAACCGACGTAAAAACTGGGAAGAGACCCAAAATCCAGGGAACGGAGCCAGCCTTAGCCCTCAGGGCTGGGGGCATTATTACCCCCTCAACAACAACCTCCTCCATGAGAGTTTGTATTCTCTCGTGTAGGGAGGACAGTCAGAAGAGGAGGTTCCCATCCTATCCCTTCATTCGAATCATCATCCCCTCCGAAAGGAAGGTGCACCGTAAGGTCTAATCAAAGAACTCTTCACGTCACCCTTCGTCAAGAAGTCCGAGGGAAATCCCAGATCATTAAAGGGAAGGCCAACTGAAGACGTGGGAGATCCTCTTCCTATTTGGAAGATGACGTCCCCTCCACCAAAAATATGCGTTCATCAATGCCATAGAGGATAACCCAGGGGGTGACATAAGAAAAAATGATAATCCGGATAGATCAGGAGACGATGGTTCCGGTCAGGCTATGGCTCACCATGAACCCCCAGGTGTGAACACCCGGAACCAGAGGGCCTCATTAAATAAGGCCGCTCCTTCAGCTATCCTCCCTCTGCCTACCCTGAAAGCATCCAACAAGGATAAGAATAAGGGAATGGTTACCCTTAACCTGTCCCCTTCTCTTGATAAAAACGAGCCACTCACGCTCAAAGAGAGGTTCGCTCGACAGGAAGAAGAGATGAAAGAGTTGAGGCAGCTTAACACTGAGCAGATTCAGAGGAACCGCCTTATTGAAGGTGCGTCCCAAGAAGAGCCACGTCATGCACTCCTAGCAAGTTCACCGCAAAGGCTAAGGCTTGCCCCGGCAAAGGGAGCACGATCAGGGCTCCGGCCCAATGAGGCGCCTGTTCGTCCAACTACCTAAACATGGATGATGAATACCAGGATTTCCCTCCACTTAGGAGGCCACTAGAGCAAGAACACCCGAACCCTCCGAGGGTACCACGAACAGAATATTAACCCTTGGTGCTAGCCAATCCGGATCCTCAAGAAATGCCTCGGGCTACGCCCACCCAGGACCGGGCCCAACAAGATGTAAACCAGTGACTCACCAACACCATCGAGGCACTAGTAGCTCGATTGGATGTGACGGAAGGTCGACGCACTACGATACAGCCGGAGAGGAAACCCAGCCCAGATTGGGTGGCCAATACACCACCTCCACCCAATTTGGGCAGCCCTTTATTCCTTCTCTTCAATGGATTAGGTGATCCGGAGCAGCATTTGATGCATTACGCATCCTATTGCGACCCTATGATGGGGACTCAAGAACAAAAAGAAGTAGTGAAACTCAGATTCTTTGTACGGACCTTGCAATGATCCTCATTCGTCTGGTATATGAGTCTTCACGTACAGTCAATAAAGAGGTGGGAGGACCTCCGGCAGCTGTTCCTGTTCCACTTAAGCTCAACGCTACCCAAAACGATGGTCAGCTATCTCATGAACTGCAAGCAGAGGGAGAATGAGAGGGTCTCTGATTTCATCGCTAGATGGAAAGGTCTGACCTATTCTCTGAATAGTCCAATGCCTCAAGATGATATGCTATCCATATGCATCGATAATCATAGAGATGATCTGTGAACACCGCTCATACCGGTGTAGTGCACCACTGGCTTCTGCCATCTCTCGGCCATTGCCCAGAGAATTGAGGACTCCCTGTAGCGGACTAATTCAAAGTCCTGAATAGCCTCAAAGGCTCCGGTGAAGAGAGATTCTATAGCTGAATCGTCCGCTGTCACACTCAAGCCGGCCCCTGTGCCCACTCCGCCGCTCAGGCCTCCACCCAATCGTCAAGGGCCCCCTACATATCGGCGGCCGCCCCCGCCTAAACGGGATGGTCAGAGAGGATCGAAGCGGAACCAGTTCGAGGAATGAAGACAAAATGTATACTCATTCCGAGACGATCAAGTTTGTGGCTTCTTCATTTCTGCCATGCACTCAACTTTCTCCACCTCCCGGAGCCAAGGAGACCTGAAGAAGTCGGCCACGATGATAGGACAGATTACTGTCCCTACCATTGGATGTTGGGGCACAGTATTCGATAGTGCTTTGTCTTCAAATACCTCTTGCAGAGGATGGTAGATTCCAGAAAAGTCGATCTGGGACCACCCCCAACACATGTGGCATGTTTCCTTACCACCGACTCCGATAAAGAGGAGGGGTGGCAGAAAGTCACCAGCAAGCAGGGGCAGAAATTTGAGAACTGGATGACTCGGATGACTACCAACCGAGCCCAGGGCATACTCCGAGCTCAACTACAGTTGCCGGTGTTTCCACCAGCATCCCCTGGAGCCGCAAAGCCGACCACATCGGCCTCACAACCCGCCAAAATCCGGTCATCCGGACTGAGTCAAAGGAGGAAACAATCATAAGAGGAGCAGTCCGCGATGGGGCCAAAGTTAGTCCCGACCCTGGCGGATTTCATGCCATCGAATTTGGAGCCACAAGAACCGACCCACCAAACAGCACCATCAGAGACAACCGACCAGGTTGACCTGTTAGAGGATGAAGAGCCAATTTTTGGTTCTAACAACGTCATCCATCTCATGGAATCATTACCTGATGAAGGATAGGATTACGAACCCGAGTTTCCTACACATGGAGATGGAAAGAGGAATCGCAGAGGCAAGGGATACCAGGGGAGGTGCAGCCGCGGCCCAAACCAGCCCTATGGTTGGACCCCGGCCCAGATCGTCAATATTGTGTAAACCCATAGAAGAGCCCTTTTGCGGACTCAGCAGGAGAGGGAATGGCCCTCCACCTCCCCAAGAAGCCACTCTGGCCCTGTTGTTCTGCGATACCCACCAGAGGAGGAGCAAGTGTCTAGTCGCCTAGTGCGCACAAATTGGCAGGCCAAGCCAAGTCCTCAAAACACGGGAACACCATCGACATCCTTCCCTGTGGCCGGTCCCTCCTCGTCGAATGCTCTAGCTCCCAAAGCACCCACCAAGACACTCCCGCCAACGGAGAAGCGTCAACCGCTGGAGGAAAAATATAACATCCTTAAGTAGTTGGCTTCAGTACCAACAATGTTGTCAATCCTAGATGCCATGGGCTTTTCATCCGACCTTAGTGAGGCACTTATCGAAGCATTGATCAGTCCCCAGGAATTCCAAGCCGAGGTAGCTGCCGCCGAGATTTACCGGACGAAGACTGGCCCGACTGAATTCAATGCAGTTATTTCATTCACCAATCAGGATAAAGATTCCATCATGCAAGGACACATCAGACTGCTAAATGTGTCCGAAACACTGAATGGTATTGAGATCCAGAAATTCTTTACATTCAATGGCTCCGGAGTTAACCTCCATCCCCTACGGACACTCCGTAAGTTGGGCTACAGTGAGGACAATATAATTCCCTCAAACACAACTTTGTTAGGTTACGAAAAGAGTGATCAGAAACCAATGGGATAGATTAAGATAAAGACCAATTTTTGTGACCTGGTAGACTACACGGAATTCCTGGTGGTCTGGCAGACACGACATTCAATGCCCTGCTGGGAAGGACATGGCTCCATAAGCACATGGCTGTTCCTTTATCCTACAACCAGAGTATCAAGTAATGCATCAATGGACAAGGCTAGTCGTTGCACACCGACAAGGCCCCTTTCGAGCTCTCGTAGTCACATTACATCAATGTCGGGTTCTATGATCAAAAGAAGAAGAAGTCGTTGGTCGATGGCGTCGACTAGATCCCCGCTCCAAATGGCTTGGAAATGGTCCTCGATGACCCCCTCAGGAAGCTTGGTAGAGATTATGTCCTTCCCATCAACTGTGTTGAGAGTAGGAGTTCATGTCTGGACATGCATTTAGATGCCCTCATGACGTCATTCACGATAGTCGAGCACGACAACGCGGGAAAGTTTACCAACCCTCGATTTGGGGACGAATACTCAATTAGGGATGCCCACGATTCCTCTCCCTCATACCCTCGAAGGCTCAGACTAGAAACTCTCTCCTCGTCAGATCAAGAAGATGAGGACATGGGAGAAGAAGAGGGGGATGATCTCAGAGACACACCTCCCGCATTTAAGGAGGGTATCTCCACCATTGTGGATGAGCTCAGGGAAATAGACCTGGGTACCGAAGAAGACTCGAGGCCCACCCTCATTAGCATGGCCATGTATCCTAAGGAAAACGAGGTATATACCTCCTTCCTAAGACAATATCAGGATTTCTTTGAATGAAATTACATGGAAATTCTAGGACTCAATCCCGAAGTAGTAACGCATCACCTGGGTCTTCCAGAAGAACATCGTGGCTACAAACATTCCGCTAGAAGGACACACCCCTCACATGCTTCCAGGATAGAGGCTGAAGTCGATAAGCTCATTAAAGCAGGCTTCATTAGGGTGGCCCAGTGCCCCATTTGGTTGGCCAACATCGTCCTTGTCAAGAAAAAGAATGGACAAATCTGCATCTGCATTGACTTCAGAGATCTCAATCGGCATTGTCTGAAAGATGACTTCCCATTTCCAATCACCGAGTTGTTAATCAATGCGACGGCCGAGTACGAGGCTCTATCCTTCATGGATGTCTATTATGGATATAATCAAATCAGGATGGCCTGAGAAGATGATGAATCCACTACATTCAGGGCCCCTCAATGAGTATTCTGTTATAGGGTCATTCCCTTTGGTCTCAAGAATGTTGGCGCCACGTATCAGCATGCCATTCATCGGATCTTTAATCCGTTACTGGGGAAATTCATTGAATGTTACATGTATGACCTATTGGTCAAGTCCAGACAGCGCTCGGATCACCTGTCGGACCTTGAGACCGTCTTCAACAAGCTCTGATTTCATAGCTTGAAGATAAAACCCATGAAATGTTCCTTTGGGTTTATCTCTGGGAAATTCCTTGGCTTCGTCGTACGCCATCGGGGAATCAAAGTCGACCCTGAGAAGACAAAGGCTTTACTGAGCCTGCCACCTCCTCGAAATCTCACTAAGATGAGGGGATTCAAAGGAAACCAAGCCTATATTTGGTGGTTCATAGCTAACCTGGCAGGAAAATGTTTTCCCTTCACCAGGTTGATGAAGAAGGGGGTCACGTACCAATGGACAAAATACTGCCAAGAGGCGTTCGAAAACTAGAAGAAGTACCTCTTAATACCACCAGTGATCATGCCCCCGATCGAGGTAGGGCCTCTCATTCTATATGTGATGGCCCTTGAATGGTCATTGGGAGCCTTCCTCACACAAAAGAACGACGCTGGTAGTGAAAACAACCTCTATTACATCAGTCGAACCATGATTGATGATGAGACTCGATACTAAAATATCGAGAAGAGTTGTCTGGCCTTGGTCTTCGCGGTTCAAAAGCTACGACATTATCTACAACATCATGAGGTCCATTTAATCTCACGGAGTAACCCGCTCAAGTACATCCTCAGTCTCCTGATGCTAACCCGACGCCTATCCCGATGGGCGGTCATCCTGCAACAATTCGACATCCAGTTCCTGCCTCAAAAAGCCATCAAGGGCCAGGCATTAGAAGACTTTCTAGAAGATCACCCTTCAACAGGGACCACTAAACCGGACAATGAACTACCAGATGAATATATCTTCACGGTTCAAGAGCAGTTCCCATCATAGGAAATGTACTTTGACGGCGCGTCTAGAAGCCTCACCGGGAAGAGGATGGAGGATCCCAGATTCAACAAAATGGGTCTGGGGATAATACATGTGTCCCCAGAAAATGCAGTTTTTCCGTATTCTTTCCTCCTGTCAGAGGGATGTACGAACAATGAAGCAGAATATCAATCCCTCATTGCAGGCATGGAGCTCACACTCGAGGTGAAAGTACAACAACTTATGGTAAAAGGTTACTCGAAGCTGGTCATCAAGGAAGTCAACAGTGACTATGATATTAAAAAAGTAGAGCTGATCCCCTTATTTGACCATGTCTGAGGGTTAATGGTCAAGATCTCCACAGAACCAACATTGACTTATATTCCCCGGTCCAAGAACGCTCAGGCTGAGGCATTATCCAACGTGGCCACATGCCTAGCCGACCTAGACCGGGATGAAACGGTCCTCACCATTGCTCACCATCGAATGGTATTTCCATTTGTTCAAGCTAAGATGGAAGAGATCCACGAATTCAGTCCTTTCCCCGAGCCACATGCTCCTGCTACGGGCTGGATGGCCCCTATAACAAACTACATTAAACGGGGAGATCTTCCATCAGATAGGGCTGAAGGAGAGAAAATACAAAGAAGGGCAATCAATTTTGTCCTATATGGTGGTACGGGTCAGCAAGAGGTCCTCTACAAATGAGGCCTTGATGGAGTTATCCTCAGATTCATTAACAGAGAAGAAACTGTTGCCGTCATGACTGATGTACATGAATGAGCATGTAGAGCACATCAACCAGGGACCAAGCTCTCCCATCAAGTTCGAAGGCTTGGGTACTACTGGCCCACAGTGGCACGAGACTGCGAGCATTTTACCGCAAAATTCCACTCAGGCCAGATTCATGCCAACTTCATACAGTAGCCCCCGAAGTTACTTCATAAAGATAAGTACTCATGGTCGTTTTCTGTCTGGGGGATGGACGTCATGGGACCATATTCTCCCACCATGCCCAAACGGCTGAAGTATATCCTCATGGTGACCGACTTCTTTTCCATATGGGTAGAAGCCATGCCCCTCAAGGAAATCAGGGCAAGAAATATAGTCAGCTTCATGAAGACCAATATCATCACTAGATTTGGTGTCCCTCATACCATACTGATGGACAACGACACCAATTTCTTCTATGCTGAGTTGGAAAAGCTATACCACGAGTATGGTATCAAGGCTAACCACTCATCCCGCTACAATGCAGCGGCCAACAGATAGATATAATCTTTCAACCAGACCCTCCCCAACATCCTCCATAAAATGGTGGAAAAATACAAGAAGTCATGTCCAGATAAACTCCTCCATTCATTTTTGGCTTATCGAGCCACAATCTGCAATGCTACTCGGTCTACCCCGTACTCATTGGTGTACGACATGGAGGCGTTCCTGCCCATTGAACTCCAAATTCCCTCATTTTGTGTTTCAATATGTGATCTATTATCCAATGATGAGCATCCAGAAAAGCAGTTAGGTGAATTGGAATAGCTAGACGAGAAGTGGCTGCACACTCTGCACCACCTAGAAGTGTACCAGAACCGAATCGGATGAGCCTTCAACAAAAAGTTCCACCTCAGGTCTTTCATGGAAGGGGAATTAGTGCTTGTCCTCCGGACCCCAATGATACCTGGAAAGAAGCCTCCAAAGCTGGATCCCAAGTGGGAAGGACCATATGTTATACATAATGTCTACTCCAACAAAGTGTATGCCTTGATCTCCATGGACAGCTAATCCACCATGGATCCTACGAATGCGAGATTCTTAAAGAAGTATTTTGCATAGAAACTATATGGACCTCGTCCTGACCACATGACCTTAAACTGTATGGACATCATCCGAGCTGTATGACACTAAACTGCCAAGCACCTCATCCTCATCGCATGACATTAAACTACACAGAATCTAATAATTCCCTACTCATCCTCACCGTATGACGTTAAACTCCCTGGATTTCACAGAAATATGTATGGCTTGATTCCTACCCTTGCGAGATACATAGCGACGCCAGGATTCCATATCCTAGCCCATCCACTTCATAAAAAAAGAATGTCCTCTTCCCCTATGTACGGACCAGACCTGCACCGGGTGTATTGTCTTTCAGAGAACTACATGAGGCTTGATTCCTGCCCTCGCAGGATACATAGTGACGCCAGAATTCCACATCCTGGCCCAGCCATCACAAAAAGAAAAACAAAAGTGCCCATTCCCCCATGTACAGACCAGACTTGAATGGGGTGTATTCACATCCTCACCGCATGACGTCAAACTGCATGGAGTTCATCCTTACCGCACGATGATAAACTACACAGATGGAGAATAATTAAGAATGCCCCTCCCCCCGTGTATGGACCAAACCTGCATGGGGTGTGCTCATCGTCCTAACCACATGACGATTAAACTGTATGGAATTTTTCCTCACTTCATGATGTTAAATTGTACGGATTCCAGAGAACTACGTATGGATTGATTCCTTTCCTTGCAAGATACGTAGCGACGCCACGATCCCCAATCTTGCGCCATCCCCCTGAATAAAAAAATTCCTTCTTTCCCCCGTGAATGGACCAGACCTGCATAGGGTGTACTCATTCCAGAGATCTACGTACGGCTTGATTCCTGTCCTCACAAGATACGTAGCGATTCTAGGATCCCCAGTCCTGGCCCAGCCACTTCAAAAAAAAGTGCCTTCTTTCCCCCGTGTATGGACAAGACCTGCACGGGGTGTACTTCTCATCCTTACCGCACGATGTTAAACTTCATTGACAATGATGTTAAAAATTCCCCTTTCCCCATGTATGGACCAGATCTACATGTGGTGTATATCTTCGTCCTTACCGCATGACATGAAACTACACAGAAGTAGTCCCCACCGCACGACATTAAACTGTGCAGACCCCTCTTTTTCTTTCACGTCGGGTCACCTTGGTCCTTACCTCATGACGTTAAACTGCATGGAGTTTTTCCTCACCGCATGATGTTAAACTGCACGGACTTTGTCACGACCCACCCTGGACACATGCCGATACGAGATGGAGATACTCCTTGCACAGTTGGATACATCATTTCCATACATCAGACTCCACGACCCGGATAATTATGGATCTTCATAACCATTCATGGCCATTAGAGGTGGAAAGTTACTGACACGTGGATACCTTTTTATGACTATACATACCATGCTCTCAGCGGTTCTGCATATTAATAGCCCCTAGACAATCTACCAAAGGTAATATTTCCACAGGAGACACTCTTCCTAGCTCCGTACGCTTACCGGCCTCAGAGCCCCTTACCATACCTCTTGATCCAGAAGTTTATGGCGAAGTGGTTTATAAGTTCATTACCCTTTTCACATCCAAATGTTTCGAAGGTATCCTTATCTGTCTAGACTATGTTTCTATCAGTGGTTCACATAGCGACATGCATCAACAAAAATCAAGCCAGGACTAGGCTACTTTGACTCAATGGACAATTTCTGTGAAGATGTTTTCTATATACCCGGACACCATTTTCCCCACATGCCGAACTCTGCACTGGGAGCAATCATGAATTATCATAATCATTCATGGCCATCGAAAGTTGAAATTTATCGACCTGGAGACACCTTTGTACGACTATGCATACCATTCCCTTAGCGGATCTTCTTAATGATAGCCCCTGGCTCGTCCATCAAATGAAATATTTCCTCAGGAGGTACTTCTCCTAGCTCTGTACGCCTACCAGCTTTAGAGCCCCCACACCATACCTCCTAATCTAGGAAAGCTCAATGTTGCAGTTTACAACCTTCATCCCCCTCCCTGTTCTAAGTATATCAGAACATGTTGACTCAGTTATCCTTCGAGTGACTGCAGAAATAGTCACCCAATGGTCCGAGTTCTATGACCGATAAAGTAGGAGTACTTCGTCCTCACTGCACGACGTTAAACTATGTGGAGTGAAGGAACACCCCCGTGATCAAGATAAATCAGCGTAGGGGGGCTCTTTAAGCTCTAATAGAAACCAGGGACGAATATCCCTGACATGTTTAGATATTTCCTCACCAGATGACAGACTTCGTGGCCCAGAAAATCGCGGATCCTCATGACCACTCACGGCCATCATAAGTGGAATGTTATCGACCCCGTGGACACCTTTGCATGACTATACATACCATGCCCTTAGCAGCTCTACATATTAATCGCACATGGCCCATCTACCAAAGTCATGATTTCCTCGGGTGGCACTCATCCTAGCTCAGTACGCTTACCGGCCTCAGAGCCCCCATATCACCTCTCCTGACCCAAAAGGCCCCAGAACCATGATTTACACCATCAACCCCCCTTCCACATCTGGGGAATGTTGAGGTATTCAAGCCCTGTTATATTATTATGAAGATCATCCTTCACAATAATGCCCCTCGTCCTCGTCGCATGATGTTAAACTGCACGACAACCTTTAAAGATATCCATGTCTTTACTGCATGACGTTAAACTGCACGGAATCCATCCTCGCTGCATGATGTTAAACTGTATAGAAACCTTAAAAAATGTCATCGTACTCACTGAATGACGTTAAACTACATTGAAACCTTTAAGAATACCTCTCTCCCTTGCCGCCTGACGCCAAACTGCACGGATTATGTCCCAACCACATGACGATAAATTACACGGTCCTACTCATCATGGGTACAGTGAGAGATAGAGGATTTTCTATATCCTTCAGTGCACAGGTCAGACCTACACAAACCGCCATCTCACACTCGCGTGAGAAATAATTACTTCACCCGTTCTCAAGAAGTTTATTCTAGATATTTCCCCCTTATTTAGGCACCCTCTCATCATAAACCATACTCTGCACTCAGAAAAAGCCGAACTCTCATAAGCCACCCCTGGTGGTTCCAAATATCAACTTCCCTGATGTTGCTCAGCTATCAGAAATGGATAAGTCTTTGACTTAAGGACACCTTTGTATGACTATGCATACCATTCCCTCAACGGCTCTGCATGTTGATCACCCCTAGCTTGTCTACCAAAGGCATGATTTCCTTAGGCAATGCTTCTCTCCATACGCCACCTGGCCTCTGAGCCCCCATTTCTATCCCGCCATTCGGAAACCCTCTGAGGTACAGTTTACCAACCTATTCCACAATCCTACCTAAATGCGGCAGAATGTCATTGATGAGATTACCAAGAACCAAGAGAAGTCATTCCATTTCATATGATGTCCAAGCTGCATGACTTTAAACTGCGTCAAGCCTCAACCATCTCTTACAATAACTAAATTCGTAGAGAGGTAGTCTCCGGACCACGCTCTTGATTAGTATGGATACTCCCAAAACCCTTTCATATGTCACACTCCCCTTCTGAGCCACCCTTGGTGATTTTCAAAATTTTCCATGCCACCCATCATGGTTTCCATAAGCCGGACTTTCCTGAAGTCCCCTGGCCATCAGAAATGGATAAGTATTTGACTTAAGGACACCTTTGTATGACTATACATATCATTCCCTCAGTGGATCTGTATATTGACTGCCCCTTGCCCATCTACCAAAGGAATTTTTTCTTTAGGCAATGCTCTTCCTGCCTCTGTACGCCAAAACGACTCCCATACCTTGAGACATGCCCTGCATGCCGCTCAAATTCAAACATGTTTCCACCACGTGCGTTTGAAGGGTATTGAGACATCTTTTAATCAGTTGAACCTCATTGGGGCCCTCTCCCTACCATATTTGGTCAAACAGTTTGACCTAAAACATCAGTAATGATAGTCTTGTCGGCGGGACCTTAAACCGCTCATAGAAGAAAGAGGCACAAATCATGTTAGGCCGAAAACCCAAAAAGGGAGACCTAAGCAAAAGATGGGTTATACAAGAAGGATGAATTTTCCTGAACTGCGGCCACCGCAGGTTTGGGAGCGGAAAGTTCTCTGAATCTCTTTGATCGATGAGCCATTAGTCAGTCCTCCCATAAAACTGATGAGGAAGGTGTAGTGGGTATAGCTGCAACCATACCTCCTGATTTGGGAATATTCCGGATAGCCTTCCCTAGGATCCCATCAGGATAGTATTTTACCCATGTCTTTGCATACTCCATGGAAATACAAGCATCTGCGCCTGTATCAGGCAGGGGAATTCTTGCATCAGATCCCTCCCACATTAGCATTATCCACCACTGACGAAGTATGGATGGGTGCAGTCCCTGGGCACGAGAAGAGGTAAGGGAACTTGGACTTGCATGCACCCGAACTAGCAAGAAAAGCGATACAGGACGTACATCTCGCACAAAGAAACACCATCGATCCGTGCGGACAGAAACCCATCCCACAGGGTGACCATGTAAGAGCGCTCCTCCAGGATCCCCTGGCAGTTGTCAACTAAGACACCATAAGGGGTGGGGTAGGGTGTGAAGATAAACAGGGATAGGTCGCTCAGGAGCTCGAGGAATTCACTAGAGTTGAGAGACTTCTAGAGAACTCCATCTATATCCAGTAGGGTAGGCCGAAACGTAGGAAACAGGATGCCATGTTGTGACGATATTCATAACTGCAACAATGATCTGCCACCCAGCCATAAAAAAATTGAAATGGCCCACTTAGACGGTAGGGTGACCCGCCCACCTTCATGTGGCTCAGTTGCTCATAGATATGGGCCAAAGTGGGCACGACTAAATTCATGAAGTGGCCCTCTGCTAACTTGGCTGCCATCATCAAATTATAGGCTCGGAAACCTGGGTTAACATCCCGGGAAAGAAATTTCCATCCACTAAAAAACATAGAAAACAGACCGGCCAACCGGAGCATAGGCGACACACTAGGGCATGCCTCGTAACCCCATGAAAGGTAGTCACCTGCTTCCAGAACCACCCAGTAAGAGCCTTGAATGGTTCATGACTGTTTGGAAGGATGTGTCCTGGGATGCTTAATCCTCAGCGTAGGACCAGTGGTGTTCAGAAATAACCATATCCAAGTGCCATATGGAATAAGCAAGCGGGCACGCAAGGCCTGACCTAGTGACTGCTCCGCCATGGTCAGTAGCTCTTTTTCCATTAAAGGCACCTGTTCAACATCATCCCATGCATCACGAGTGGGAAAAAAATTTCATACCTCTCTCCAGTAATCGGCAATCCTACAATCTAGTGGAGTCCCCATAGACTAATGTCGACTTCACCGTGGGCAAGGTGGAAAGTGTTAGTACTTGAACACCAGTAGCTGAATAGGTCGGGTAGAATTGAAGATGGTGGGTAAACAAAAAATTGAGAATCCCAAACTACAGAGTATAGGTTGACCACTTCCAGTGAATCGGAAGACTCCCGACAATGATGATGCACCCAGAAATCCCAAGCCAAATCATTTGAGAAGAGCCCGTTGGACCGAAGATCCCACCTGGGAACCCACCCCACATCAGGATCCCATCGAGAGAGTTTGATAATAGAAGGGTAGTCCATAAGGACAACTTTCGGAGAAAAGACTTGAATGAACTGATCGGTTTGGTTCTAGACAGATCCCCTCAGAATAAATGTGTCTTTCGGACCAGAATTAGAGATTATCTCCCTGGATTGGGTAAGGTTTTCCTGGATGCATTTTGAAGGCACTTCCTGGAAATGAGAAGGGAGACCGGAAAAAGTAGGGGGGATAGGGACGTCGTCCTGAAGACCGAAGTCATAGAGCTGGAGCCGATTGGATAATGGATAACTCAGATGCTCTGGAGAGAGCAGGTTCTTCAACGCACCGTCATCAGGAATGATGGACCGACTAGGGTCCTCTTTGATGCTCTCCGCACTATGAATCATAGACGAAATTCTCTCTAAGCCAGTTGAGATGGTCTCTACAGTAGGCCTCAGGGCAGAATGAGGGGGAACCATATTTTCTCCCTGCACAATGAGAGAAATCAGTCCGGAATAAAAAATTGGACAAGAATAACCAAATTAATGGTTAAGGAGCCTTCATAATCAAATCTGTATAGAGGCCATGGAGGATGGTTCGCGATGACATAATCATGCGAACCAACCCTTTGTGAAATCAGTCTGTGAAACCCTGGCCTGCAAAGCGTTGTCAAGGAAACTGTGAACCAAGTCGCTCCCCGGAAATTCAATCCTGAGTTTATTTGGAAGACTCAGATACTTTTTAATGTTCAAGAGATATTTAGTCTGCAGAGCATCAAAACCTTGAAGCAAGTTCCTCCGCAACCCGTCATCACTTAATTTTTAATTAATTAAGAGTAATGGTTTGTGGTTGGGAAGTCGGTTCACGGGTGAAGGCTACCGCGAAAAAGAAATGGTTTGTGGAAGTTGCTGCTGGTTCGCGGACGAGGCACTTCACGAAGGAGCAAACACGTGGAGGCAAAGGAGCATTGGTTTCACAAAGAATTTGGTAAAGGACAAGTGAGAGGCCCCCATATTTATAGGTGTGGTCCCCTACTGGGTCCACCTTTCTATCACAAACCATCTTAGTTTCAGGATGACTTTTGCATCAGAATGGCCTCCTCTTCGTTCTGATCAGACCCCATTCCGATGGGGGGCATTTGTAGGGTCCTGAAAAATCCACAAAGGAAATTTTACCCAAATTATCCAAATGATTGGGGAAAATAATCAAAGACGAGACACAAAGGACCGGTCCGCAAACCGGTCCACTGAAGCACAACGTGGCCAGGCACAATGAGGCACCCCCCTCCGCGAACCATTATTGTTCGCGAAATGGAGGCGGATAGCCTCCGTGGTCGCAAGGTAGGATGGGTGCCAGTCTGGTTCTCCGTCACGAACCACCCCAACCGTGGACCGTGACGATCGGATCATGCCGCACCTACTGTCGTTCACAGAATAGAGTCGAAACCCTCCGTAGCCATGGAGCACTCCCTGAGTTCTCCTCGCGGAGGGGGGGAGCGTTCAATACCCACCTCGAATCGCGGATTGACCAAGTCAGCTGTGAACCGGGTATCTGGTTATGGGCCTCCGCCAAAAGCTCTGCATGGCCACAGATTCATTCCTTTCCCCACTCTATAAAAGGATACCAATGGGGAAAGAAGAAAGGATCAGAGAACTGGAATCAGATTCGGAGGGATTGGAGATTCGGAAAGAGAAGGAAGGCTTCATATTTCGCAAACAGTGAAATTTCCATCTAAGAACCATAGAAGGTATATGAATTTAGAAGGAATTGGAAAATGCATAATAATTTGGTGAATCACGAACCTAAAATAAAAAAAGGAGAACCGTGAACCATACCCCCTCCTAGGATGACTTCCCACGGACCAGGGAGTTTATGCCTCTTTTCCCATCCGTCGTACCGTGTAGCACCCTCTTCCGCGGGCGAAGCCCCGACTGACGAGCCTCCGATCGGCGCCGCCCTTGGCCGTCGCTGCCCACCTGGAACCCTCCGTGAACCACCCTGGTTCGCGGATTGAGCCCAAAGCCGCGAACCACCTTGGTTCGCAGATTGAACCTGAAGCCGCGAACCACCCTAGTTCGCGGATTGATCCTCAAGCCACGGACCACCCTGGTTCGCGGAACCCCAATCTAACCGCGGACCACCCTGGTACGCGGACGGCTTCTCCAGCCGCATGGCACTTCCCCACGCAAAGGGAGCCACTACCCATACCTCTCGGTGCCTAGGCAAATACTTTTTTGTTCTCATTTCTAGAGCCAGGTAAAATCCTTCTGATACATCCAGGTCCTCCGCGACTCCCTCATTGGCCTATTCATCGGCCCCGAACCGAGGCCTCCGCTAGAGCCACCAGATCCGCATGGTATAACATTCAGGTGCATCAGCACGCCATTTTGAGTTCACATACCCACGGTAATTAGCGGAAAAGGGGTTTCTTCAACCCTTGAGCAGATTCCCGATGCATTCCTGGGTTCACATTCCCACAGTAATTTGGAGTCTGAGCTCAAGAATCCCCTTTCTGCCCATCCACTTGTCCAGGGCTCCTCGGGGGTATTAAAATACCCATCAAAAGGAAGCCCTCATGGACTGCAATAGAGGAGATGTGGACAGGAGCACCCCCTTTCCCTCTCCCGCTGGGCTTTGTCACTCCGAGCATCTATCTCGGAATAAGCCCCGACCTTCTGGGCCTACTCAGAGTGTAAGCCCCAGTTCATCACCCTGGGCCGCCTTCATGCGTAAGCCTTGACCTTGTAACAACCCGAGATTTTATAAGATACATTCTTTTAAATTTCATTCATATCATCTATTGTACGACACACCAAGATTACCTTGCGCTATACGCAACACCGTATTAGCTTGCAGTATACGCAACACTATTCTTGGATCGTGTTACACACAATTTTGATAATAGTTATTCTACCCAACAATGAGTATATATATATATTCAATGTATAAATGAAATATGGTTGGATTCTATTATATGAAACAACGAAGGATTCTTTCACAACACGCAACCGTGACTTGGCTTGCATTACACGCAATCACGACCTTCCTCGATAGCGTGTGTTGTACGCAATACCGGGTTTTAATAAACAACGATATATTATTATAATATTATTATGAAATAGCTGTTATGAATAGTATTAACTAAATTTTTAATTTATAACATTATTATTCATCTTACACATTTTCTAGAACATGGTATAAGAACAAAATAAATTTTTCGGGTAAAATAAGTAGTTTTCAAAAAATGCAGTTTTTCCGCCTTTTGATTGCGCACCCACTTTAAATCTAGTTTTTTACATGTTTATAAGTTAGATTTGACAAAATAAAATTCTTATTTTGAATCAGGATATAAAAATTTACATTAGATAATGTTTTGATATTTTTCTGATAACTTTCATATTTTAATGAATAGTAAAAACACGCTATATTTTAATTAAAAACAACTTTTTTCATCGTAATATCTTATGTGGTTAAATTATAATATTGAATGGTTTTAAAGTATAAATATAATATATTTTTACAATTTAATATAATGTATGACATTAGCATTTATTTTACCTTGAATTCGTAGGTTAAATCATTTCAATCTTTTGCAATGTTTTAAAGAAAAACTTGTTTTCTTTCGACAACGGGATTAATTTTAATTTAATTTCTGCAACTTTTGTGTATTGAATTTGGAAAAATGGATTCCATATTTGGAATCAGTGGATCCAAATTATGTTAATAAGCTAATTTTTATTTTTGGGAATTATGAATAGTAACTACAGTAAATTTTATTTACCATAGTTAAAGGTAAATCTGGTAATTAAGGGTAAATATAATATTTTAAAATTACCCTAACAAGTGTCAAAATCCTATTGGATGAGTAAAAGTCGACCCATATCACCTAATGGTCTGAATATATTCATTTAATTAAATTTTGTCAATGAAAATAATTTAATTATTATTAAAACCAAAGAATGTGACAACATGTCACTTTCTTAAATCTTATAAGTATAATAATTTTAATCAAGTGATAAACTTCATGAAACATCGAACATGAATAGTCTCCTGAAATCTAATACAATTATCTAAATCATAGGAATTTATTTAGAATTTTTAGGGATTAAATATGTATCATTTATTATGACACAAAGATGATGTAGTAATTGACTTATTAATAAAATATTGACATAATTGATGTTATAAATGCCCAAATAAATGTAATTTGAGACTTTTTATGATTTACAGTAATTTTCTAGGTCAATATGACATGTTTTTGTTGATGTAAGTAAATTTTCTCGAACTTATCATTCTGTTATGAATTTCATAAAAATCATGTACCAAATAGTGTCAAAATTGACATAAATTAGTTTTTAACACAAATATTATATTATTAATTGTTATTTTATTCCTAAAAATCTACAGGTCGGCCAAATTACATAGATAAGATTATATATATTAATAATAAACAACTTGGGGTTCGTTTGGCTTGATATAGTAAGTTTATTAACCATATAGTGTAAGAAAACAAAAAGACACGGTAAAAGTTAAATTATTTAACTTAGAGTTAAATATAATTGATAAGGTTAAAATAATACCCTAAACTTGTCTAAATCCTATTGTATGAGAGGCTTTTGACCCATCCACACTTTATATTAGAAATAAGACCCTTTGGAACCATTATAAACCGAATTTGACATTAATATAAAATAATATTTTGAGATTTTCCTAAGGTGCCCCTCTCCTCCCTTATAAAAGGGCACCTCCTCCCTCTCCTCCTCACACCAATTTGAGCATTAAAGCTTGGCCAAACCCTGCCAAAATCTCTTCTCCACTTCCCTAGAATAATCCTAGAGGTCATGGTCTTCTTCAAAGACCATCCTTAGTTCTTTAAGTGGAGGTTATGTGAAGGCACGTCAAAAAGAGGTAATATCCATTACCGATCTTTTTCAACTTCTTCTTCTTTAGTTGTTTCAGGATAATGTAGTAACATCAGTATATCTTATATACTGGTATGTTATTATAAATATGAAACAACTCTAATTAACCTTCTATCCATTCTATGGAAAAAGGAAATCACCACGCGTGCGTACGTACGGAATACCGTCTCCACGCCGTGGTGTAATCTATTTTCCGCGACCACATTAATTGGATGGATATAATGGTGTAATGGGTAACTATATATGATTATTATAAAGTGATATTGATACTGAAATAGTATACATAAACTTCAACACAATTCCACGACCATGGGAACGACATCATCGCTCGTGCGTACGTACAGACTACCGTCAACACGACGCGATGAGATTCATTCTCCACATTAACCATTCATGAATGATTATAAAGTATATATAATGAATAATAATGAAATATATGACATGTTAAATCTACTGTATTTATGTATATATATATATTTATGTCATCTACTTTCTTCCATTCAAGACAATAAGGAAATGAAAACAGCGTTCATGTGTACGTACAGACTACCGTCTCCATGAACGGTGTATTTCATTCCATTTACTGATCTATTATATATATGTATATTCTGAATATATATTATATATAAATCATGTTTTATTTTCTGGAATTATGTAATCATGATCTAAGTAATCATATGAATAATTACAAGTCAAAACACGAATGAAAAATGAAACGATTTTACCCAAAAACATGGAATTTACAAATGAACGGGTAAAATAAAGTCATAAGTGAACCATATATGATATCATAACAATGAGTATGATTCTGGAATAAGTCAATGACATTATATAAATAATTATACAGGAGGTTCGGACACTTACGAGGCAAATCGGACCTAAGGTAAGGGAAATATCACAATCTCATTTTTATCCGAGATTGTTTATACTTTGGCATTTACTGGGGTGTATTTTATCATCCACATCCATGTTTACTAAATATGTAATATTTATATCCTTCTACAATAGTTTATATACAATTTTACCCTTCGGTGAGTTTTCAGTAAAATATATGAAAGGAATCTTTTGTCGTTTTTCGTACGAGGTACTTTTTGACTTTTCCGACAAAAGTATGAGAAGAATGTTTTATTTTTTTAACATATACGACATGAATGGATTTTTGAAACACTATTTCCAAGAAGATTCCTTTACAAGTTTTCAATTTTATTTTTAATCAACTTCTTTTATTTTATAATTGTATGACATGTTAAGAAAGGAAAAGTGTTTTTGAAGCAGAAAGGATATTTTCCTCAAGAATGGAGTTCAAGTGTTTTATCAAAATTATTTTCCATCTAAGATAATAAAGGGTTCTGTTTTTATCTCTATTATTACATTGATTTGATTATGTTGTGATGGAATTATATTTTTATGAATTCCTTTATCTTATATGAATTGTTTTATGATGTCACGATGTTTAAGATTCCCATTTTTATTACATGGGTTATGAAACGATTTATGATTTATGATTTTGTGGCACACATAAGAATGGTATCATTATGATATGGGTGGGACCTATATCTCCCTCCAATGCATTGGGTAAAGATTTTATATCTCATGAGATAGACATGACTGGAATGGTAGGTTATACCGGTAAAGTGAAACAGGACTGAAACGAGGGTGACTCGGTTCAGAAAGGGACTTTGTCCACTAAGATAGTCTTGACAATGAGTCTTGACTAACAAGAAATGATTCTCTATGATTATGTGTGTATTCCACAAAGCTTCATGTTTTAAGTTATGATTATTGGTATTTCATTTCACTACTATGATTTGTCCCATGTTATGAAATTATGCTCTCTTTTGCAGGTTAAGATTTCCAAAATGTTATGCTCTTATGAAAATGATATGATTTATATTTCTTTTGTTTACCCTTACTGAGCATTTGAGCTCACCCTTTTATGTTTTCTTTTCCCCAGGATATAAAGAAAGGTTTTAAGTAAAAAAAAGGAAGATCTTTATAGGAGATGTTGAAGATCTTTCACCACGATTAGAAGATTATATTCCGAGTTTCCAAAGACACTAAACCATTACGGTCCTTGTGTGTGTGTTTTTGTTATGTACTAAGTATTCCGCAAAAGTAATGTAATGTCCATGTACGTCAAGCTTCAGGTCTCTACAGTTGGTATCAGAGGAAAGGTTTAGTCAACCTTTTGAAACTAGGATGTGAGAATGTTAGTGATATCCCTAGAGATATTTCTAAGGTATGTCTAGGGATGTACCTAAGGATAAGTATACGTATAGGATATAGTCCTAGAACTATTGTAACGATATTAGATTAAACCAATGATGTTAGATATTGAAGTTACTCCCCCTTTATTATGATTTTATCCTCTCACACTATTCTTTTTGGGTTTTAGAAAATGGCTGGAAACAAGATGATTCACGATAATGGAGGATATGATGGACAATGGAATGATATTCTTAACGAGAAACCAAATGAAATGGGATTTTGAAGTCCAAACATCATTATTATGCTGAATCAGCAATATCATAATATGATCAATAATGTAAAATTTGGTAAGTTTCCTGACTTGGCTAATAAGAGAAAGATGGAGCTTCATGATGATCATAGAGGAAAGAAAGTTCAATTTCCCCTATGTAAATCATGTGGGAAGAGGCATCAAGGAGAATGTTTCAAAGGAACTGGAAGATGGTTTGGGTGTGGAAAAGAAGGACACAAAGA
Source organism: Viscum album (assembly GCA_963277665.1). Taxonomy (NCBI): domain Eukaryota; kingdom Viridiplantae; phylum Streptophyta; class Magnoliopsida; order Santalales; family Viscaceae; genus Viscum; species Viscum album. The sequence goes on from OY728127.1 coordinate 1,416,919,272, forward strand.
CAGTAAGTGCAAAGGAAAAGGTTCAGTTAACACTAGGGATGAGGATAATGGTATTGCTACGACATCAACAATGGTTAAATGTTTTAAATGTGGAATGTACGGGCATTATGAAAACCAATGCCCTAAGGTAAATTCTAATGAAGAGAATCAGTATGGGCGTATGGGTAGTATTTATGTTGATGATGATGAAGAGACTACAATTGATATGTGAGAGGAAAGAATTGTTAAAGCTCGGTCAATGGTTTAATAATGTAGTGGAATGATTACATGTTTATCATGTGTAATGTTGTATAAGTAATCTCATGGTACTATGGAATAAAGAGACATCTAAGGATTATTACGCTGTTGTCTTTCTTTGAGTTTTGAAAGTGTATGATTAATGGTACCAGTATCCATGAAAGGTTATTCAGATATTTTTGGAATGTAGATGATATGTGCATAATGAAGGGATAAGAAGATAATGAGATGTTTGATTGTATTCATGATCTCGTGATTGATATAAGGACTAAGTGATATCATGGTTTGAGTATAATTAATTTTGAGGATTTTGGATTGTGGAAAGTGTTAACTTTTAACTGCATTCATGTTTTCAATAAGGTTCAATGGGTATTCATTTTTCAAGAGAATACATGATTAAGGCCTTCGAACGTTTGTAATGTGACCAACAAGACATATCTTATGATATATGGGGATCAACGATGGTATTAACATGCTTCTTATATGAAATCTATGGTAATCATTTTCACTATAATATGAAAATCGACTGCAATATTATTGATAAGCCTAAAGATTGGAATGGATTATGTTGGACATAAGTTAGTATTGTTTAAGGATAGAACCTTTTTCGATATTATTGATGGGATGATATAGTAATGTTGTTTTAGAAAAAGGACAACCTGCAGGACGGGTGACAACCCATCGCGTCGGACAAGTCTGTGGGAATCGAACCCACAACCGAAGTGCGACTAGCCTTTATCGCCTACTACTAGCCTACAGGAAGTCCCTGTTTAGTAGAAAATAGTTTTATTATATTAAGCAGTATGATATATGAAGTATAAGTCCATTTTAGGAACCATATATGATTAATCTCACTATAGATGGACTTATGTATTTTTGCTGATTTTTATAACCTTTTTTTTAAACAGATGGAATAACCCATCATTCTATCACATGATCTGCTAACACTTCACGAATGACAAATTCAACTTCATTTCGTTAAAAGATGAAGTGGAAATTGTCCAAAGAACGACCAATGGTGAGACTGTACCAAAATCACGAAAGTATTTCTTCTAATTCTAATTTCATCAAATTTAGGGAAATGATCTTGAAAAACCAAAAATGTTGTCCTACTGCCCTTATATCCGATGAATCAGATGGTACCTTAGATAATCACAAATCTATAGCTTTGTGATTGTTGGCTTTTTCATAGCCATGTTCTCTATCACTCTCCATCAGAAATGATGGTTAGATTTCTCTTCCATATCCATATTTTCACCTATGTGTAAACCCAGTGATTAGTTTATTTGGTTAACTGTTACGTTTCATACTTTTGTTTTTAAATATTTGTTTTGGTATTCCTTTTTACGATGTGGGTTTCTATTAAAGAAACTTTCAAATAGTAAACCATTTATAACCCCGACAAATTTCGAGGGTGAAATTCATTTTAAGGGGGGTAGAATGTAGCAACCCGAGATTTTATAAGATACATTCTTTTAAATTTCATTCATATCTTCTATTGTACGACACAGCAAGATTACCTTGCGCTATACGCAACACCGTATTAGCTTGCAGTATACGCAACACTATTCTTGGATCGTGTCACACACAATTTTGATAATAGTTATTCTACCCAACATTGAGTATATATATATATATATTCAATGTATAAATGAAATATGGTTGGATTATATTATACGAAACAACGAAGGATTCTTTCACAACACGCAACCCTGACTTGGCTTGCATTACACGCAATCACGACCTTCCTCGATAGCGTGTGTTGTACGCAATACTGGGTTTTAATAAACAACGATATATTATTATAATATTATTATGAACTAGCCGTTATGAATATTATTAACTAAATTTTGAATTTTATAACATTATTATTCATCTTACACATTTTCTAGAACATGGTATAGGAACAAAATAAATTTTTCGGGTAAAATAAGTAGTTTTCAAAAAATGCAGTTTTGCCGCCTTTTGATGGCGCACCCACTTTAAATCTAGTTTTTGACATGTTTATAAGTTCGATTTGACAAAATAAAATTCTTCTTTTGAATCAGGATACAAAAATTTACATTAGATAAAGTTTTGATATTTTTCCGATAACTTTCATGTTTTAATGAATAGTAAAACCATGCTATATTTTAATTAAAAAGAACTTTTTTTCATCGTAATATCTTATGTGGTTAAATTATAATATTGAATGGTTTTAAAGTATAAATAGAATATATTTTTAACATTTAATATAATGTATGACATTAGCATTGATTTTACCTTGAATTCGTAGGTTAAATCAATTCAATCTTTTGTAATGTTTTAAAGAAAAACCCGTTTTCTTTCGACAACGAGATTAATTTTAATTTAATTTCTGAAACTTTTGTGTATTGAATTTGGAAAAATTGATTCCATATTTGGAATCATATGATCCAAATTATGTTAATAAGCTAGTTTTTATTTTTGAGAATTATGAATAGTCACTACGGAAAATTTTATTTACCATAGTTAAAGGTAAATCGGGTAATTAAGGTTAAATATAATATTTTAAAATTACACTAACAAGTGTCAAAATCATATTGGATGAGTAAAGGTCGACCCATATCACTTAAGGGTCTGATTATATTCATTTAATTAAATTGTGTCAATGAAAATAATTTAATTATTATTAAAACCAAAGAATGTGACAACATGTCACTTTCTTAAATCTTATAAGTATAATAATTTTAATCTAGTTATAAACTTCATGAAACTTCTAACATTAATAGTCTCCAGAAAGCTAATACAGTTATATACATCATAGGAATTTATTTATAATTTTTAGGGATTAAATAATTATCATTTATTATGACACAATGATGATGTAGTAATTGTCTTATTAATAAAATATTGACATAATTGATGTTATAAATGCCCAAATAAATGTAATTTGAGACTTTTTATGATTTAAACTAATTTTCTAGGTTAATATGACATGTTATTGTTGATTTTAGTTTCTTTTCTAGAACTTATCATTCTGTTATGAATTTCATAAAAAACATGTACCAAATAGTGTCAAAATTGACATAAATTAGTTTTTAAAACAAATATTATATTATTAATTGTTATTTTATTCCTAAAAATCTAAGGTTCTTCAAAATAACTTAGATAAGATTATATATATTAATAATAAACAACTTGGGGTTCGTTTGTCTTTATATAGTAAGTTTATTAACCATATAGTGTAAGAAAACAAAAAGACACGGTAAAAGTTAAATTATTTAACTTAGAGTTAAATCTAATTGATAAGGTTAAAATAATAACCTAAACTTGTCTAAATCCTATTGTATGAGATTATTTCGACCCATCCCCACTTTATATTAGAAATAAGACCCTTTGGAACCATTATAAACCGAATTTGACCTAAATATAAAATAATATTTTCAGATTTTCCTAAGGTGCCCCTCTCCTCCCTTATAAAAGGGCACCTCCTCCCTCTCCTCCTCACACAAATTTGAGCATTAATTCTCTGCCAATCCCTACCAAAACCTCTTATCCTCTTCCCTAGTATAATCCTAGAGGTCCTGGTCTTCTTCAAAGACCATCCTTAGTTCTTTAAGTGGAGGTTAAGTGAAGGCGCGTCAAAAAGAGGTAATATCCATTACCGATCTTTTTCAACTTCTTCTTCTTTAGTTGTTTCATGATAAAGTAATAACATCAGTATATCTTATATACTGGTATGTTATTATAAATATGAAACAACTCTCATTAACCTTCTATCCATCCTACGGAAAAAGGAAATCACCGCGCGTGCGTACGTACAGAATACCGTCTCCACGCCGTGGTGTAATCTATTTTCCGCCACCACATTAATTGGATGGGTATAATGGTGTAATGGGTAACTATATATGATTATTATAATGTTATATTGATACTGAAATATTATACATACACTTCAACACAATTCCACGACCATGGGAATGATATCATCGCTCGTGCGTACGTACGGACTACCGTCTCCACGACGCGATGAGATTCATTCTCCACATTAACCATTCATGAATGATTATAAAGGATATATAATGAATAATAATGAAATATATGACATGTTAAATCTACTGGATTTATGTATATATATATATTTATGGCATCTACTTACTTCCATTCAAGACAATAAGGAAAGGAAAACAGCGTTCATGCGTACGTACGGACTACCGTCTCCATGAACGGTGTATTTCTTTCCATTTACTGATCTATTATATATATGTATATTCTGAATATATATTATATATAAATAATGTTTTATATTCTGTAATTATGTAATTATTATCTAAGTAATCATATGATTAATTACAAGTCAAAACACGAACGACAAATGAAACAATTTTACCCAAAACATGGAATTTACAAATGAACGGGTAAAATAAATTCATAAGTGAACCATATATGATATCATAACAATGAGTATGATTCTGGAATAAGTCAATGACATTATTTAAATCATTATACAGGAGGTTCGGACACTTATGAGGCAAATCGGACCTAAGGTAAGGGAAATATCACAATCTCATTTTTATCCGAGATTGTTTATACTTTGGCATTTACTGGGGTGTATTTTATCATCCACATCCATGTTTCCTCAATTTTTAATATTTATATCCTTATACAATATTTTATATCCAATTTTACCCTTCGGTGAGTTTTTAGTAAAAGATATGAAAGGAATCTTTTTTCTTTTTTCGTACGAGGTACTTTTTGACTTTTCCGACCAAAGTATGAGAAGAATGTTTTATTTTTTTAACTTATACGGCATGAATGGATTTTTAAAACATTATTTCCAAGAAGATTACTTTACAAGTTTTCAAGTTTATTTTTAATCAACTTATTTTATTTTATAATTGTATGACATGTTAAGAAAGGAAAAGTGTTTTTGAAGAAGAAAGGATATTTTCCTCAAGAATGGAGTTCAAGTGTTTTATCAAAATAATTTTCCATCTAAGATAATAAAGGGTTAGGTTTTTATCCCTATTATTACATTGATTTGATTATGTTGTGATGGAATTATATTTTTATTAATTCCTTTATCTTATATGAATTGTTTTATGATGTCACGATGTTTAAGATTCCCATTTTTATTACATGGGTTATGAAACGATGTATGATTTATGATTTTGTGGCACACATAAGAATGGTATCATTATGAGATGGGTGGGACCTATATATCACTCCAATTCGTTGGGTAAAGATTTTATATCTCATGAGATAGACATGGATGGAACGGTAGGTTATACCGGTTCAGTGAAACAGGACTGAAACGAGGGTGACTCGGTTCAGAAAGGGACTTTGTCCACTAAGATAGTCTTGGCAATGAGTCTTGACTAACAAGAAATGATTCTCTATGATTATTTGTGTATGCCACAAAGCTTAATGTTTTAAGTTATGATTATTGGGATTTCATTTCACTACTATGATTTATCCCATGTTATGAAATTATGCTCTCTTTTGCAGGTTAAGATTTCCAAAATGTTATGCTCTTATGAAAATGATGTGATTTATATTTCTTTTGTTTACCCTTACTGAGAATTTGAGCTCACCCTTTTATTTTTTCTTTTCCCTAGGATATAAAGAAAGGTTTTAGGTAAAAAAAGGAAGATCTTTATGGGAGATGTTGAAGATCTTTCACCACGATTAGAAGATTATATTCCGAGTTTCCAAAGACACTAAACTATTACGGTCCTTGTGTGTGTGTTTTTGTTATGTACTAAGTATTCCGCAAAAGTAATGTAATGTCCATGTATGTCAAGATTCGGGTCTCTACAGACCTTCTGGGCCTACTCAAAGTTTAATCCCCAATTCATCACCCTGGGCCACCTTCATCCATAAGCCCCACTCCGATTCTCACAGACGCACCTTTCACGACGTGATCCTCTAGTCCATGCTACCTCTTGTTTCTCACACCAAGCATGACTCACGTGGGTTTAGAGTAAGCATCGACCATTACATCCTCATATGGGCTGCCCCAGAGTGGAAGACCCAAGACAAAGTGAACTACAAGGACGTTGATCCCTTCCTCCAAGATAGGGTACGTAGGAAGCCTCCATGAGGTTCAAGACTGCCACCCATCGGACCACCTGGTCTCTCTTAACGTTGGTTCCCTGAAACCTTTGCGAACTAGGTGGACTTTGATCCCTGCCTCCTAGGCAGGGTACGTAGGAAGCCTCCCTGAGGTTCAAGCCCATCACTCGGTTGTTTCTTCACATCGAGTTCTACCCTCGTCCAGCATGACGATAAACTGTATATCCGAACTACGTGGACCTCGATCCCTGCTTCCTAAGCAGGGTACATTGTAAGCCTCCATGAGGTTCAAGCCCAACAGCCAGTCGATCCGATCATCTTCACATCGGTCCACCATGCCGCTCCTAGTGCTGCCACAATCGAGTTCGAACCCTTTGGGTTCATTAATCCAATGAGGGATGGTAAACCTAGGGCATAAATGATTCTGAACCCCAGCGTCCAGTTGACCGTTTCCCACCAGGGATGAATATGTGGATGCTATGTTTGGGTATAAACCAAAGATTCATGAACATATGAATACATCTTAAATCTATAAGAGAGTCCCGAAACAGGCAATAATTTCCCCCCAAAAAAGGGTGTGATGAGCCCAACTTCACATCCTCTCGACCAATGTGAGTTCTTAAGAGTCGCTAGTCGGACCATCCGGAGAACGCCTGCCTTTGGAAAGAAGGTCCGTAAATCATTGGATACGGAGCTGTTGGGCATTTTGTGGCCGAAAACTAGAACGAGACACTAACCTTGTTAACATAAAAACTATACAATAACCGATGATTTTCCCATGTAAAATATTTTATTTCCTATCCACAATACTTACTAAAACACGAATCAGCATAGCATCCCGATCTAGGTCAATGTGATCGCATAAAATCACATGGTTAGGGTTGGGTTGATACCTATTTAATTGAGATACATGAAACACATTGTGCACTAAACTGAACCTTAGTGGAAAATCCAACCAATATTCCACTTCAAAAACTCATTCATGTTTCTCAAAAAGGGCCTATGTAACAAGGTTAAAACTTTTAATTATCAAAATGACGATGCCTAAGTCTTAGAAAAATTCTCAAGAATACATGATCACCCACATCAAAGGAAAACGACCATAAATGGTGATATTCATATGATTTTAGACAAATCAGAGCCATCTCCATCCTCTTTCTAATCAACTGAATTTTCTCCATTGTCTCTTGCACAAGGCTTGGTCTAATTAGTGTATTATCACATGTTTCTATCTAAAAAAGTGGATAACGACAAGGAAACCCATACAATGATTCAAAAGGAGACATATTTATCATGTCCCAATAACTTTTATTGTATGGAACTTCGTTAAAGGTACATTATCCTCCCATGAGCCACAAAAATCCATTACACAATCCCTAATCTTGTCCTCTAACTTTTTTATTGTCCTTTCATATTGTCCATCCATTTGGGGATAATAATCTATGCTTAAGTTCAACTGGTTTCCAAGGGATTGATACAAGGAATTAAAAAAATGAGATGTAAACCTCGGGTCTCAGTTAAATAAAATCGAGTCTGAAACCTAGTGATTCTTCAAAAATTCTCATATATATATTTTGGAAAAGTGTTCCACCATATGAGATTCACAAATGGGGATAAAATGAGCCAAATTCATGAGCCAATCCACAATTACCCATGTAGAATCATGTTTCGTTATCATTATTGGTAGACCTATTAAAAAAATTCATAGCTATCTACTCCCATTTCCACATGAGAATCAGAAAATACTACATCATACCTATTGATCATTGATGTTCTACCTTGACCTGCTGATAAGTGAGGCATCTCAAGAGAAACTATGTGACTTTCCTCTTCATGATATCCCACCAAAACTATTATTTTAGTGCTTTATTCATCTTCGTGATTTCAGGATGAACAAACCATCACAAATGGTGCTAGACAGTTTGAATGTGTTTCTAACGAGTCATTGGTACCATGATCTGATCTCTAGAACACAGTAGTGATCTCCCATTTAGTGTCCAACCCCCAATGGTCTCCCCACCATTTAGTTTTGACCTCATAGCTAAATAGTCCCTATTAGATGTTTGAGAATCTCTAACATGCTCAGATAAACATGAACAATAGAACCTGGATTGAAAATTGTAGCATTACCTTTCTTTTCATAATCTGGATGCATATTAGCTATGAATGACATAAGCTACCACTGATCCAAAGCCTCTTTAGCCAACTAAGCATATGACTTCCTACTCAAGGAATATACTACAAAATTCCCTTTCCCCGGTGTATACAGAAAGTCGAAATCAAACAATTGAAGGTATTACATCCATCTTATTTTACCTATGTTCAAATCTCTTTTTGAGAAAATGTGCTTCAAGGTTGTATGAACCGTATACACTAAAAATTTCTCACAAAAAAGATATTGGTACTGAGTCTTCAAGGCACGAACTACAATAACCAAATCCAAATCGTGTATTGAGTAGTTCTTCTCATGAAAATGTAACTATCAAGAGCTAAAAGCAACAATATGATCTCCTTGCATGATAACACATCCCAACCCATATCCTGATGCATCACAGTAGACTACATATCCCTAACATGACTCAAAAAATGTGTGTATAAGTGATGATGTAAGTCTAACCATATGATCTTAAAAGGATGGAATTCCATATTCCATAGTAAAGGAATTCTTTTCCTCATCAAAGCTATCATAATTGAGTCCAAAAGTGAAAAATAATGTACAAAACTTCTATAGTATCCCACTAATCCATGGAAACTACGTATCTCAAAAACATTCTTCAGTGGTTACTAAGAAATAACAAATTCTATATTTTTAGGATCCATAGAAACTCCTTTTTAAGAAATGAAATTTCTAAGGAAACTACACTTATTGTATCCAAAAATCATACTTTGATAACGTATCATACAAGTGATGCTTCCACAAGATTCCCAACACTATAGACAAGTGTTTCTCATAATCAACTTCGGTTCTAGAATACACTTGTATATCTTCTTTAAACACTATCAAAAAGGAATCCAGATACCTATTAAAGATTCAATTCATCAATTCCATGAAGATTGTTGGTGCATTTGTAAAACCAAAAGGTATAACCACATATTCATAATGGCCATATCTGCTTTTGAAATATATTTTTAGAATATCCTTATTCCAAAGTCATAGTTGGTGATATCCTAAATGTAAATCAATTTTATAGAACCACTGGGCACCACTGAATTGATCAAAAAAATCATCAATTTGGGGAATATGATATCAATTATCTATTGTATCTTGGTTAAAATTATGATAATATACACAAAGTCTAAGGGTTCCATCCACCTTCATTGCAAATAGAACTGGTGCTGCATATAGAGACATGCTCAGTCGAATGAACCCTTTAATTTTTAACACTTCAAGATTCACCTTCAATTCCATTAATTATATTGGTTCCATCTAATAATACATAATGGAATCATATTAGTACCCAGTATGAGATCAATTGTAAACTCCACTTATCTTTTGGGTGGAAGCCCAAGGAAATTATCAGAAAAAACAACAAGAAACTGATCCACTATAGTTGTAAAATATCAATTCTTGATATAATCTACAAATTCCAAGGTAACTATTGTCAACTAGTAAGAGATAGTTCTGACCACCAGAACTAAGGTTATTGCTCCACATGTATCTACTGTTAAATCTCCTTTAAATATATGATCAACCCAATCAAATAATTAAAACTCACCTGTCATGCATAACAATCAATATGAGCCTTAATGTTTTCTAGCCAATCCATTCCCAGAATGAGTTCATACGCATCCATCTCAAGAACAGAGAAATCCCATACCAACATAGTCTCATCCATTGTTATCTTACATGATGTACATTTCAAAGATCTACACTCTAATTGTCCCAAATGTGTTTGGAGTTTCAAAATAGAAGGCATCATCTCAACATGAAAACCCATTAGATTACAATCATGATAGGTAATAAAAGAGTAGGATGGACCTGCATCAAACAACGTTTGTATGAGGGTAGAATTAAAAATAATTATACCTCTAACTATTGAAGGACCCAATTGATCATACATGATTACTTGATCATCTCCATACAATTTCTCACTCACTGCACATTTCTCTTTATTACCTTATTGAGACTGCATACGTTGAGGAGTCATGGTGTTCTTAAAATCACCTTCGATCGCTCCGTTATCATGACTATAGTTATTATTCTGAGCTTATCCAGTTGAATTATATGATACCTGAGAAGCATGAGATGTTTCCCTAGGACTTGACCTTGTATCATTACGACAATAGCGCTGAAGATGTCTCATGTGGCTGCAATTGTGATGAGATCTTGGTGGTGTCGTACAATCTCACTTCATATGGTCAAAAGAACCAAATTAAAAACATCTCATCCTACTCTTTGGTTTATGAGGAATGATTACTGATCCCATAGACTGATTCGAAGGTGTCCCACCACTTTGGAAATAGGTGTCTCTCTTCTTCTTATTCCCAGCATTTGAGTTCCCACCTATTCCTGTTGGAATAAACATGCTCCCTCCAAAATTATTTCCTGAGATGCCCCATTCTATCACTTCCACCCTATTAACCATATTTGTATATTCCATAATACAAATAACACTAATATTTTAGAGAATTTATGGTTTCAACCTTGACTAAAAAATGTGTGCCTTCAAGGACACACTTGTAGATGCTTCTGATACAAAGCAGATTAAATTCATAAATTTTTCTACATACTCTGTTACTGAGAGGTTCTCTTGCATCAAACTGTAGAAATTTGTTGTTTTAGAAATTATGAATATGTGAGGATAGAATTGTTTGCTCAACAATTCTTCAAAATCCTGGCATGACCAGCCTTGGTTCAATTTAGCATGAACTGCTAATTCTCCTAATTGGCATGCCAAATCCTCCAGCATATATGTTGTCAACTTTACCTTTAACTCTACTGGTGTACTAAGGAAATCAAAGATTTGACTCATCCTATTCAACCATATTTTTTATTTTTTTTTATTCAGAATCCCCCCAAATGATGGGTGGGTTCTGCTTTTGGAACTGAACTGAATGATCCACTTTTTTAGGCTCATTATGATAATTCCTCCTTTCCACCACTTGAAAAGCCTGAACTATACATTTCACCAGCTATTGGTTCTCCCGTGGATCAGCTGAAAAAACATTTTTAGCAGTCTCTTTTGGTTAATTTCTATGATTTCTACCCAATTCCATTGTATATAACCAAAAGAACTCTATTTAGTCTCACTCACTAGTAACTAAAGGCTTAAAAATTCCAATTTACCACAGAAACACATATAACAATATCCCATTTCTAAAATCCAACCATCGTAATTATTATAATTTTTTTGAAAATACCACAATAATTTTCTTCTAAAATCAAACCATGTTAACCATTTCCCAAAAATTAACTCTTTTTTGTCCCTTTTTAGAGATAATTTACACAAAATGAAAAATGATTTCCAAGTAGGAAGTCTTACTATTAATGAATTATATGAAATTCCCATCAACTAAACCCATGTCGATGAGGTGATAACTCAACAAGAAGTGTCTTGAAAGACTTATTTACCCAAACACCATAGTAACATGAAGCTTGGAATAAAAAGGTCAGCTACAAATTTTTATTATATAAATTTCATGTTCTGATAGCCCTATCTCATTACTACCATCCTAATAGATATACAGACTGATCATTTATAACTTCAAGGTCAGAATAAGATTGATATCATTTGTCCCAAAATGAAAGATAGACCGGCCAAGACTAATACCATTTGTTACATACCACCCCTCCTCATTGGCTTCAGAAGAGTCAAAGGTGATACCAAGCCATAGGTAACATCCCCAAATCACCAAAGGCTATTAATAAATGTCAAGGGCCTCAAGAGAATTTGGGGGATGATTTTACCTTTAATGTTGAAAACAACTAAACCAACATAAAAACAAGAATCTAATCCACTATATGATGCATAAACAACAATGTACAACTCAAAACAGAACCTAAACAATAAACCATGTCAGAGTACAGGTGGAAACCAAAATAAATACACAAGGATAACCAAAAGACTGCAAAAACACAGGACTCTCAAGTGACATCAACCAGAGACACCCAACCCAATCTAAGATCCTGCTTCACATGTCTCGGTGATGGTATCAATAATCATCACTAAAAAAATGAGATACCCTGGCTTTACCTGTCACTCAATATATGACATCTGAAAACACACAATAGTGCCCAAGAAGGGGGTGAGCCTAAACATACTAGGATTTCCCCTAAGACTTCCGAACTCATGACACTATAAAAAAACTTGTTAGCGCATTTATATAAAACAATTTAAAAGTATTTTAAAATAGTTTATATCAAAATAGTAAACAAGTTCCAAGGAGAAAATTTACAAGCATGAAACCTTTCTCAATAATTTAGAATAACCATTACCATGTCTCCACACTCACACACACTCCCAATTCATGATGAGATGATATCTCTATACTTATGAATGGTCTCTCGTCGACCCACCAAGTTATCACAAGGTTACCAATATCAGGTGACCCAATGGCACACACCCCTTCCATAGGGTCAAATATATTAATACACTCACAACAAACATGTATTCCAAATACCATGCCAAACCATTAAACATAAAACATTTCATTTATTGAAAAAATTTCAAAAAACCTTTTTCCGGGTGTAAAACAAAACCATGATTTTAATATTCACCATTTTAAAATTATTACCGAAGATAATTTTCCACAAAACCATCCTATTTAAAAAATTCCAAATCCATACCCCCAAGAGAGGTTTCCATCCAAAATAAAAAATCGATTTCAAAGCAATTTCAAGTAATTCATTTAAATAAAACTAATCCTTCAAGTTCTATGTAATGTGGAGTCAAGAGAGAATCCACCTACCTCTCAACAGTTGGTGAAAATGAAGAAAGACACAATGATTCTCTAAAATATGGCATAGATCTTCTCCACTTCAATCAAATCAATCATATCACATCAAAAATATCATTAATGAACATGTATCTATACACAAAAAATTATATATATGATTCCAAAAGATATAAGAAGACCTGATCTAAGAATAACAACCAAGAATGATGGCTTAACAATGAATTCGGGCCTACAAAACACTTTAACTCACCTAATAATTACCTTTTTATTCAAAGTAATCATCTCTCAATCCTATGGAGAAAAAGGAATTTGATAATAAGGTTAATCAGGGTGAATACGAGGGATTTAGTGGTTAATTCAGATTAGATCCATAATTTTAGGAGTTCCAACTATACGTTGCACGTTTTGGTGCACCATTTGACAACCATGTGGTGCTACTATCTCAATCCACCCCCTCACATAATTGTCGTGTACGATTAGACAAACCATGTTACAACTGTACATTTCCCCTTTGTTTGAAATTTCATAGTTTCCCCTAGGCACTCGCATAGTTTTACCAAACTATGTACCAATTGTGTGCCTTCCTAGTTCCCATTATTATACCTTGCAAAATTTCTTAGAGATGGTGAACTATTTATACTAACCATGCAAAAATCATGCACCTCCATAAAATCCTTCAAAAAATACTAAAAATCCCTCAGAACTTCCCGAAACTCAACCATAACATTATATAAACTCAGAATACATGAATAAAGTGTCATGTCCCTAATACTAGGGGTGTTACAGTTATGGTAATATAAACTTTGGGTTTTGTATGGGTTTTAGTAAAGAATGTTATTTGAGGAAGAATTCATTTACATTTTTTGGACAAAAGTATAATGGTATTGGAAACCTTAAGAGTTTATCTTATCTTTGATATTGAGGTAATAATGTTCAGTTAAGATAATTTGATTTTGTAAAAAAAATTGTATAGAAAACCATAGCGATTAAAGGTGATTTAATGATTAATTTTATTTTTTAGGATGTTCAACATATTATTGGGAATGATAGAGGAGTTATCTTAATATAGTTTTAGAAAAGCTCAACCTGCATATCAGGTGATAACCTGTCACATCCAGTATGGCCGTGAGGTTTGAACACACAACTGAAGGGCGAAAAGGGTGCATCACCTACCACTCGCACATGTGATTTCCGGGTTATTATGATATTTTTAAACCTAAAAATTTTGATATATAAAGTTTAAGATAATTTTGGGAAGCATATTATATGATTAAATCTTTTTCAATTTTGGTATTTTTAGGTGATTAATGATATTTTGGTCATTTTGGATATAATTGTACCTTGGACTAACCATTTTATTTAATGTGTAAAGATATGAGGAATAACTTATTAACCTTTTGTGGATTTTTTGATATGTTAAAAGTTTATTTTAGTGCTTTTTTCATGAAAAAAATTCATCTTAAATAAACATCATTTGGAGAAAATATGAATTTGTGGTGGAAATTGATTAAAGGATGAAATTCTACTTGTCAAGTAAGTATATTTCTTTATGTTTTTAGTATAGATGGAAAATGAATTTATCAACTCTAGGAAAAGTATATTGAAATAAAAAAATTTATCCTATTATCATTATTTCTGATGAATTGATGGTCTTTTTCTCACCATTTTGGTTTAAGGTTTTATAGTTGTTAACTTTCTCATGATCATTCAATTTATTGTGATCATTGATCTATGTACATTACTTTTATTAAATGTATATATTTTCACTTATCACTAATTTTATCATATTTGTAAGCCTATTATGTTTTATTCTGTAAGCCCTTCATACTTCTATTTCACACTTTTCAGGTGGGTGCTTTATTAACCCTTTTTATGATGTGGGATTTCAACAAAGTATTTTCAAAAGTTAAACCTGTGATCATTGAGTTTAATTTCAAATTTATAGGAAAAAATTTATTAAATGGGGTAGAATGTAACAACCTAATATTTAATAAAAAAATTAAAACTATGTTTGATAGCATATACGACATGAAACATTGAGCCTAAACGAACACTGAAGTATTATTATTTAAATATGAATGTTATAACCTAGCTATTAAATTGGAAGGTATGAATAATATTTAATACATTATTAAAAAATATATAATGTTGATACTAAATATAAATGTATTGATAAATTCTGATTTAGAAAATCTCTCAATTTTTAGTAGAGTCATTTTATTTTTCAAAAAATATACTTTCTTCAAAAAATGGTTTTTATTGATTTTTGTGAAGAAATTAATTTCTGGAACTTTTATAATTTTAATTTTATAAAAAAATATATAATTTTTTAAATCAACTTATCTAAATAATCTTAGAGTTATTTTTTGGATTATTCTAAAATGATTGATTTTTTTCAATGAATAGTGAAAATTCTGATATTTATTGAAAATTATATTTTCTTTTAAAGTATTTACAAAGTAAAATTATATTTTGGATTAGTATTAAAATTTTATTAGTTCATTTTTAATAAACATAATATAATTAAATTTCTTTTAATGAATTTTATACTTGAATTTGTTATAAAAAAAATTTATACTTAAAAATGCATTTTTTTGAAAAACTGTTTTTAGTCACATTTTATGGGTTTAATTTTAAATTAAATTATGATAATTATATGAATTGAATATTAAAAAATTTATTTTATAACTTTAATCATGTGGTCAAAATTTATTAAATATTCCCATTTTATTTTTGGTCAATATAAATAGTAACAATATTAAATAATTGTCACCATGGAAGAGGTAAAATGAGTTAATTAAGGGTAAAAATGATGTGATAAGTACTAAAAAATTACTATAATACTTTACTTATTTTTTCTGGATGATTATATTTCACCCATAATCATTCAATGATCAGATATATAACCCTTTTCCCCACTTTTTCAATGATTTTTTTTGATAATATTTTATGTAATGAAAAGTAAAAAATGTTATTCACTTTGTTTTATTATATTTAAATCTTTGATATAGGAATAAAAAGAATGTATATTCAGTTATAAATATTAATTTGATATATAAATGATTTTTTTATCATGGTAATTTATTTTTAGTTTTTAGTGAAGAAATAATTACTTTAAAAGCTTATGCAACACTGACATGATATTTATTCAATTAATAGAAAATAAAAATAAATGATTTTAAAATTATTAAAAGTAATATAACAAGAAATAATTATTGTGTTAAATGAATTTTTCAGGTAAAAATAACTTATTAGGGATGTTTTAAATGATTTCATTCTAATCCCATCGTTGTATTTGCGTTTTTAAAGTCAAATTAAATGAAAAGTTCCAAAATTGACATTAATGATATTTTATAATAAATAATATTTTATTAAATTATTTAAAATTGATAAAAATATAATATTTGGAAAATTTATTGGGATATTGTTGAACATATCAACCATGGTATATTTTTGGTTCAATTTTTCTTTTATAGTAATTATATTTACTACTAAAAAGTAAAAACTTCATTATCGCGATAATTGTCAAAAAAGGTTAAAGTGAGTTAAAACAAAGAGATAAGGATAAAAACATAACCTAAACATGTAAAAAATTTATTATGTGATATTATTTCAACCCATACTCATCCTATATTCAAATTATATCTTTTTTAATCCTTTTATACATGAAAATTAATTTATATTAATTTAATACCTTGGGAAATTCCAAGAATGTTCCTCCCCACTCTTATAAAAGAGAAATCACTCTCCTTTTTTTCTTCACATTTCAAAATATTTTTAGTTAAACAATCCAAAGATGATAACTTCCTAAAATCCCTCCTTATATTCTATAGGCCTTATTTGGGGTAGAATACCAACCTTATAGGGTTTAAGGTGTAAAGAAAAAGATGTTATCCGAAGAATAGGTATAATCATTAACTGAATGTTTTAGTTTTATTTCTTCTTCAACCACATTAAAATATTATTCAACCATGATGATATAATAACATTAATATCTTCTATATACTAAGATTTTATTATTTTAGTGTCATAACTTACATCCAAATCCTCTTCCATCAAATGGGAAATGAAATCATCATTCGTGTGTACACCGGACTACCGCCTCACGAACTGATGTAATTAGTTTTTCATCACGGCCTATCACAGAAATTTATGATGATATATTTAATGTATATATGTTCTATTAATGATATATTTATCATTATTTAAAATTAATATATCATATATTTTATTTCCTTTCCATTCATAGAATAATGATAACATGGTTCGTGCGTATATGTGGATTACCACCTCCATGAAGCGATATGATTCGTTTTTATTACTGCACCACATGAATGATATATATAACTATATTTTAAAAAAGATAAATTTTATGAGATAATTATCTTTCTAGAAATATTAAATAATAACTACCTTCTTTCTATAATGATTGTTGAAAAATAGAAACGTTACTCATGCGTACGTATGACCTACCGTCTCCATGATTGTAACATGGTTCATTTTTCATAATTATATTTGATGATTGGTTATAAAAATATAATTTATGTATAATAGAATTATAATTATGTCATGATTATTATTCTAGAGATTATGAAATACTGACCCCTTTGACCATGGTCTACATACCATAGTCGTTTTAAAATTATGAACTGAACGTCCTAAAAACACTCGATGTAGACTTAACTAACTAAGTATCTAAATATGAATTTTAAAATAAACGAAATAAATTATTTAAATATAAGATATTAATATAGGAAAATGTTCTTATGAAATAACATAATTGATATATGTTTATTATAATTGGGTTAAAGGGCATACATAGTCTGAACTCGAGGTAAAAGATTTATGTCTTGCTTTTACTTCTGCAAGACACATGCCATATTCACCACATGTTTTTTATGTGGTTCATATGCTGCCAATTGAATTTATTTTATGATTATTATCATGATAATTAAGGCATATATATATATATCCACCTATTGTTCTTTATTTCCTCGGGATTATGATTCAAAAGTTACAAAAATGGTAAGAGATTTATGTTTCAATTCTATTTTAATTGGGATTATTTATGCTTGAAATTTACATTGAGGAAATTATATTATCCTTATATAATAAATCCACTGAATTTGAATCTCATTTGGTTATTTTGGTATAATTTTTTTTATTTAATTTTCCTCACATTAAATAATTAAGAGACTGACAAAATGTTTTTCAGGAAAATCGACCTTATTTCTCTCTTTGATCAAAAATCATTTTTCTTCAATGTCCATGTCTTCTAAAAATGTTTTCAAGAATGTTTTTAATATTATTTTTTGATTATTTAAATGCATTTTTACCCATGTTTCACTTTTTAAAATTGGTTTAAAAGGAATCTTCTTTTCATTTTCCAAACAAAGTACTTTTGACTTTTTACCAAAAATGTGGATGAAATATTTGTTTTAATGTATATGACATGAATAGAATTTATGACCATCATGACTGGTTAATGATTTGAATATTCCTTTACAAGTTTCTGAATTTATTTTCAAAGAAAACGTTTTCAATAATATTTTGGAAATTTTTATATTTCTAAGAAGTAATTTCCAAATGGAAGGTGTATTTTCCTCAAGAATATTTTTAATACTTTTATAGTATTTATATTCCTAAGTGACAACAAACTTTAATGTTATGTATTGATTCTAAATTATGTCTATATTTATCATAAATATATACCTATTTTATTCTCTATTCCTTTAATGGGGTAATACATTCCATAAATTCATTTCTCAAATTCCTTCTTTATTAAATCTCCATTGATTATGACATGAGGTAAGATTATGCAACCAATTTATTTCCATGGGTAATTATTATGTTTATGACTTATGATAAATTTCCTTTTGAGGCACAAATGATCATAAACTATTATAATGGGTGTACTCATTTAGCCCTCCAATGTATTGGGTAATATTTTAGTCTCATGAGACATTGTGTATGGGATTAGAGAGTAAATCTAATCCAATATGAGACATTGTGCACAATGTGATATTGTCTTGGAAGTTAAAATTGACTTATGATTATATCATGTTTTGTATTTCTTTTACTTTTCCAATTTTTCCATGATCTTATGATACTACATTATTTATGTTATGCTCCAATATGATTACTCATGAGACTTATCTTTTATGATATCATGTTATACATCTGTCTCACACATTGAACTTCCTTATCATGTTTATTCACTTATTGAGCATCTGATCTAAACCTTTCGTATGTTTTCCTTTCCCCAAGATATAAAGGAAATTTTTATATATGATGTGTCTAAGAAGGGTGCTAGTTATGAAGAACCATGTAGGTGACGATGTAGATTTTTTTTATGAACCGGTTGTTTATGTATCCATGTTTTAAAAGACACTAAAACTTTATGATCCTAGCATGGATCATCATGTTTTATAATGAATATTCATATAATAAGATGTAATATCTATATATAAAAATCCAGGGTCTCTATAACCTTCCTCTTCTTAGAAGTTCCAATCTCACCGTCAACCCCTGTTGCACAGGGCTAGGCTTCATCACTGCACGTAGACTTCCACCTCTTGTGAGATCCAATCTCACTACCATACCTTGCTGAATTAATACACATCATTTGGAGATTTAGGAATTCTATCATCCATGATGAGTCCATATTCAACCTCCAAGCATCATATTTAGATCTCATATCTTTCCCCAGGGATTCAAACACCGTTCAGAGCAGACATTACAACAACTCCATTCATGAATTTATTGTCCTGAAATGCCTTGGAATTCTGGAAAACTTCATCCCTCCCAATAGAACTTTGAGATTAATTTAGAAACCTCAACACTACTAAAAAATATACCTTTAACATTGTTTACCTTTATCAGTGCAAGAAAAAAACCTTGATAAAGGTATCCTTTATCAGTGCTGAAAATGGGTATCCTTTATAAGTTATTTTATGTAGGGATGATAAAAGGCATCCTTTATTAGCACATTATTTTTAATGCTAATAGTGAGTACCATTTATTAGCACTTTATTTTTTGTGTTGATAATGGTCCAGAATATAATGAAATAATCAATCAAATAAAAAATAAAAATTAGTAAATTAAAAAAAATCAACAATTGTATTAATTAAATAATTATTGATAAAAATAAATAAATTGAATATACATATATAAAAACTATAAATATTAATAAATAGTATATATTAAATATATAGATATGATAAATGAATAAAAATAAATAATTAAACAAATAAAAATTAACAATGACTAAATTAAGTGAAATATTAAACATTTTATTAATTAAATAATTATTGTAAAGTGAATAAATTTAATATTCATATTGTTGAACCCTCTATGAGATGGTTATTTTAATAATCACAAATCATTATTACTATTGTTTATAAATAAATTTAGAAAATTATTCAATCTGTTCTAAATGTGGTTACATATGGTTACTCATGTCTGCATATGTTTATCTATGATTATTAATGGTCTACTATTGACTTGGAAGTATTCTGGATTACACAGACACTTTGTGATAATTTCTTATTTTTAACTAACCGTTGGTTATATTTTTTGACTCACCGTTAGTTATATTTTTTAGTCACCGATAGTTAAAGAAATCCTCACACCGATGACAACAGTCTCACCATTGAAAAAGGATGCACCGATGACAACGGTTGCACAGATGACAACGGTCGCACCGATGACAACGGTCTGTCCGATGACGAAGGTCTCACCGATGACAACAGTCGCACTGATGACAATGGTCACACTGATGATACAACTGTCTCACCAATGGTGATCAAATGATCTATTGAAGCTGATGTTAATCAAATGAGCTACTGAAGCTGATGCTGATCAAATGACCCACTGAAGCCCATGCTAATCAAATGACCTACCAAAGATGATGGTGATCAAATGATCTACCAAAGATGATGCTGATCAAATGATCTACCGAAGCTGATGCTGATCAAATGACCTACCGAAGCTGATGCTGATCAAATGACCTACCGAATCTGATGTTGGTCAAATGACCTACCGAAACCGATGGTGATCACATGACCGACTGAAGCCAATGTTGATCACATGACATAATGATACCGATGAAAATTCAAATGACCTACCGATATCATGACTCATCTATAGTCAGGAAGACTGTTTGAATTTCTATTAGCTGTTATTTAAGTCCAACAGTCGTATTTGCTAAATTTAATGCACCTGCTATTAATTAATGTTGGTTGTTGGATGTCAGGGAACCATACCTCATACCTTTCAAAAACTAATCATTATTTTTACTAGATCTCAAGGAATAAAAAGGAAGATCTATCTTTAGTAATAGGTGATGATAAATACACTCAAAAAAACACAGAAAGAGACATAAGAGCAAACAAGGGTGTACGTGTGTGTGAAGGACGACGAAACAAAAGAAGAACTTGAAGAACACCTGTGAAAACGGAAGATCTTCAAGAAGATCATTCACCTGGAACAAACACTAAAGCCATGTTGTTGTACCAACTGAACATCATATGCACAAGGCTGAAGAACTGTAGCTGAGAAGAACAACGACACTCTGTTTTGTGTCATCCTCACCAGAAAGGACTCAAATAACATCTGCAACATACAAACAAGTCCAGATCTCATATGCAATCACTCAGAGCATTCTAAACTCGTTATCTATTTATTTTCTCTATAGTGAACCTTTGTTTAACATTTTGAGCAGTGTGTGTGCATCTTTCTATTTAGACACACACTGACTCCTGGGTTCAAATGGAGGATACTAAATCCTCACACAAAACTGTTTACACCTTATTGTTTCCCACTGTGTATTGTGGAAGAGGTCAAGTGTGACCTAGAAAGCCTGTGTGTTATTGTTTAGTTTTCCCATGTAGAACTGTGGCAGAGGTCTGAGGACCTGAACAATCTAAGTACTATTGTAAATCCCACGATCCAGGGTGTGGATCATAATTTATATAAATTGTTTGAGAGGACTAAGTCTGAACATGAGACTGAACCTCTTGCTTTAAATCTGGTGTGGTTTTTTTCCTTTGATAAAACTATTTTGAATATTCCGCTTCTAAGTATTTTAAATATAAATCTATTTTAAAGTTACACCAAAAGTTAAACTAGCAAGTGTTTGTAATTAGTGTGAACCAGTAAGTTAGTATCAAAAGCTAACTTAATCTTTAGATTAAGTTAACTGAAAAGTAATCAATCATTGAGAAACTGATTGAACATTTACTTTCTTTATAAATTCACTACAGTTTAACTTGTTTTACAAATTGGGGGATTTTAATACAAATATTTTAAACAGAAAATGTTAATTGGAACTCAATTCACCCCCCCCCCCTCTTGAGTGTCCACTTCGACCAACACATATATATAGATTATAAATATTAATAAATAATATATATTAAATATAGATATATAAAATGAATAACTTTTAATTATTAAACTAAAAAATAAAAAATGAATAAATTGTAATAATTAAACAAAAAAAATTAAAAATGAATAAATTAAATAAATATTAAATAATTAATTAATGAAATAATTATTAATAAAAAATGAATAAGTTTAATATATATATATATATTAATTATAAATAGTAATAAATAATATATATTAAAAATAAATATATAGAAAATGAGTAAAATGTAAAAATTAAAAACATATTAATGACTTATTAATTTTTAATGTTGTTTGATTTTTCAGTTTAACAAATATCAAACACGCATGACATTGATTTCACACATATATATGCAATTAATGCATTTTTATACACAACACACATAAATATTTACACAATTAATGAAATATTATATATATAGAGACACATACACCTAATATTTATGTAATTTATTCATATTTTAGTATATTTTAGAATTTCATTATAACATGATACGTTTTATATATTATGTTTTTAATCGGTCAATTTTATTTATTTATTTGTAATATTATTACAGTTATGTGTTATTGATTCATTTTTAATATTTTTTTTTAATTTTTTTTAATTTAATCACTTTCTATTATTTACTAAATAATATTTATTTACTATGTTTTAGTATTTTCCATATTTTTTAATAATTTATATTTCAGTTAAAAAAACTTATCCATTTTTTCAGTATTCTTAAAGTGTACACATTTTTACCGAAACAACTCAGCCATGGATTTGGAAAATCTAAATCCATGACCCAAAAATTTATTAATAAAATGAAAAAGTAAAAGGGAGGAGGGAGAAAGCCAAGAAGACATAACCTGCTCGTAATTGAAAGCAATAAACAGATCATCTAGATCCCAAGTTTCTCAGATATCATCATCTATCCTTTGGGTGTCGACCATGCTGCCATGCCTTGACCGTTTGAGGGGCCACACATTCATCATCTGATAATGATGTAGATTAAGCCTCTAAGGTGGAGCATATCCTGAATTTTCAAGATAGATCCTGAAACTCCATTTCTTTATTAGAGCGGAGTCCATCTTCGAAGTTAATACATTATAACCTTTTTACTCTTATATAATCATTGTATCCAAAGACCTATGGATCCATTGATGAGAAGGTTACCTTAAGTTGTGAGAAGTAACATTTTTTCACTTCCTTGCTGATGCATGTAATGGGCCTTTCACATTTCTAGCCCCCCGGGGTTACAATGTTTGAATTCATTGCTCGTGAAGAAGAACATTCTTCATGTGAGGCTCTGCCAAAGGAAACCTATGAATTTTTCATTAAATCCTTAAAATGGGGAGGTTAAGCCCACCCAACGTTCTCAAAACTCCTACAAGAGGGAGCGATAATTAGATGCTCAATCTATAAGGGAAAATATTGTTTCTCTACACTTTTCCTACAGTCCACCTACTCCTTACATGATGTTTCCAATTCCTATGAAATTTTAACTACATGGCTATATGAGTCATCAGGAAGGACAGTAGAAACTTGCTTGTATGAGCTTAGTGGAGACTCAGATTGAGTAGGAAGCATGCAAGGTACCAAATCCATGTCCCTCAAAGGCTGTCCAAGATGAGAAGAACTGGATCTGAACTTCCTAAGGGAACCAATTGGAAACCATCATTATCAACTATGAAATTGGATGAAGGTCCCTTCTTTCCATCGAGACTGCTTATTCTATGAGCCCCCACACCACTGTAAGGAAAACCACTAATGTCACTGACCATGAGAAAATCAATATCCCCAATTTGTAGAGCATGAAGAGAAGCTGCTAAAGTATAAATAATTTTGTCCCTTGACGAGGACATGTCCTTAACTTCCGAAACACAAGCAGCTGCAGCAGATGCCTACTGCTCAGAGGCTAAAATATCAGCATCAAAACCCTCATTAAAATCATCTCTACCAATTTGTGGAAGATAAAAAATAGGTTCAATAGGATGAGCACCAAAATCAACCCGTTGAGTGTCTGCAGTTCGAGAGCGTTCCGTACATGGAGCACATATCATGTGCACCGCATCATCAGACATATTCAATGCAACTGGCCTTTTTAGAACATTAGAAAATGAACAAAGATCCATCTCCAAATTAGCAGCAACAACAATAATTTTCATCAGAGGCTCAAAATCCTTTATCTTAGCACTATAAAAGGAATTATTATCCTTGTTCTGCTTATGAGTGCTAATATGAGACTTTGAATGTGAAGGTGTCTTGACATTCATTTTTTTCTTTCCCTTACGGGATTTTGAGGCAATTATCTATTTATGAATTATCTATTGATCCACTAATTCTTATGCAGTCACTTCATCAAAATATTGAACATCAGAATTTGATTCCTCTTTGACAACATCATCCCCAGACTTTGTTACATGCGACTTATTGAATCCAACAATTTTTAAACCTGTAGGAGGATCCCCACTATCTATCTCCGCAGTATCCCGAAAAATCTCTTGCTTCTAGGGGTGGCCTCCACCTGAGTAGAATTAACACACATAGCCCCAAAAAGACAATCTATACTAGATAATTTCTTCACAGAATGTTGTGAATGAGAAAGCCCAAGAGATCTGGAAGTGCTCTGTACTCCAGTCTTCAAACCCCTCTTTTTTTTAAAACATAAACTTTCCTCATGTCCTCTACTAGATAAATAAGAACACAAAATGGAGCTTTTACAATTTGATTCCTCATGGAAAATTATCTTACATTATGAACAGAATCGAGGCACATTCTCATAATCAATGCAAAAACTAAATCCATCTTCGTCTATTGAAAGGAACACCCTATCATCTAGAGTAGAGAACAAGTCAACTTCCATCAAGAACCGAGTGAAATGACCATATCTCTCCTATTCGGTTTAATTGTACATCTTTATGGGCACTCTAATTGCTGAAGCAATATCGTATAGTATAATGGGGTTCCAGAATACCCAGCTCAGTCCATAAACCTTAACCCACACCTAGACAAAGGAATTACTAACCCCCAAGGTATTGAAATTATGATCCCATTCATGGATGTGAAGGGTGACTGGTTTGAGCTAAATTGATCCCAAACCCCAAGCCCTCGTATTCAAATCATTATTGGGAAAGGGCATGCGGAAGATCCTCATCCCAAAGAAATGCACTTCTAGTTGGTAAAACCCCAGATGCCCAACAGTCGATGGATTAAATCATCAATTTTCAATGGTTTGGATCCCTTGGGAAAAAATAATTGCGTGATTATAGATCACATTCTAATTTCATGGTACTCTGAAATGGAATCTAGATTCACTTTGACAAAGGAAAAATTACCCCTCTGGTGTATCCCTTCAGCAATGGATCCCTTGAAGAGAGAGAAATACCTATTAGTAGTACTCTCGTCTAGTTTGTTATCAAATGTTACCCCTCTAAAAATGATCTTTGATTATCCAATCCAATGGAAACATGTTTGTGCGAATCAAATCGCCCATGCGTGAGGAAAACATCAGGTAGAAGACTCAGAACCGCCCTTTTGAAGCCCTATATCGCCATCTGGGTAGAGCGAGAAGCTCCAACCACCCCCACCTATACCTCAAAAGTGTACTCATTTTTAATTATTCAATTTCACTCATTTTTAAAATTTATGTAATTAAGATTATATATTCATTAATAATGTTAAAAGTATATTTGTAAAAAAATATTTATAAATAAATATATTTTAAATGTATATTTACTATATTTATAAATTTGTAAATTTATAATTATAAATAAATAAATATTATTAATATATTTATAAATAAATAAATATTATTTATATAATTATAAATAAATATTTTTATATTTAAATAATTATAAAATTATAATAATTTAATTTAAATAATGAATATACTATATTTGTATTTATATTTATACTTATATTTGTTTTTATATTTATATTTATTTATTATATATATAATTATATAAATATATATAATGATATGAATATATAAATATTATTTTTTAAAAGAATTCATATATTTATAAATAAATAATTATATATTTAAATAATTATAAAATAATAATAAATATATTTAAATAATGAATATATTTACGATATTTATATTTCTATTTATATACCTTTATTAAATAAGTATATATATAATTATATAAATATATATAATGATATAAATATATTTATAATTATATATAAATATATTTATTTATTAATGCATATTTACTATATTTATAAAATTATATATTTATAATTATAAATAAAAAATATAATTTAAGAAAAAGTATTTAGGTAATTATAAATAAATAAATATATATTTAAATCATTATAAAATCATAATAAACAAATCTATAATTATATAAATATATTTGTATATTTTTTTATTTATAATTATAAATATAAATCCATTATCAATACTTCTTTAGTACTGATAAAAGGCATCTTTATCAGCACTTATTAATTCAGCATTGATAAAAGATATCGTTATTAGTGCTTTTTTAGAAGCACTGATAAAAGTATCCCCAATCTATTTAAAAGAACCCTAATCGTGACTCAGTCAGTCATGATTCTTAGGCTCTTGTGGAACTCCCCTACTGTCGGTGCTCCTCCTCTACATTCACTCAGATGAATCAAGGCTAGAATCCAAGGTATGTTATTTTTTCCTTTTCCTCTCTCACTAATTACTTTTTTGGATTACATGGTTTTTGTTTCTGCAGTGTGCTCATCCAAGAAGAACCATACTTATCTTCTCCCATAACTCTAGTCACGAGTGGTCTCTAATTCTTCCTCATTATTGTCACTCTTATCACCACCTTCACCCATGGCTCTTGACATTGTTAGCACTGTCGTTGTCACCATCACCACTGTCCACATTGCTCCACCATGCATTCCCTCTAATCATTCCCTTAAGGCTACATGGTCATTGTATATCATAGATATCATATTAGACAATAATGGATCTTTTAGTAATGGAAAATGGAAATGGGTTGTGTGCTTCACATATAGTACTGGGGACTCATTCTTTTCATCATCACAATCTTTGTAGGATCCCATGGAGCGAGATCTTATGTTATAGGGTAAGTAAAGGATGTTTGGTTCAAAATATTATTGAGCATCGATATGGGAATAATCCCATCAATTATTGTAATCGACTCTTCATTTTTACAAACATGTTCCTATAACAAAATACATCCAATGGAAAATTACCTACTTAATATGTAGTTTGATGGTGTGTATTATAATCATTTGAGTTTCCCCAAAAATATTATAGAACAAAATATAGATTCAGACATGATATCTTTAGTTGGAAGGACCAAGGTCTTTATGTATATCTTCCATTTCATTAGGTCTCTCTGTTATGTTTTTAAAAAATACAAGAGTCCTAATTCCCTCAAACTCTACTATTATAGACCACCATGATTTGTATTTCACATTATCCTTACTTTTTTCAAAATAATGGTACTTTGATAGGTATATATATTTATATACATATGTTAATATTATATGATTTTAAATTTAATGTGATGTTTTTAATGAAAATTTGGTTCAAACAATATTTATTCTCACCTTTTA
This sequence comes from Viscum album, assembly GCA_963277665.1. Classification (NCBI taxonomy): domain Eukaryota; kingdom Viridiplantae; phylum Streptophyta; class Magnoliopsida; order Santalales; family Viscaceae; genus Viscum; species Viscum album. Next base: position 1,416,947,396 of record OY728127.1, read on the forward strand.
TTATTTGATTTTATGGAAGTTTCTAAAATATTTTTTTTAAACTGATGTAAAGTGAATTATTATGTTTAGAGAGTAATATTTTTGAAATATAATTTGTTATAATTAATAATTAAAATTTCATTTAGGTTATTTTTGAATATTAGTGTGTTTAGAGTATACATGGGATAAACATATTTTCAAAAAATAATAAGTGTCAGGTTTTATTTTATTTTTGAAACAAATTTGTCTTTAGTTTTTTTATAATTAGATGTAACAAATAATTTTTCATTAAATATATAAATTACTTTATGATTTCCTTTAAGGATAAGTTTATCTATATTAATTTCAGAATATTTAGATCATGTAGGATATGTAAGAGTTTATAATGTATGTATTTTAGAGTATTTTTTAGAAATAGATAATTTATTGATTATTAACCATTGAAATATCTTATTCATGATTTAAATAATTCAATAATAATTAAATAAATCCATTGATAAAGGTTTTAGATGATTTTTAAATATAATCAACGGCAGTGAATGATTATAAATTCGTTAGATTTGAGAAAACATGGGTTGTATAGGATATTGATAAATTATTATGTATTACACATGCTATAATATAAATATTTAAGTGATTATCATGTTTAATTATTCAATTAAGGAATCTGATGTTATGATTCCATATTAGTTATAGTTTTTATATAAGTATTGAATATTTTATTTTTTAGAGGAAATAGCTCATAATATATATATGTTGATAGGATAAATATATTCTTCAAATTATTTTACTGTAATCATATACAAATATGGTTTTAATAATCTTTATATTGTAAAATAATCCAATATATATTTATAAATAATTTTTTGACTATGGGAACTATATGAATGATTATAAAATGTAACATGATGTTTTTAGACATTAGAATTTTAGGAAATGGAAAAATTCTATGACTTTTATTTAGTAAGTCTCATTTTTATCTTTGTATACATTTTTTATTAATTGTTTAACTAATGTTTTTTTACTTGTCTAATAATTCATTCTCTAGAGTATTTTTTTAGAAAATTGTTGTATTATTCATAAAAGGTAACAATTTTTTTGTTGAATTTTGATAAATATTGCCTTATAATATTATTCTTTGAATAATCACTTGATATTATTTTTAATTATTTTTAATATAACTTTAAACGTATGATTATAATAATTTTATACAAGAAATACATGTGTGGGTGTGATAAAAATAATTTTTATCATGTATTAGAATATGATGGGTACTATGAGAGGTCTAGGTATGGTATGTTAGAATGTGTGTTACTATAGACATGTTAGTGATTCATTGAGGGCTAGTGTGAGGGTGATGTGACATTTTTATTATTGTTTTTTTCTTGTTTATGGTTTTTCATACGTTATGATTATCTAATGTATTATGGCACCCATTGTGTGGTTCATTCCAAAGGGATCCAATTATGTTAAGAAATCCCCCTAGTATGAATGCACTTATTAGGAAAAATGGCTATGCTATATCCATTTCATGATTTGGATTTAATCAGTACATGTGATGGTTATCCCTAAGGGATAGTCTTTGATGATAGGGGTCTGAGGTCGAATCTCATGGTACATATTATGTGGTTATTTCTAGAGGGAGATAAATATTTTTTTCTCCTATTATGATTTAAATGTTATCCTCTTATTAGTGAAATTATTTTAATGTTAGGGAACAGCCGTGGTATAAACTTATAGAATAATTAGTATAATTAACTAGTATGAAATGAAGTAGGTACCTTTGATTATCATGGTGTCTTGGTTAGTACAAAATGACTAGAATTTCATGTGTATTTTGAGTGTTACTACTTTGAACATATACTCAAATATATTCATTTTTGTATATTTTAGGGGCCCTTTTAGTAGTTACTTATCTATTTTTAGACTCACACACTATACATGAACCTCAGTGGATATAGAGATCTTATATATGAGGTGTAGGTGAGGTAAAAAGACCAGTAACATAGATTAGAGTCTGTGCATCTCAGTGGGAATGAGTTGATGTTATATTCATAATGTTAGGGACATTTTAACATTTTGAGAAGTTATTTGACATTTTAAATTAAGTTGTAGTAATTTAAGAAGTTTTATGGTGACAAATTTCATCCTCACCAGCTTCATCTCTTGAAAAGTTATTATTAAATTTTGTTGCATGAGACTCATCCTTCATATCTTCTTTGTTGCTTGAACTACTCTGAGCAGTAGTCATCCAAAATGCTCATCGGTACCTGGTATGGGATGACTACTCCTTAGATTAGTTCAAAAAATATAAGTGCATGTCCAAAAGATATAAATTATGAGTCTCAAGAAACAAAATTAAATAATAATTATTCAGGAGATGAAGATGATGAGGATGACAGTTTTCTATAACTTTCACCTTTAGATGAACTCAGAGAATAACACCTACCATAGGGGATTAATTATTTTCTTAAATTCAATTACCCATTTCATCAAAAATAAATGTAAGCTAATTGTTTGACAATGAGTATGAATATGGAGTTATTGAGTTCATCAAGTTTTCAATAGATCATTCACATGACCACTATCAAATCGTTTTTCAGTGTTTACATTTTTGTTATTAATAAAAAATTATATGTTTGAATACAGATGAAAATAATGTATTCTACACATGATGATGTTACCAATCCCGAGGAAGAATAAACTGTTGATGATGATACTATAGAATTATTAGGGGATCAATAACATGTTGATAAAGAAACAATGATGCAATATCACAGTGTTGGATAAAATTATCAAGGCAAGAAGTCATGGTATAAAATTTGAGGTTGGTTGGAATCAATGTGGCCAAACTATTGACCCAAATAAGTTAATGTTCAGTAGTTATGTTGGGGTCACAATGAGGATGAATGTGCCTATTGATATTGATTCGTGGTGCCATGTCTATTTTATAACAAATGAAACCCTTTGGAAAGATATAACAGTAATTTGAAGATATACTTTACCTATTTTACCAAAAAATTATATAATGAAAATTTTATTTAATTTTAATTATTCCCTACAGAGTTCATTTATTTTAGAATATTTTTGTATGAAATTTATCTTAATGGCCATTAGAAGAGAACATATAGGCTTTCAGACTCTTCTTAACATGTTATATATTAGGGATTCTAAGCGAAAAGTAAATCCCCACCCACCAATAAGTTATTCAGACATTATAAATTAAGAAACATAGACTTATTTCATTAGTCATTGTAATGATAAATCATTTCATTTGAATTATTGTCGATAATATATTATTTGAAATTATTTTTTATCCAATTTGATTTAAAAAATTTAATTTATGAAACAAAAAATGAGTGCTGAAAACAAAGAACATGCATCAAAACTAATGTACCCCTATCGTAAAGAATGGATGGGGTACACTTCACTTGATATGAAATCAGTATGTACTTTAAATCAATAATAAAAGTTTTATGTGATATCGAAAAACATATTTTTCTTTATTTATATGTAAATTTTTGAATCTAAATCCAAATCCACTTCCATCCCACATCATGTGATAAGGAAGGATGCTCGTGTAAATAAGGAGGGTAAACTAGTTGATGAAAACACAAAAGCGGTATGGGAAACATGTGTAAGTATGAAATAATTGTAATTAATTATGCTTTATAATAGTATTATATAAAATTATATATTTATGTTCATATTTTTTATATGGTTTAGAAATAAGAATCAGTAATGACCGTACAGAAGAAAAACTACTTTCAGTAGCTTTGAAGCGGCCAAAACAATATGGTCACGTTAGATGATTATGTTTTGGAGTGTCTCCCCAAACATATTTCCAGAGGACAAAACCACATGAAGATACATATAATATGGTGAAAGGATTGCAGACACAAATATATTCTTTGCGAGATATTATTGTTCGGCTTGGTTTGACATACTAATGTACGAGAAAGGATCAAAGATAACTGGTAGTGGAACAAAGATCCGCACATAAACCAAATAACCCCACTAGATTTGAGGCTAGTCATTACCCTAAACCGCATACCTTACCCATGGTAATCAATTTTTTCATTACTATTTATCATAAATGTGAACCAAACAACTTCTAATAACTTTATATTACTAAAATTCTACAGGGTACAATTATATGTGATTTTTATCTCTCAACACTTACAAACAACCTTGTTGCTAGGGGTATGGTATATAATATCCAGAGAGACAAGATACACCAGAAAGACCTCCCAAAGTATCACATGAGGGTGGGGGTTGAGGTAGCTCATGAGACGACTGCTGAGTTGCCTATACCATCTGTTTTTTGTGGGTTTTAGTTTTTGCACTTTTTTTAATAGAAATATATAGTGGCTATTTAAAATGACACTATATATGGTAAAAATATTTTTTTCAGTAGTTAAAACCACTAAAATATCAGACAGAATATATAGTGGCTGTTTAAACCACCGCTACATATTAATAATTATAGCAGTTGTTTAAACCACAGATAATACTTCGAGACTTTTAATTGCTAAAAACCACCGTTAAAAATAAAAATAACCACTGATAAATAATGTTTCATGAAACTTCATAGAAACCATAGCTAAATTGGTGAAAATGATTTGAGATGATTCACGATGGCAAATTTTTCATTGGTTTACAAAAACCATCATAGAACCATTTGGCAGTGGTTTAAATGGCAGCCAAACCAAAAAAACCAACTCCATCCCAATGCTTTGTTATAGTGGTTGGAATGGTTTAAAGTAATATGAAAACGATATTAAAACAATAATATTATTGTTGATCATAGAAAGGGAACAAACTCCTATTGAAAAATGTTTTGGGGGATGGGAACATGGGAAGTCCTTCACCTCCGGTAATCAGGTGATAGTGGAAGGGTTCCAAATGAGGAGAAACATATGTGTTGAATGAATGGGATAGGAGGAGATGGGATTTTTAGAGTAGGTAATGTGGATGCGAATCATGGTAAAATAAACTAAGGCATGTGTGACTATAGGGTTATTGTGTAGAGAAATGGATTGTAGTGCAGATTAGTATGTGGATAAGGTGGGGAGTTAAAAGAAGTGCCAATGTGTGAGGGTTGGAGTAGAAACATGAGATAGCGATTAGGGTTATTATTTATTTTTATATCAATTTTTATTTTGGAACAAAAATTTTTATTTCATTATGAAAAATAATAAACTGACATGAATGAAAATAAGTGATTTTATATTTTTCACCTTTTAAAACTTATGAAAAATAATTATAAATAATTGAAACATGTTGTGATAGCCTTTTTATTATACAATTTTTTTTTAATTATGTTGAGAGGGATCCCTTACATTAATCAGAGGCCCTAAGAATTACCTATCCAGAAAGATCAGATGATGATGGCCCAAAATCCCAACAGAATATGGCTCAAAGACCCCAAGAGATTTCCTTGACCGACTGAGAAAAAATTATCACTCCACAACTATATACTTCACATCACACCACCTCCTTATAATGTCGAGGGTGGGGGATTGGGATCATGAGTGATCCATTGCCTCTGGTAATCGTGTGATAATGAAAGGGTGTTGAATTAGGAGAAACGTGCATGTACAGTGAAGGGGGTATAAGGAGATGAAATTACACTATAGGTAAAGTACAAGAGGATCATGTAAAAGGTAACTATTACATGCACGACTGTAGGTCGACCACATAGAAAATTGAGGAGAGTGCAGATCAATGTGGGGAGGAGGTGGGGAGTGCTGTAGTTTTCAGGCACACTAGAAGTGCCTGTATGGAATGACTAACTCAAATTTTTAGCCCTAATTTATGAATAATAATTAATGTATATAAATATAGATTTCATAACCAATGAAAATCATAGATTACTTGACTTGATTAAACACTGTAACCAAAAGATATGGATCTTCACCTATAATTTATAATGAATTTATATACCGTTCTAGAATTACCTGAACTTGTAATTCTTCCTTTGTTGATGATTTAACAAATTTGATCTTGTCATACCATCATTATGCTATAGTATCTATGTGCAAAATCAATTTATTTATGATCCCAATATGAACTATAATCTCTAAAAATCATCATAGAATCACTGGGGGCTAGCACAACCGATCCTAATCGCTTGCATCATTCATAGTTAATCACAATAGAATTCTTATATGAGGATGAAAAACTCTTCATGACCTCTTAATAGATTGAGTGAATAAGAGGATAGAGAACACTTTTAGATCTATATAAATCTTTCTAGGGATTGAGATAGCTTATCTCTATCTATTTTACAACATTAATCATCTCTTAAGAAAGTGATATAATTATATATTTATAAAGATAGATCTAGGGTTAGAAATTGGAAAATAATAACCATTCCAATTCCTTATTTATTGGTGAACCCCATGTCTTAATAATACTATATCTATTATTCAGTTGACATGTGTATAACCTAAGAATAAATAAATATCATTTATATAATTTCTAATTAGACCATTAAACTCAGTTCTCTTTTCCACCTTGACATTTATCAGTCCTTAAATAATGGCTATTCATTTAAAAATAAGTATCACTACATTATTCATAGATAAATATAATAAATATTATATTCACCAAACCATGTATATAAATATTTATTAATATGATTTAACACACTTATTATTTCGAATAACTTGCAATTAAATCTTAGCAATCATCCAAAACCCAAATAAAAATTATTTATTATAACTTTTTAAATTCAATACTAAATTCATCTAAGATTGCGGATACACTTAGTGTGTGACCCTCTTGGCCTCTTTCTCCGTGGAATTAGTTAGAACCTCCTGAAGTCCAAGGTTATCATATAGAAACACATAAAGAAATAGGTTTAAGTCAAAAATACACACAACCTTCTTATGAATGCCAACTGTTTAATATAACCACATTATCATGATTTCTCGAATCGTGCTAGCTGTATATGGGTGTCATAAACCTATGTGCTCGATGTATCTTTCTTTGACTTTCTGAAATTGAACTCACCCATAGAACACCATGACCATGGATTTATGTAGAAAGTTCCATTCGCATCAAAGGGCCTGAGATATTAACTTCCATCAAAGGACAAAAGAGATAAATTCTTTCTCGCATTTTCCATTAATGCAATATTACTCATGACAAATCCAATATATCCCACCTCACTATGAGAATATGTTGTCATAGTTTTACTCAATACATCAAATCATAAAACTCATGGTATCCATTTATTATAATTTTAATGTCTAAGGATCAAAACACACATCCACAGAAAGGATCACACAATGACACATGTAAATGTGGCTTTCTTATTGGTGGGACTCGTTCCCATAATCTCATGCACTGGAAATTACCAAGGGCATGCACTATGAGAGGGTTCCTCAAAGCCCATTGAGTCTCCACCACTGATATCCTATATCTTATGTGTCCCATCAAATTATATCTTCTAGTTATAGAAAATATATTGATGAATATTATTGCAGCACCTCTTGGTTCTCATCACAGAGAGGAACTTCTATGGAATTTTAGTGTGACATATATTCTTAGGAAATTATCACCTAAAAATTTCATGCATAGGAAAACACATGACATGATAAGAAAATTCATTAATATTTAAGATAATGAATACATGTAATCAATTACTTAGAATTTTATTATAATGATCCAACCTCAAGAGACTCCCACTTTCACATGAACCAACCACTATGGAAAAAATGGCTTTTTAGGATGGGTTATTTGTGACGGGAGTAGATCCTGTTGCAAATAGTCCATTGAAATGATTATTTGCGACGGGGAAATTTACCCATCGCAAAAGGTTTGGCGCGGTTTGTGCACCAAACCGCGGGAACTATATTTGCGACGGGAGGTGCCTCCCCATCGCAAATACCCTGCGACGGTAAATACTGTTTATGACAGGGAGGCACCCCCCGTCGCAAATACCCAGCAACGATAAATACTATTTGCGACGAAGATATGCCCTCGTCGCAAATAGTCTGTCGGCAGGTCACTCTTTGCGATGAGACCCGTCGCAAATACCCTTTTAACCGCAGACAGTAATTAATGCGGCCGAAGGTATTTGCGACGGGAGTCCCATCCCAAATAGTTCTGTCGCAAATAATACAACCTATATATACCCCCATCTTTTTTCCCTTATTCCTCTCTATTCATACATTCTCTCTCTCTCTAAACTCTAATTTTAGAGTTAAAATTTCTCTGAGTTGATTTTTTTTACTAAAACGCTTTGAAGTCATCCACACCTATAAGAGATCTAGTTTAAAGGTATATATGTTTTATTTAATTTAATTTTTATTTCATTTTTTATATTAATTTTAATTATTGTTAATTAGTTGTAATTAAATTAGATTTAGATTGTTTTGTTATGAGTATTTATTTGTAATAATAAATTGAAATTATTGGTGTTAATTATTAAAAATTAGTGGTAATTAGGAATTATTAACGATAATTAGTAATGAATATAAACAATTAGCTGTAATTTGCACCAATTAGGAATAATTAGCAATAATTAAGAATAATTAGTAATAATTAGTAATAATTAGTAATAATTAGGATTAATTAGTAATAAATATTAATAAACAGTAATAACAAATAATAATTTGTAATAAATATTAATAAATAGTAATAATTAGTAAAAATTTAGAATAATTAGGATTAATTAGGATTAATTAGTAAAAATAATGATAAATTAGTAATAATTAGTAATAATTAATAGTATATAGTAATAATTAGTAATAATTAGTAATAATTAGTAATGATTAGGATTAATAAAGATTAATTAGTAATAATTATTAATAAATAGTAGTAATTAGCAATAAATAGCAATAATTAGAAAAAAATAGTAAGAAATAGAAATAATTACTAATAATTAGGATTAATTAGTGATAATTAATAATAATTAGGATTAAATAGGATTAATTAGTAATAATTTGAAATAAATATTAATAATTAGTAATAAATAGTCATAATTAGTAATAAGTAAAAGTAAATAGCAATAATTAGTAATAAGTAAAAGTAAATAGCAATAATTAGTAATAATTAATACTAATTACTAAAAAATAGTAATAATTAGTAATACTTAATAATAACCGGGATTAATTAGGATTAATTAGTATTAATTAGTAATAAATATTAATAATTAGTAGTAAATACTAATAATTAGTGATAAATAGTAATAAATAGTACTAAATAGTAATAATTATTAATAAATGTTAATAAATAGTATCAATTAGTAATAAATAGGAATAAATAACAATAAATAGTAATAATTTATTATAATTAGCAATAACTAAAAGTAAGTAGAATTAATTAGTAATAATTAATAATAAATAGTAATTATTAGTAATAATTAATAATAATTAGGATTAATTAGGATTAATTAGTAATAATTATGATTAATTAGTAATAATAATTAGGATTAATTAGAATTAATCAGTAATAATTATGATTAACGAGTAATAATTAGTAATAATTTGTAATAATTAGTAATAATTACTAATGATTAGTAATAATTACAAATGATTAGTAATAAATAGTAAAAAATAGTAAAAAATGGTAAAAAATAGTAAAAAATAGTAAAAAATAGTAATAATTAGTAATAATTAGTAATAATTAGTAATAATTAGGATAAATTATTAATAATTAGTAATAAATAGTAATAATTAGGATTAATTAGTAATAATTAGTAATAAATAGTAATAATTAATAATAATTAGGATTAATTAGGATTAATTAGTAATAATTAATAATAATTAGAATTAATTAGGATAAATCAGTAATAAATATTAAAAAATATTAAAAAATATTAAAAAATATTAATAAACAGTAATAAATAGAAACAAATACTAATAAATAGTAACAAATACTAATAAATAGTAAAAATAAGTTATAATTAGTAACAAATACTAATAAATAGTAATAATTTGTAATAATTAAAAGTAAATAGTAATAATTAGTAATAAATAGTAATAATTAGTAATAATTACAAATAAATATTAATAAATATTAATAAATATTAATAAATAGTTATAATTAGTAATAAATAGCAATAATTAGTAATAAATAGTATTAATTATTAATAAATAGTAATAATTAATAATAATTAAAAGTAAAAAAGTGATTATTAGAAATAATTAGAAATAAATAGTAGTAATTAGTAATAATTAATAATAATTTGTATTAATTATGATTAATTAGTAATAATTAGTAATAATCAGTAATAATTAGTAATAATTAATAATGATTTGTAATAAATAGTAACACTTATTAAAAATTAGTAATAAATAGTAATATGATGTAATAATTATTAAAAAATATTAGTAATTAGGAAATTCTTCAAAAATTTATACAAACATTAGAAAAAGGTGAATTCTTACTAATTTTTTAATTAATTTTTTCATCATTTTATCTACTATTTGTAAGTTAATTTTCGTATCATTTTTATTTAATACTTAATTATTTTTTTCACAGATCTTTTGGAAAGTCACAAAATAGATTAAATGATTCTTTCTGCCAATATAACTACATTTTACATATTTATCATCTTTATTTGTCGAACTGCCAACACTGTACATTGATTCATTATTGTTAACCAAAAAACCTTTCTCATTTTTGAAGGATAAAAGAGTAAAGGAAGCCCATGTGACCATTGTGGTGAATTGTTAAGATATAATTGTCACATGAGCTTGTTCTCCACTTTTGACTTAGAACAATGGGAAAAAATTGGCTAATAAATTTGAGTTAATATGTAGTGTCAACAGTTCAACATAGAATGAAAATGAAATCATGGTTACATTGGTAGTTAAGATTGTTTTCAAACTTTGGGATGTGTGCACATCAACCACACTTTAATCTGACACACGTTGTGATCAATATATATCGTGGTAGACAGAATGTGACATATCGATGATAGCAGCAATAATAAGAGGAGAAGATATGTCCTTTACTGGAGTAACAACACCAGAAGCTGATGAAGTACGTGTGATGTGTGATTGATGGTTTAGTGTGTGTTTTATATTGTTGTGAATATTGTGTTTTTTATTATTTTATTATTTATTTAATTTTTAATTATTTAATACATTATTATTTATTTAGTTACTATTTTGTTTAAATTGTTTTTTTTATTTTTATATTATTCTAAATATTGAGGTTTTTATTATTTTATTATTATTATTCAATTTTATTAATATTAAAAATATTATTATTAGAATATTAATATTAATATTTATTATTATTATTATTATTATTATTATATAGATATTATTTTTATTTTTATTATTTTTATTATTTTCTTAATATTTTTGTTTTATTATTATTATTTTTATTATTTTATTTATATTATTTTATAAACATTATTTTTTATTTTGATAATATTAATTTCTTATTATTATTTTATGTTTTTTGCGACGAGTATATTTTCCTGTCGCAAATAGTATTTATAAATATTATTTTTTTATTTTTAATTTATCTTATTTTATTTTTATTATATTTATTTTGCGACGAGCCTGTCGCAAATGAGATTTTTTTTTAAAACTCGGTGAATGTATTTGCGATGGGTGAATTTCCCGTCGCAAATATTACTTTTTTGTGATGGTCAGTCGCAAAAAAATTATTTGCGACGCCGTTTTCCACAACGGCTCATTTGTGACGGGGCCCTGTCGCAAATACTCATTTTTTCCATAGCGAACTGTTAATAATCTTATGTCTGTAATATCTCACATGAAACTCATGCCTCTACTGAGATAGATCCACTTTTAAGGGATCCACTATGTTTTCCTATTGGATAATCTACTCACTATAACTTTACCTCCTTGAGAAAAATCCATTAAGAGAGGAAACTTCTAAAGTATATGATTATTCCTTTGATATAACCTTGGATATTTGGAAAGAGCCATCATTGATATGCTATCTCAGTAATCCATAATAGATTCTTGACTTCTAGGCACCTCTTCAAGCTCTTGGAAAAAGTTTCAAATATACACTACTTCCATGGCTGCATCGAAAGCCATAATATACTCAGAATCCACTATAGAATCAGTGAAATCTTGGTATTTTGAACTATTCCTATAACGACCCAATGTTTTATCAATGGAAATTCCCCTCTTATAATTTTGTCATATAATCACATGAAACCAGAACACAATGAACTACTAGGTACTATGTGACCTTTAAACACAATATTGTCACTTATATGATTTGAATTTTAAAAATATGACATACATAGTTGCGATCAGTAAGATGATTGGAGACTAATGGAACAAACTTAATTTTTCTTGAATAGTAACATACCCTTATGAATAGTAACACACTCTTATGAATAGTAATATGACCCTAATGAATAGTAAATCATCCAAAAGAATTGTAACCTCAACCATGAATTTATAAATAAATTTTAGGAATCTTATAAGTGATAATATGACCATAGTAAAAGTATTGGTATTTTTATAAGTCATAAATAATTAATTTCAATTAATTAATTAATTTAAAAGAACATGTATTTTCCTAAAATGTGTTCATAAATTAAAAATTTTATGTCTTCTAGTTTTAATATAATTTTATAAGACTTTATTTAATTTTTGAAAGCATTGGAAAATTAGTTATAGATTTAAAATTCATATTTTTCATGTTTATTATGATTTTAAATAAAAATTAAATTAATCATATTTAAAAAATTATTTTTGAAAAAATGGGGTTCATTTTGGGATTCTATACATTAATAAATGGTTAGAGTAATTTTTTGGGATTTTTCTAAAATACTTGAATTTTTGATGAACAGTGAAATACGGTAATTTACCGTATATACACATTATAAGCTAAATGAACTATTCCTAGCATCATCCATGATGTGAGAAATCTTAGTTAAAATTCACATTCACTTATTACTATTTTTGGTCATGGAATCATCACTATTTCTTGTCTTATAGAAAAATAATAAACTAGTGATTAAAATATTAAGAAAACACCCCTCCCCTCCACTATAAAAACTACCCACACTCCCCTCTTCTCTTAACTCCTCTCAAGCATTGTGCCTTACCTAAATTATTCCTAAATATCTTTCCAAGATTCCCCTACGTCTAGAAGCCCTTGGTCTCCTCAAAATACCAAATCCACTCCCCTTATGAGGCTCTCAAAGGAGATAATCTCAAGAGGTAAATTCCTCTTGTCGATTCTCTTATTTTCTTTCAAGTTCTTTTTTTTTCTTCTTAATTTCATCACCTACCTTCAACCAGATTGTATGATAACTCCAGTAACATACATATAATGGAATTCTATTATGATAATGGGATAATTTATCATAATCTCTCCTTACCCCTCCTTTTATACTATAAATGAAAACACTGTTCGAGATGTGTTGATTTATCACATTCAAGGACGACGGGTTTTCAATTTGAATTACCATCTTCAATTCTGGTCATGAAACAATTTTTATGGTTGAACCAAAATATTAAGTATTAATTTTATCTTATGTGTTTTTTTTTTGAATCCTTTTTCACACATGATGAAAAACAATAATACTAACTGAGTTAATTATGAACAAAATCACCAAATTAATTCAACTATTTATCATTAATGTTTTATATAATGATAAACCTTCACTCCAAATAACTAAATGAATTTTATAACCATATAATATTATGGATGTTCACTAATATCATATAACTTAAATTCGGAACAACCACTCTCATCATACATATGTATCCGAACATGAATATAAGTAAACCAAACATGAAACAAACGGAACCGAACAATGAAATCAAACCTCATAAACAATCAAAAAATTCATGAATGAACTTAAAACGGTTATAATAAATCAATTAAATGTAAAATAGGATCTATAATTATTAATTAATGAACCTAATTTTATTATTCATGTCATTAATATCAAGTGGAGAACACCATCAGACTTAAGGTAAGGGATCCTCTGTATTCCACTTTTATTCAAGAATTTCCTCTATGGGTTATAATTTCTCACCTCTACAATACTCCCCTCATGATTTATAAGTGATGAGAAACCTCTTTCACTCTCATTAAGCCCTCTCAAGTACACCTTATACCATGGAAATAATCCGTAAGGGATTCTACCCAAACCTCGTTTGTTCCTTCAGGTTGTCATGTCTTTCTTTTAACAAAATGAAGTTATCTTATCTTTTTATGTACATATTATAAATACTATTTACATTTACCAAATTCATTTATCAATACCCTTTAATCATTCTCTTTTTGGGATATACTTTTTTGTAAGTGATTCCTTCCTCAATACTTCCTAATAAGCAAACCTGTTTTGAGGGAACTTCCTGAATTCTTACTCAATATTAAGTGCACAATATATTCTGTTTTAAGCCATCATTGTCTTTATAAAATTATTATTTTTTATGAAAACCTTCTTGGTTCACTTCTGGTTTTATATAAAGGATTGTTCCCTTTTCTATTTTAAAGGCTGTATAGTATTTTCCTTAAAACCGCAAAAAAAATTAATGCTAAAATTTCTTAAATACATTTCTTACATGCTGCCACTTATATTTTACATCACTTACCATGATAAATTCCTATTTTTCCTAATTAATTTCCATGTATATTTTAGATCCTTTCTTTCATGGACACTTTTAAGATACAACCATTCATTATGCATTATGACATGATTATGATAACTATTTCTTTCCATGGGTGTCCTTATGTATATGATTGTTTATATAAGATTTTATATATGGAAAGCATATTCATGAAAATTTTAAGATGAGTGCGCCTAGATAGAGATCCAATTCATTGGGTAAAGTTGATTCTCATGATATGTTATGTGCGACGATCTTGCCAGTTAGCCTTGGCTTGTGCAACCATATGCGACAGTCTTGGCGGTTAGCCTTGGCTAGTGATACCATGTGCAACGGTCTTGGAGGTTAGCCTTGACTCATACTAAAGTCATGTTTTATGTTTCTTCCACATTATTATGACTGCATGTTTATATTATTCCTTGTTTATATGTTATGATTCCTTATGTTACATACCTTTTTATATAATTATGTCATCCCCTCTATCCCAAGTGCTAATGCTTTGTTCTTATGGTTATTCCCATACTAGGATATTTAGCTCATCCCTTTATTCATGTGTTCCCCAAGGTACCCTATGCAGATGTTTGTGAAAAATGGAAGTTAGAAGATCAATTTGAAGATTAAATAATGATATTTTATATTTAGTTACATGTTTTCAGATTTATGTACCTAGTCTTCCAAGACACAAGACATTATGATCCTTGACTTGTACTCTGATGAATAATTATGTTTAAAATCATATAATGTTATATGTAAAAGGGTAGGGTCGCTATACTTATAGTTCACAACTCCAATGTTGAGACAAAATAGATATCCAGATTGTGAATTCAGATCATTTTGATATGTCTGAAAGCTAGCATCTGTATAACCTTGAATGAATATATCTTTATCTCCTCCATATATGAGGAGCATATCCTTAGTTATCATTAGACACTTAAGGATAGCCATGACAATAGTCCAAGACTATTCACATGGATCATCATGATATATTTATACCATGTTCAAAGCATATAAAACATAAAGCCTAGTATGTAACATGACATTCATGATATTTCTTATCATAAATTTGTATGGGATATTACTCATTCTCTCTCATAACTCTCATTTCTGAGGACACATTTTCTTGGAATGATGTGTACCATGTGACATTGTAATAGATCCCCATTTATATTGTTCCATACTAAACATATTCAGTATCTAGTCAATTTATTTACGTTGAATTATTCCATGAAGCCTCTTAAATCCATCATTCATGAACTTGATCTCTATAATATAGACTGTTTCACCTAATTACTTCATGGAGAAGAACATTCTCAACCACGACTTAACCAATTATAAGGCTGGAATTTTGTTTATAATTAATAATATGTCATCAATATATACAACTATAAAAATGAACATACTCCCACTTAAGCACTTGTAAACTCAGGGTGCACATTTGTTATTAATAAAACCAAATTCTTTTATAGCTTTATCAAACTAAATATTCCATAACCTGGATGTTTTATTTAATCCATAAATAGATCCCTTCAAATTTTATATCTTTTTGGAATTTCCTAGAGTGAAAAATCCTTTTAGTTGTGTCATATACACATCCTCATGAAGGTTCTCATTAAGGAAGGAAGTTTTGAAATCCATCTTCCAAATCTCATAGTCACGGTAAGCTATTATGACAAGAAAAATTCCAATGGGTAGAAATTGGGTGAAATATTTGTTCACAGCTAATTCCTTAATGCTATCTAAACCTTTTAGCCAGTAGCAATTATTATAGATATTTTATTTACCTTCCATGTATAGGTCTCTCTTGAATACCTATTTACACCCGATGGGTTTTACATCAACTGGTGGATCGGTCAGAAACCAAATTTGGGTTTGATACATAGAATCCATCTTAGAATTCATAGTTTATTTCTATCTTTAAGATTTTGATATCTCTATTTACTCCTTTGAGGTGAGTGGATCATTATTGTTAATCAATAACGATTCACTAACATTGATTAATAAAAAACAATATCTTTCTAGTTCTCTAACCTCTATAGTGCTCCTACACAATACATGTATTTCAGGAATAACTTCTTCCTCATGGTCCTATGGATTTTTTTCTTGTATGGACTCTTATGTATCTTGAGCATCAAATTCATCAAATTAAATCTTTCTCCCACCATACTTCTTGAGTACGTGCTCTACCTTAAGAAATATGACACGTCTTATGATAATTACTTTGTTTTCTGAAGGGTTGTATAGATAATATCCACTTATTTCTTTGGGATACCCTATAATGATACACTTCATAAACCTAGGTGACAATTTGTTACTTTAGCAAGCCATAACAAACAAATCACACCCTATGCACAAACATGTTAAAAACAGGTTTCTTTCCACTCCATAACTCAAAGGGAATATCATTTTATTCTTTAGTTAGTACTCAATTTAGTATGTATGATGTCGTGTGTAATACATATCCCCAAAAAGATAATGAAATTCATGCATGAATCATCATTATACTTACCATATCCAGTAAGTTATGATTCCTCCTTTCATTAAAACCATTCTACTACGATGTATAAGGTAGTGTGAGTTGAGATAAAATCACATAATGCCATAGAATTTTGGTAAACTCATAGATAATATATTCACTACCTCAATGTGATCAAATCTTGTTTATCTTCTTACCAAATTGATTTCCAACTTCATTATTGAAGTTCTTGCACTTCTAAAAGGATTCATACATATACCTCATTAAGTAAATATAACCATACCTACTCAATCCAAAGGTAATATTAATAAATTATGATAATCCACATCTAACTTCTACTTGAAAATTTCTACACACATCATTATGTAACAATTCTGGAAGCTATGTGGCCCTTTCACCTTGACTACTAAATGGTGTTTAGATTATATTTCCTTGTAAACAAGAATAAAATATTTTAAGTTCTTTAAGCATAAAATATTCTAAATAACCTTCTTAAGAGAGATTTTTTCAAAAACTTCTCATTTATGTAACCAATTAAGTGATTCCAAAACTACATGTTAAATTATTCATGTGAATTTGATTCATTATCATTTTACAATATTTTATTTTCATAATTTAAAACATAACTACTATTATTCAGTTGTTCCATACCATAAAATATGCTATCATTATAAAAAAACAACTATTATTTACAAAACTGAAAATAAATCCATCTATGTTTAAACAAGATATAGAAATGATATTCTGGGTAATTCTAGGAACATAATAACAGTTATTTAAAAACAAAATCAATCATGTTGGAAATGTGAGGTGTTATTCTTCAATGGATAACGAATATAGCCTCACTCTATTGGAAGAACATAGATATACCTCTCCTCTGGAAACCTTATTAAATCTACTTAGTTCCTATATTTGTATAAAAATGTAAGAACCACATGAAATATCTAATACCCAAATTGCTGATATAAAAATATTACACTTGATAACAAATTCACTTGATGCTTCCTCTTTCTTCTTTATCTAGGTGTAGTTCCTCTTTGTAACATCCCAGTTCCGAAAGCCACACAGAGGAGCCCCGTACTCGGTTGGTCACATGGCCTCATGCGCATTTCCCTGAAATCCAGAGGCTGCCAACAAGCAGCGAGGGCCTTGGGTGTGAGAGTGGGTAAAATATGCCCGCATTGGCAAAGTACACAGTGGAAGTAACAACACATACAATAGACGAAGCAGTAAATATCCAACAACAGTAACCGTGGAAGACTAATAGTAAACAACTGGAGCACACAAACATATATATGAAATGATGCATGATATATATATGTCTAGGAAAACAGCCCAAAAAATCAAAATGGTAAACACAGTACTAAACCAAAGTACAAAATCAAAGTAAACAGATAACTCCTCAGCATCGCAAGCCATAGCTTGGTCCCATGCTCTCCAGCTCTAGTGCAATCACGAACCTGAAGTAGAAGGGTGCCTTCCCTTATCTATACCTGCAACAACATAATCTGTTTGGGACCAAAAGCATGACCCAAAAAGGGTGTGAGATAAAAATCCCAGAAGTAAACCACCCAAAGATCTATGCCTAACAGTCAGTGAGTATATGGCAGGTAAGGTGCAGTAAGCAGTAAACATGATAATACACAGTAGTAAACCCTTTGGGAGGCACACACAGTCTCACTCCTCTAGTTCAGTTAAATAAAGAATAGACTCTCTAGGGAAGCACTCACCGTCAATTCCCCTTATAGTCTCATATCGTACTAAAGGATCTCTAGGGAAGCACTCAACGTCTCATCCCCCCTGTGGCCCACATCAAGGAACTACAGACACTTTGAGGAAACACTCAACGTCAATTCCCCCTATGGTCTCTCATCGTACTATAATGACACTCTGGAGAAGCACTTACGTCCATTCTCTCTATGGTCTACTACACTAGGTTCTCACAACCCAGTGTAAAGTCAGCAAGTATCACATCGCATAACGGCCAAAATGAACCTCAAGAACTACTTGGCTAGTATTCTACAACATCTCACCATGGAAGAACAATAGACACACCATCCTACAACTAGGCATGGAACTGGTGATAACCTAACATGCAAAACTAGACCAAACGGTCATAAATAGGAAAACATGTATGGGAAAAACATCCAAAGCATAGTAAATTACCCTATTCACAAACAATAACCTCTACTCAGGAATATATGAATAGAAGGAAAAAAACAAGGGAAAACAGGAAACACACAATACCCCGTTCAAGGGTATTGGTGGAATTTTCCCAAAATACTCAAAGACGTTCTACAGAAAGGAACGCACCACCTACCTGGATGTTAGGAGATCGATATACTTGAACCACAAGGCTTGAATAACCTTAGAACTTCACATATCTACGAAAATTCACAAATCATTCATACCACGATAACTTGAGAAAGAGGAGAAAAAGGAAAACAAAGATCCAGGAGAAGGAAGAGCTTACCGCTGCAGTTCCAACTCAATCAATGGCGGTCAATTCATTGAACAGACTAAGGCTCGAGGGCTCGGAGGAGATTCGTGGTTGTACGGGACACTCTCGGTCTAATAAGTTGTAGAAGACGTGTTTTTTGGTGATTATACATGACCCTGGCCCATTTAATGAAAAGAAAGAAATTACACGGCATCTACATTTGGAGTACACAATGTGTACTTGGATTTTCCATACTCCGCTTTAGGCGGCCTCCATGTCATCCCTACATTGTCGTGTGTGTGGCCATGATATGTCCAACACATGGCCTCGAGTGACAACAAAGTACACAGCGTGTACTCATAAAGTACATGGTGTGTACTTCAAAAACTTTCAGAAATTCTTCTTTTCTCAAAAACTCCAGAAAAAGGAAAAACGTACCTGAAAAGAAGGTCTGGGTTCTTTCAAAATTTCCCCCTTAAAGAAATTAATCCCCAAATTTCTCTAGCATGAAGTAGAAGAAGAAACCCCGAACAACTTCGGCCACTGCAATTGTACATTAGCCTCCCTCTCCGAAGTCTAATCCTGTACTCGTCCCTGCTACCATAGCACCCATACCAGAGGAACAGACCGACCACGGAGAACCTTTATACTATGATCGGCAATCCGGATAGGATTCTCCTCAAATGATGCATCCGCTTCGAGCTCATCCTCCTCAGGTTGAAAGACATGAGATGGGTCTGAAAAGTAATGTCGGACCTAAGAAACGTGGAAGAAGTCGTGCATAGCCCGGTTCCTCTGAGGTAAGTGCAACCTATAGGAAACCGGCCCAACTCTCTCCAAAACCTCAAACGGCTCGACGTACCTCGGTGAAAGCTTACCCTGTCTTTGAATCCTCTGGTGTCCCAACCTCAGTGCGACAAGTAGGAAAACCTGATCCCTGACCTTGAACTCAAGAGGTAATCTCCAATGATCAGCATAAGACTTATTTCGAGACTGTGTTGTATCCATCTTCTTCCAAATAAACTCTATCATCTCTGAGGTCTCCTGAACAAGATGAGGTCCCAGCAAAGCTTCCTCTCCTGCCTCCATTCTACTTAAGGGTGATCGGCATGGACTACCATACAAAGCTTCATAAGGTGTCATCTGAATAGTTTCTTGAAAACTATTATTTTAGGAAAACTCCACAAGAGGTATATAGTTCTCTCAAGAACCTCCAAATTCCAGAATACAAGATCGGAGCATATCCTCAAGCACCTCAATCGTGCGCTCGGACTGGCCATCTGTCTGGGGATGGTATGTTGTACTGAAAAGTACCTGAGTACCCAAAGCCTTCTAAAGCCCCTGCGAGAACCGAGAAGTAAAGCGTGCATCCCTATCTGAAACAATGGAGTGTGGAACTCCATGCAGACGTATAATCTCTCGGATGTACAATCGCCCCAGCTCATCAACACTGAAGGTCTCTTTGATTGGTAAGATGTGAGAATCCTTCGCAAGTCTATCAATGACAACCCATATAGCATCATTACCTCGTTGTGACCTTAGCAACCTGGTCACGAAGTCCATCACAACATCATTCCACTTCATCTCAGGAATGGGTAACTGTTGTTGAAGCCCTGCCAGTCGCTGGTGCTCTGCCTTCACTTGCTGACAAGCGGAACATCTTGTGATAAAACCAGCAACGTCCCTCTTCATACCTGGACACCAATACTGATGGTGTAGATCACGATACATCTTGGTGATGCCAGGATGAACTTTCCAAACCGAGGAATGAAAGTCTCGCATCATCTCTTCACGTATTTCTACTGGAACCCATACGCATCCCTGGAAATGAAAGATCTCATCCTCACCTACCATCCATCCAGGAATAGGGTCCTCTCCTGACACTCTTTCTCATAAGACTAGGCCTTATGAATCTGATAGCTGTCTCATTCGAACCTGATCAAGAAGGGTAGAGGTAACAGCTACATATGAAAGAAAAGACTAACTATCCATCCAGGAAATGAAAACTGTAGGCACTTTCGTGAGGCCGAAAGGCATAACCATATACTCGTATATACCATACCTGCTCTAGAAAGATGTAAGAGGTATATCAGATGGTCTAACGTGCAACTGATGATAACCGGACCTCATATCGATCTTCGAGAACTCCCAGGCTCCTCGAAGCTGATCAAAGAGGTCATCAATCCTAGGTAAGGGATATCGGTTCCTGACTGTCAACTGGTTCAGCTTCCGATAATCCACACAAAACATATGGTTATTGTCTTCCTTCTACGCAAACAGGACAGGAGAACCCCAAGGAGAAGTACGGTGTTGGATGAAACCCTTTGCCTTCAACTCCTACAACTTCATGTCAAGATCCTGCAACTCAGGTGTAGCCATCCGATAAAGAGGAATAGACACTAGTGTCGATCCTGGCACAAGATCAATCGAGAAGTCTACCTCTCGCTCTAGAGGCAAATATGAAAATTCCTCTGGAAAGACATCCCTGAAATGATCCACCACTGGAGAAAATTCTAACTATGAAGTCCCCTGGTCATCCAGATAAGGTCTAGCAATCTGGGCTGTAACTGCTCCCAACCCATGATACTCTGGACCCGCTCTGCTCACCTGGACAACCCACTCACCTCTATGAAGGAAGGATCCACCCTTTGGTGATATGAAACTCACTCTGCGGTGATAACAGTCGATGACTTCCTGGAAGGGAACTAGCCAGTCCATTCCAAGAATGACATCATAGCTCATCATCTCTAGAACATAGATATCCCATAAGAAGTGATACCCAGCCACCTACAGAGGGCACTCCTTGAACTGACATACACTAGTCTTCCTAGTCCCCAACGGTGTGCCTAGAGTCAAGTATCGGTAGAGGAATAGATACAGAGCCCAAGGCTCTCTGCAACAGCAAAAGAGATAAAGATATGGGAAGACCCGGTATCTAAAAGAACAGAAGATAAAATTGAGGCTACTAAGATTGTACCTCGAACGGTAGAGGGCCCGGGATCCTGCTCTTGAAGGGTCTGCTCCACTGAAAAATTCTGGCCTGCACCACGACCCTGTGACCCTGCCTGACTGCTCTGATCTGATCCACCCTGTTGTTGCTCAAAGACCAGGGACTGACCACCATGGCCTCGACCTCCACCTCAGCCCGAATGGCTAGAGGAACTCCCGTTCCCATACTGGTGAGAAACTGGTGGCGTTTCTCCTGAATGAGGAGTCATGGAAGAACCCCTATCACCAACTACTAGTGAGAAAACCTGACAGAAGCGTTGAAGGTGACCCATATTGCCGCAAGATCAACACTCCACTAGGTCTCTCTAGAACTGCGTCCTCATATGCCCAACCCTTCCAAACTAGTATCATACCACTTGGCTACCTGTAGATGTGTCTCACCCACTCAGATCACCATGTGTAGACTCCCTACGGTGCTTGTTGCTGTCATTCGGTGAAGCACTAACTCTGGAAGTGGAACCGCCCTGGCTCTCAGCTTTGGAGTCTCTCATATTGCGCTTTGCAATCAGTGCCTCGTTGACGATGGAAGCGATGGAAGTCAGTCTGAAGATATTAACCTGTGAGTGGATCTCCTGTTTGAGACCATCCTCAAACTTCCTTTCCAAGAACAACCCATCTCTACCCTAGAGGGGTGTGAAATGCTAGAGCTCGGTGAAACAAGAGGAATAATCCATGACAGAAAGAGTACCCCGCTCTAGCCTCATGAACTCCTAGGCTCGGTCGGCCCTCAGTGTCTCCGGATAGATGTAGTCGTAAAAGACGTGATGAAACTCCATCCACACTAAAACCTGCTGATGACCCTCCTGTGAGATCACGTCCCACCACCTCTTGGAGGAGTCTCGTAGCATGTAGGTAGCGAGCTTGACCTTCCTTTCTGGAGGCGTCTCAAGATGCTCAAAGATCGTCATCATGGATTCTAGCCATGACTCTGCATCCTGAGGGCCTCCTTCCCCTTAGAAGGTGGAAGGATGCTGCTGCTGGAAAACCCACGTCAATAATGCCATAGTCAAGGAAGGAGGCGGTGCTCTGTGGAAGGTCTGCATAATCCTCAGAAAGCCTTACCTAAACTGTGCATCGGCACCCTTAACCAGTATCACTGATGGTGCCAAGGATGGCACAATAGGAGGATCTGTGGGGAGTCCCGGATCAGCCATATCTGGCATTTGATCACTGCCCTACAACTGGAAAACAACCGGAGGATGTCTCAAGGCCATGAATTTGAAATGTGAAAAGCACACCTTAGATTCAGGTTTAATAAGGACTGAAAAACTGAAGGCACAAGAAGGAACAGGGAAAAGAAGGCATTCAAGTTATGCAAAACATGACTACACGGCGTGTTCTTTCCCTACATGGTGTGTTCCCTTATGTCACTCACATGGGTGTGTACTTATACCACCACTGGTCATGTAACACCCCAAATACAAGATGTGTTGTCCTAACACACGGAGTGTACTTGAATCCTCTTCCCTGCCTGAGTACTTCTACACGGTTAAGCCCCACGGATCCTTTGAGACAAAACTACACGACATGTTCAATGTAGACACAACATGTACTAGACATGCCTTACCTGGCCTATGTTGTTATCGACACGGCCTGACACATGGTTGACAATACACAACATGTTTTAGGAAGACATGGTGTGTATGAGAAAGGATGACACCGTCCCGTGTTGTTCATGACACGGCTGGTACCTGGGTCAGTCTACATGGAATGTTCAAGGTGGAAATGGGGTGTATAAGAAAATACATCACTGACCGTGTTGTTAACTACACGGTCGGACTCCTAGGATTAAACTACACGGTGTGTACACTGGTACAAGGCGTGTTCTGGAAGATTTTTCCACGACCCCATGTTTTTTCCCACACAGTCAGTGACATAGTTTAAAAACTACATGACGTGTATTCCTAAAGTACACGCCTTGTATTCTGGGTTTTTCTGGGAAATTGCTCAGAAACTGCTCTGAAGCCCATAAAACATAGGAAACAAGCATGAAGGTGCAAAATTCCAGTCCGTGAGGGCCCATACATCCCATGAATCATAGTTTGGAATCTCTTAAATATCATATACAATGGAAAAAAGTCAATGATCCACAATGTTCCGATTCATGAGGGACTATAACACCTCAAGAATCAAAATTTGACATTCATTCGAGTAAATCTCTACAAAAACAATTCCCTATCAAACAAAAAGTAATTCTATCAAGGGAACTATCACAACAACATGCATATTTTACACATCATCTTTCACAACAACATGCAATCACTAATGCGTCCTAGATGGCATGGAAAAATGCATGACATGTGATTCTAGGATGTGCCTATACGATGCATGAGATGGAATAACCTCATCTCATCAGGTTGCAACAGAAATGTAACCTCAATAATATCAACAGTAATAACACACGTCATGTGAGTCACTCAAGGTGAAATCAATCAACTGTAAAATTGCAAACCAGTAAAATTGCAATAAACGAGGTAGTATAGATTTTCCCTGTACACAGGTTAGCTACTCTCGGGCACAACTTATTACCAAGTACCTATTCCTTCCTACCCTGACTATAGGCTCTAAACATTAAGTCAAGAGAAAAGAATTGTCTCTGATACCACTTTGTTACGTCCTGGTTCCGAAAGCCACCCAGAGGCGCCCCGTACCCGGTTGGTCACATGGACTCAAGCGCATTCTCCTGAATGTCATAGGTTTCCAACTATCAGCGAGGGCCTTGGGTGTGATAGTGGGGAAACTATGCCCTCATTGGAAGAGTATACAACGGAAGTAACAACACATACAATAGAGGAAGCAGTAAATATCCCACAACAGT
This sequence comes from Viscum album, assembly GCA_963277665.1. Classification (NCBI taxonomy): domain Eukaryota; kingdom Viridiplantae; phylum Streptophyta; class Magnoliopsida; order Santalales; family Viscaceae; genus Viscum; species Viscum album. The sequence goes on from OY728127.1 coordinate 1,416,972,688, forward strand.
AACGACAGAAGACTAACAGTAAACAACTGGAGCACACATACATATATATGGAATGATGCATGATACATATATGTCTAGGAAAACAGACAAAAAAATCACATTTCTGAACACAGTACTAAACCAAAGTACAAAAGAAAATTAAATAGACAACTCCTTAGCATCGCATGCCATAGCATTGTCCCATGCTCCCCACCTCCAGTACAATCAAGAACCTAATGTATAAGGCTGTTTTCCCTTATCTATACCTGCAACAACATAATCTTTTTGGGCCCAAAAGCACGATCCAAACAGGATGTGAGATTAAAATCCCAGTAGGAAACCACCCGAAGATCTGTGCCTAATAGTCAGTGAGTATATGGTAGGTAAGGTGCAGTAAGAAGTAAATAGTAAGCAGTAAATAGGATAATACACAGCATTAAACAATCCACAGTTTATAGAATTTAATTTACAAACAAGTAAGTAGCCACTCAAGAAAGTAGAACAGACAGGTAACCCTCTAGGTAGTCCCTCCAAATTAATACCTATGGTTCAACCTACAAGTAATAGCAACCCACTGGTAGGCACACACAGTCTCACCCCTCTGGTTCAGCAAAAGAAAGAATAGACACTCTAGGGAAGCACTCACCGTAAATTCCCCCTATAGTCTTGTATCGCACTAAAGGCACACTGGGGAAGCACTCAACGTCTCATTCCACATGTGGCCCGCATAGAGGAACTACAAGCACTCTAAGGAAGCACTCAACTTCAATTCCCCCTGTGGTCTTGCATCGTACTATAAAGACACTCTGGAGAATCCTTTACGTCCATTCTTCCTATGGTCTACTACACTAGGTTCTCATAGCCCTATGTAAAGTCAGTAAGTATCGCATTTCATAACGGCCAAAATGAACCTCAAGAACTACTTGTCTAGTAGTCTATAACATCTCATCATGGAAGAACAATATTCATACCAACCTACAACTAGGCATGGAACTGTCGATAGCCTAATAGGCAAAACTAGACCAAATGGACATAAATAGGAAAACATGCATGGTCAAAACATCCAAAGCACAGTAAATTACCCTATTCACAAACAATAACCTCTACTCAAGAATATAAGAAAAGTAGGAAAACAATGAGGGAAAAACAGGAAACACATAATACCTCATTCAAGGGTATTGGTGAAATTTTCATAAAATACTCAAAGACATTCTATAGAAAGGCACAAACCACCTACCTGGATGTTAGGAGATCAACATACTTGAACCAAGAGGCTGGAAATGACTTATAACTTCGCAGATATATTAAAACACACAAATCTTTCAACCCACTATAACATGAGAAAGATGTGAAAATGGAAAACAAAGCTCTAGTAGAAGGAAGAGCTTACTGCTGCAGTTCCAACGTAATTAACGGCGGTCGATTTAGAGAACAGACGGAGGCTAGGGGGCTCGGAGGAGATCTGCAGCCGTACGGGACACTCTCGGTCGAAGAAGCTGGAGAAAAATCATTTTCTGGTGATTAGACACGACCCCATCCTGTTTAATAAAAAAACGTACATGGAATTTACTTTTGGAGTACACGGTGTGTACTAGTATTTTCCGTACTCTGATTTAGGCGGACTCTATTTCACAACTACATGTCCGTGTGTGTGTCCATGACACGACTAGTACGTGGCCTCGAGTGGCAAAGAAGTACACGGCGCGTACTCATAAAGTACATGGCGCATACTTCAAAAATTTCCAGAAACTCTTCTTTTCTAAAAAACTCCAGAAAAAGGAAAAACATGCATGAAAAGAAGGTTCGAGTTCTTACAATATTCCAGTGAACTTACTTTCCAAATAAAAAACACACCACATTCTATTCCATTGCTTTCTTCTTTATCTTCTTATTATTGGAAGGAAAATTATCTGAATCCTTAGACTTGGAATGTGACTTCAGACCCTTTACCTTGTTCTTATTATTCTTATCCATTATAAAGACCGTTGGTTTTTCATGCCCCATGAATTTATTAACTTGGAAAATAAGATTATGTAGTTCTGAAAGAGTCTTCTAGTTATTAATCATATTATAATTCATAATAAAATTGGAGAAGGTTTAAGGTAGTGAGGAAATAATGAGATCTATGCAAAACTCATTAGGGATATTAAACCCCATGATTTCAAAGAATTATATATATCCAATCATCTTGACTACAAGATCCCAAACTGCCACCAAATCTCTAAGATTTCACATGAATAGTGCATTAGAGATTTCATATATCTCATGTATCCCTATTTCATAATAAAAAATATGAAGGTGAGAATGATGCTATATGCATCCATATCCTCATAGTGCTTTAGAGTCTTACTTAACATAGAGTATATCATGAAACATTGGAAATCCATTTTGTCATCAAAATGTTTCAAGTAGAGAGATACTTGTTCCTCACTAGCCTCTTTGGTAAATGACTCAGGAAGTAGGGTTTCTAGTAGGTATAATTTCTATTCATAGTGTAGTACAACATGTAAGCACCTATACCATTCCAAGAAATTCATACTAGTGAGAAGGTTATCCTTATCTAGTAAGGATCATAGGGATATTGTAGAATTTATATGATTTCCTATTTCTACAAATTAAGAGAGGATTATTTGTGCTTTATAGATTACAAAATCATATTAGTAAAATTAAATATTATTAATCTCATACAATTTTTTGAAACCTAATAAACCTCCCCAATAGTTTTGGAATATCTAGTTTCATAGATATTTTAGTGGTAAGGACCCATATTCCCTTCTCATAACCCAGACAAGGGACTGAAAAGTTAATTAAAGGGTTTTAGGCTGGTCTAACATTCCAACTTCATTAACTCATAGTTCCACTATATGTTGAGGGGACTCCCCAATATTGAAATCCTAGATAAGTATTTCCTCAAACCTTTCCTCTTAGTTACACCAATTCCTACTTGGGTAGTCAACCCTTATCATGAACTAAGTTAATTCAACCTGAAACTTCAATATAAAAGTTCCTTGATAATTGAAATCACCCTAACTTGGGTAGATCAATCACTTTAAACTGTGGGTTTGAATCTTATGTTATGTAGTGGAAGGCTATACTGACATGATATTTTAGTTGAGGGGTTTTTATCCATATGCGTAAAATCCCATTTTATCTTATCACATGCCTTGATAATATTAAGTAGACTTTACTTAAGTGATTAAACATGTATAAAAAATTTTACACATAATACAGTTTTATTTTATTTCATCTTGAATTCTTGTTAATTCATTTATTATGTTATCACGTAGCATCCACAAACATTAATATTCAACCATGAAACTAAATGAAAAAAAATATAAGTGCCAGGATCATGATATTATCTAATGGTTAGTTTATCTATTAAATGATAAACTAAACCTTTATCCTAGAGGAAAACACCTTGAATCATAGCTTGGTTTGTGTTGAATATTTCACCTTGGCTCCTATGTATCACCTTTATTGGTTTCACCTCATCTCTTAGCCTTGAACCACCTAATCTCACCTTATAGCTCCATCCTTATATAATATTTTACTCACGTGAAAGTTAGGTGATCTAATGATTTATATAAAAGGGGTTTATATAAAAGAAACTTTGGACATGTAGGCCCTTACATAATAAGGAGGATGGGATTAATTGAAGACCATAAATTTTAATTTAATAACAATAAATTTTAAGAAACCAATAGCATGCTGGGCAGATCTAATCTCATGATCATCCACACAACATGTAACGAAAATAAATTTTCAATTTATCCATTAATTACTTCTATTAATTATTTATTTAAAATAAAACACCATGAATTAATCCAATTAATTTAATTTGTCTTAAGACTATTTGAGTATCCTTGAATTTATATCATCCATAATTTTAAAAAAATTAAATAAATTTATCTCATTTAAAATTATCAAAGCACATAAGTATACTTAGAGGCAATGAAATGTACTCTTCTAAACTATGTGACACAATTCTTGTGCTTATGAATTACCTTGGCATCCAACACATATTTAATGATAGGTAATAACATGGTGTGTATTGAAAAAAAAGTGACACACATAACACATGTGATTTACATTGTATGTGATGATCTTGATGCACATAGAATACACTATAAGAAAATAACATACATAAATTTTAGTCTTAGAATTTAACATGGAAATTAATTCAATATATAATTATCAATACTATTACATGACATGTATTATTAGATAAATTTCATAGAAAACACATGTGAATAAGTTCAATTATATAAACAATTATTCTCTCTATATCAAATTGAGCACATAGTCTACAATAAACTACACGAAGTGTATTGGGTTACATTGCATGTAGTCTCTTTTCCCTATGTCTACAGAACACACATTAGAGACTGGGCATGTTTCTAATGACTCAGATTTTACATATATTATTTGTGGATATTGTATGGATTATTTTTGAGACCAGACGCTGAGACGGTGTGCAATTCTAAGGCCTAGTGTGCCTGAAATAAATGTTTGAAATATATTAAATATATTAAGTAGACAACGCATGAAATTTTTATCACAAAGTGGAATAAATTCTTAATGGATCCACAGATCAGAAATCTGAGGGCATTGTTAAGTTCAGAATGTGAGGTTTACCCTAAGCGCCAAATAAACTTCGTCGGCATGGGTCATTTGTGAAAAATTCAACACGGGCATAAAATGAATAAAATAATAAAATAAATTATTTTATTTGTTTTTCGATGTAGTGACCAAATTCCATTTCATTATGTAAATACCTGGAATTTCTATGTATTTTTTTAAATATATGGGAATTTTACGAGTCTGCAAAAATTGACGGCGTGTGATTCCGAGGCCCGGAGTGCCCATAATGAATTTCTGAACATTATTTCGGGTACATTCCGTAAACGTGTGAGCTAGTTTTTCTAACTTTTGAACTGATGCCCGGAATTGATATATGAGGGCACTGTTGAACTCATATCGCTGATATTCGCATAAAGATACTTTCACCTCGATGGTAGTTGGTTGAGGGTGAAAGATTGTATTTGGGTTTTCATGAAAGAATAAAATAAAAATAAAAATGTGTGACATTTTATTTTTATTTGAATCACCCATGTGAATTTTGAGAGGTTATAGAAGTGGGGACCACCAGAATTAAAACTCCCATGAGAGGTTATGGTGGTCGGGACCACATGAACTAACCTCCCATGAGAGGTTATGGTGGTGGGGACCACCCGAGGGTAAACCCCCTTGAACTCCCTCATAAGTGTGGGTAAGCCTCTCAAACATCCCCCACTTAAATGGTGCCACCCCCTTTAATTTATTATACCAACCTATGTAATTAATTAATCCAATTTGAAATTGTGACAACAATTAAAAATGGGGGAAACACAACAGTATTGGATACTTGGCATTTTTGGGGGGATTGAGGAGAGAAGAACTTGGAGAAAATTATTCTCACCAACGAAGAACGCTCCTCCCAATGAAGAACGACCACCGGAGATCGAAGAATGAGGAAACCGACCCCAAGACGGATAGGAAGCACCTTGCGAAGGAAACCAATGTAGGACATCTTCAATGACCATCCTTCCCTCCTCTGCGATTAAAACAAACAAACGAGGTAGGGTGGTTGTTTGATTTTTCTTCTCCTTTCTTATTTTGGATAATTCTCCTTTCCTGATCCCACTACGACCCATTGACGCTCTTTTGGCCATAACTTTGGCACCAGACATCAGTTAGATGAACTGTCAGTGGCGATGGAAACCTTGGAAAGATATAGTACCTTTGAGTATACCCCACTAATGTTTTGGATTGAGATGGGGTACAGTTAGGTTGGATTGAGCATGAATCCTACCGGCCCCCCGAGACTAAAAGGCTAATAACTCACAGACCGGGTGTCCGAACGACGCACCATCTGATGCGTTGAGACCCCTTTGGAATGATAGTCCTATGAGATACTTCTTCATTTGATTTCCTGGAATTTGGAGTATCTAACAGTGGATTTTGGAGCGAACCCTCCTGGAGACAAGCGAGCGTAGTGCGGGTACCATGTAGCTGGCTGTGGAAAGAACAATGATTAGAAATCCTGTGTAGGTCAGCACCGAGCGATCCTGTGTGGGTCAACACCGAGCGATCCTGTGTGGGTCATCAATGAGAGATCCTCTATGGGTCAGCACCTAGTGATCCTCTGTGGGTCAGCACCTAGTGATCTGGTGTGGGTCAGCACCTAGCGATCCCGTGTGGGTCAGCACCGAGCAATCCTGTGTGGGTTAGCACTGAACGATCCTAAGTGGGTCTACCTCTTAACGGAGTAAGATGATTTAGTAGTTATAAATAATCATATTTACTAAAATACCTAAGTTATACCTGGTGTGATCTGAGTATGTACCTGTGTGGTACTTTCCTTCATGGTAATACCTTGGTGGTATTCTTCTGTTTGGCGTACCTGTGTGGTACTTGCCTTCGTGGTATTTCTTCCTTTGTGGAACAGTTGATCTTGGGGATTTGGAGTTGGACTATGTGTTTTTCTCATGATTTATATGGGTTTTCGTGTTAACATAAGTATATGTATGGGAATATACCTATGTAGGGTTATCAGTTGTTTCACTCTTTGTGGTTTGTCCTCTGTAGATTTTCGGAGACCTTGAGGGTCTCAGGGTCCCTAATGCATATCATTATACTAACCCCTACATGTGATATGCCCGCACCCCGTTGTTTTTGGTGTAGATGATAGAAAGCGTTGACTAAGGATGAGAGTACCTGGACTAGATGGTGCTTGAAGGTGGACCATACAGCGTGTCGGTATGCAGAGGAGACGGGTAGACGTGGAGTGATAAGTAGGTGATCTGTACCATTCAGGTAGGAACCTTGGAGGATGACCCATTAGCTGCCTTTTCTCTTTCTTCAATTGAATTTTATTTCAGTTGTACTTGTACCATTACTATTGGGCATGTATTATGGCCCCTTTTACTTTCAAAACTCTTTTGGTTATATAGTTTACTTGTGTTCGTATCTTGTTTTGTCCTTGGTTACGCGAGTTTACAAGTTATAAATGAACTTCCTTCCCAGTTTTAGGGAATATGACTTTTGGTGTAGGTTTCTATCCCCTGGCCTAGGGAAAACGGGCTTGGGGTAGTCACAGCATGGGCCCCGGGGGACGGGTCGTGACAAATTGGTATCAGAGGAGTCTGTTCTACCATATAAAATAGGACTCTAATATTTTCTTTTAACGACAATAAGGTTAAGTATAGCGATTGTGGTTATCAGTTTAGGGAATCTGACTACGTTGTCATGACATGTCAAATTGATTATGTTTTTAAGGTTGATTTATAGTCTAGGGCAGCCACTAGGTCATCTCTCAAGGAGCGCTGGTAGGTTTAGAGTGTATATTTTTAATAAAAATGACTAAGAGAGGGGGTGGTTTTGAAAACAGTTTAAACAATGACTTAGTTAAAATAGCTTAAAAGATGAGTGACCAAGTGGATTTTGAGTAAAATGAGATAAAAGAGTTGATGTGATTTCACTACACACATATCAAGTTCATTGTTCAAAGAGATTCATCTTAGGTTTAGATTAATTCTTTGGATGGAGTTAATTGGAATCCCGATTAATTCCTATGCTTTTATTTCAATGCTTTAAGGACCAAACCCTGACGTGACAATCATATTTTCAATGTCCAGTACTTATGAATGGAATAATAGCTTCCAAAGAATATTGAAATCTCAATAATGTGGGTATGAAAAGGATTCTTTTGATGTCCAATCGTAACAACACAAGTCACACACTCAAAACCTCACACCGATCGGTTAGAAATTAAGAGCATCTCATTCGCATGCATCAAAACAAGAATTCAAATATGAAATTATGTAAGATACATGGAAATAAATGTTTTAACACTCAAATTACTCCAAAACAGTAGCTAATATATGCATTGGAACTCCCTTGACATGTGTGTAGCTCCCTCACAACGAACACCCAACTTTTAGCTCGACATTGGGAGGAGAAGGAAGCTCGGGTTGAACTCCTTCTTCATTGTTGATCCCCCTATGAGGATAGGGGCCTCCAGAACCTCCAAAGTGATTAGGATACTCCTCTAAGACTCCAAATTGTCAGAACTTCACTCCTTATCCGAACTTCCAAATGAGGTTCCCATGGTTCCCTTTTATAGGAAAATTGGAAGGTGGTTTTAGGCACACAGATTTCATCAATCCACTTGCACGTCGCGTTTCGGCCTTCTAAAAGTCTTATCTATCTTTGGAAAAAATAGAAAAGTTGTATCCCTACCTCTTGACTATCTCCATCGAAGTTTTGGCACCATTTGGACAACTACAGCTCAAGATATTGATAAAATACAGAACACTTCATTTGACTTGGTCCAAATTCGGTGGCTTGGACAGATCAGTTAGGATGGGCCCCATAAAAGCCGAATCAAGATTGCGTTCCTTAATATGAAATATATCCTATTATATTTGGACATGCCCACAAAATGTAAGCCCATTCGGATGCACGGATTGAATGTACTATTAAAAACAGTGGACAGATGTCAATGGATCCATGCAATTTTGGCCCATTTTTCTTTCACTTCATCAAGGGCCCTCCAAATCACCTCCACCTACACTAAAACAATAAAAACAAGTAACATTGACCATTCTAACATTGATTAAAATTAATTTATTGATTAAAACATAAAGTGAAATTTATTATTATATTTGGAATATTCATTACAAAACTTGTTTGAAACTATGGTGTAAGGGTGGAATAAAACAGTGAATCGTGGTACGATCACACCTCCACACCTAAACATTTGCACTTCTGGGAAAAGTCACATATCCAAATACAATGATACAAATATATATATATTTACAACATCCTGAAGATTTATCATTTGAGGAAATTTTATTTAAATTAAAGTGATCAATGCACGAACCACACCAAGGAGTTCTTCCCAGTGAAAATGGAAAAATATGTCACATAAATCACATCACAATAAAATTCAAAGAGATTTATGAAACCAATATGAGTAAGGAATCCAAAGGTCAACCATTACACTAACTCTCCATGTGTGTGTGTGAAAACCATTCCATGCTATTCTATCCACTTTCTATCAAATAAATATAGGTTATTTTAACATTATTCAGCTTTAAATGATATTTCACCGAACCTATCCTAAATCCTTTGCAATCATATTTCATGACCCACTCATTTAAGCATTCCCAGAAGTCAAACCATAAGCTCCTGGCCTAGATATCCCCATATGTTGCACATTTCATCACTCCCCTCATTTATTATATTTTTTTTGAAGTTTCATTTGGAACAAATCTCACACTCATCAATCAACCCTTGTTTGATCTCCTCACGACACTAATTTAAATAGTTATAATAAGATCAAAGGTTAAGGAGGAGTGGTTTTTGACCTGCCCAAGAAACAATTTTTTTTTAGGGCGTACAACAGTCGGACATTAGGTACGCACGCATAGGTCAATATGGTACAATAATGAAACGGATCAGATAAGGAACGAACGTATGGAAATAACATTTAAAGATGAAAAATACTAACCCAACATATATTTACCTTATATTAAGTAATAAATAATCACACTTTGTGGTTTGGTGAAAAATTTTGTGGAAATATTAGGGACACAGTTTTACAAAAAACTACTCACACAATGGGCATTAATCATCTCAAAGGTTTCACATAGATATGACCATTTATATCATTGACAGAAAACCAATTCACCAAAAATCACTCCCTGATGTTAAATTCATACAAATACTCTTTTTAGCCTTCATTATGGTATTTTAACTTTCCCCGCATTAATGTCGCCAAATCATGGAACTTCGAAATTATTGATGGGGAAAAATAAAAATACCATAAAGAAGGCCAAAAAGAGAAAACAAAAGGAGAAAACAATGAAAATACCTAACTATCCCAAGAATGTACCCACCCCCCCCCCCCCACACCTACAGTATACAGTGTCCTCACTGTAGTAAAAGAGAATGTGGGAAGGAAGGATAAAACCTGGTGGATGTCATTCATAGTGTGCTTCTTGAATTTGGAGTTCCTCCATCAGGGACTCCAGAACGGGTTCATGAAAGTGCTTCAGCAGTTGCCCATTGACAGTGAATGTTTTCTTGCTTTCTTCGTTTTGAACCTGAACAACACCAAATGGAGACACATTAGTAACAATGTATGGTCCAAAACAATGGGAACGAAGCTTACCAGGATGCAACATCAACCTTGAATTATAAAGGAGGACCTTCTTCCCAATATGGAACTGACGATGAAGGATAAGACGGTCATGGGCAGCCTTGGTTCTCTCCTTATAAATCCTGGAGTTTTCATATGCATCTCTTCTCATTTCCTCTAGCTCCTTAATCTGCAACTTCCTTTGAGAAGCTGCACCAGAATGATTAGAATTGCATTTTTTGATGGCCCAATAGGCCCGGTGCTCAATCTCAATAGGGAGGAGAAAACTCTTTCCAAACACAAGACGATAGGGTGACATTCCAATGGGAGTTTTGAAAGAAGTACGGTAGGCCCACAATGAATCATCAAGTCTAAGACTCCAATCTTTCCTATTGGGTTGAACCGTTTTTTCAAGAATTTGTTTTACCTCTCTATTTGACACCTCAGCTTGACCATTAGTCTGTGGATGATATGCAGTAGAAACTCGATGACCGACCCCATACCGACGCAAAAGTGATTGCATTTTTCGGTTGTAGAAATGAGAACCCTGGTCACTGTTGATGAACCTAGGTAATCCAAACCTCCAAAAGATCTGAGTTCTCAAAAATTCTACAACTGTTTTGGAATCATCTTTCCTTGTGGCCCGTGTCTCTACCCATTTTGATACATAATCAACGGCCAAAAGAATGTACAAGTTGCCAAAAGAATTGGGAAATGGCCCCACAAAGTCAATGCCCCAAACATCAAAAATGTCATGAAAGAGCAAGGGTTGTTGTGGAATTTCATTCCTTTTAGAGACATTCCTAATTCTTTTACAATGAGGACAAGATTTACAAAATTCATGGGCATCCCGAAAAAGTGTTGGCCAAAAGAGACTAGAATCAAGAACTTTGCGAGCAGTCCGTTGGGGACCAAAGTGGCCCCCACAAGCAAGAGTGTGGAAGAATCTAAGGAAATATTGATACTCGCTATCGGGAACACAACGCCTAAGGACCTGATCGATACACGTGCGCCAAAGGTATGGATCATCCCAAATGTTCCAACGAGACTCATGTTTTAGACGACTGGCCTAGTTTTTGCTGAAATCAGTAGGAATGCAAGATGCTACCAAATAATTTACAATTTCAGCATACCAGGGAATAGAATCTTGCACTTTCTACAATTTCTCATCAGGAAACAAGTCATTAATGGGAATACATGGGGATGAGACAATGTCCGAGGATTTGGGGATCCTATTGATATGGTCTGCCACCACATTCTCTGCTCCATTTTTATCTCTAATTTCTATATTGAATTCCTGAAGGAGGAGCATCCAACGAATGAGATGTGGTTTGGCTTCTGGTTTCTTAAGGAGATACCGGAGGGCTGCATGGTCTGAGAACACAATGACATTGGACCCTAAAAGGTATGACCTGAATTTATCCAAGGCAAACACAATGGAAAGAAATTATTTTTCAGTGGTGGTGTAGTTTTCTTGGGCAGGGTCCAAAGTACGTGAGGCATAGGCAATGACATGTGGAGCTCGATCGAACCTTTGTGACAAGACTACCCCAACTGCATAGTTAGAGGCGTTACACATGAGATCAAATGGTAAATCCCACCGAGGTGGTTGGATTATCGGGGGTGACATGAGATTCCATTTTAACTTATTGAAATCTTCCTCACATTTTTTATCAAAAACAAATTCTATTTCTTTTTGGAGTAATCGGGAGAGGGGGAGTGCAATTTTACTAAAGTCACGAATGAAACGACGATAAAATACAGCATGACCCAGGAAAGACGGCACATCTCAAACATTTTTAGGGAATGGTAGGGAGGAAATGATATCTACTTTTGATTTTTCTACTTGGATACCATCCCCTGAAATGACATGTCCCAAAACTATGCCTTGTCGCACCATGAAATGGAATTTCTCATAATTTAATAAGAGATTCTTTTCAATACAGCGACATAGGACAGAATCAAGAATACTCAAACATTCATCAAAGGAGGATCAATAAATAGGAAAATCATCCATAAAACCTCCATGAAATTATCCAGCTAATCCAAAAAAATACTAACCATACATCGTTGGAATGTACCTGGAGAATTGCACAGACCAAATGGCATCCTTTTATAAGGAAATGTACCAAAGGGGCAAGTAGAGGTTGTCTTTTCCTGATCCTCATGGGAAATATGGATCTGAAAGTATCCAGAATACCTATCAAGGAAACAGTAATGGGACTTCCCTGCTAGCCTCTCTAGCATCTGGTCAATGAATGGAAATGGGAAATAGTCCTTCCTAGTCTGTTGGTTTAGTCAGCGATAGTCTATACTGACACGCCAACTATTCTGCAAACGAGTTGGAACCAATTCATTGTTTTCATTTTTAACTACAGTAAGGCCATTTTTTTAGGAACTACTTGCACGGGACTGACCCATTGGCTGTCAGAGATAGGTTAATTGATTCCAGCAGCCAACAATTTTGTTACTTCTTTTTTAACAACATCAAGTATTGTTAGGTTCATTTGACGTTGTGACTGCCTCACTGGTTTAGCCTCATAATTTAATAAAATATGATGTGTACAAATTGATGGGCTAATGCCAGGAATGTCAGAAAGTGTCCATACCAAATCTTGTTTATACTTCCTCAAAAGATCAAGCAGTCGCAATTCATGCTCAGGAGGGAGTGAACTAGCAATGATGACGGGAAACTTGTTTCCATTCTCTAGATATGAGTATTTTAAATCTTGAGTCAGTTGTTTCAGTTCCAATTCTGGGGGATTTTGGATTCACGTAACTGTGTGTGAAAGTTAAAAGTCACTGATCTCATCAAACTTCTCAATGGTAACATCTTCAGATGAGGAATGATCTTTTACAAGCTTAGCAGTATCGTCGATGGTCATGTGATCCTATGTGTTCAAGAAATCATCAATTAACAAACATGCATGGCATTTCTCTAGACTGCTACAACAATAAATGCATTATTCATTTCCGAACATTTAAATCAATGAAGAAAACTCAAAAAGGGGATCAGGTGAATGAAAATAAGTTGTTTCAGGGGAAGGGAGAACATCCATTGAATTGACAGAGAGAGATGAGTGTTCTTATGAGGGGTGCTTCATGGCATCAAGGATATTGAAGTGGACAGTATTACCACCAAACTCCATAGATAATGTACCATTATGGACATTAATTATGGTTTTGGCTGTTTTCAAGAAAGGTCTCCCCAATATAATTGGGGCATGTCCATTCATCCTATCATCTTCCATTTGAAGCACGTAAAAATTAGCAGGAAAAATTAAATTTTTCACCCTCACAAGAACATCCTCTAACACACCAGAGGGGTGTGTTGTACTCCGATTTTCTAGATGAATGACAATACCAGTGGGCTTCAGTTAACCGACCTATAATGATGATTAAATAGAGTGAGGCATCACATTAAGAGAATAACCAAATCAAGCATAGCGTTGGAACATGCATACTCCCCTATGGTGCACAGAATCGAGAATGTCCCAGGATCATTGCACGTGGTAAGAAGTGTTGGCTCTATCAATGTTGAAACATTCCTCCCCAGGATCACCTTCTCATCACCACGAAGCCTCCTTCAGTGTGTACACATCTCCTTCAGAAACTTGGCATATCTTGGAATTTGCTTCACAACATCAATCAAAGGAATGTTAACCTGTACTTTCTTGAAAGTTTCCAATATTTCTTTATCAAGTTCGGTTTCTTTTTGTTTCCTAGGTTGGGCAGCCCTTTGAGGAAATGGAAGAGGAATGGTTGGGATAGGGGGCTCATCAAAATCCACAGTCTTTCCTTTGGAAGGTCTTCTCTCAGGAAAAGGGTTTTCTTCTCTTGGACCATTTTCAGCAGTTGGGATGGTGGTTTCCTTTGGATGGGAGGACACTAATGGAGGGGTCATTTGGCATTTGAGTTTTTTCCCACTCCTAATGGTGATTGCACTGACATTTCCTTTATCCATAGGGTTTAGTACTGGTTGAGATGGTAGTTCACCCGACCCATGACTTTGGATTTCACCCACCGAGTTGGCAAGTTGGCCTAGTTGGGTGTTTAGGTCTTGTATGGCTGCATGGTTGGTTTTTTGGAATTGGATATTATTGGCAGCCATTTGCTTCATCATATCTTCTAGGCTAGGCTCGGTTTGTGGAGGGTGTTTTTGGAAAGGCCTTTGGGGTGGTTGAAAATTTCTGGGTGGTGGTGGATGACTACTCTGACCCTGTTGGTTCCATTGCTATTGAGGTTTGTTTGAATACACCCTTTCCTATAGGCTTGGTTTTCCATCCACCCATGGTTAGATGGATAGTATGGTTCTTGCCTAAAGGGTTGGTTAAAGGGGAGTCCTATAAATATTGCCTCACAACTCTAAGAAGTTTCTCTCAATTGAGGACATTGGTCAGAATATTCGGTGTCAGAAGAGCAGATTCCACAATGGATGGGAGGATGAGATTGAGATTTCCCTTAGGAGAGAGAAAGTTGTCATAGAAGGGTACTTACCTCTTCAAACTTCGTGTCCACCTTCTTCTCAAACTCAGTACTTTGCACCTCATGGACACCTCTAATGGGAACACTGGACCCTGTACCGAATTGTTGAGTATTCTGTGCCATGTTCTCAATTAGGGTCCTTGGAGTGATTGGGGTTTTATCCACTAGTGCACCACCTGCATCAACATCAATCATGTTGCGATCTATTGGAATTAAACCTTCATAAAAATATTGTATTAAAAGTTGATCGCTTATTTGGTGGTGTGGACAACTTGAACATAATCTTTTAAAGCGTTCCCAATATTCATGAAGGTTTTCTCCATGAGATTGTCTTATCCCACATATTTCATTCCTTATTGTTGCAGTTTGAGAGGCTGGGAAGTATTTTTCAAGAAAAAGTCGTTTCATGTCAGCCCAACCTCTAATAGGTGAATTAACATAATACAACCAATCTTTAGCGGTGTCTTATAATGAAAATGGAAATTCCCTAAGTTTTACTTGTTCTTCATCAACATTATCAGGTTTTAATGTTGAACACACAATATGAAATTATTTTAAATGCTTATGTGGATCTTCTCCAGGCAGTCCATGAAATCTTGGTAATAAATGAATTAAACCAGATTTTAGTTCAAAATTGGGTGCCTCGCCTTGTAATTGAATGTAAGTGGGTCGAATATCAACATCACGTGAGGTTAGTTCTTTTAGTTTTCTATTATTTTCAGCCATGATATACAAGTTATGTTCAGTTTTAACTTTGGTTTTAGAAGAAGAAGAAGGATCAAGAAGAATTTTAAGATTTGATGTGTTCTCCTTCAAAGTGTGGTCTTGTATGTATCAGTTTTGTTGATGTAGGATCCTCTCCGGTTTGGGTTCGAAAGTTTGTAGGTCTCCCAGAGTAGAACACATCATAAAAATAACCTACACAATAAATAAATTAGAGCACAAAAACAAATGCAAATGTAGAAAATAAAACAAACAAATATTCACAAAAATTACAAAAATTTTATCAAAAACACGCACAAAAATCCAAAGCGCTCCCCGAAAACAGTGCCAATACTTGACCGCGTTGTCATGGAACGTCAAATTGATTCTGTTTTTAAGGTTGATTTATAGTCTAGCGCAGTCCCTAGGTCGTCTCCGAAGGAGCGTTGGTAGGTTTAGAGTGTGTATTCTTAATAAAAATGACTAAGAGAGGGGTTGGTTTTGAAAACAGTTTAAAACAATGACTTAGTTTAAATAGCTTAAAAGATGAGTGACCAAGTGGATTTTGAGAAATATGTGATAAAAGGGTCGAGGTTATTTCACTACACACATATCAAGTTCATTTTTCATATAGATTCATCTTAGGTTTAGAGTAATTCGTTGGTTGGAGTTAATTAGAATCACGATTAATTTCTAAGCTTTTATTTCAAAGCTTTAAGGACCAATCCTTGATGTGAAAATCGTATTTTCAAGGTACAGTACTTATTCATGTAATAATAGATTCCAAATCATATTGAAATCTCAATAAGGTGGGTATGAAAAGGATTCTTGTGATGTCCAATTGGAACAACACAAGTCACACACTCAAAACCTCACACCGATCGGTTAGAAATTAAGAGCATCTCATTTGCATGCATCAAAACAAGAATTAAAATATGAAATTATGTAAGATACATGAAAAGAAATGTTTTAACACCCATATTACTCCAAACTAGTAGCTAATATATGCATTGGAACTCCCTTGACATGTGTGTAGCTCCCTCACAACGAACACCCAACTTCTAGCTTGACCTCAGGAGGAGGAGGAAGCTCGGGTTGAACTCCTTATTCATTGTTGATCCCCCTATGAGGATAGGGTCCTCCATAACCTCCAAGGTGATTAGGAGAGTCCTCTAGGACTCCAAATTGGCAGTAATTGACTCCTTTTCCGAACTTCCAAATGAGGTTCCCTTGGTGCCCTTTTATAGAAAAATTGGAAGGTGGTTTTAGGCACACAGATTTCATAAATCCAATTGCACGATGCATTTAGGCCTTCATACAGTCTTATCTCGCTTTGGAGAAAATAGAAAAGTTGTATCCCTACGTCTTGAATGTCTCCACCGAATGTTTGGCACCGTTTGGACATCTACAGCTCAAGATATTGATAAAATACAGAACACCACATTTGACTTGGTCCAAATGTGGAAGCTTGGAAAGATCAGTTCGGATGGGCCCCATAAAAGACGAATCAGGATTGGGTTACATAATATGAAATGTATCCTATGAAAGTTTGGATAGTCCCCCAAAATATCATCCCATTTGGATGCACTGATTTGGTGTACTATTAAAAACAGTGGACATATGTCCATGGATCCATGCAATTCTGGCCCATTTTTCTTTCACTTCATCAAGGGCACTCCAAATCACCTCCACCTACATTGAAACAATAAAAACAAATAACATTTACCATTATAATATTGATTAACATTAATTGATTGATTCAAACATAAAGTGAAATTTATTATTATATTTGGAATATTCCTTACAAAACTAGTTTAAAACTACTGTGTAAGGGTGGAAAAAAAACAGTGAATCATGGTACGATCAGAATCCAATGTCGGTGTGGCGGCTGACGTATCCATACACCAGGACACTAACTTTTGATTTCCAACTCAGTTCACCAAAACACTGATTGTGTGTGTGTTACCATGATTTTTCTTTGTGATCTCTTGAGTTAGCTCATCAGTTATAACTTATTGACCGTGGTGCACCTGTTTCATTTCAGGATACCTCCACCAAGATAATCGGCTAGGGTTCCGAGAGTTGTATGCACTGATATCCCACCGAGCGATGATGCCTCGGTGTAGGTCCCTTTTCCAATAGAGTCACCAACAGTACCATTACCTGTTGGGCCACCAATTCCACTGTCCCCAGCAGCAGAGGGTGCACGCCGCTTGAGCACGTTGCACGAGTTCCGGCGCCAGAGGCCTCCCAGGTTCTGGGGAGAGACGGACCCACAAATGGCTGAGGAATGGATGAAGCCTGTAGTGAGAGTCTTTCAACTGGTAGGGACACCAGTAGATCTCAGGGTAATCTTTGCATCCATCCTTCTATAGGCAGAAGCATGAAGATGGTGGATCTTGATGCTCCAAGTTCACGATGAGATGACGCTTCTCTTGGCAGACTTCAAGAGCCTATTTCAGGCAGAGTTTGTCCCAGCGACTCTTCGCACTGTGAACATAGAGGAGATACTTCATCTACAATAGGTTAGCATGACCGTAGCTCTGTACTCAACGAGGTTCACTGACCTCTCACACTACTCCACTGATATGGTGCGGGACGCATTCTTGATGGCATGGACCTTCGAGCAGGGGCTCAGGAGAGAGATCAGGGCTTCAATGACTTCTCTTAACATCCTGACGCAAGAAGGGGTGTTAGAGAGAGACCTATTAGTAGAGAGTTTCCTTGCTGAGCAGTCAACAGTAGTGAGACCCACCACCAGACGTCACATAGTAGAGACTTCTGCAGCTGGCAGTAGACATATGTTGCAGAGGTTCAATAGGACCATACCTACGAGTGGATGACCTCAGGATTCAGAGTAGGTTGTGCGGGGCACCCGAGGTAGATCCAGTCATGCCCAGAGTGGGTAGTGTTATGCATGCGGTAGGCAGGGTCACATGGGTCAGGACTGTCTGACCTGCCATGCAGATGATCAGCAGACAGTGAAAGGACCGCCCAGACAGAGACAGAGATTTGATCGAGGTGGTCCGTAGGGAGCAGGAGGACGTGGTAGAGGAGCAGGAAATGCAGCTTGCAGTGGGCGATGATTCGAGATGTTACCACCAACACCACCAGGTGGTCCACCCAAACCACAGGGAGCAGATGGACAGGGGTGAGCTCAGCTCCAGGTAGTTGAGGACTATGATCACAGTGCTCCGAAAATGATATGAGGTATGATCTGTGTTTATTCCACCTTAGTTTTAGTACTTATAGACACAAGATCTATTCATTATTTTATTGCCACTTCCCTCGTTCGGAGCTCAGAGATTCCGATGGAGCTGTTGGCTTGATCCTTACAGCTAGAGACTCATACAGGAGCGGATTCGATGATTACACACATGTGTTGGCAGTGCGATCTTACTCTAGGAGGCGAGAGCATCGGCTGAGATCTCCTAGTAGTAGTATCGAGGCCTTATGACGACATCTTGGGTATGGACTGGTTATCAATAGTCCATGCTCAGATAGACTGTATTAGGAGAAAATTGTGGTGTGTCTGCATGGATGGGACAAGGTTTACCTTTATCAGTGAGAAAGGAGCCTTTTCAGCACATGATGGACTTACCCAGAGGATAATGTATCCGGTCACTCATCAGTTGGCTAGCCTTACCCTCAGAGTAGTTGATGTGGAGAGTCTGAGCTATCCTATTGTGGTGGACCAGTACAAGGATATCTTCCCTAATAATGTTACGGGTCTACCCCCTTGCTGATAGGAAGAATTTTACATAGACTTGTACCACAGGATGACACTGATATCTACACCAACATATCGGATGGCTCTAGCGGAGCTTCATGAGCTGCGGGTACAGCTAGAGGACTTGCAGGGGAAGGGATTCATTTGGCCCAATGTATCTCCCTAGGTAGCCCTAATTTTATTTTCCAAGAAGGCGAATGGGAGCTTGAGACATTGTGTTGACTATCGGCGGCTGAACTAGGTGACTGTGAAGAACAAGTACCCACTCCCAAGGATTGATGGCCTATTTGAGTAGTTGAAGGGAGCATGATGGTTCTTAAAGATAGACCTTAGATTAGGATATCACCAGCTCAGAGTATGAGATGAGGATGTGCAGAATATGGCTTTTATATGCCTTTATGGCCATTACGAGTTCTTGGTTATTCCATTCGATGTGACCAATTATCCAGAAGTGTTCATGGGACTCATTAACGAGACCCTCCAACCATACCTTGATCGCTTTGTCATAGTCATTATCGACGACATTCAGATCTACTCGACTACTGAGGAGGATCATGCCTATCATCTGCACGTAGTACTCGACACACTTTGAGAGAACCAGCATTATGGAAAGCTCTCGAAGTGCCAGTTCTGGATCCAAGAGGTTCACTTTCTGGGACATGTCATCTTGGAAGCTGGAGTTGCAGTGGATCCAGCGAAGATTGAGGCAGTACTTTCTTGGGAGCCACCCAAGAGTGTGATGGAGGTACAATGTTTTTTGGTTTTGGCCAGATACTACCAGAGGTTTATGCCAGATTTATCTAGAGTTGTAGCACCACTTTTAGCATTGACGAAGTAGGGGAAACCCTTCGTGTTTTCGGAGAGATGTCAGGGGATTTTTCAGGAGCTGATGTAGAGGCTGACTAGTGCCCCCATCTTGAGGCTTCCAGAGGAGGGCGTAGGGCATGTAGTCCACTGTGATGCATTAGGGAACATACTCAGATGTGTCATAATGAAGGAGTGAGCAATGATTGCTTATAGTTCTTGAAAGCTGAGACAACATGAGCAGAACTACGCTACCCATGACCTAGAGTTAGTAGTAGTCGTCTTCCCCTTGAAGACGTGGCAACACTATCTGATGGGAGAACACTTTACAGTATACTCGGATCACAAGAGTCGCAGGTATATCTTATCTCAGAAGGACCTGAACTCGAGACAATGACGTTGGCTTGAGTTCCTCCAGGACTATGACTTTGAGATAGTCTATACTTCTGGGAAGGGGAACGTTGTAGCAGATGCACTCTGTAGGAGATCTGGTATAAAACTGCTAGGAGAGGCAACAAAGAAGCTGGCCTCTTTGTAGATATCTGTTGTGGATCAGGATGGAGTAGCTTTTCTTCATTATCTTAAAGACACTCCACCACTTTTTCAGCGAGTTAGGAAGGCGCAACATGGGGAAACTGACTGGGAGGCTCAATGTGCTCAGATATCCACAGGGTAGGCACCTAATGGATTTACTGAAGATTGGGAGCAAGTCATCCTCTTTAGAGTACATCATATGGTAACAGTGATTCTTCAGGAGGAATTGTGGACAGAGTTCCCCACATCCCCTCTAGAGGTACATCTAAGAGTGGCAATGATGTACCGGGATCTCTGACGACAGCACTGGTGGCCAGGAATGAAGAAAGCAGTTGTAGTGTTTGTCTCTTGGTGCCTCACTTGTCAGCAAGTGAAGGCGGAGCATCAGGTACCAGTGAGCTTGGTTTATCCTTTAGAGGTCCCAAAGTGGATGGGATATCCATGGACTTCGTGACAAGACCTCCACGTACATCCAGTGGTCATGACTTGATTTGGTTGATCGTTGATTGACTCACCAAGTCAGCCCACTTCCTACCAATCATAGATAAGGGTTCAGTAGAGAGCATGGGATGCCACTATGTACAGTAGATTGTGCAGTTACATGGAGTACCCTAGAGGATTGTCTCTAATTGTGATGCGCGTTTTACTTCTCTACTATGGAAGAGGTTGTAGGAGGATTTCAGGACGCAGCTTCATTTGAGCACCGCCTTTCATCCCCAGATAGATGGAAAAACTGAGTGGACCATTCAGACCCTCAAGGACATGCTATGTGCATGCGTCCACGACTTTGGTCATATCTAGGAGGATCATTTTCCTTTGGTGGAGTTTTCATAAAACAATAGCTCTCACTACACCATTGGGGTGGAACCTTTTGAGGCATTGTACGGGTGACCTTGCAGATCACCTTTGTGTTGGACTGACCAAGGGGAGTCAGCACTCGTGAGACCAGAGATGGTACGGGCTACCACAGAGAAGGTAAAGATCATCTAGAAGCAGATGAAGACTACATAGATCAGGCAGAAGTCTTATGCCGATAGGAGAAAAAGACCTCTGGATTTCGAGGATGGCGACCACATCATTCTATGGGTCACACCTCGATGAGGTTTACGGAGATTTGGCTGAGGCAGAAAGTTATCTCTGAGGTGCATCGGACCCTTCCAGGTCCACAAAAGAGTTTGTGAGGTGGCTTATCACTTAGCACATCCACCTCAGTTGCACCGGGTGCACGACGTCTTCCACGTATCCCAGCTGAGGAGATATGTGCACGACCCTTCCCACATCATTGACTACGGAGAGCTGGACATTGATGATTGGGTAAATTTTACAAAGGTTCCAGTTGAGATTGAGGATCGACAGGAGCGGGTCCTTCGTGGGCGGTTGATACCTCTGGTGCACGTTCGTTGGCAGCACATGAACCTCAATGAGAGCACATGGGAGTGGGAGGCACAGATGCATGCTTAGTACCACCACTTGTTTACCTAGTTTTAAGTTTTGTCTTACGGGGACGTAGAGCCTTGAGGTGGGGATAATGTAAAGATCCAGAATTTCTATGTAATTAATTTTAAATATATGGGAATTTTACGAGTCTGAAAAAATTGACGGTGGATGATTCTGAGGCCCAGAGTGCCCAGAATGATTTTCTGAACTTTATTTCGGGTATGTTCAGTAAACGTGCGAGCAGGTTTTTATAACTTCTGAATAGGTGCTCGAAATGGAAATCTGAGGGCATCGTTGAACTCACAGTGCCGATATTCTCTTAAGGAGACCTTCACATCGATGACAGTTGGTCGAGGGTGAAAGGTAGTATTTGTGTTTTTCGTGAAAGAATTAAATAAAAATAAAATTGTGTAACATTTTATTATTATTTGAAACACCCATGTGGATGTTGAGAGTTTATAGAAGTGGGGACCAGCAAAATTAAATCTCCCATGAGAAGTTATGGTGGTGGGGACCACCCGAACTAATCTCCCCTGAGAGGTTATGGTGGTGGGGACCACTCGAGGCTAAACCCCCTTGATCTCCCTCATAAGTGTGGTGAAGCCTCTTAAACTTCCCCCATTTATATGGTTCCACCCACCTTTAATTTATTATTCCAACCTATGTAATTAATTAATTCAATTTTAAATTGTGCCAACAATTAAAAATGGGGGAAACACAACAGTATTGGCTACTTGGAATTTTTGGTGGGATTGGGGAGAGAAGGACTTGGAGAAACTTATTCTCACCAACGAAGAACGACCACCGGAGATCGAAGAATGAGGAAACTGGCCCCAAGCCGGATTAGAAGCCCCTTGAGGAGGCAACCAATGTAGGACATCTTCAATGTCCATCCTTCACTCCTCTTAGATGACAAAAAACAAACGAGGTAGGGTAGTTGATGGATTTTTCTTTTCCTTTCCCATTCTTGATAATTCTTTGTAAAACAAGAAGGAATTATAGCCACTTTCTACCAATGTAACGCAGAGAGTGCAGGCCAAACAAACATTTCTCATCCTCTATGCAGACCTTGTGATTGATTGTTGATCGCGATGGAGGAACGACTACCAACACCGAAGGGGCACAATAATGGCAATCAGCACCACTGTCGGCTGCGATGAAGGCAATGGCCCACGGTGGCACCCCGCGGCCCCTTGCACCATCCGCGGCCCCGTCGCATGGCCCTGAAGCTTTGCCACCTGCGGCCCCATTACACCGCCCTTGTGGAACCCTCCGCGACCGAGCTGCCCTGCGACCTTGGGTCGTCCACAACCAAACCGCTCTGGGGCCCTCGCGGCCTGCCAGACCAGGCTGCCCAGTACGAGTGGGGCCGGACCCAGCGGGTCCAACTAGGTCGAACCAAACCGTGTCGTCCAAGGCCGGGCCGGGCCAGGTCGGTCCAACCGGGCCGGACCGGACCCGAGCCCACTACGACCTATTTACGCTCTTTTGGCCATAACTTTGGCACCAGAAGTCCGTTTGACGAACCGCCAGTGGTTCTGGAAACCTTGGAGTGACACGGTCCCTTTGAGTATACCCCACTAGAGTTTTGGATTGAGATGAGGTAAGGTTAGGTTTGATCGAGCACGAATCTAACCGGGCCCCCAAGACTAAAAGGCTAATAACTCACAGACTGGGCGTCCGAACGACGCACCGTCTTATGCATTGAGACCCCTTTGGTGTGGCGATCCTTTGAGATACTTCTTTGTGGGACTTCATGGTAGTTGGAGTATTGGCCAATGGCTTGTGGAGCAGAACCTCCCAGAGACAAGCGAGTGTAGTGCGGGAACCCAGTAGTTGGCTGTGATGTGAAGAATGATTAGCGATCCTCTGTGGGTCAGCACCGAGCGATCCTGTGTGGGTCAGCACCGAGCGATCCTGTGTGGGTTAGCACTGAGCGATCTTGTGTGGGTCAGCACCTAGGAATCTTGTGTGGGTCAGTAGCTAGGATCCTGTGTGGGTCAGCACCTAGAGATCCTGTGTGGGTCAGCATCTAGCGATCCTGTGTGGGTCATCACCGGGCGATCCCGTGTGAGTCAGCATCGAGCGATCCTATGTGGGTATGCCTCTTAACGTAGTTAGATGATTCAATAGTTATAACTAATCATCTTTACTATCGTACCTAAGTTATACCTGGTGTGAGATGAGTCTGTACCTGTGTGGTACTTTCCTTCGTGGTAATACCTTGGTGGTATTCTTCTGTGTGGCATACCTGTGTGGTACTTGCCTTCGTGGTATTGCTTCCTTTGTGGAATATTTGAGGATTGGGCGTTGGAGTTGGACTCTCTGTTTTCCTCATGATTGAGATGGGTTTACTTGATAACTTAGGTATATGTATGACCATATACCTAAGTAGGGTTATTAGTTTACTCACTCGTTGCGGTTTATCCTTTGATGATTTTGTGAGACCTTGAGGATCTCAGGTTCCCTACTGAGTATCGTTATACTCACCCCTGCTAGGGATATGCCCGTACCCCATTGTGTTTGTAATAATTAAAATTAAATAGAAATAATTAGTAATAATTAATACTAATTATTAATAAATTGTAATAATTAGTAATACTTAATAATAATCAGGATTAATTAGGATTAATTAGTAAAAACTAGTAATAAATATTAATAATTAGTAGTAAATACTAATAATTAGTAATAAATTGTAATAAACAGTAAAAATTGTAATAAATGTTAATAAATAGTAATAAATAGTAATAAATAACAATAAATATTAATAATTAGTTATAATTAGCAATAAATAAAAGTAAGTAGCAATAATTAGTAATAATTAAAAATAAAAAGTAATAATTAGTAATAATTAATAATAATTAGGATTAATTAGGATTAATTAGTAATAATCATGATTAATTAGTCATAATAATTAGGATTAATTAGGATTAATTAATAAAAATTGTGATTAATTAGTAATAATTAGTAATAATTAGTAATAATTAGTGATAATTATTAATAATTACTAATTATTAGTAATAAATAGTAAAAAATAGTAAAAAATGGTCAAGATACTAAAAAATAGTAATAATTAGTAATAATTAGTAATAATTAGTAATAATTAGGATTAATTAGTAATAATTAGTAATAGATAGTAATAATTAGGATTAATAAGTAATAATTAGTAATAAATTGTAATAATTAATAATAATTAGGATTAATTATGATTAATTAGTAATAATTAATAATAATTAGAATTAATTAGGATTAATTAGTAATAATTAGTAATAAATATTAATAAATTGTAATAAATTGTAAAAAATAGAAGTAAATAGTAATAAATACTAATAAATAGTAACAAATACTAATAAATAGTAATAAATAGTAATGATTAGTAAAAAATACTAATAAATAGTAATAATTAGTAATAATTAAAGGTAAATAGTAATAATTACTAATAAATACTAATAATTATGATTAATTGGGATTAATTAGTAACAATTAGTAATGAATATTAATAAATAGTAATAAATAGTAATAATTAGTAATAAATATTTATAAATATTAATAAATATTAATAAATAGTAATAAATAGTAATAATTAGTTATAATTAGTAATAATTTGTAATAAATAGTAATAAATAGTAATAATTATTAATAAATTATAATAATTAATAATAATTAAAAGTAAAAATGTGATAATTAGTAATAATTAGTAATAAATAGTAGTAATTAGTAATAATTAATAATAATTTGTATTAATTATGATTAATTAGTAATTATTAGTAATAATTAGTAATAATTAGTAACAACTAGTAATGATTAGTAATAAATAGTAAAAATTATATAAAATTAGTAATAAATAGTAATAATAAGTAATAATTATTAAAAAATATTGGTAATTAGGAAATTCTTCAAAAATTAATACAAACATCAGGAAAAGGTGAATTCTTACTAATTTTTTAATTAATTTTGTCATCATTGTATCTACTATTTATAAGTTAATTTCCTTATTATTTTTATTTAATACTTAATTATTATTTTCATAGATCTTTTGGGAAGTCAAAAAATAGGTAAAATGATTATTTCTGCCAATATGACCACGTTTTCCATATTTATCATCTTTCTTTGTTGAACTGCCAACACTGCATATCGATTCATTGTTGTTAACCGAAAAACCTTTCTCATTTTTGCAGGATAAAAGAGTAAAGGAAGATCATGTGCCCATTGTTGTGAATTCTAATGATATAATGGTCACATGAGATTATTATCCTTTTTTGACTGAAAACAACGGGAAAAAAATTGGCTATGAAATTTGAGTTAATATGTAGTGTCAGCAGTTCAACATAGAATGCAAATAGAAATGTGGTTACATTGGTAGTTAGGATTCTTTTGAAACTTTGAGATGTGTACGAATCAACCACACTTTAATTTGACACACGTTGTGATTGATATATATCAGGGCAGACATAATGTGACCTGTCGATGATAGCAGTAACCGTAAGAGGAGAAGATACGTTGTTTACTAGAGTAACAACACCAGTAGATGATGAAGTACATGTGACGCGTGACTCATGGTTTTGTGTGTTTTTTATATTGTTGTGAATATTGTGTTTTTTATTATTTTATTATTTATTTAATTTTTAATATTTTATTAATTAATTATATATTTATTTATTTATTTATTATTTTGTTAAAATCATTTATTATTATTATTATTATTTTTATATTTTTCTAAATATTGAGGTTTTTATAATTTTATTATTGTTATTCAATTTTATTAATATTAAAAATGTTATTATTAGTATATTAATATTATTTATTATAATAATAATTATTATTATAATATATATAATATATATATTTTTATTATTTTGATTATTTTCTTAATATTTTTGTGTTATTATTATTATTATTATTATTATTTTATTTATATTATTTTATAAAAATTATTTTTAATTTTATTAATATTAATTTTTTATTATTATTTTATATTTTTTACGAAGAGTATATTTTCCCATCACAAATAGTATTTATAAATATTAATTTTTAATTCTTATAATTTTATTTTATTTTTATTTTTTTTAATTTTGCGACGGGCCTGTCGCAAATGAGTTCTTCAAAAAACTCGGTGAATGTATTTGCACAAGTGAATTTCCCGTCACGAATATTAATTTTTTGTGATGGTCAGTCGCAAAAAAAAAAAGTATTTGTGACGCTATTTTCCACAATGGGTCATTTACGACGGGGCCCCATCGCAAATACTCATGTTTCTCGTTGTGAACTGTGAATAACATTAATTCCACTATATCTCACATGAAACTCATGCCTCTACTGAGATAGATCCATTTTTAAGGGATCCACTATGTTTTCCTATCGGATAATCTTCTCACTATAACTTTACCTCATTCAGAAAAATCCCTTAAGAGAGGAAACTTCTAAAGTATATTATTTTATCTTTTGATATAACCTTGGATCTTTGGAAACAACCATCATTGTAGTGTTATCTCAGTAAACCATGAAAGATTCTTGACTTCTAGGCACCTCATCAAGCTCTTGGAAAAAGTTTCAAATATACACTACTTCCTTGACTACATCGAAAGCCATAATATACTCAGACTCCACTATAGAATCAACGAAAACTTGCTATTTTAAACTATTCCTATAACGACCCAATGTTTTATCAATGGAAATTCCCCTCTTATAATTTTGTCATATAATCACATGAAATCACAACACAATGAACTACAAAGTACTATGTGACCTTTAAACACAATATTGTCACTTCTATGATTTGAATTTTGAAAATTTGACATACACGGTTGTGATCAGTAAGATGATTGGAGTCTAATGGAACAAACTTAATTTTTTGTGAATAGTAACATACCCTTATGAATAGTAACATAGCCTTATAAATATTAATATGACCCTTATGAATAGTAAATCGTCCAAATGAATAGTAACCTCAACCATGAATGTATATATAAATTTTAGGCATCTTATAAGTGATAATATGACCATAGTAAAAGTATTGGTATTTTTATAAATCATAAATAATTAATTTCAATTAATTAAATAATTTAAAAGAAAATGTATATTCCTAAAATGTGTTCATAAATTAAAAAATTTATTTCTTCTGGTTTTAAGATAATTTTATAAGACCTTATGTAATTTTTGAAAGCATTATAAAATCAGTTATATATTTAAAATTCATATTTTTCAAGTTAATTATGATTGTAATTAAAAATTAAATTAATCATATTTATAAAATTATTCTTGAAAAATGGAGTTCAATTTTGGATTCTACACATTGATAAATGGTTTGGGTAAATTTTTTGTATTTTTCTAAAATACTTGAATTTTTGATGAACAGTGAAATATGGTAATTTACCGTATATATAAATTATAAGATAAACGAACTATTCCTAGAATCATTTATGATATAAGAAACCTTAGGTCAAATTAACATGCACATATTACTATTTTTTCATGGAATAATCACTATTTATTGTCTTATGGAAAAATAATTAGCTAATGATTAAAATATTAAGAAAACCCTCCTCCCCTCCACTATAAAAACTACCCACACTCCCCTCTTCTCTCAACTCCTCTCAAGTATTGTGCCTTACCTAAATTATTCCAAAATATCTTTCCAAGTTCCCCCTACACCTAGAAGCACTTGGTCTCCTCGAAATACCAAATCCACTCCCCCTAAGAGGCTCTCAAAGGAGATAAACTCAAGAGGTAAATTCCTCTTTTCGATTCTCTTATTTTCATTCAAGTTCTTTTATTTTCTTCTTTATTTCATCCCCTAACTTCAACAAGATGGTATGATAACTCCATTAACATACATGTACTAGAATTCTATTATGCTAATGGTATAATTTATCATAATATCTCATTACCCCTCCTTTTATACTATAAATGAAAACACTGTTCGAGATGTGTTGATTTATCACATTCAAGGACGACGAGTTTTCAATTTGAATTACCAGTTTCAATTCTAGTCATGAAAACATTTTTATGGTTGAACCAAAATTTTAAATATGTATTTTATCTTATGTTTTGTTTTGGAATCCTTTTTCACACATGATGAAAATCAATAATACAAACCTAGTTAATTATGAACAAAATAGCCAAATTAATTCAACTCTTTATCATTAATGTTTTATATAATGATTCACCTCTACTCCAAATAACCAAATTAATTTTATAACCATTTAATATTATGGATTTTCACTAATTTAATTTTACTTCAATTCGGAACAACCACTCTCATCATACATATGTATCTGAACATGAATATAAATAAACCGAACATGAAACAAACGGACCCGAACAGTAAAATCGAACCTCATAACCAATCAAAGAATTCATGAATGAACTGAAAAAAGTTATAATAAATAAATTACATGTAAAATAGGATCTATAATTTTTAATTAATGAACCTAATTTTATTATTCATGTCATTAATATCAAGTGGAGAACACCATCAGACTTAAGGTAAGGGATCCTCTCTATTCCACTTTTATTCAAGAATGTCTCTATGGGGTATGATTTCTCACCTCTACCATACTCCCATAATGATGTATAAGTGATGATAAACCTCTTTCACTCTCATTAAGACCTCTAAAGTACAACCTATACCATGGAAATAATCTGTAAGGGATTCTACCCAAACCTCCTTTGTTCCTTCGGGATGCTGTATCTTACTTTTACCAAAATGATGTTATATTATCTTTTTATGTACATATTCTAAATACTGTTTACATGTACCAAATTCATTTATCAGGACCCTTTAATCATTCTCCTTTAGGGATATACATTTTTTTAAGTGATTCCCTCCTCAATAATTCCTGATAAGCAAACCTATTTTGAGGGAACTTCCTGAATTATTAATCGATTTCAAGTGCACTATATCTTCTATTTTAAGCCATCATTGTCCTTATAAAAATATTATTTTTCATGAAAACCTTCTTGGTTCACTTCTGTTTTTATATAAAGGATTTTTCCAATTTCTATTTTAAAGGCTGTATTGTATTTTCCTTAAAACTGCACAAAAATGATTTAATGCTAAAATTTCCTAAATACTTTTCTTACATGTTGCCACTTCTATTTTACATCACTTACCATGATACATACCTATTTTTCCATATGAATTGCCATGTATATTTTAGATCCTTTCATTCATGGACACTTTTATGATACACCAATTTATTATTCTTTATGACATGATTATGATACCCACTTCAATCCATGGGTGTCCTTATGTATATGTTTGTTTATGTATGATTTTATATGTGGCAAGAATATTCATGAACATTTTAAGATGAGTGAACCTAAATAGAGATCCAATTCATTGGGTAAAGTTGATTATCATGAGATGTTATGTGCGACGATTTTTGATGTTAGCATTGGCTTGTGCAACCATATGCGGCGGTCTTGGAGATTAGCCTTCGCTTTTGATACCATGTGAAATGGTCTTTGCGGTTAGCCTAGACTCATACTAAAGTCATGTTTTATGTTTCTTCCACATTATTATGACTCCATGTTTATATTATTCCTTGTTTATATTTTATGATTCCATATGTTACATGCCTTTTTAAATCATTATGTCATGCCCTCTATCCCATGTGTTAATGCTTTGTTCTTATAGTTATTCCCTTACTAGGATATTTAGCTCATCCCTTTGTTCATGTGTTCCCAAGGGTACCCTATGTAGATGTTTGAGATAAATGGAAGGTAGTTGATCAATTTGAAGATTAAATAATGAAATGTTTTATTTAGTTACATATTTTCAGTTTTATATACCTAGTATTCTAAGACACTTGACTTTATGATCCATGAATTGTACTCTGATGAATAATTATGTTTAAAATCATTTAATGTTATATGTAAAAGGATAGGGTCTCTATACTTCTAGTTCACAACTCCTATATTGAGAAAAAACAGATATCCTGATTGTGAATTCAGATCATTTTGATATGTCTTAAAGCTAGCATCAGTATAACCTTGAATGAATATATCTTTATCTCATCCATATATGAGGAGCATATACTTAGTTATCATTAGACACTTAAGGATATCCATAAATATAGTCCAATACTGTTCACATGGATCATCATGATATATTTCTACCATGATCGAAGCAAATAAAACATAAAACCTAATATGTAACATGACATTCATGATATATATTATCATAAATTTATATGGGATCATACTCATTCTCTCACTTCCCTCTCATTTCTGAGGACACATTTTCTTGGAATGATGTGTACCATATGACATTGGAACAAATCCCCACTTATATTTTTCCATACTGAACGTATTCGGTATCTAGCCAATGTATGTACATTGAATTATTCAAAGAAGCCTCTTCGATCCATCATTCGTGAACTTGATCTCTAGAATATAGGCTATTTCACATAAGTATTTCATGGAGAAGAACTTTCTCAACCACGACTTAACCAAATATAAGGCTGGAATTATGTTTCTAATTAGTAATATGTCATCAGTATATACTACTATAAAAATGAACATACTCCCACTAAACCACTTGTAAACATAGGGTGAACATTCATTATTAATAAAACCAAATTCTTTTATAGCTTCATCAAACTGAATGTTCCAAACCTGGATGTTTTATTTAATCCATAAATAGATCCCTTCAACTTTTATAACTTTTTGGAATTTTCTAGAGTCACAAAACATTTTATTTGTGTCATATACACATCGTCATGAAGGTTATCGTTAAGGAAATAAGTTTTGACATCCATCTTCCAAATCTCATAGTCATGGTAAGCTATTATGAAAAAAAAATTCCAATGGGTATAAATTGGGTAAAGTAATTCTTCACAGCTAATTCCTAATGTTTTCTAAACCCTTTATCCACTAGAAATTCTTTAGAGATATTTTATTTACCTTCCATTTATAGGTCTCTCTTGAATACCTATTTACACCCGATGGGTTTTACATCAACTGGTGGATCGGTTAAAACCCAAATTTGGTTTTGATACATAGAATCCATCTTAGAATTCATGGTTTATATATATCTTGAAGATTCTGATATCTCTATTTACTCCATTGAGGTGAGTGGTTCATTATTTTTAATCAATAAGGATTCACTAAAATTGATGAATAAAAAACCATATCTTTCTAGTTCTCTAACCTCTCTAGTGCTCCTACACAGTACTTGTGTTTCAGGAATAACTTCTTCCTCAGGGTCCTGTGGATTTTTTTTCTTGTACCGACCCTTATGTATATTGAGCATCAAATTAATTAAATTAAATCTTTCTACTACTATACTTCTTGAGTACATGCTCTGCCTTATGAAAGATGAGATGCCTTGTGATAATTACATTGTTTTCCAAAGGTTTGTATAGATAATATCACCTTATTTTCTTGGGATACCCTATAAAGATACACTTCATGCCCCTAGGTGAATTTTTTTTACTTTAGGTAGCCTTAACATGAAATTCACACCCTATGCACAAACATGTAAAAAATGGGTTTCTTTCCACTCCATAACTCAAAGGGAATACCATTTTATGATTTATTTAGTACTCAATTTAGTATGTATGATGTCATGTGTAATACATATCCCCAAAAGGATAATGAAATACATGCAAGAATCATCATCATCCTTACCATATCCAGTAAGTTATGATTCCTCCTTTCATTAATACCATTCCACTATGATGTATAAGGAAGATTGAGTTGATATAAAATCCCATAATCCCATAGAATTTTTATAAACTCTTAGATAATATATTCACTACCTCAATGTGATCAAATCTTGTTTATCTTCTTAAGATGTTGATTCTCAACTTCATTATTGAATTTATTTCACTTCTAAAAGGATTCATACTTATACCTCATTAAGTAAATATAACCATACCTACTCAATCCATAGGTAAAATTAATAATGTATGAGAATCCACATCTAACTTCTACTTGAAAAGGTCTACACACATCATTATGTACCAATTCTAGAAGCTATGTGGACCTTTAACCTTGACCACTAAATGGTGTTTCGATCATATTTCCTTGTAAACAAGCATAAAATATTTCTAGTGGTTTAAGCATAAAATATTCTAAATAACCTTCTTAATAGAGCTTTTTCAAACACTTCTCATTTATGTAACCAATTCAGTGATTCCAAAACTACATGTTAAATGAGGCATGTGAATTTGATTCATTATTAATTTCCAATATTTTATTTTCATAATTTAAAACATAAATACTATTATTCAATTGTTCCATAACATAATATATGCTATCTTTATAAAAAATAACTATTATTTAAAAAATTGAAAATAAATCCATCTATGTTTAAACAAGATATAGAAATGATATTCTTGGTAATTCTAGGAACATAATAACAGTTATTTAAAAACAAAATCAATCATGTTGGCAATGCGAGGTTCTAGTCTTCAATGGATAAAGCAGCTAGCCTCACTCTATTGGAACCTCATAGATCTACCTCTACTCCGGAAACCTTCTTAAATCTACTTAGTTCCTATATTTGGATAAAAATGTAAGCACCACATGAAATATCTAATACCCAAATTGATGATATAAAAATATTAAACTTGATAACAATTTCACTTGATGCTTCCCCTTGCTTCTTTGTCTAGGTGTAGTTCCCCATTGTAACGTCCCAGTTCCGGAAGCCACCCAGAGGCACCCCATACCCGGTTGGTCACATGGACTCAAGCGCATTTCCCCGAATGCCAGAGGCTGCTGATTAGTAGTGAGGGCCTTGGTTGTGATAGTGGGGAAACTATTCCCTCATGGGAAAAGTACACATCGGAAGTAACAACACATACCACAGCGGAAGCAGTAAATATCCAACAACAGTAACCGTGGAAGACTAATAGTAAACATTTGGATCACACACACACACACACACACACACACATATATATATATATATGAAATGATGCATGATAAATATATGTCTAGGAAAACATCAAAACAAATCACAATGCTGAACACAGTACTAAACCAAAGTACAAAAGAAAAGTAAACAGATGACTCCTCATCATTGCAATCCATAGTTTGGTCTCATGCTCTCCAGCTCCAATGAAATTAAGAACCTGAAGTAGAAGGGTGCTTTCCATTATCTATACCTGCAACAACATAATCTGTTTGGGCCCAAAAGTATGACCCAAACAGGGTGTGAGATAAAAATCCCAGTGGAAAACCACCCAAAGATCTATGCCTAATAGTCAATGAGTATATGGCAGGTAAAGTGCAGTAAGCATTAAATAGTAAGCAGTAAACAGGATAATACACAATAGTAAACAATCCACAGTTTATAGTATTTAATTTACAAACAAGTAAGCAGCCACTCAAGCAAGTAGATCAAACAGGTAACCCTCTAGGTAGTCTTCACAGCCTAACCCTTATGGTTCAACTTACAAGTACTAGCAACCCTTTGGGAGGTACACACAGTCTCACCCCTCTGGTTTAGTTAAATAAAGAATAGAATCTCTGGGGAAGCACTCACCGTCAATTCCCCCTATAGTCTCGTATCGTACTAAAGGCGCTCTGGGGAAGCACTCAAAGTCTCATTCCCCCTGTGGCCCGAATCCATGAACTACAGACACTCTGAGGAAGAACTCAACGTCAATTCATCTTGTGGTCTTGCATCGTACTATAAAGATACTCTGGAGAAACCCCTACGTCCATTCTCCCTATGGTCTAATAAACTAGGTTCTCATTTCCCTATGTAAAGTCAGCAAGTATCGCATCGTGTAATGGCCAAATTGAACCTCAATAACTACTTGTCTAGCAGTCTACAACATCTCATCATGGAAGAACAACAGTCACACCATCCTACAACTAGGCATGGAACTGGTGATGGCCTAACATGAAAAACTAGACCAAATGATCATAAACAAGAAAACATGCATGGTAAAAACATCCAAAGCACAATAAATTACCCTATTCACAAACAATAACCTCTACTTAGGTATATAAGTGAAGTAGGGAAACAACAAGGGAAAAACAGGAAACAAACAATACCCCATTCAAGGGTATTAGTGGAGTTTTCACAAAATACTCAAAGAATTTATTCAGAAAGGCACACACCACCTACCTGGATGTTAGGAGATCGATATACTTGAACCAGAAGGCTTGAATCGCCATAAAAATTTTCATATATATGAAAATTCACAAATTTATCAACCCAGGATAACATGATAAAGAGGAGAAAAAGTTAAAAAAAGCTCTACCAGAAATAAGAGCTTACCGCTGTGGTTCCAACGCAATTGACGGTGGTCAATTTAGAGAACGGACGGAGGCTCGGGGGCTCGGAGGATATTCGTGGCCGTATGGGATGCTCTTAGTCAATGAAGCTGGAGAAGAAGTGTTTTTTGGTGATTAGACATGACCCTAGCCTGTTTAATGAAAACAAAGAAAGTACATGGTGTGTACTTTTGGAGTACACGACATGTATTAGGCTTTTCCGTACTTCGCTTTAGGTGGCATCCATGTCACCCCTACATGGTCGTGTGTGTGGCCATGACACGGCCAACACACGACCTCGAGCGGTAACGAAGTACACGACGTGTACTTATATTTTTTTAAGAAACTCCTCTTTTCTCAAAAACTCCAGAAAAAGGAAAAACATACCTAAAAAGAAGGTCTGGGTTCTTACTAACTTCCCCCCTTAAATAAATTCATCCCCGAATTTCCCTAGTGCGATGTAGAAGAAGAAACCTCAAACAACTCCGGCCACTGCAATCGTACATCGGCCTCCCTCTCCCAAGTCGCGTCCTGTACTCGCTCGTGCTTCCATAGCACTCGTACCAGAGGAACTGACCAACCACAAAGAATCTTTGTACTATAATCGACAATCCATATAGGATTCTCCTCAAAAGATTCATCCACTTCGAGCTCAAACTCCTCAGGTTGAAAGACATGAGACAGGCCTAAAATTTAATGTCGAAGCTCAGAAATGTAGAAAGACATCGTGGATAGCCCAGTACCTCTGAGGTAACTGAAACCTATAAGAAACCGGCCCAACTCTCTCCAACACCTCAAATGTCCTGACGTACCTCATTGAAAGCTTAACCTGTCTCTTAATCCTCTTGTGTCCCAACCTCTGTGCGACGTGTAGGAAAACCTGATCCCCGACCTCGAACACCAGAGGTCGTCTCTGCTGATTAGCATAAGACTTCTGTCAAGACCGTGTTGTATCCATCCTATTCCAAATCAACTCTATATACTCTAAGGTCTCCTGAATAAGATGAGGTCCCAGCAATGCTGCCTCTCCTACCTCCATCCAACATTAGGGTGATTGGCATGGCCTACCTTACAAAGCCTCACAAGGTGTCATATGAATAGTTTATTGAAAACTATTATTGTCGGAAAACTCCACAAGAGGTATATTCTTCTCCCAATAACCTCCAATGTCTAGAATAAAAGCTCAGATCATATCCTCAAGAACCTGAATCGTACGCTCGGACTGGCCATCTGTCTAGGGATGGTATGCTGTACTCAAAAGTACCTGATTACCCAAAGCCTTATAAAGCCCCTACCAGAACTGAGAAGTAAAGCGTGTATCCTTGTCTGAAACAATGGAGTGTGGAACTCCATGTAGATGTAAAATCTCTTGGATGTAAAACCAACCGAGATCATCAACACTGAAGGTCCCCTTGATTGGCAAGAAGTGAGAAACCTTTGTGACTCGGTCAATGACAACCCATACTACATCATTACCTCATAGTGACCTCGGAAACCCAGTTACGAAGTCTATCGCGACATCGTTCCACTTCCATTTAGGAATGGGTAACTGTTGTAGAAGCCATGCCAGTCGCTGGTGCTCTGCCTTCACCTACTGACAAGTGGAACATCTCGTGATGAAACCAGCAATTTCCCTCTGTATACCTGGCCACCAATAATGATGGTGTAGATCACGATACATCTTGGGGATGCCAGGATGAAATACCCAAACCGAGGAATGAAAGTCTTGAATCAGCTCTTCGCTTATGTCTACTGGAACCCATACGCATCCCCTGAAACGCAAGATCTCATCCTCTCCTACCATCCATCCAGGAATAGGGTTCTCTCCTGACATGATTTCTTGTAGGACAAGGACTTCCGAATATGATAGATGTCTCATTCGAACCCAATCAAGAAGTGTAGAGGTAATAGCTACAGAAGAAAGAAAAGTTTTCCCCTATCTTTCATGCACCTCCAAATGCATCTTAGAGAACAGATTCATAAGCTTCCACTCACTACTGGCCTCCTGAACTGCTTGTATCTGAGTCCTCCTACTCAACACATCAGCCATTGCGTTTCCTTTCCCAGGTGTATAGGAAAGCTCAAAGTCAAAGGACTGAAGATACTCGACCCACCTGCGCTGTCTCATATTCATATCATGCTGATTGAAGATGTATTTGAGACTCTTGTGGTCGGTAAACACCAAAAAGTTCTCTCCCAAAAGATAATGTCTCCAAAAGCACAAAGCATCAACAAAAACTTCTAGCTCTAGATCATGTGTCGAGTAATTCCTCTCATGTGGCCTCAACTGCCGAGACCCATACGCAACAACTCCATCTCCCTACATAAGAACAACTCTTAGCCTAACACCTAAAGTGTCACAGTAGACAGTGTAGCTCTTTCCTGGATCTGGAAAGACAAGTATCGGTGCTGAATTCAACCTCCCTTTCAGCTCATGAAAGTATGACTCACAAGAATCTGGCCATAAGAACATCACACCCTTCTTGGTCAGACTCTTCAGCGGTGCTTCTAGGCATGAAAAGTCCTGTATGACGTGTCTGTAGTATCTAGCCAGCCCTAAAAAACTTCGTACCTCAAAAACGGTCTTTGGCTGCTCCTAGGAAACTACTGCTCTCACTTTCTCTGGGTCTACTGATACTCATGTCTCTGAGATAACATGACCCAAAAAGTGAATCTGATCAATCCAAAAGTGGAATTTTGAGAGCATAGCATATAACTGATGCTCTCTCAGTGTACTCAAAACGATCTCAAAATGGGTATCATGGTCGGGTCGAGTGTGAGAGTACACCAAGATGTTGTCCAAGAATACCACCACGAAAGAGTGTAAGAATGGATGGAACACTCGGTTCATCAGTTCCATGAAAACTTCAGGCGCATTCGTGAGGCAGAATGACATAACCATATACTCATATTGACCATACCTACTCCGGAAAGTTATAAGAGATATATCAGATGGTCTAACGCGCAACTGATGATAACCAGACCTCAAATTGATCTTCGAGAACACACAGGATCCTCGAAGATGATAAAAGAGGACATCAATCCTAGGAAAGGGATATCAGTTCTTGATCTTCAACTGGTTCATCTTCCGATAATCCACACAAATCATAAGGGTGTCATCTACCTTCTTCGCAAACAGGACAAGCGAACCCCAAGGAGAAGTATTGGGTCAGATGAAACCCTTCACCTTCAACTCCTCCAACTACTTCTTGAGCTCCTGAAACTCTGGTGTATCCATCCTATAAGGAGGAATGGACACTGGTGCCACTCCTGGCACAAGCTCAAACGAGAAGTCTACCTCTCGCTCCGGAGGCAAACCTGAAAAGTCCTCTGGAAAGACATCCCTGAAATGATCCACCACTGGAGGAAAGTCTAACTGTGAAGTCCCCTGGTCATCTAGATAACGACTACCAATCTGGGCTATAACTGATCCCTACCCATGATACTCTGTACCCGCTCTTCTCACCTGGAAATCCCACTCACCTCTATGAAGAAAGGATTCACCCTCTGGTGACACAAAACTCACTCTGCGGTGATAACAGTCGATGACTTCCTGGAAGGGAACTAGCCAGTCCATTCTGAGAATGACATCATATATCATAATCTCTAGTACATCGAGATCCCATAAGAAGTGATACCCAGCCACTTCTAGAGGGCACTCCTTGCACTGACGTACACTAGTCGTCCTAGTCCCCAACGGTATGTCTAGAGTCAAGGTATCGGTAGAGAAAAAGATACAGAGCCCAAGGCTCTCCACAACAGCAACAGAGATAAAGCCATGGTAAGACCCTGTATTGAAAAGAACAGAAGATAAAACTGAGGATACTAATATCGTACCCCAAACGGTAGAGGGCCCATGATCCTGCTCTTGAAGGGTCTTCTCCATTGCAAAAGTCTAGCCTGCACCATGGCCCTGTAACTTTGCCTGACCGCTCTAAGCTGATCCACCCAGTTGTCACTGAAATACCGGTGACTGAACACCACGACCTCGACCTCCACCTCAGCCCAAATAGTCGTATGAACACTAGTTCCTAGACTGGTGAGAAACTGGTGGCGCTGCTCCTGAATGGGGAGTCATGGAAGAACCCCTATCACCAGCTGCTGGTGAGAAAACCTGATAGAAGCAATGAAGGTGACCCATATTTCCGCAAGATCGGCACTCCACTAGGTCTCTCTGGAACTTCGGCCTTGTATTCCCAGCCCTTCCACACTGGTATCAGACCACTTGGCTGCCTGAAGATGTGTCTCGCTGCCTCGGATCACCGCGCGTAGACTCCCTATGGTGATTCTTGCTGTCAGCCGATAAAGCACTAACTCTAAAGGTGGAACCGCCCTGGCTCTCAGCTCTATAGTCTCTCAGATTGTGTCCTGCAATTAGTGCCTAGTTGACGATGAAGCGATGGAAGTCAGCCTGAAGATATTCACCTTTGAGCGTATCTCCCGTCTGATACCCTCCTCAACCATCCTTGCCAAGATCAACCAATCTCCACCCTGGAGGGGTGTGAAACACTGGAGCTCAGTGAAACCAGAGGAATACTCCATGATAGAAATAGTACCCTGCTCTAGGCTCATGAAATTCTGGGCTCGGTCAGCCCTCAAGGTCTCCGGATAGAGGTAGTCATAAAAGACACGCTGGAACTCCTCCCATGCCAAAACCTGCTGATGACCCACCTGTGAGATCACATCCCACCCCCTCATGGAAGAGTCTCGTAGCATGTAGGTAGTAAGATTGACCCGCCTTTCTGTAGGCGTCATGAGATGCTCAAAGATCATCATCATGGCTTCTAGCCATGACTCTATATCCTGAGGTCCTCATTCCCCTAAGAAGGTGGGAGGATGCTGTTGCTGGAAAACCCGTGTCAAGTCTATAATAGTCGAGGCAGGAGGTGGTGCTCCCTGGAAGGTCTGCATCATCTTTATAAATCTTTCCCTAAACTATGAATCGGCGCTCGTAACCAGTATCACTTCTGGTGACAAGGCTGGAAAAACAGGAGGATCTTCGGGGAGTCCCTAATCAGCCATATATGGTGTCTCATCACTGCCCTACTACTGGAAGACAACCGGAGGATGTCTCAGTGCCATGACTCTGGAAGGTCAAAATCACACATTAGATTCAGGATTAAAAAGGACTGAAAAACTAAAGGCACAAGAAGGAATAGGGAAAATAAGGCATTCAAGTTATGAAATACATGTCTACACGGTGTGTTCTTTCCCTACACGGTGTGTTCCCTTAATTCATTCACATGGGCGTGTACTTCTTCCACCATTGGTCGTGTAACACCCCAAATACACGGCGAGTTTTCCTAAAAAACGGCATGTACTTTAATCCTCTTCCATTGCTGAATCCTTCTACACAGTTAAGCCACACGGCTCCTCTAAGACAAAACTACACGGCGTGTTCAATGTAGAAACGACATGTACTGGACATGCCTTACCTAGCCTGTGTTGTTAGCGACACGTCCTGACACATGGCTAAAACTACACGGCATGTTCCAGTTGGAAACGGTGTGTATGAGAAAGGATGACAACATCCCATGTTTTTCGTGACATGGCTGATACCTGGGTTATCCAACACGGCAGGTTCAAGGTGGAAACGACGTGTATAAGAAAATACTTCACTGACCATGTTGTTAACTACAAGGTCAAACTCCTAGGATTACACTACAAAGCATGCACAACTGGTACACAGCATGTTCTGGAAGATTATTCCACGACCCCGTGTTTTTTCCCACACAGTTAGTGACATGTTTTAAATACTACACAGCGTGTTTTCCTAAAGTACACTCTGTGTATTCTGGGTTTTTCTGGGAAGTATCTCAAAAACTACTCTGAATCCCAGAAAACAATGGATAAAAACATGAAGGTTCCAAATTCCGATTTGTTGGGGCCCATACTCCCCACAAATAAAAGTTTGACATCTCTTAAATATCATATACAAGGGAAAAAAGTTAATGATCCACCAAGTTCCGATTCATGAGGGCCCATAACACCTCAAGAATCAAAATTTTCCATTCATTCAGGTAAATATCTACACAAAGAATTCCCTATCAAACAGAAAGTATTTCTATCAAGGAAACTATCACAACAACATGCATATTTTACACATCATCTATCACAACAACATGAAATCACTAATGCGTCCTAGATGGCATAGAAAAAATTAATGACATATTATTCTAGAAAGTTCCTATATGATACATGAGATGGAATACCCTCATATCATCGGATTGTAACAGAAATAGAACCTCAATAATATCAACAGTAACAACACACATCATGTGAGTCACTCAAGGTGAAATCAATCAACTGTAAAATTAAAAACCAGTAAAATTGCAATAAATGAGGTAGTATGGCTTTTCCCTGTAAATGGGTTAGCTACTCTTGGGCCCAGCTTATTACCAAGTACCTATTCCATCCTATCCCTGGCTATAGGCTCCAAACAGTAAGTCAAGTGAAAAGAATTTCCTCTGATACCACTCTGTAACGTCCCTGTTCCGGAAGCCACCCAGATGCGCCCCGTACCCGATTGGTCACATGGAATCAAGCGCATTTTCCCGAACGACATAGTCTACCGACAAGCAGCGAGGGTCTTGGGTGTGATAGTGGGGGAATCTATGCCCTCATTGGCAGAGTATACAGTGGACTTAA
Organism: Viscum album; assembly: GCA_963277665.1. Lineage (NCBI taxonomy): Eukaryota > Viridiplantae > Streptophyta > Magnoliopsida > Santalales > Viscaceae > Viscum > Viscum album. The sequence goes on from OY728127.1 coordinate 1,417,014,426, forward strand.
CAACACATACAATAGCGGAAGCAGTAAATATCCAACAACAGTAACCGCAGAAGACTAACAGTAAACAACTGGAGCACACACATATATATATGAAATGATGCATGATACATATATTTCTAGGAAAAAAACCAAAAAAATCACAATTCTAAACACAGTTCTAAACCAAAGTACAAAAGAAAATTAAACAGATTACTCCTCAGCATCGCAAGCCATAGCTTGGTCCCATGCTCTCCAGCTCTAGTGCAATCAAGAACCTGAAGTAGAAGGGTGCTTTCCCTTACCTATACCTGCAAAAACATAATCTTTTTGGGCCCAAAAAAATGACCCAAATATGGTTTGAGATAAAAATCCTAGTAGGAAACCTCCCGAAGAACTGTGCCTTAGAGTTAATGAGTATATGGCTGGTAAGGTGCAGTAAGCAGTAAATAGTAATCAGTAAACAGGATAATACACGGCAGTAAACAATCCAAAGTTTCTAGCATTTAATTTACAAACAAGTAAGTAGCCACTCAAGCAAGTAGAACAAATAGGTAACCCTCTCGGTATTCCTCACAACCTAACCCTTATGGTTCAACCTACAAGTACTAGCAACCCTCTGGGAGGAACACAGAGTCTCACCCCTCTGGTTCAGCTAAAGAATGAATAAGCTCTCTGGGGAAGCACTCCCTGTCAATTCCCCATATATTCTTGTATCGTACTAAAGGCGCTCTGGGAAAGCACTCAATGTCTCATTCCCCCTGTGGCCCGCATCGAGGAACTACAAGCACTCTAAGGAAGCACTCAACGTCAATTCCCTCAACGGTCTCACATCGTACTGTAAAGACACTCTGGATAAGCCTTTACATCCATTCTTCCTATGGTCTACTACACTAGGTTCTCACAACCCTATGTAATGTCTGAAAGAATCGCATTCCGTAACGGCCAAAATGAACCTCAAGAACTAATTGGCTAGCAGTCTATAACATCTCAACATGGAAGAACAATAGTCATACCATCCTACAACTTGGCATGGAACTGGCGATAGCCTAACAGGCAAAACTAGACCAAATGGTCATAAACAGGAAAACATGCATGGTCAAAACATCCAAAGCACAGTAAATTACCATATTCACAAAAAATAACCTCTATTCATGAATATAAAAAAAGCAGGAAAACAACAAGGGAAAAACAGGAAACACACAATACCTCGTTCAAGGGTATTGGTGGAATTTTCACAAAATACTCAAAGACATTCTACAGAAAGGCACAAACCACATACCTAGATGTCAGGAGATCAACATACTTGAACCAAGAGGCTGGAATTGCCTTAGATCTTTGCAGATCTATTAAAACTCAAAAAATATTTCAACCCACTATAACTTGAGAAAGATGAGAAAAGGGAAAACAAAGCTCTATTAGAAGGAAGTGCTTACAGCTGTAGTTCCAACGTAATTGACGGCGGTCAATTCAGAGAACAGATGGTGGATAGGGGGGTCGTAGGAGATCTGCGGCCGTACGGGACACTCTCGGTTGAAGAAGCTGGAGGAAAAGCATTTTCTGGTGATTAGACGCGACCCCATCCTGTTTAATGAAAAAAAACTACATGGCATGTACTTTTGGAGTACACTTTGTGTACTAGGCTTTTCCATACTCTGCTTTAGGAAGACTCTATGTCACCACTACATGGTCATGTGTGTGGCCATGAAACAGCCAGCACACAGCCTCGAGCGGCAATGATGTACACGACGTGTACTCATAAAGTACATGGCGCGTACTTCAAAAATTTCCAGAAACTCTTCTTTTCTCAAAAACTCCAGAAAAAGGAAAAACGTACCTAAAAGGATGGTCTGGGTTCTTACACTCTTCTAGGGGACTTACATTCGAAATGAAAAACACACCATATTCTATTCCTTTGCTTGCCTCTTGATCTTCTTCTTGTGGGAAGGACAATTCTCAGAAGCCTTAGACTTGTAATGAGTCTTCAGACCGTTTAACTTTTTCTTATTATTCTTATCCGTTATAAGGACCATGGGATTTTCATGCCCCATGTATTTATTAACTCAGAAAATAAGATTAAGAAGTTCTGAAAGAGTCTTATTGTTATTACTCATTATAATTCATAATAAAAATGGAGAAGGTTTTAGGTAGTTAGGAAAGAATGAGATCTATGCACAACTTATTAGGGATATTAAACCCCATGATTTATAAGAATTATATATAGCCAATAATCTTGACTACATGATCCCCAACTAGCACCAAATCTCAATGATTTCACATGAATAGTGCACTGTAGATCTCATATATCTCATGTATCCCTATTTCATAATAAAAATTATGAAGTTGATAATGATGTTATATGCATCCATATCCTCATAGTGCATTAGAGTCTCACTAGACATAGAGGATGGCATGAAACATTGGACATCCATTTTTTCATCAACATGTTTCAAGTAGAGAGATACTTTTTCCTCACTAGCCTCTTTGGTAAATGACTCAGGAAGTAGGGTTTCTAGTAGGTATAATTTCTATTCATAGTGTAGTATAACATGTAAGTGCCTATACCATTCATAGAAATTCATACTAGTGAGAATGTTATCCTTCTCTAGTAAGGATCATAGTGATATTGTAGAATTTATAAGATTTCCCATTTCTACAAATTAAGAGAAGATTATTTGAGCTTTATTGATTACAAAATCATATTAGTAAAATTAAATATTATTAATCTCAAAATATTTTTTGAATCCTAATTAACCTCACCATTAGTTTTGGAATATCTAGTTTCCTAGATATTCTAGTGGTAAGGACCCATATTCCCTTTTCATAACCCAGACATGGGACTTAAAAGTTAATTAAAGGGGTTTAGGCAGGTGTAACTTTCCAAATACATTAACTCATAGTTCCTCTATCTATTGAGGGGACTCCCCAATATTAAAATCCTAGATAAATATTTCCTCAAACCTTGCCTCTCAGTTACACCAATTCCTACTTGGACAGTCAACGCTTAACATGAACTAAGTTAATTCAACCTGAAACTTCAATATAAAAGTTCCTTGATAATTGAAATCACCCTAACTTTGGTTGATCAATCACATTAAACTACAGGTTTTACTCTTATGTTATGTAGTGGAAGGCTATACCGACTTAATATTTTAGTTGAGGGGTTTTTATCCATATGAGTCAAATCGAATTATATCTTATCAAATGCCTTGATAATATTAATTAGACTTTACTAAAGTGATTAACCATGTATAATAAGTTTTACACATAATACTCTTTTATTTTATTTCATTTTTCATGCTTGTTAATTCCTTTATTAAGTTATCACGTAGCATCCACAAACGTAAATATTCAACCATGAAACTGAGGGAAATAAAATATAAGTGTCAGGATCATGATATTATCTAATGGTTAGTTTATCTAGTAAATGATAAACTAAAGATTTATCCTAGGGGGAAAAACCTTGAATAATAGCTTGGTTTTTGTTGCTACATAACACCGTGGCTTCTATGTATCACCTTGATTGTTTTCACCTCATCTCTTAGACTTGAACCACCTATTCTCACCTTATAGATCCATCCTTATATAATATTTTACTCACATGAAAGTTAGGCGATCTAATGATTTATATAATAGGGGTTTACATAAAAGAACTTTGTACATGTAATCCCTTACATAATAATGAGGATGGGATGAATTATAGGCCATAAATTTTTATTTAATCATATTAAATTAAAAGAAACCAATAACAAGTTTGGATGATCTAATCTCATGATCATCCACACAACATGAAATGATAATAAACTCTCAATTTATCCATTAATTACTTCAATTTATTGTTTAATTAAGATAAAACACCATGAATTAATCCAATTAATTTAATTTATCTTAAGACTATTTTAGTATACTTGAATTTCCATCATCCATAATTTTAAACAAATTAAATAAATTTATCTCATTTAAAATTAACAAAGCACATAAGTATACATAGAAGCAATGAAATGTACTCTCCTAAATTATGTGAAACGATTCTTGTGTTTATGAATTACCTTGTCACCCAACACATATTGAATGACAGGTAATTACATGGTGTGTACTGACAAAAAAATGACACACATAACACATGTGATTTACATTGTATGTGATGATCTTGATACACATAGAATACACTATAAGAAAATAACATACATAAATTTTAGTCATAAAATTTAACATGGAAATTAATTCAATATATAATTATCAATACTATTAGATGACATGCATTATCAGATAAATTTCACACAAAACACATGTGAATAATTTCAATTATATAATCAATTCTTCTATCTGCATCAAATTGATCACATAGTCTACAATAAACTACACGAAGTGTATTGGGTTACATTGCATGTAGTCTCTTTTGCCTATGTCTGCAGAACACACATTAGAGACTGGGATTTTTTCTAATGACTCAGATTTTACATATATTATTTTTGGATATTGTACGGAATATATTTGAGACCATACGCTGAGACAGTGTGAAATTCTAAGGCACAATGTGCCTGAAATAAATGTTTGAAATATATTAAAGATATTAAATAGACAACACATGAAATTTTCTTGAAAAAGTGTAATAAATTATAAATGGATCCACATATATGAAATCTGAGGGCACCATTGAGTTCAGAATGTGAGGTTTACCCTAAGCGAAAACATAACCTTAGTGGCGTGGGTCATTTTTGAAAAATTCAATGTGGGCATAAAATTAATAAAATAATAAATTAAATTATTGTATTTTTTTTCGATACAGTGACCAAATTCCCTCTCTATATGTACATACCTGAAATTTCGATGTATTTTTTTAAATATAGGTGAATTTTATGAGTCCTCAAAAATTTATGGCGCGTGATTCTGAGGCCCGGAGTGCCCAAAATAAATTTCTGAACATTATTTCGAGTACGTTCAGTAAACGTGCGAGCGAGTTTTTCTATCTTTTGAAACGGTGCTCAAAATTGAAATCTGAGGGCACCGTTGAACTCGCAGTGCTGGTATTCACTTAAGGAGACTTTCACCTCGACGGTAGTTGGTCGAGGGTGAAAGTTAGTATTTGGGTTTTTCATGAAAGAATAAAATAAAAATAAAATTGTGTAACATTTTATTTTTATTTGAAGCACCCATGAGAATGTTGAGAGGTTATAGAAGTAGGGACCACTAGAATTAAACCTCACATGAGAGGTTATGGTGGTGGGGACCACCTTAACTAACCTCCCATGAGAGGTTATGGTGGTGGGGACCACCAGAGGCTAAACCCCCATGAACTCCCTCATAAGTGTGGGGAAGCCTCTTAAACATCCCCCACTTAAATGGTGCCACCCCCTTTAATTTATTATACCAACCTATGTAATTAATTAATCCAATTTGAAATTGTGAAAACAATTAAAAATGGGGGAAACACAATGGTATTGGATACTTGTCATTTTTGATGGGATAGGGGAGAGAAGAACTTGGAGAAAATTATTCTCACCAACTAAGAACGCTCCTCCCAATGAAGAACTACCACCAGATATCAAAGAACGAGGAAACCGACCCCAAGCCAGATCGAAAGCACCTTGCAGAGGAAACCATCATAGGACGTCTTCAACGACTGTCCTTCCCTCCTCTTCGATGACAACAAATGAAAGAGTTAGGGTGTTTGTTTTATTTTTCTTCTCCTTTACCATTCTTGATAATTCTCCTTTCCCGATCCCAAAACGTCCCATTTACGGTCTTTTGGCCATAACTTTGGCACCAGACATCAGTTGGACGAAATCTCAGCGGTGATGGAAACCTTGGAGATAGACAGTCCCTTTGACTATACTCCACCGGTGTTTTGGATTGAGATGGGGTATGGTTAGGTTGGATCAAGCATGAATCCAACCGGGCCCCCGAGACTAAAAGGCTAATAACTCACAGACCGGTCTGAACGACGCACCATCTGATGTATTGAGACCCCATTGTTCTGGCATTCCTTTGAGATACTTTTTTGTGGGATTTCGTGGCAGTTGGAGTATCGACCAGTGGAAGGTGGAGCGAACCCTCCCAGAGACAAGCGAGCATAGTGCGGGAACCCTGTAGCTGGCTGTGATGTGAAGAATGATTAGCAATCCTGTGTAGGTCTCCACCGAGCGAACCTGTGTGGGTCATCACTGAACGATCCTGTGTGGGTCCGCACCGAGAGATCCTATGTGGTTCAGCACCTAGCAAACCTGTGTGGGTTAGCACGTAGCGATCTGGTGTGGGTCAGCACTTAGCGATCCCGTGAGGGTCAACACCGAGCAATCCTGTGTGGGTCAGCATTGTGTGATCCTGAGTGGTTCTGCCTCTTAATGGAGTAATATGATTTGGTAGTTATAACTAATCATCTTTACTACCATACTTAAGTTATACCTGGTGTGATATGATTATGTACCTGTGTGGTACTTTCCCTCATGGTAATACCTTGGTGTTATTATTCTGTATGGCGTACCTGTGTGGTACTTGCCTTCGTGGTATTTCTTTCTTTTTGGAAAAGTTGATCTTGGGGATTTGGAGTCGGACTCTATGTTTTCCTCATGATTGGGATGGTTTTACTTGTTAACTTAGGTATATGTATCGGTATATACCTAAGTAGGGTTATCAGTTGTTTCACTCTTTTTGGTTTATCCTTTGTAGATTTTGTGAGACCTTTAGGGTCTCGAGGTGCCTAATGAGTATCATTATACTCACCCCTACACGGGCTATGCCCATACCCCTTTTTGTTTGGTGTAGATTACAGACAACGCTGACTAAGGACGAGAGTACCTGGACTAGATGGTGCACGGAGGTAGACCATACGCCGTGTCAGTACACAGAGGAGATGGGAAAACATGGTGTGCTGAGGAGGTGATTTGTACCTACCAATTAGGTAGGAACCTCATAGGACAACACAGTAGCTGCCTTTTCTCTTTCTATAGTTGTATTGTATTTTATTTGTACTTGTACCTTTACTGTTGAGCTTGTATTCCGGCCCCTTTTACATTCAGCACTCTTTCGGATATACAGTTTTCTTGTGTTCGTATCTTGTTGTGTGCTTGGTCACATGAGTTTACAGGTTATAAATGCAATGCCTTCACAGTTTTAGGGAATGCACATTTTGGTGCTGGTTGCCAGCCCCTGGCCTATGGAAGGCGGACTTGGGGTAGTCACGACACAGGCCCCGGGGGACGGGTCGTGACAAATTGGTATCAGAGGAGTTGGTTCTACAATAGAACATAGGACTCTGATCTTTTCTTTTAACGACAATAGTGTTATGTGTAGCGAGTTTGGTTGCCAATTTTGGGAATCTAATGTTGGTGCGGCGGCTGACGTATCCATACACTAGGACCCAGACTTTTGATTTCCGACTAAGTGCATGAAAACACTGATTGTGTGTGTGTTTCCAAGAGTTTTCTTTGTGATCTCTTGAGTCATCTAATCAGGTATAACTTATTGACCGTGGAACCCCGGTTTCTTTTAAGGATGACTCCACGAAGACACCCAGCTAGGGTTCCAAGAGTTGTACACACTGATATCCCACCAAGCGACGAGGCCTCGGTGCATGGCCCTTTTCCAGTAGAGGCACCAACAGTACCATTACCCGTTGGGCCACCAATGCCACCGACCCCAGCAGCAGAGGGTGCACGCATCTTGAGTGAGTTGCACGAGTTCCGACGCCAGAGGCCACCCAGGTTCTGGGGAGAGACGGACCCACAAGCAGTTGAGGATTGAGTGAAGGCTGTAGTGAGAGTCTTTCGACTGGTAGGGACACCAGTATATCTCTTGGTGATCCTTGCCGCCAGCCTTCTATAGGCAACAATAGAAATATAGTGGATCTTGATGCTATAATTTCACTACGAGATGACGCTTCCCTAGGTAGACTTCGAGGGCCTGTTTCGGGAAGAGTTTGTCCCAGTGACTCTTCGCACTGTACACAAAAAGGAGATGCTTCATATATAGTAGGGTAGAATGACCGTTGCTCCATACTCAATGAGGTTCACTAACCTCTCACGCTACTCCACTAATATGGTGAGGGACCCATTCTTCTGGGCCCGGACCATCGAGCAGGAGCTCAGGCAAGAGATCAGGGCTTTGATGAATTCTCTTAACATCCCGACGTAGGCGGGGGTGTTAGAGAGATCCCTCTTAGTAGAGAGATTCCTTGATCAGCAGTCACCAGTAGTGAGACCCACCACCGGACGTCACATAACAGAGTCTTCTGCAGCTGGCAGCAGACAGATGTCGCAGAGGTTCAAGAGGACCAGACCTACGGGTGGACGACCTCGGGATTCAGAGTCGGTTGTGTGGGGCACTTGAGGCAGAGCCAGTCATGCCAAGAGCGGGCAGGGTTATGCATGCGGCGAGCAGGGTTAAATGGCTCGTGACTATCTGACCCGCTGTGCAGATGATCAGCAGACAGTCAAAGGACTTCCTAGGTAGAGACATAGATTTGATCGAGGTGGTCTGCAGGGAGCAGGCGGACGTGGTAGAGGAGCAGACCATGAAACTAGTGGTGGGCGACAATTCGAGATGTTACCACTACCACCACCAGGTGGTCCACCCCAACCACATGGAGCAAGTGGATAGGAACGATCTCAACTCCAGGCAGTTGAGGCCTACGATCACAGCGCTCTAGAGATGATATGAGTTACGATCTGTGTTTATTCCACCTTAGTTTTAGTACTTATAGACACAAGATCCAGTCATTTTATTATTGCCACTACCCTCGTTCAGAGCTCGGAGATTCCGATGGAGCTGTTGGCTCTATCCTTACTGCTAGAGACTCCTACAGGAGCAGATTCGATGATTATGTACTGGTGCTGGAAGTGCAAGCTTACTCTAGGAGGCGTGAGTTTTGGCTGAGATATCCGAGTAGCAGCGTCGAGGCCTTACGGCATCATCTTGTGTATGGACTGGTTATCAACAATCCATGCTCGGATAGACTGTATTAGGCACAAAGTGCGGTGTGTCTACACAGATGGGAACAAGGTTACCTTTATCGGTGAGAAAGGAGCCTTTACAGCACAGGATGGAATTACCCGGAGGAGAGTGCAGCCGATCACTCATTAGTTGGATAGCCTTACCCTCAGAGCGGTTGATGTGGAGAGTACGATCTATCTTGTCGTGGTGGACCAGTACGAGGATATATTACCTAATGATGTTAGGGGTGTACCTTCTTGCAGATAGGTAGAATTTTACATAGACTTGTACCCCAGTATGGAACCGATATCTACACCAGCGTATCAGATGGATCCAGCAGAGGTTCATGAGATGTGGGTACATCTTGAGGACTTGTAGGGGAAGGGATTAATTCAGCCCAGTGATTCTCCCTATGAAGCCCCAATTTTATTTTCCAAGAAGGCGGATGGGATCTTGAGACATTGTTTTGACTATCGGTGCCTAAACCAGGTGACTGTGAAGAATAAGTACCCACTCTCGAGGATTGATGACCTCTTTGGTCAGCTGAAGGGAGCACGATGGTTCTCGAAGATAGACCTCGGATCAGGATATCACCAGCTCAGAGTATGAGATGAGGATGTGCAGAATGTGGATTTTAGATGTCTTTATGGCCATTACGAGTTCTTGGTTATGCCACTCGGTGTGACCAATTCTCCAGTAGCGTTCATGGGACTCATGAACAGGATCCTTCATCCATACCTTGATTTCATTGTTATAGTTTTTATTTACGACATTCTGATCTACTCGACTACTGAGGAGGATAATGCCTATCATTTTTGGGTAGTACTGGACACACTCCAAGAGAACCAGATTTATGGTAATCTCTCGAAGTTCCAGTTCTGGATCCAAGAGGTTCACTTTCTGGGACATGTTATCTCAGAGGCTGGAGTTGCATTGGATCCAGTGAAGATTGAGGCGGTACTTTCTTGGGAGCCACCCAGGAGTGTGACAGAGGTACAAAGTTTCTTGGGTTTTTTCGGATACTAACAGAGGTTTTTTCTAGATTTATCCAGAGCTGTAGTACCACTTTAAGAATTGACAAAGAAGGGGAATCCCTTCGTGTATTCGAAGGGATGACAGCTGAGTATTCATGAGCTGAGGTAGAGGCAGACTGGTGACCCCATCTTGAGGCTTCCAGAGGAGGTCGTAGGGCACGTAGTCTACTGCGACACATTAGGGACCATACTCGGATGTGTCCTGATGCAGGAGAGATTAGTGATTGCATATAGTTCTTGACAGCTCAGATAACATGAGAAGAACTACGATACCCATGACCTAGAGTTAGCAGCAGTGGTCTTCACCTTGAAGATGTGGCAACACTATCTGATGGGTGAACACTTTAGAGTCTACTCGGATCACAAGAGTCTCAGGTATATATTCTCTCAAATGTTCCTGAACCTGAGACAATGACGTTGGGTTGAGTTCCTCCAGGACTATGACTTTGAGATAGTTTATACTCCTGGGAAGGGGAACGTTGTAGCAGATGCACTCCATAGGAGATCTGGTATACAAATGCTAAGAGAGGTGACAGAGAAGCTGGCCGCTTTGTAGATATCCTTTGTGGATCAGGATGGAGCAGATTTTCTACTATCTCTTACAGTCACTCCCCCACTTCATCAGTGAGTCAGGGAGGCGCAGCGTGGGGACACTGACTACGAGGCTCGACGTGCTCAGATATCCACAGGGTAGGAACCTAATGGATTTTATGAAGATTGGGAGCACATCATTCTATTTAGAGGATGTACTATATTACCGGTGTCTCTTAAGGAGGAAGTGTTGATAGAGTTCCCCACATCCCCTCTAGCGGTACATCCATGAGTGGCGAAGATGTACCAGGATCTCCGATGACAGCACTGGTGGCTGGGAATGAAAAAAGCAGTTGTAGAGTTTGTCTCTCGGTGCCACACTTGTCAGTAAGTGAAGGCGAAGCAACAGGTACCAGTAGGCTTGGATTATCCTTTAGAGGTCCTAGAGTTGATGGGATATCCATGGGCTTCGTGACAGGACACCCACATACATCCAGATGTCATGATTCGATTTGGGTGATCGTCGATTGACTCACCAAGTCATCCCACTTCCTACCAATCAGAGAGTAGGGTTTAGTAGAGAGCTTGGGATGCCTCTATGTGTAGTAGATTGTGCAGTTACATGGAGTGACCTTGAGGATTGTCTCTGATTGTGATGCACGTTTTAATTCCCGACTATAGAAGAGGTTGTAGGAGGCTTTTGGGACGCAGCTTCGTTTAAGCACCGCCTTCCATCCCCATAAATATGTCCATTCTGAGCGAACCATTCAGACCCTCAAGGACATGCTACGTGCATGCGTCCTCGACTTTGTCGTAGCTGGGAGGATCATTTTCCATTGGTGGTGTTTTCATACAATAGAAGCTCTCACTCCACCATTGGGATGGAACCTTTTGTGGTGTTGTACGACTGACCTTGCAGATCACCTTTGCGTTGCACTAACCTAGGGAAGTCAGCACTCGTGGGACCAGAGATGGTACGACCTACCATAGAGAAGGTGAAGACCATACAGGAGAAGATGAAGACAACATAGAGCAGGCAGAAGTCTTATGCCGATAGGAGACGGAGACCTCTGTATTTCGAGTATTTCGACCACATCTTTCTATTGGTCTCACCTCGAAAAGGTTTGCGGAGATTTGGATGAGGGATAAAGTTATATCTGAGGTTCATCGAACCCTTCCAGGTCCTCAATAGAGTTGGTGAGGTGGCTTATCGCCTAGCACTTCCACCATAGTTGCACCAGATGCACGACGTCTTACACATATCTCAGCTGAGGAGATACGTTAACGACCCTTCCCACGTCATTGACTACGGAGAGATGGATATCGATTATGGGGTGAATTTTACAAAGGTTCCAGTTGAGATTGAGGATCGGCATGAGCAGGTCCTTCGTGGGTGGTTGATACCTCCGGTGTGCATTCGTTGACAGCATGGGAACCTCGAAGAGAGCACATGGGAGAGGGAGGTTCAGATGCATGCTCAGTACCCCCCTTGTTTACCTTGTTTTGAGTTGTTTCTTATGGGGACATAGAGCCCTGAGGTGGGGAGAATGTAAAGATCCAGAATTTATATGTAATTTTTTTAAAATATATGGGAATTTTACTAGTCTGCAAAAATTGATGGTGCATGATTCTGAGGCCCGGAGTGACTGGAATGAATTTCTAAACATTATTTCGGGTATGTTTAGTAAAGGTGCGAGTGGGTTTTAATTACTTCTGAACTAGGGCTTGGAATTGAAATATGAGGGAACTGTTGAACTCGCAGCACCGATATTCTCTTAAGGAGTCTTTCACCTCGATGACAGTTGGTAGAGGGTGAAAGTTAGTATTTGGGTTTTTTGTGAAAGAATAAAATAAAAATAAAATTGTGTAACATTTTATTTTTATTTGAAACACCCATGTGAATGTTGAGAGGTTATAGAAGTGGGGACCACCAGAATTAAATCTCCCATGAGAGGTTATGATGGTGGGGACCACCTGAACTAACCTCCCATGAGAGGATATGGTGGTGGGGACCACCCAAGGATAAACCCCCTTGAACTCCATCATAAGTGTGGGTAAGCCTGTTAAACATTCCCCCCTTAAATGGTTCCACCCCCTTTAATTTATTATGCCAACCTATGTAATTATTTAATTCAATTTGAAATTGTGCCAATAATTAAAAATGGGGGAAACAAAACAGTATTGGCTACTTGGAATTTTTGGTGGGATTGGGGAGAGAAGGACTTGGAGAAACTTATTCTCACCAACGAATAATGCTCCTACCAACGAAGAACGACCACCAGAGATCAAAGAATGTGAAAACCGGCCCCAAGCCGGATCAGATGCACCTTGAGGAGGCAACCAACATAGGACGTCTTCAATGACCATCTTTCACTCCTCTTCAATGAAAAAAATGAACAAGGTAGGGTGGTTGTTTGATTTTTCTTTTCCTTTCCCATTCTTGATAATTCTTTGTAATACAAGAAGGAATTATAGCTACTTGATACCACTGTAACGCAGAGAGTGCGGGCCAAACAAACATGTCCCGTCCTCTCTACAGACATTGTGATTAATTTTTGATCGCGATGGAGGAACGACTACCAAAACTGGAGGGGCACAAGAATGGATGTCAGCACCACCACCAACGGCAACAAAGGAAAAGGCCCACGATGACACCACACAGCCCCGCCATGTGGCCATACGGCTCCCCCACCCGTGGCCCCGTTACGCCACCCTCGCGGCACCCTCCGTGGACGATCCGCCCTGTGACCTTGGGTTGTACATGACCGTACCGCTCTATGGCCCACGCGGCCTTCCGGACCGGGCTGCCCAGCACGAGCAGGGCCAGACCCTGCAGGTCCGGTCGGTTCGGGCTAGTTCGGTCCGACCGGGTCGGACTGGACCCGATCCCACTGTGACCCATTTACGCTCTTTTGGCTATAACTTTGGCACTGGATGTCCGTTTGAAGAACTGTCAGTGGTGCTAGAAACCTTGGAGAAAGACATTCCCTTTGAGTATAACCCACTGGAGTATTGGATTAATATGAGGAATGGTTATGTCGGATCGAGAACGAATCCAACCTGGCCCCTGGGACTAAAAGGCTAATAACTCACAGACTGGGCGTCTGAATGACGCACCATCTGATACGTTGAGACCCCTTTGGTGTGGCGGTCCTTTGAGATACTTCTTTATGGGACTTCGTGGAATTTGGAATATTGACCAGTGGATTTTGGAGTGGAACCTCTCGGAGTCATGCGAGTGTAGTGCGGGAACCTTGTAGTTGTATGTGACGTGAGGAATGATTAGAAATCCTGTGTGGGTCATCAACGAGCGATCCTATGTGGGTCAACACCAAACAATCATGTGTGGGTCAGCACCGAGCGATCCTGTGTGGGTGAGCAACTAGCGATCATGTGTGGGTCAGCAGCAAGGATCTTGTGTGGGTCAGCACCTAGCGATCCTGTGTGGGTCAGCATCTACCGATCATGTGTGGGTCAGCACCAAGCGATCCTGTGTGAGTCATCATCGAGCGATCCTATGTGGTTCTGCCTCTTAACATAGTAAGATGATTCAATAGTTATAACTAATCATCTTTACTATCATACCTAAGTTATACCTGGTGTGACATGATTCTGTACCTGGGTGGTACTTTCCTTCATGGTAATACCTTGTTGGTATTCTTCTATGCGGAATACTTGTGTGGTACTTGCCTTCGTGGTATTGCTTCCTTTGTAGAATAGTTGATCATAGGGCTTTGGAGTTGGACTCTCTGTTTTCCTCCTGATTGAGATGGGTTTACTTGCTAACTTAGGTATATGTATAGGCATATACGTAAGTAGGGTTATCAGTTGTTTCACACGTTGTGGTTTATCCTTTGTGGAATTTGAGAGACCTTGAGGATCTCGGGGTCCCTACTGAGTATCGTTATACTCACCCCTACACGGGCTATGCCCGCACCCTATTGTGTTTGGTGCATACGATGGAAAATTCTGATTAAGGACAAGATTACCTAGACTAGATAGTGCCCAGAGGTGGACCATACAGCGTGTCGGTACGTAGAGAATACAGGCAGATGTGGAGTGATGAGGAGGCGATCTGCACCTACCCTTCCGGTAGGAACCTCCGAGGATGACCCAATAGCCTCCTTTTCTCTTTCTTCGGTTGTATTGTATTTTAGTTGTACATGTACCTTTACTTTTGGGCTTGTATTTCATCCCCTTTTACTTTCATCACTCTTTTGGTTATATAGTTTTCTTGTGTTTGTATATTGTTGTGTGCTTCGTTACGTGAGTTTACAGGTTATAAAGTTAATACTTTCCCAGTTTTAGGGAATACTCCTTTTGGTGCTGGTCACTAACCCCAGATCTAGGGAAGGTGGGTTTGGGGTAGTCACGGCACGGGCCCCAAGGGACAAGTCCTGACACTTTAAACATATGATTATAGAAAATTTGTAGGGTTAGCCACATAACCTTGTAAATCATTGGACATTTATCGTTAGGGTGAATTCGCCTTATCATTTCCTTGAGGGTTAGTATGAAATCATATTCTACTCCTAGGACAATGATCCCTTCAACAAGACTTCTTGGATAGAATTGTTGGAATCCCTCTGTGAGGCTCAGAGTAAGATCCTCTATTCATATATGTTCCCTAAGTATAGTTTTTGGTATTTTCGTGACCAACAGTACATGGTATCCAATCCTCTACTTGGTGGGTTAATCTGAATTAAGTTGTTGGTATCACCCCATGTCCTTGGATGTGATCCTCATCTATGTATCGTATTCTCTTTAAACTATCAGTGTGTACTTCTAATAGTGAGACCCAACGAGCATTACCTCTCGAAGGGATTTCATCAATGATATCAGACTCAGGGGTGTGTTATCCTAAACGAGTGCTATGTTAAACCATAAAGATTGAATACTATGCTAGTATACTACAATTGTGACTTACTTTTAGACTACGTTTCTTTGCTGTGTATATATGGATATTCTTATTATACATGTTGTAGACATATACCTATGTAGAGATGAATGTATTTCCTTTATTGTATGTTTTGTGGTTTCAGGGTGTCCTACTAAGTATTTTTATACTCATTCCTACATGGTCTTTTCACAGACGTGTTGTGTCTTGTATAGATGATCAAACTTTTGGCAGATTCCATGACAGAATAAGACTAGATGGTGCTTAGTGAGACCAGACAGAATGAGGTGTGTTCCATTGGTAATCTAATATCAGTCCTAGTTTTCTTTCAGGATGGACCATCCCCTTATCACATCAGGTATGGGGATGAAACCATGAGTGGTTTTTTCTCTAGTAATCATGTGAAAATGGAAGGGTTCCAAATGAGGAGAAACACACATGCTGAATGAAGGCGATATAAAGAGATGAGAGTTGCAGAGTAGGTAAAGTGGATGAGGACCATGATAGATGGAACTATGATGTGCACGACTATGATTCAACCATGTAGGGAAATGTGGAGCAGTGAAAATCAATGTTGGGAGGAGGTGGGTAGTGAAAATCCATGCCAATTTTTGAGGGACGATGAAGAAACACGTGAGAGTAATAAGGGTTATTATTTGTGTTTACATTTTTTTATATTTTGTAACATATAATTTTTTGTTTCATGATGAAAAATAACTAAACCGACCTGAATGAAAATAACAGATTTTTTTTAAAAAAATTCTCTTTTTTAAATTTATGATAAATATTTTTAAATAGTTGGAACATGATGAAATCCCCTTATTATTAAGGAAAAAACCACTTTTTAATTATGTTGAAAGATAACCCTTACATAACTTGAAGGTCCTAAGAATTACATGACCCAAAGGCTCAAATAATGATACTCCAAAATCCCAAATTAAAATGGATCAGAATCCCCAAGAGATGACCTTGAAGGACCAACTTAGTAGTATTCATCACTCAATAACCATAGACTTTATATCATGTTCCCCCTTGTCATGTCACGCCCCCAACAATCATGTCGCAATGTACCGCACCACCTTTGTTGCACATGAATCTATGCATTATACTGCTAGACTCTATCCCACCATGCCACATCTGTCACATTGTGATAGTAAATACCTCCATCCCATATTGATAAACCATGTAGTTGTAGGGCTAGAAGATGGATGTCAACACACCTATCACTCGTCAGAGCTTCTAATTTCCCAAAAATGTCTTCATATCATCACACAACACTACACCTATCACATCACAATGTTCTCCCATGTCACATCACCACACCTACCAATTTATTTCTCCTTAAATGAGTTCCCCTCATAAGATAATGGAATGGAGGCCCAATGGCCTAAAGTATCGATGGCTCGTAGGCCCAAATATGTGGCCCCGTGGCCCAAATCAGTTGAATAGTGCTACTGCTATAGCACCCTGATACATCACCTCCTATAGTGCCACAAAAATATTTCCCCACCCAGATTTATGTTTAATGTTATCAGTTAAAAAATTAATTTATTTATTAATAATTTAAATCATTTTAACAAATATCCCTAAAATACAATTAAATAAATGATGATTAATGATTTTGTAGTGAATGCGGTAATAAAATTGGTTGAAACTGAAATGTATTTCAAAATTTAAACCTTGTTGTCAATCAGAAATGAATATTTATATGAATTTTTTAATATGTTCCTTACAAAGAGTGACTTCCTTATAGTATTTTTTCATTTATTTTTAATTTTTTTATCTGTATGATAAAATTGTACAACCTTTATTCAATATACTATGAATCTATACATTTACAATTCACTTTCAATTTATTAATATCATACAAGAATATTTATATTTCTCTTCCTTTATATATAAATCATATTCATAATCTAAATTTTTTTATTACATTTTCATCTATAAAAATTTCTATTTGGTCATGTACTATGAGTTTCTTTATGAAACCAACTTAGATACGTTGGAATTTAACTTCCATGTTTTAGTTTCAGATTATAATTAATTTACTAGTTTTCAGTTTGAGAATAGAATATCTACTGTCATTTTTTAGTATCATAAATAAATAGGACTCCTTAAAAAAATGTCCAAATATTTCCAATATGAATTTCAATTCCCAAGAAACTTCAAAGGAAGAATGATTTCATAGAGGGTCAATGAGGTTGTAAAAACAATATGCTATTAATCCTGGTTTTCAAATCCACATGAATGATATAATTTTTATTCATGTGAGATTCTACATAGAATAATATCCATTATATTTTTTGATGAATAATGAAGATCAATAAAGCAACAAAAGTATATCACCTCCACTAGTAGTAAATGGGCCTTGGATCCTCATTCATAGCAAGAGGATCCCAAACGTGCTAAAGGGGTACTAGCACCTTCTTCCAAAGATAAATGAAATTTCAGGTAACAAGTTAGTTTTATAGTTTTCGCTCTGGCTATTGATTATCCAAGGTACACTAATAGAGGGATAATATCCCTTTTATAGACTCTCTTCATTTAACGAAGAGAGTCAGGGTGTGACTGCCATATCACGGTGTTACTTCCCTTTGATTCTTCTATTCCTTGAACACTTTAATGAATGTGTCTAGTTTGAAAAATATATAAATGGATAAATCTTATTGATCCGTAATAAAATAAATTATGAAGAGGATATGTCCAGATACATTCAAGAACATCCCATGAAAATTGTATAGAATGACAATCATATGGTACAAAATTGGTAGTATATGGCATCCAATGCCTCTTTATGATATAATCATATCGTTGGACATTTCATGCATCAAATGCATGCCACTATTTACAATATAAGGTATATAAATAAATCTGATTTTCCCTTTTAGTGCATTTCCAACAATATCCCACTTGTAATAAAACACCATAAGTACTTACATAACTTCAAAACTCTTTGTGAGTATATCCATGTCTCTTTTGGATACAGTTTATAAAACTCTCCTCGTTTTAGAATTAACACATTATTTCAAATACAATCCTTATCCAAAGGCCTGAATGTCTGACCATACGATCCTTATTAAAAATGATAATATATATATATATATTCTTTATTTTGTAGATGTAATCAAAGAGAGGACTCTATAAATGAATCAATTCTTCTCAAGATGCAAAAGTGTTTCGTGCGATCTCTATAAAACATAACCATATATCAATATGAACATATCCACTAAAAGATATATCATAAACATCATATATATACCCACATAACCCCTTTTAACATGACATTGTGTGAACAATAAACAAAGAACAATTTCAATCTAGTATAGGTCATCTCAATCTTTCCTGATTATCTGAAAAAGACTAACCTGGTTGATGAATACATTACATATCATTCATCTAGAAGATGAGAACATCACATGTCTCTCATCCAAGTAGCTAAACACATCATATGTGATATAACTAAGCATGTCCATATATTTTCTCATTTTTATTCGATCATGTTCTAGATGTATTTTCTCAAAATATGAATGGACAAATCCAATATTAGTTGAGCTCCAACCGATGACATGATCAGTAACACACCCAATGACCCATTGATTAGCTAATACTAAATTCATTCATAAGAAAGGTATCAAGTTATAAAGGTTCTCATGCTAGGTATATTTCCATCCTTAGGTAAAAATTATTGATAATATGCATCCACCCCTATGTATATAGATGATTGTATGAATTCCATGGGATGTACTTTAGTGGTCCAGTCCAAATAATATGTCTCCGCTTATTTTCTCATGAGTATGTTAACATATAATCACAACCCATAACACTCTATGATAATCATCAATTAGGCACAAGTCAAATTCATACATTAAGGGGATATTATCACTCCACTGTTCATATAAAGTAATTTAAAATACACATGAATGAATGATAATAAGATATTTAATTTATTATAAAATCATGATACATTATACAACCATTAAATGAATCTCTTATGTATCACATACCAAAAGAATCAGCATAACATTTGTAACTCTCTGACTCTAGTAACTCGGAACCAGTGGTTATCTTACTAAATTGGCACAAAATATATGATATCTCATCCCAAAGGATCAAACAGTTTAGCATTATTGGAAAAATAGATTTATACACGATTCTCACATTACATTTGAAAACATGAAATATAACATAATATTATAGTGATAACATATTATTTCTTCAATTATATCCTTGGTATCATTCATATATCCCTTCTTAGTATCCTGGGGAAAATAAAACATAATAAAGGGTGTGTTCATATGACCACTAAGAGAAAGAGTACAATAGAAGATATCACATAATAAATAAATCATGGATAATGTGGCTGAGAAAAAAATAATAAAATATTCCATATAACTAATATCATAAAATAATAATATACCTATGGATGAAATAATAACATAAATAATCACATGGATAACAATAACACGTTTTATAATGATAGAATGCATATTTTTCCTCCACATATATTTTATTAAAATTATTTTATTGTTGTATTTAAATATAAATAAATGAATTATAAAGGAAATTTTATTTGTCCTTTTAATTTCCTTTAAGGGTTTTTCTAAATGAATCTTTTTATGTGTTTTATTCAAATTTTTTTGACTTTCTTAAAAAAAGAAAAAAGTAATGTTCTATTTTAACATATATGACTTCAAAAATTTTTACCACAACTATA
Source organism: Viscum album (assembly GCA_963277665.1). Taxonomy (NCBI): domain Eukaryota; kingdom Viridiplantae; phylum Streptophyta; class Magnoliopsida; order Santalales; family Viscaceae; genus Viscum; species Viscum album. Next base: position 1,417,034,509 of record OY728127.1, read on the forward strand.
AATTTTAGATAGATTTATTTATAATATTACATTTTTTATTTAAATAAAAAATCTATTCCCTCTTTCTGGGTATTTCGATTTTTCAAAAATGGTTTTTAGAGGAAGGTTATTTTAATATGTGAAAATTCTATTCCAAATGTCATCAAATGTGTTTTAAAGGGATTTATGATGAAAATGTGAAAGCTTAAAAAAGTATATTCATGATATCGTACTTGATAATTATAAATGATGACTAGTGATCCCGATGCAATTTATATGTTGGGTGATCTGGATACAACATATACAGTTGGTGAGTCAGATATTTCTCTCCAATTCATTGAGTAATGTTATTTATGTTCAAAGGAAATAAGGGGAGTGTTAACTAGGGAGGTTTATCCTATATATTTAACTGGGATCTAGTTATTTATGAAATTAGTGAGAATATGATATAAATATAATGATATAATATACCTATAAGGGTTTTCTATTTCTTACTATGGGTCTCTAAAGGCTTTTCCTTGAACTAGAATAGTTTTTTCATGTGGATATGATTTATTTTATTGACTCAAAGAATAATGTGAAAAAGGTAAACATTTCATGGGTTTTCATTTTTTTTACTACACTAATGATTTTATTTACTTTATATCCTTTAATGAGATTTTTGTTCTCATCCCATATTTTCAATTATTTTTCACAGTGTTTAAGGATGATTTGGAAAAAATAAAAATTAAACTTGAATGTCATGGTGCTTTGTTATGAAAAGAAAACATGTTTCATTTTAAAAGTTTTATATTGTGTAAAAAATGGACACCAAGAGGAAGTCTCTTCTTATAATCTATGATTTTATTATGTATTTTTGATGATCTAATTCTCTGAAACAATAAACATAAAAGATCATGGGAATGTAAGAAAGTGAAATCCTTGTTATAAATCATGTAATTTAGGGTTGATTATGATATAAGTCCTTACAGTTGGTATCAAAGTAGGATTCAGATAATTTTAGAGGTTAGATAATAAAATAAAAACCTTCAATGATTTTAATTTATGGTTATGTTGATATGATATAACATTCAAAGATCACCATGTTGCTTTATTTAATCTATGTCTCTTCAGAATGGTTTTCCACATAGGAAACAAGAATGCTAAAGTAGGAAAGTATCAAGTGGAAAATATTCTTCCAAATTAGTAGCATGGAATGGTTAGAACTAGAACTAAATAGTTTATTGCTATGATTGATCAGTTTACGCAGACTAAAAATGGTGGTGTAATTCATTTTAGATGTAAACTAGATTTATGATAGAGTAACATGTCCATTATAGTGAATTTTATGACACAAAACCCTCTAGATTTCGATGGATCCTCAAATCTTGTGGTATCTGAAGGATGAATCAATGTTTTGGAAAAGATAAATTAAGTCATGTGATATTCATAATGTCAAAAGGTAACTCTTTCCTTTTATAATTTTTAAAGTAGATACAATCGATGGTGGTCAATGTGTAAGAATACCAAGGAAAGATAATAGCTCAAGTTAATGGAATAGAATGTATTTAAGAATATTTTCCAAGAGAAATATTTACCTAAGGTTGTTGAAATCAATATGGATAATCAATTCTTGTAATTGAATAAAAAATAGGAGGATTTAGTTTCCTTATATGAAGTAAATTTTACTCGATTGGTCGGGTATGCACTAAATTGTATTTGGGATCAAGAAATTAAAATTAATATATTTTACATAGGATTGATCCAAGATATCAAAGGGATTTGGTCTCTTGAGAATTTAAAAGTTATGAGAAAATTTTTCATTATGCTGAGAAAGTATAAATGGGGTTCTCTAATGATTATCCATCATATGACATCAAAGGGAAGAAACAATCAAGGTGTAATGTAATGGAATTATAGTCAATAAATAAATCAAAAGGTAATAAAACCAACTATTCCATGTATGGAAAGATAAATGTTAAAGAATATTTATCTAGATATGGGAAATGTTACTGATGTGGTATGTTTGATTAAATGGCTCACAAATGCATGGAAAAGAGTCATGATCTAACCAAGAATGGTAAGATATATATCCATCCAACAATGATATGTTTTAGTTATAAGGAATTGGGCTATTATTCTAGAATATGTCCAAAGTTAGTCAATCAAGGTAGAAATTAATAAAATCCGTGACAGAAGACTGAAAAAAAAAATCTTTTTGGGACTACCACGGTGGGAATTAGACCATCTAATTAAGTGGTGCCAAGTACATTAGTTGTTTATTTAGATTATTCCAATGAGTTTTTTTGATTTAGGGTCTAAATATTCATTTATTTTTGAGAAATTCACTCATAAATTAGAAATTTCACCACAAGAAATGGAGTCGTAATTTTGATAAAAACATCTCGTTGTAGGATTAAGTTGACATAAATCTATAGGAATCTTCCTATTAACATATGTGTAATGTATTTTCCTATAAATATTATTCTCAGACCTATTGTATAATTTGATGTTATTCCATGTAAGGATTTAATTTCAAATTATCATGATAAGAAATATTTCATAGATTAAGAGGATATTTTTTAAAATGAGTTACAATTTATGTATAAGAATGAATTTATACCTTTGATAAATTTTTAATTATATGAGAAACCGATAAAAGTTGGAATTGAATGTTACAAAGATCATGTTATTAAAAATAAGGAAAATGTTTACATTAGTTTTGTTACAGTTATAAATGAATACCTAGATGAATTTTCTAACAATTTTCCGGGTATTATTCTGGATTTAGAGGTTGAATTTACTATTGAATTAGTTCTTGATGCTAAGCTAATTTATGAACCTCCTTATGGAATGGATCAAGTAAAACTTTTGGAATTGAAAAAACTGTTATAGGAGTTTCTTGATAAATGTTTCTTTCATCCTATCACTTCACCTTGGGGTGCTCTTATTTTATTAATTAATAAAGATTGTTAAATGAGGATTTGTATTAATTATATATCCTTTAATAAAATCACTATTATGAATAAGTATCATTTACCTCATATTGATATTTTTTTGATAAGATCCATGGAGTGTAATATTTTTTGAAGATTTATCTCCGGTTTGGGTTCCATCATTTTAAGCTAAATGAGGAAGATATTCTAAAGACAATGCTTCAAACTAGATATGAGATTTATGAGTTTTTGTTTATGAACTTTGAGTTATATAATTCCCCAATTGTATTCATGGATCTTATGAATAGAGTTTTCCATAACTATTTGGAAATGATTGTGGTTATGTTTATTGATTATATATTGGTATATTCTATATGTCATAAGGATCATGAAAGATGGTTAAGGATTGTTCTATAAACATTGAAAGAAAATAAGTTTATAGAAAATTTATTAAATGTGAATTTTAGTTGCAGCAGATTTCATTCCATGGAAATATTATTTCTAAATATTTCATAAATATTGACCTTTTTAAAACTAAAGTGGTTGGAGAATGGATAAGATCTAAATTTTTTTTAGATTCATAGTTTTCTTATATTATCAGGAAACTACTGATTATTTGTTGTAAAGTTTTCTCATTTATCTACCCCCAATAAATAAGTTAACTTGGAAATGAGTAAAATACATATAGATAAAAGAGTGTGATACATGTTTCTAGAAACCTAAAAGAATATTGGTTAATGCTCCAATTTTGGAAATTCCATCCAAAAATAGTGTGTTTGTTTTCTATATTGATGCTTCTTTGAAGGGACCGGGTTGTGTTCTGATATAGAATTCTTAGGTAAATTCTTATACTTTGAATCAATTAAAAACTCATGCAATAAATTATCCTCAACATTATCATGAACCAGTTTCAATGGTTTTTTCTTTAAAAATATGGTGACATAATTTATGTGGAGTAAAATGTTAAATTTATACTGATCATACAAGTTTTAAGTATATATTCTCTCAAAAATATTTGAACATGAGATAGAGAAGTTGAATTGAACTCATAAAAGATTATGATTACATGATTCACTACCATCCATGAATATAAAATAGAGTAGTTTATTCTTTGAGTTGAAAAGATAAAACATCATTAGCTATGTTGCATTTAGAATATAATCCTTTGGTTTTTGATTTGATGAATATTGACCTAGAAATTAAGTATGTAGGAACTCCCTAGGTTTTGTTTCAGGTGACAATGAAGTCATTATTGACATAAACAAAATTAGAAATCTCAAAAGTCAGACAATGATTTTTAGAAAAAGTTAGAATTTTTTAATAAGGGTTAGTTTCCTAATTTTAACATTGACAACAAAGGTGTTTTGAGATTTGGAAAAATATTATGTGTACCAACTATCTCCTAGGTGAAAAATGAATCATCAAGTGACACTCGCAGTTCTACCTTTTCTATTCATTCTAATTGTATTAAGATGTATAGATAACTTTAGGAATATTTAAGGTGGGATAGAATAAAAATAGATATTGTTTACTTCATGATGAAATGTTTGATATTTAAAAAGGTTAAAGTAGAAAAATAATTATTAAAGGGTATGATTCAACATTTTCTAGTTCTATAGTGGAAATGAGAGAATATATCTATGGATTTTTTAGTTTTATTACCAAATACATCTCAAGGTAATAATTAAATTTGAGTTATTACTGTCTGATTGACTAAATCTGGGCATTTCCTTCCTATTCGAGATCATGAGTCTTTAGATAAACATTATAGGCTTTATGTTATAGTCATAAACAGATTTTATCGAGTCCCTATTTCCATTTTATCTAAATGTAAACCTAGATTTACTTAATTTTTTGGGAAATCCTTTAGAATTCGATTGGTATTAAATTAAATTTTAGTACATATTTCTATCCTCAATCTGATGGTTAGTAAGAGTGAATGATTCATACATTGAAATATAGGCTTCAAGAATGTTCATTAAACTACCAGGGATTTTGTGATCAATATATGTATTTATTTAAATTTTCTTATAATAATAGTTTTCATTCCAGTATACATATGACACCTTTTGAGGCATTATATGGAAAGCGATGTAGAACACCATCTTGTTGTGATGAAGTTGGTGAATGGATGATGTTGGCACCAGAGTTAATCAAATAGGTGGTTGAGAAGATGAAGATAATTCAGAATCACATGAGAGTAGATCATATAAAGAAGAGAAGTTATGATGATAATTAGAGGAAAGATCTTTCATTTTATGTAGGTAATAATGTTTTTCTTAAATTATATTCTTGGAAAAGTGTCATTCATTTTGGTAAAAATGGAAAGTTATGTTCATGTTTTATTAGAACATATGAAATCCTAGAGAAAGTTAGATCAGTTTCTTTCTAATAGGCCTTTCCTTTGAGTCTATATCAGGTACATGATGTGTTTTATGTTTCATTATTGGGAAAATAAGTACCAGATTCATCTTATATCATGAGCCCTAAAATAGTATAGTTGGAAGAGAATTATACCTATTAGGAATAGCCAATTAAATTTATTGACCATAATGAGAAAGTATTGTGGAATAAATTTATTCAGTAGGTTAGGTTTTTGGAAAATAATATTATTTAAAAAGAAATATGAGAATCAAAAAATTCTATGAAGGGAAAATATCCCCACTTATTTAGTAATGAGTAAAATTTTGAGGACACAATTTTCAAAAGGGGGGAGAATGTGGAAACTTGAGTAATATTAAAAATAAATAATTTTAGTGGCTCATTTTAAAATCCCTGAGATTTTTTGAAACACATTTTCAAATGAATTTAATCTTTTTGATATTTTGAATTACACACAAGGCCATGTTTAAATGAAACATGACATACTATTAAAATATTATTATTTAATATGATATTTATCACCTAGACATTATAATGATAAGTATGAATAATATTAACTAAATTAGGAAAATATATAGTTTAAACATCTATATAAAATTAATTCTTTCGTGATCAATTAATTAAAAATAAAAATAAAAAGTATTTGAAAATAAAGGAAATCTTTTTCTGGAAAACTATTATTATGAAAAAAAATGAATTTTACCACAATAAATTAAAAAAACAAATTTTTTTTGAATTATTATAATTAAATTTATATATTATATATTGAATCAAATTTTTAACATTCATTTTATGTGTTTTCTATAAGAGATAAGAATAAATCCAATTTTATGCTAAAAACTGTATTTTTCTAAAAAGTAGTTTTTTTCTTTTGTACACTTATCATAAAAATAGTTTTTAACACTTTTATAAAACATATTTTATAAAATAAACTTAATTATTGAAATAAAAATTAAAAAATTATCTTGGAGTGAATTTTTTATAATTTTTTGAAAAGATAAATTTTTCGATATATAGTGAAAAATACTGGTTTTTATTAAGAATTTTCATTTCTTCTAAATATTTTTAAAAATTATAATTGTTTTAATATGGTTTTGAATTTAAAATTAGTTCAATTTTATAACTATTAATCCAATTTAGTTCATTATAATCAATTTGAAATAAAATTTTGATATAAAATCTTTTCAAACTTTTGAACATTTTCTCTTTCGAAAACCACTTTCTCATCGCATATGCAGGAATTATTTTAAATGATAATTTACCAATTATTTGAATTGAATTTGGAAAAATGGATTATATATTTGGAATAATAATAATTTATATTATCTAATAAAGTCATCTTATTTTTTTGAACATAATGAATAGTAAAAACTGTAAAAAAATCCACGATTGAGGTAAAAATGGGTTTACGAGGGACGGTTTAATCTAAAATCATAATGGTAAAAAGTGAACCAAAACTTTTAAAAAACCAAATTTATGAAAATATTTAAATATTTTATCTTATATTTTGACAATGGAAAATTTTAGAGCCTTGTGGCATGTTAAAAACATGGGCACATCGTTTTCTTTTCAAAAATTAAAAGTATGCCACTCACCTCACTTATAAAAGGCCACCCTCTCATCTCCAATTCACACATTAAAAACCCATTGGATTCAAAAAATACTTACACAAACCAATTCCTTAATTCTATACTACCATCATATAAGCCTTATTTTTTTCAACAATTCAACATATAATGACTTTTGGTGAAAACCAAAAAAGTTGTCCAAAGCAGAGATAACAACCCAAATCAAGCGTTTTATTTTATTTCTTCATCAAAATATTTAAATTATTATTAAAACATGTTGATATTATAACCTCATTATATTCCATATAATTAGATATTACATTAATTTCATAACCTAAATCCTTCTCCTCTTCCATCAAATGGGTCCTGAAATCATCATTCATGTCTACGACAGACTACCGCCTCACTAACCGATGTTATTAATTTTTCATCACCACCTCTCACAGATGGAAACAATTATGTATTTATTTTTTATATATGATATTTATAATATTATTATAATTTTTGGTCATGATATCACATATTACTTCTTACTTTCTATTCTATGGTCATATTATAAAGTTGTATGTGTGTACGGTAGACTACCGCCCCATGAAACAATTTAATTCATTCATGTTTAAAATGGAATATAATAAGGATGATTTTAATGAATATATGTGATATATATTACAGAAAAATTATTATTTAATGGTAAAATATTATTTAAATTTATTTCTTTCAACCTGTCAAGAAAATGGAAACAACGTTCATGAGTAGGTACGACCTACTGTCTCTATGAATGGTGTATTTCATTCTCTATCTCTAAATTTTATGGATTTATATAAATACATATACAGTTAATATATATTATATTTATATAATGATTAAAATTATGTATATTATATAACCATGATCAAAGTAATTGGACCAAAGAAACAACAAATCAAAACATACATGAAAAATAAAGCAGTTGTCTCTTGAGCATGACTTTAGCATGAAATTGTTAATAAACTGTTAAAAGGTCAGGAATAAATAATATATAGTATGATATATATAATTTTTCTTCTATAATATATTTATAATAATATTATATTTATTATATATAAGGTTTGAACATGCATGAAGGAAGTCGATACATAAGGTTAGAGATTTCCAGTCTCTCTTTTATTTCTAGGGGACATAAATTCACAAATCATTTCTTTTCTGTGGTGTATATACCAAACATTTGACATATAATATCACTAATATCATTATTTTAATTAAATTAAATGTTTAATTTTTTGTTATTCTTTGTTTTTTCTTATGATCTCAAAGATTACTGAAGCGATAAGTGATTTCCATCTCACTCTTTACTTCTACGAGGCACATGCTATATTCAAAACCTATTTCTTTTATGTGGTGTATATACTACCCATTAATTTATTTTATTATGATTATTAAAAAAATTATTGGGATTTACATATCCATTTATGTATTTTTATTTCGTGGGGTTTATGGTACAAAAGATACCATTGTGATAAGGGATTTTTGTCTCATTTTTCCTACCTTGAAACATATATTATGTTATGCACCTATCCTATTTTATAAGGTGTATATACAACCCATTTGACATGTAATAGCGTGAATTTATTTATTCTCATGATATTTTAAGTTTCATTTAACATTATTCCTTCATGGGTTTTTTGATTCCAAGCTACCAAAGTGGCGAGGGTTTTATGTTACAATCTCATTGTTTATCGGGATTGCTCTTGATTAAGTTTCCAATGATAAAATTTTATGATCCATCACTCAAGAAATTATTTATTTTTATTATACTATATTTATCTCATAATTATAAATGTTTTACTTTTATTTTTCTATCTTTATGTACTTAATAGTTCAATATAATCTTTTCAATAAAAAACATCTTTATTTCTCTCTTTAGTCGATAACCGTTTTTCTTTAAAAACCATGTTTCTAAAAATGGTTTAAAAAATGTTTTTAAAATTCTCCAATTTTTTTTAAATATATATTTACCCATTTTTACTTTTTATATTTTTTGAATGGAATATTCATATCATTTTCCAATCAATTCCTATTTGTATTTTATCTAAAATGTAAAAGGAATATTTGTTTAAACATGTATCGTATAAACATAAATAACCGCCATCAGGACCATTATTTACTTTGAAGACTAATTTATATGTTTTCAAGTTTATTTTAGAAGAAAATTATTTTGAAATTGTATTATGTTAAAAAAGTTTTTTCAAATAATAAGTTATATTTTCATCAAAAATTGTTTTAAATTATTTTTAAAGATTTCTTTATAAGTTTAAAAGTTTATTTTAAACAAAAAAATTTCCAAATTGATTTGTGAATTTTTATTTTTAAAAATTTATTTTCAAAGATAATTTATTTTCCTCAAAAAAAATATTAAATGATCTTTAAAAATAATTATCCATCTAAGATGATATTCGTTGATGTTACATATGCCTTATTAGGGATATGATCCAAGGATACCGTTCTTATTCTTTCTCTGAATGGTTTATGTTTATGATGTCATGATGTTTATGAAACCCATTTCTATTCAATGTGTTATACAATGAGGAACTTCTTTTGAATACTGCTTCTTTTCATGGGTTATTCTCTGATTAAATGATGAAATGATTATGAAACCAGTCACTGTTCCATTGGTTGTGATATGATGAAATGTTTATGAAACCCATTTAATTTCATGGGTTATAATATAGTGAATGTTTTATGATCTTATGTCACACATATATATGATTTTTAATATGTGACTTGTGGGACCTCTATCTCCTTCCAATGAATTAGGTAATGATTTATATATCATGAGATAAGTAAGTGTGGAATAGGTAGTAAACCTGATTTAGTAAGGTAATTTTTCCACTATGATGGTCTTAGGAGTGAACCTTTACTATTATGGTTGTTTAGGGAGTGAACCCATTTCACTATGATAGCTTTGGCAGTGAGCATTGAGTACTATAGAAATGATTTTCTATACTTATTGATATGACAAAATTATATGTCTTATTCCCACATTATTCTCTCATGGATCATGTTATTTGATTTCCTTATGATCCATGTCTTACGAACTTCCAATATTTATTACATGACTTAATATCATGATATTTGATATACAGGGTATGGTTTTTATATTTTATTCTCATGTTCTCATATCCTGATGCTTCTGATAGGTTGATATTTCTTTTTTTTACCCTCACCGAGCATCTTATCTCACCCTTTCTTATGTTTTCTATCCCTATGTTATGAAGAAATGTTTTAAGTATTACATGTTTATAAATATAACTTAATGGAAATATCTTTGTGGCATACATTGAAGATCTTTAATGAAATAAGAAGATCAAATATTTAGTCTCCAAAGACACTAAACCAATATGGTCCTCACGCATTTATTTTTTGTGATGTAATGGAAATTAATCAAAAAAGTTGTAATATTTATGTATGAGAATCTTAGGTTTTTATATTATTAATATTCATTAAATAGATTTTATAGAGTCTCATTCATTATAAGAATATTAGTTTTTTTCAATCAAAAGGAAATAGCTATATTCTAACTATCATGTATTATATTTTTTCGTAAAGGATTAATTTCTAAATTTAGGAATTTAATTTGATATAAAGTATATTATTTTTTAATTCATTTTGTTGAAAATAGTTTACTGTGAATTTTTGTAAATTTCTTAAAAAAAATATTTTTGGTTGAATAACGGAAAATTCTGATTTTTAAATAAAACTCTATTTTATTTTTCTAGTATTTGAAAAGAATAACATTTATTTCGATTGGATTTAAAATTTTATGAGTTTATTTTTGTTAAAATTAATTCAATTTATTCCTTTTGGATAATCATTATTCTTGATATTGGTATAAAATCACTTTATACAAAAAAGGCATTTTTCAAAAAACAGTTTTTCATTACATTTTGTTTTTTTATATTAAATTAATTTCTTAAATTTCTTTAGATTGAATATTTAAAAATTGATTCCATATTTATAATCATAATTTCCAAATTTATTAATGAGTTCAATTTCATTTTTGGTCATTATGAATAGTAACTTTGGTAAAAAATGTGTCACCATGGAAAAAGGTGGGTTATCCAAGGATAAAAATATGTGATAAGGAAACAAAATTTCATACAAATTCTTATTGGATAAATTTATTTCAAAAACTATCACCTTAGTCTTAGAATTTATTTTTTAGGAGACACTTCTCCATGAAAATGAGTTAATAATGTTTAAATCTTTTGAAACAATCCAAGTGTGTCCTCTCCCTCACTTATAAAAGGACACCCACTATCCTCTCATTTACAAACATAAATAACCTATTATATCATCCAATACCTACCCATATCTCTTACTGGACATCCTTCCCACATACTAGAGGTTTTTTATTAATCAAAACACACTCGTTTGAATGTTGATGGTGCAAACCTAGAGAGGTTATCCGAAGAAGATGTGTAAGTATCAACAGAGATACTTTGTTTTATTTATTTCTCTACATCCTTCAAACCTATAACAACTATTTAGATGTATTAATATAATTATATACCATATAATTAAATTTTAACATGTATATTATATAACCCTTTTTCATCTTTTTTAACCGTCTAATAGAAAATGAAAACATTGTTCGTGTGTACGATGGACTGCCACCTCACGAACCGATATAATTTTTTTCCATCAACGCCTCTTATGGATGGTTATAATGATGGATAAAAATGAATAATATGATAAATATGATATAAATATAATTTTTAAATAGTAAATAAAATATTATACTTCTTTCTATACTATCTAACAAAAAGTAAAAACTATGCTCTTGCATACGTGCAGACTACTGCCTCGCGAGATGATGTATTTTATTTTTCATAACCAACTCACATGGATGGAATATATGAGTGGTTTTAATGAAATAATATTATATTTATAATATATTAATAATTATATGAAGATAAATTAACACTTATCTTTTTTCAATGACATTCGTTGAGAAATGGAAATGTTACTCATGTGTACGTACAGACTACCATCTCCATGATGTAGCATAATTCATTTTTTATAACCACCTTATATAGTCAATTAAAAAATAATAATTTATGTATAAAAATTATAATTATATCACAATTAATATCCTATAAATGACATAATCATGATCAATTTCACCATATTCAACCTACCGAATCCATTTTGTACACATAAGTCGAACGTCCTCAAAACATATAATGTATACTTAATCGATTAATTAATTAAGTGTGTAATGATAAAAAGTGAACTAAAATGAAAGATAAATATGAAAAATATTCCTAATAAAGTAATTATTTATAATAATTTTATTATTTAGTGATATAAAGAACATACATGACAATTCATACTCGAGGTAAGTGATAATTTACATTAAAACCTTGTATTAAGTGTTTTACTTTTTAAATATTATTTCAATATGTCCATAATCATAAAAAATATTTTATAAAAGTATTTAAATGTATATAAATGAATTATAAAGAAATTTTTATGTCTATTTTTAATTTCATTCAATGGTTTTTTAAAATTATTATTTTTACATATTTTATATGAAACATTTTGACTTTCATTATGAAGGACAAAAGGAATGTTATATTTTAACATATATGGCGTCAATATATTTTCCCACCAAAAAAATAATTATTTAGATTTATTTTTTTGATTCCATGTTTTTTTCAAAGAAAACACTTCCCTTTTTTATGGTATCTCAGTTTTTTAAAAAGGGTCTTTATAAGAATAATATTTTGATATCTGAAAATGATTTTATATATTTTTTCAAATGTGTTTTCAAGGGATTTATGATGAAAAGGAAAAATCATTAAAATATTTTTCTAAGAACCTGATTTTTCACATAGGTATGGATCATTTAAATTTTGGTTTGATTCTCTTTTATGGACCAAATATGGACTCATTGTGAGTTTGCGAAGGTCTTAGGGGTGTATGGGGCTTATTTGGAGCCAAAAAATCGATTTTCTGAGTGAAAATAGCATATTACACGGTTAGAGGAAATCATGCGAGGTAGCCCACATGATTAGTTTTAACCATTTGTGGCTGGATAACGGAGTGATATGGGGAGCAAAGTTTTCCCAAACCACACAATTTGGGCCTCATGGTCATGCAAGAAACTTTGAAAAAATAGCAAAGGTGATTCACACAATTGGAACACAGTTTCCCTAACCGTGCAAGTGATCCATTCCTATAGGTGATCATGCACGGTTGGTACATAGTTTGACAAAATGTGCGACCAAATAGATAAGAGGCTATTTTTGGGTGATTTTACCTTTTTTACTTAAATTATTTTTTAAAAGTCACCCCTCATTTCTTTTATCTCTTGTGGATATCCCCTCATATTTCTCCTCTTTGGAGCCACTTTTTTAAGCATAATCTAGGATTTGATCCTGAGCATCGAAGCACCACCTACCTCATTGGATACGCACTGGTACATTCTTAATTTCTTTTTAATATTTCATTATTATTATTCTTCTTATCGATGAAACTATTTAGATACAGGATCTTATGCCCTATTTTCAGGGTGTTGATCCATTCATCAGATCTCTTCACATCCAGGCCAAATTAGGGGATGATACTAGACGAGGAGAGTCATACGAGTATGATGAATGTGGTATATAAATCATTCCTGAATATTTTTTGTTCTAGAAATTGTTGTATGCATGAACCGATTTCATCATGCATCATTTATTTAATTAATATCCTTACTTGTAGTCGTTTGAACTGTGTTCTAAGGCCCACGCCATATATGTTAATCATTATTGGTGGTTTCATCCACAACACTGACCAACCCATGTTGTGTGATTTTCCATAATGGGCTTTTAGTTATTAACATGTGTGTCTGGACCACCGTTCTGGTGCGCCTTGGATTGAACCAGTTAATGGTAATCCTCCCACATTAAATATCTATTAAAATTTGAATTGATGAATGGCTTGGACTGTTTTTCTTTTCACTTGACCCGCCTAAGGTAAGTTATTCAAATTGATTATCCAACCTTAAATGTAATTGAAAAGTATACTAAGTATATGGCTTGGCCATATTAATTGTAAATGAAATGTTTGTTTCATGTATGTAGCACCCCTTTCCACTTAAGATATAATGTAGTGTATTGAACCTAATAAAATGATTTTGACTTATATGAAATGAAATGGTTGCATGACCCCTTAGCCTTTTCACACTAATAAAATGCAAGGCTTGAACCAAATGAACTCTTAAAATGGTATTAGAATTACATGGATTAGTTAAATAAAATAATAAATTATAAGGTGACTACTATTATGGACCTTTACATCATTTTAGGAGTGGTCATACACGAGTTAGCTTTTTGATTCCTGAGGGAATGCTCTGAGTGCTCGTGGACGCCATTCTGATTCAGAAAAGCCTATTTCCAAGGGTGATACCAACCTTGGAACTTGATATTTTTCTATCAGTGGATGGCTGGTATAACACCATAGGATCCATACTTTACTATTATATTATTCATTGGATACAATCCTTGGATCCAGCATGGCTTCCATGAATATGAGATACCTTGGTTTCATACATGGGTCTAGCCAATTATTATCCTATTTTACCATGGATGTATTACTTGGACACGGTTATATTCTCTATTATGTAATTCGTTGGATGATGATCCTTGGATTACACTCTTACCCCAATATACAGGCTATAGTTACAGCTGAAGATTGTTCTAAGGCATGTTATTGGCATTTGTAGACCAATGTCGCCATGACGTCCTCATTTCATGCACCAGTGAGGTGGTGATGACCATGCTCCAAACGTGGTGGTCCCTAAACTGCATATCTTACTTCCAGGCATTCCAATTGAGGAATATCCTATTGTACCTAATATGAGAACTAATTCTTAGTATTGTGATTGTTTACTATGTCTAATGTAGTCCATGAAAGGTGATCTACAACATGCAGCTATAATGGTTAATCTGACACGTGAGTTTTAGCAGCATCATCCTGATACCTTCTTAGGGTATGGTGGTCCATAGGCTATTCAGTCTTGAATAGAGGCCACCCTTTCTATCTTTGATCATCTAGAGATTCCTCTATAGTGGAGGGTCAAGCTTGATTAGTACATGCTTCATGATTCGTCCAAGAGTTGGTGGGATGTGATTACCTTGGCCAGTCACCATCCGGGCATTGTATGGGATAATTTCCAGACTTCTTTATATGATCAATTTTTTCCTCAGATGATGAGAGATGAAAGATAAAGAGAGTTCGTGCATTTGGAATAGGGTTCTATTTCATTCATGTAATATTTAGCTCGTTTCAATGAGTTATTGTGCTTTTAACCACTTCTAGCTTGTGATGTGATTTTGTGTGCTAGACACTTCGAGGATGGGATCATGAATGCCATTAATGATTTGGAGAATGTATTTCACATACTAAAATTTTATGAAATAGTCAAATGGTCTCTTATCATTTAGAAAAACTAGAAGGATGGTGATACTACCAGTCATAGAGGACCAGTACCGAAGTAGGACGATATTTCTTCCTGCAGTAGAAAATGTTCAATTGAGGTTTTTCGTTAGGGAAGTGGCGGCCAGATTAGCCATACTGGTAGCTCAATGGTGTTTCGTTAGTGTGGGAGATAGGGGAATATGAATCCTTAGTGTGATAGATACCCTCTGAAGTATCGGGCTTACGGCCGTATGAGGCACCTTCAGAGATTCTGTCGGACCTTTCTATCATATTCTAGTGGAATAAGATTCGCACCAACACCACCTTCAGGGGTAGGTTTTTTTACACCATGTTAGGTGAGGAGTTGGAGTAGCACTGGTAGGACAGGACAAGGATGAGGTCATGACCATGGTATCCAGACATCAGATTTCCAGCAATGCCATTAGAGTAGCCTTGATCGTGGTAGTCTAGCTGTTGCACAAGGCCTTGGATTAGGACAGTTTTATGCATTACAGTCGATACCCAAGGAACAAGCTATAGAACCATCTATATTATAAGGTACTATTATAGTAGCCTCAACTATAATTTTTTCATTGTTTGATATAGGTTATTCCCACTCCTTCATATCCTTGTCTATCATGGAAAGTCTCGGACTATAAATACACTATTACTATGGTGAAATGACTATAGATACACTGTACGGAGTACAGTCATGGGGAATACAACATTGTAGGGACTTCCCCCATGAGGTAGGAATTTCCCCTTTATTATGGGACCTCTTTTTTCTCAAGATGGTGGGCTTCGATGTCATTCTTGGGGTGGATTGGTTGGTTCTGTATCATTCCTTTGTAGAATTCTATCATCACAGGGTATTGTTTACATAACCAAAAGATGGTAGTTATATACACAAGGGTGAGTGGGATATCCATGCTAGTAGATCTGGACAAGAGTATCATGGGATAGGTGGAGTGACCTCCTATATTTCCATTCTCTTCATGGAGGATCAGGGTTTACATCAGGGTGAATTACCTCCAGTATTAGATCATTTCAGGGATTTTGTTCCTAAAAAATTTTCTAGATTTCCTTCTAATATAGAGGTAGAGTTTACGATTGATATCATTAGAAGTGCATCTCCAGTGTCTATTACATCATACAGTATGGAACCTATAGAGCTCGAGGATATCAAGCAGTAGTTAGAGGATCTAGAGGCCAAATGTTTTATACAGGATAATACTTCCTCTTGGGGTTTTCTCATGATTTTTACCAATAAGACAGATGAGAACCTTCATCAATGAATAGATTACTGACAGTTGAACCATCTCAGAATCATGAACTAGTATCCACTTCCATATATAGATGATCTTGTTTACCATCTCTAAGGAACTAGGGTATTTTATAAGATCGACCTAAGATCACGATATTATTAAGTGAAAGTCAGTCTATCAGACATACCTCATACAACTTTGTATAGAATGTATGATCTATATCATTACCTCAGTATGATGTTCGGTCTTATGAGTGTTCTCTCCATTTTCATAGATTTGATGAATAGGGTGTTCCATCCCTATCTGGATTCCTTTTTCATTGTATTTATGGATGAAATATTGGCATATTCTTACATTCATAGTGACCATTCTAAGAACCTTGTGATTGTTCTGAGTACACTGAGAGAGCATCATATTTATGCCATTATTTATAAGTGATACTTCTAGATAAAAAATTTTACTTCTGGGATCATATTATCTCGGAATTAGGAGTATCTATTAAGCTAGAGAAGGTGAGTGATGTGGTTTCTTGGGATCAGCCAAAGAATCTGTTTGATATATGGAGTTTATTTGGGATGGATAGTTATTACAAGCATTTTATACAGTATTTCTCACATCTTTCTTCACCTCTTACTGGTCTTTACAAACAATGGCATCATGTTCCTATGGTTATAAGAGTGTGAGAAATCCTTTCAGGAGCTGAAAGAGAGGCCTGTATCACCTCCTATTCTGATTCTTATAATGGATGGTAGAGGTTGTACAGTGTTTTGTGATGCATCAGGAATTGGATTGGGAGTAGTACTAATTCCTGAGGAAAGAATAATTTTATACAGATCTTGGTAGTTGAGGCCTCATGAGAGAAATTATCTAACACAAGACCTTGAGCTAACAACAGTTGTCCTTGACTTACATTTCTGGAGACATTATCTATTGGGTGAGAACTCTGTGGTGTAAACAGACCACAAGAGCCTGAAATATATCTTTATATATCATGAATTAAACCTCAGACATCATATATGGATCGAATATCTTTATTAGTTCGATTTTGAATTTACTTATAATCCGGAAAAAGGCAACGTGATATCAGATTTGCTGGGTCAGAAAACTCATGCACAGGTCGCACGAGAATCCAGTGATGAATTGAAATTGATGGCCCTCTTTTTTGAGCTATATCTAGATTATTATTACAATAAAAAGTATTATTATCTCCCAACCTTGATAGTTACCTATTACTTCCTTGAAAACGTGAATATCAGGAAATTTTTTAGATCCTGGGGGTTTGGTTCTTCGTGAGAGTATTTCAAGAGATAACCCACCTCCAGATTAGTTTGTGGAGAGAGACAACATCCTATGTATACCTATATGTGTATGGCTTACTAAAAATATGAGAGAGGAACTAATGTACGAGTCCCACATTTCTCAGTGGGCAGTTCATCCAAGAATCTCCAAGATGTATTGAGAAATGTGATGTCAGTATTTGTGCTCTGAGATGAAATGTGAGATGGAGGGATTCATCACTAGGTGGTCCACCAGTCAGTTGGTGAAGGGGGGCACCATAGATCTATAGGATTTTTACAGCCATTTAAAGTTTCATAATTTAAATTGGAAGATATTTCTATGGATTTTTTGGTCATATTATTGAAGTCACCTAGAGGTAGCGATGTTGTATGGGTAGTGATTGACCAACTAAAAAAAGTAGCCCACTTATTTTCTATCTAGGTGACATTCTCAGTTGATGAGCTGGGAATACTATATGTCTGTGAGATCATATGATTAAATGAGGTCCCTCATAATATCATTTTAGATAGGGAATCTCTATTTACATAATAGTTTTTTCAAAGGTTACCGAAGGCTATGGGTACACAGGTGCTTTTGAGAACATCTCTACACCCTCAGACCGATGGACAGTTGGTACAGATGATAAAAGTTCTAGAGGAAATTCTCTGGGCATGCTTCCTTGATCTTTATTGTTCTTATTACAATCATATCCCTCTCATCGAGTTTTCTTACAATAATAAATTTCAGGAGACAATTCAGATGTCTTCTTTTTAGGCCTTGTATGGTAGGCCATTATATTCAACCCAAAGCTAGCTAAAGGCAAGAGATAATTCCCTACTAGGTCCTCATCTCATACAGGAGAAATCTGAGTGGGTTTAGCTGATCAGGAAGTATATGTCTACTGCTCAGTCTAGATAGAAATATTGTGGCGATCGCCAAAAATTACCTCTAGTGTTTGAGGTCAGGGATCATGTTTTTCAACAGGTATCACCCAGGATAGTTATTAAATGGATATAGAGGCAATTAAAGCTATCACCATAGGTTTTTAAGCTATTTTATATTATAGAGAGTGTTGGTCCAGTAGCCTATCTGTGGTTATTACCTTATAAGTATCGTTCCATGAACAACGTCTTCCATGTTTCACAGCATTACATGTATCATACCGACCCATCTCATAATTTTTAACCTAAGGTAGTTGACTCAGATGCAAATGTTATCTTTGAAGTGTATCTTATATGAATCATTGAATAGAGCATAAAGGCTATATGATTCCATTATATCCCTTTATTATGAGTGAAATGGAAGCAAAGATGTGCACTTGATGAGACTTGGGATCATGAGGCTGATGTACATGGCCAGTGGTCAGAGTTATTCTCAGACAGTGTTTCAATTCCCTTGGAAGTTGAACTTGGGGATGAATTCCATTAAGTGGGGAAGACTATAAGAACTGAGTTTTTCACACAGGTGTGGATCCTTTAAATTTTGGTCTAATTCTCTTTTATGGACCTAATATGGATTCCTAGTGAGTTTGCAAAGGTCTCAGGGGTGTTTGGGGCTTGTTCGGAGCCTAACACCCAGCTTTTTGGGAGAAAATGTCTTACCTCGTGGATAGAGGAAATAATGAAAGGCATGAAAAATGGTTAGTTTTAACCATGAGAGGCTAGACACTGTGGTGATATGGGACATACAGTTTTCCCTAACCATGAGATTTGGTTTGCATGGCTATTCAAGAAGCTGTAGAAAAATTTTAGAGGTGATTAACATAGTTGGTGCATGGATTACCTAACTATGTGGCCTAACCATGCAGGTGCCTCCTTACAATATAAAATCATGCACATTTGGTGTATGGTTTGAAAAATGGTGCGGCCAAACCATGCAGAGGCTATTTTTGGGTGATTTTACCCTTTGGACATTAAATTGTGTTTTAAAACTCACCCTTATTTTCTTATTTATCTCCAGTGGAAAACCCATCCTATTTTTCTTATTTTGAGACCCTTTTTAAGACTAATCTAGGATTTGATACCGAGTGTCTACCTGGTGTACGATCAAAGTTCGATCTATCTCATTGGAGCTAAACTGGTACATTCTTAATTCCTTTTTAATCTTTTATCATTATTCTTCTTATAGACGATGGTATTTAGATGAAGGCTCATATGCCCTATTTTCTGGGTGTTGATCCATTATTTTGATCTCTTACAATCTAGGACAAACTAGAGTATGATACTGGATTAGGAGAGTCGTTCGAGTATGAGGTAGGTGGTCCATAAATCTTTCCTCAAGATTCGTTGCTTTATAAATTTCTGTGTGTGCATGCCGATTTCATTAGGTGTTGTCTGTTTAATTAACATGCCTTGCTTGTAGTCATTAGAAATGTGTTCTAAGACCCATTGCATATATGTTAATAATTTTTGGTGGTTATGTCCACAATGTCATCCATCCCATGTAGGGTGATTTTCTATATTGGTCTTTTAGTGCTTGACGTGTGTGTCTACACCACCGTTCGGGTGTCCCTTGGCTTAACCCCTCTAATGGAAAGCCTCTCTCATAAAACGACTATTGAAATGTGAATTTATGAATGGATTGGAATATTTTTCAATCCACTTGACCCGCCTAAGGTAAGTGCTACAAATTTATTATCCAAACTTAAATGTAATTGGAAAGTATACTAAAGTATATGACTTGGCCTTATTAAATGTAAATGTAAAGTTGGTTGTATGCCCACATCACCCATTTCCACTTATGATGGAAGGTATTAGAATGAACATAATGAAATTATTATGTCTTATATGAAATTAAATGGTTGCATTCCCCCTTATCCTTGTCATGCTAATGAAAGACAAGGCTTGAACCAAACAAACTCTTTAAATAGAATGATTATTTCATGGATTAATTAAATAAAAGAATAAATCGTAAGGTACCTACTTGTATATGAACCTCAACATCATTATAGGAGTTGTCAAAATTGATTGATATTTTGGATACCTGAGGGAATTCCTTGAGTTCTCGTGGACGCCATTCTAATTCAGAGATGTCGGTTTCCAAGGGTGATACCCACCTTAGAACATGATATTTTTCTATTAGTGGATGCTTGGTATGACATCATAGGATCCCTCCTTTACTACTATAGGATGACTTGGATACACTCCTTTGATCCAGCATAGATTCTATAGACATTAGATGCCTTAGTTACATTCGTGGGTCTAGCCATCGCTTATCCCTTTTTACATTAGATTGACTATTGTGGAATTATTTGTTTGACGCTCCTTGTATTACAGTCTTACACCTATATCCAGGATGTAGTTACAATTGATTTTTTGACCCTTGAGGTCTAGGTTTCCTTAGTTATCACCTTGGAACCTTTTCATTATAAATAACATTAGGATACCATGTTATATCTTGGATAAATCACTAGTATCGTGTAAGTGATGGATATGCCTCACATGAATTATATATATATAAACCAGAACTTAATTAATTAATGAACTGTTTACATTTTTAGACACCAGCTGAGGGATTAAGTAGGTACTTGGGTATTTACAATATAATATTGCTTAACTTTTATATATACAATTTTGAAAACTATTTAAATTTATAATACATGGATTGGATGTTATATATTCCATTGGTGGTGGACTAGTGAGGTTTATATCACACCCTATCCGGGCCTCCATTGGCACCTGGGAAGATTACATGTATGCAGGTGTTAACAAAGGGAAGCATTTGGCTTTGGACACTTGATTTCTTGATTGCTTGGGATGGAGATGGTAGGAGATGACTGAGATGAAGCTAGGGATACAGGGGATAGTGTCCAGATTCCATTTTTTTCTACTTTTGTATATCTTTTATTTCCTACTACTGCGTATCCATATTTTCTAGATTTCTAGATACATGACATATGAAATCATTATCTTTTGAAAATTTATATCAGTCTTCTTCTGCTGTTCCATCAAATTATATACAATTCTTCCCCAATCAGTCTTATTTTAATTACTTATCTTCTATCCTACACACTGATAATGAGAGAATATTCTCTCCAAAAACACACCCTAGAACCTCATTGCTAGTTGGAAACCTCTAGAGTTCTGGGAGATACGTTTGAGGCCATTGGTCCAACTAGGCTCGGGGCACCATTGAGTGGCATCCAGGTGTGGGACGTCACAATTTTATTCATTATATGGAACTTGAGAATTATAGATGATGATGAGTGAGATCGATACAACAGAAATGACAGGTGATCCTTATATATATTATAAGGTGGGTGAGCTTGATATAGCTCTCTAATGCATTGGGTAATGTTCCTTATCTTTTAAGGAAAGAAGGAGGGAGTTAACTAGGGATGTTTCTCTTGTATATTTAACCAGGATCTAGTTATTTATGATATGAGTGAACACGAGTTATGAATATGATTCTATATGATGCCTAGAAGGGTTTTCTACTTATTTATTTTCATCTATAATGGTTTTTATTTGAGCTATAATTTTTTTTCCGCATGGATATAATTTATTTTATTCGCTTAATGAATATTGTGAAAAGGTAAAAATTTCACGTTTTTTCATGTTTTTCACTAGAATAATAGTTTTATTTCCTTTATATATCTAATTGATCTTTTCCCCCTCATTCCATGTTTTAAAATGTTTTTCACAGGTTTTAAGGATGAGTAGGAACAAAAAAGAAATCAAGTTGAAAGTCATGAAGGTTTTTTATGAAAACAAAACCTGTTTCATTTTATAAGTTTTATATTGTTGTAAAAATGGAAACTGAGTAGATGTATTCACTTCTAATATACAAGTTTGTTATATATTTATTATAATTTAATTATCTAAAATTATAAACCTAAAATACCCTAAAAATGTAAGAAAATGAAACCCTTGTTATAAATCATATAATTATTGGTTGATTAAGATAATTGTCCTTATATTTGGTATAAAAGCATGGTTTATATAATTTTATAGGTTATATAATAAAACAAAACCCTTAAAATATTATAATTTATGGTTATGTTGACATGATATGTCTTTTAAAGATTACAATGTTGTTTTATTTAATCTATATCAATTCAAAATGTTTTTTCAAATAAGAATGAGGGAAGATAAAGTAGGAAGGTATCAAGAGGACAATATCCTTCCAAATTAGCAGCTTGGAATGGTTGAAATTAGAACTGAACAATTTTTTTCTATGATGGATCAGTTGATGAAGTCTATAAATGGTGGTGGAATCCATGTTAGAGAGAAACTAGATTTATCATAGAGGAACATTTCCATTGTAGGTAATTTTATAAAACAATACCTTATAGCTTTCGATGGAACCTCATATCTAGTGGTAGCTGAAGGATAGATCAATATTCTCGATTATATATTCTAATACATGGCATTTTCATAACATCAAAAGGAAAATCTTACCATTTATTATTGTGAAGGCGATGTTGATCGATGACGATCAATGGTTAATAATACTAAGTGAATAGAATAGATATAGGAAAGGGAATGTATTGAATTTAATAATTATTTCCTAGGGAAATATTTCCCTAAGGATACTTGAATAATGATGAAGAAAAAAATTGGGATTGAAGAAAAAGGAGGAGGATTTAGTTTCCACATATGAAGTAAATTTTACCCAAATGTCGAGGTATGCGCAAAATTATATTTGGGATCTTAATAGAAAAAATAATTAATTTTACATAGGATTGATGCCAAGATATCAAAGATCTTTGGATTCTATGAATTTAAAAGTTATGATAAAAATTTACATTTTGATGAGAAAGTAAAAAAAGTATTTTCTAATGATTATCCATCATATTAAATGAAATGGAAGAAGTGATCAATGTTACAAGAAATGTAAATCTAATCATTAAATAAATCCAATGGTAATCCCCCAACTATTCCAAGTGTGGAAAGAGAAATTTTAAGTAATGTTTAGCTTGATCTGGGAAATGTTAGTAGTGTGGTATGTTTGGTTATATGGCTTGGAATTTCAAGGAAAACATTCATGATCCTTCCATAAATGGGAAGATATATAGATATCAAACAATGAGATGTTTTAGTTATAATGAATTGGGACATTATGATATCATATATATGAATTTAGTCAACCAATGTAGAAATCAATAGGATCAAAAATTGAATAGTGCATAAAAATATTTTATGACTACCTCAGTGAATGTTGGGTCATTGAATGAATTGGTGTCAGTTACATTACTTTTCTATTTAGATTATGAAAATGGCTTGTTTGATTCAGGTTCTACAAATTATTTCATTTATATGAAACTTTCTATTAAATTATAAATTTCACCTTAAGAAATGGGGTCATAAATTTTTATACAAACATCTGATGGTAGAATTAAGGCAATAAGAATCTATAAGAATCTTCCAATTAATATTCAGGGAAGTGCTTTTCTTGAAAATATTATTGTCTTACCTCTTGTAGAATTTTATGTTATTCTAGGAATGGATTCAATTTTAATTTATCATGATAAGATATATTGTATAGATAAAGAGTTTTTTTTCAAAATGAGTACTAGTTACTTTATAAAAATGAATTCATATCTTTGATAAATTTTCAATAAGTTGACAAACTGATAAAAGGAAAAATTTAAAGTTACATAATTCATATTATTAAAAGGAAAGAAAATTTTCATATTATATATTTTCCAATAATAAATGAATATATAGATGTATTTCCTAATGATTTACCAGATATTATTCCTGATCAAGATATTTAATTTTTTATAGACTTATTTATTAATGTTAGGACAATTTCTAAACATCCATATCAAATGTTTTAGGTAGAACATTTAGAATTGAAAAATTAGTTGTAGGAGTTTCTTAATAATGGTTCATTAAATCCCATCAATTCACCATAGAGTGATTCTATTTTATTTTTTTATAATTAAAAACGGTCCAATGGGTCTTTTTATTGATTATAGAACCTTGAGTAACATCACTATTAATAATAAGTATCATTTACCTCATATTGATGACTTTTTTTATCATCTCCAAGGAGCGTGACATTTTTTGAAGATTGATCTCAGGATAGGGTACCATCCATTAAAGGTGAATGAGGAAGATATTCTAAAGAGGAAATTTCAGAATAGATATGGACATTATTATTTTGTGGTTATTCCTTTTAGGTTATATAATTCACTGATTTATTCATGGATACCATGAATAGAGTTTTTTATGACTATTTGGATAAGTTTTTGTCTGTGTTTATTGATGAAATTTTGTTATATTCTAAAAGTCATGAGGATCATGGAAGAAACCTAATGATTGTTTTGTAAAAATTTAAATAAAAGAAGTTATATGGAATATTTAGTAAATGTGAATTCTGGTTGCAATAGATTTAATTCCTTGGAAACATTCTTTCTAAATATAACATCAATTTTGACCCTATTTAAACTAACGTGGTTAAAGAATGGATGACACCAACACATTTTATAGAGATTCGTAGTTTTCTTGGATTATAAGGATACTAGAAAAACTTGTTTCAAACTTTGCGTGATTATCCATACCACTAACTATGTTAACTAAAAAAGAATTAAAATTCATTTGGATGAAATAGTGTGGTGAGTGTTTCGAAGAATTAAAAATAAGACTGTTGAGTGCTCCAGTTTTATACCATCTATGATGAGTTTGTTATATAAAAAATGATTATTTGAAGGGACTTGGTTTTATTCTCATGCAAAATGATTCGGTAATTTTTTATTCTTCAAAATAATTGAAACTACATGAGAAAAATTATCCAACAAATGATCTTGAACTAGATTTCATGTTTTTTACTTTAAAAATATGGATACATAATTTATATGGAGTAAAATGTGAAATTTATACTAATCATAAAATTTTTATGTATACATTCACTCAAAATGAGTTGGACATGAGGTTAATAATATGGATTTAACTCATAATGGATTATAATTTAATGGTTTAGTATCTTCTAGGAAAATAAAATAAGGTATTGGGTACTTTGATTTAGAAATATAATTCATTATAAACTATTCTTTGTTTAGAATATGATCCTTTAGTTTGTGATTTTATAAATGTTGGAAAATAAATTATGTATGTGGGAACTCACTTTGTTTTGTTTTTGGTGTCAATGCAGTCATCATTAATAGACTAGATTAAGAAAGCTCAGAAGGAAGACCGTTTTATTTATAAAAAAGAAAAATTGTTTAATAAGGGTATGTTTCCTGATTTTAACATTGATAATAACCATGTTTTGAGATTTGGAAAAATTCTATGTGTGCCATCTATCTACCATATGAAAAATGAATTTTTGAGTGAAGCTCACAACTCTCCCTTTTTTATTCTTCCCAACAATACTAAGATTTATAGATACCTTCATGAATTTTTTTGTGTGTGATGGAGTGAAAATAGATATTGATGAATTTACCATGAAATGTTTTAATTTTAAATAAGTTAAATCTAGAAAGCAATTATTGATGGTGATACTTTAGCCTTTTCTAGCGTTATAGTGGAAATAAGAGATTATATTCATGGACTTTATGGTTGAATTAACAAATACACCTCGAGGTAATAATGAGATTTGTATTATTTTTGATGGATTGAATAAATCTATATATTTTCTTCATATTCTAAATAATTTTTATTTGGATAAGATTTCTAGACTTTATGTTAAATAGATAATCATATTTCATTGAGACCCTATTTCCATTATATCTGACTATAATCCCATATTTACCTCAAATTTATGGAAAATCCTTTAGAATTTGATGGGTGCTAAATTAACATTAAGTATGGATTTCTATCCTCAATTTATGGACATTCAGAGTGCATGATACAGACATTGGAATATATTCTTTTATAATATTCATTATACTAACAAGGAATTTGGGATCAATATCTATATTTAGTTAAATTTTCTTATAATTACAGTTTTCATTATATTATACATATGACACATTTTCTGGAATCATATGGAATGGGATGTCAAACTCCTAATTTTTGGGACAAAGTTGGTGAAAGTAAGAAGTTGGGGCAAGAGTTAATCAATGAGGTGGATGAGAAGGTGAAGATGATTTAACATCAAATGAGATAAACTCAGAGAAAATAGAAAATCTATACAGATAACCGAAGTAAATATATTTTATTTTAGGTAGCTGATCATGTTTTTTTTAAGTATCTCATTGGAAGAGTGTTATGTATTTTAGTAAAAAGTGAATGTTAAGTCCATGGTTTATTAAACCAGATGAAATATAAGAAAAGGTTGGATCAATTACTTATGGAGTAGCCTTTATATGAGTTTATCTATGTTATATGATGTGTTTCATGTTTCATTGTTGAGGAAATATTTTCCAAATGCTTGTCATGCCTTGAGATTGAAAATAGTATAGTTGAAAGAGAATATTTCCAATAAGGAATAACCAGTTCAAATTCTTGACCATATAAAGAAGGTATTGTGGAATAAAGTGATTCATCATGTTAATATTTTTTGGAAAACCCGTATTATTGATGAAGAAACAAGGGATAGTGATATCTAATGAGGTATTCATGAAAATTGTTCTATGTGCTAGTGATTTTGATAATTGGGTATGATTTGAAAGTATTTGTGGAAAATTATTGGAAAAAAATAGGCTATGGTGTCTACATCAAGAGAATATTTCCTAATAAAAAAGTAAATAAGAAGATGAATCATATAAAGAATCATGGGGTGGTGGACTCTCCATTAAAGTCAATCAATTATGAATTTGTTTTTAAATTATATTCTAATAGTTTTTTGGAATAACTTTGCAAATCATTAAATTTGGATAACCCCATAAAAGTGTTAGAGGATGGTTATTCCAAGGAAGGAGTGGCAATGACATCAATTCAAGCATTTTGAGATTCATTATTCAGCAACCAATAAAAGATCCAATCCATACATTAGAAGGATGATCAATGAGTGATTATGAATAAAGTGGGATATGCATTCATAAAAGATATTTCTATAAATAAAAAAATACAAAAACAAGTGGAGGTGTCCTTGAATTATGAAATTATGAAATTGGGTGAAAAAATGAAGGGCCAAAGTCATCTCTTTAATAAATTGCACAAAATTTAGGAAAAACAATTTCATTGAGAAAGAGTTGAAAGTAAGTATTTTGCCTCTCAAAACAAAACATTATGAGTGGATAAAAACTAGAATAGAATCTATATTAAAGATAAAGGATATGAATATCCAATTATTATTAAAAATTGATAATATCAAGGAACATAAGAGTGGTTAAATACCTATAATGAAAATAAAAAGATCCTTACCATGAAAACATTAATTAGTGGAGTATGAAAATTTTCATATCCAAAATTAGTGAATAAATAGAATATTTTGCCAAATTTGGAAGATATAACTCTCAAAAAAGGGTATCCAAAAAAATATACTTCTATGGAATATTGGGATACTCTATGAATGTGTGTTTAGAATACCAATGGATAAATTGTGGAATGAAATCTACTACAACAAATTATCAATCAAATCATAATTATACATGGTAAGGTTTTAATGAGATATTCTTTATTTGTGTTAACCATATCAATATGGATATAAATAATAGAAATGGTAGTGCTCAAAGTTTAATTTGGAAATCCTATATTCCTTGGAGGAATATAAAGAAAACATACTCATAAATAATGTCTTTTTAGCTGTAAAATAGATTTACTACATTGTAGGAAAGAAACGTTAGAGCTCAATGAAGGGTGCACCAAGAAACAAAATTAGTTTAATCACAACATACCACATAGAGAGAACATAATAAAATATGTAAGAAAATTAAAGAATCTACTCCATATGTGAGGAATATGGATGAGCATGTAAAGAAGGATTCATCAATGAAGAAAAATTATAAGGTGGAACTCATGGCCATTATAGATGAGAAATATGAAGCATGTTGAAATGGTCTCGCATAAAATAATACAAGGAAGGAGATAAATTTTGATGGATGTTTTTCAAAAATAAGTTACCAACCACAAAAAAAAATATTCCAGGGGTTGGTTGAAGATCTACATGTTTAAATTAGCTTGAAAAGGAGTTCCAAATATGTTTTTGAACAAAAAAAGTCTTATAAATACAAGAAGATTAATAAAATGGAGGGAATTTCACCTACTGATAAAGCTGATAATGATCATGTGAAAGAAGCATCCCAAGGAAAGGTATATATTAAGAAACCTAATTATTATTGGAGGGAAAATCAAGGAAGTAATAAGTTTTTGAAAAGAAAATTCCAAATAGAGAAGTTATAAGATATCCTTATTGGTATGAGTACCCAAGAATGGAGAGCTTGTGTGAGGGGGAATGAAGAGAAGATCGATCCCAAGGAAGATAAAGTTAATTAGGATTCCATAAAAACTAATTCAGATCTAAATATAGATTCCAAAATAAAGGATAGATGAAAAAATGGTGTTCTATAGTTACTCACCATGCTTCTTTACTTGAGGAAATTAAAATTTTCCTTATCCCCATGTTTTTGAATGTTTTTAATTTTTATTGAAGTGTTTCTATTTTTAGGGGAGATATGATCAATGGGGAGTTTTCGTCAAAATATTTAAGTGATATTGTGATATTTTTTTGCATTTTAAATTTATTATTAGAGTGGAAAAGTGACATTTGGATGAATCTAGAATTACAAGAATAAAGGTACAACTAGAAGCATCATAGCAATGGTTGTAGGTATCTTAATCAGAATCAAGGTATAATTTAAGTGATGGTTTCAATAGATTATATTATCAATTCATATCATACCTTGAAGATGGGGGAAGATACCTTGATGGAAAAGTGTAAAAAATGGTTTTTATGATTTACTTGAGTTATGATAACATGTGATATCATCTATGTGACACCTTTCAGTTCATTGGTATATTTTATTTTGAGATTTATTTATTTAATTATTTATTTATTTATTATGGTAGTTACCTATAGTTGGAGGTCAACAGCCATTTTTTGGGGAAAATAGGCTATGGAACATGGGTGGTGTATGGTTAGTGAAACTATATGGCTAAGCATGAGATATGGATGTTTGGGGGTTACTGGGTTTTCACACTACTTGAGAATGGTTTTTATAACCATGTGAGGATCTCCAAAAACCATTCCAGTTGTGTTTTGGGGAGACAGTAGCATCTGCATGGTTGGAACAGAATTTATCTGACCATGCAGCCACAACTTATGTTGTTTCTATGCCATTGATAAATGGGTTTTAACCATTTTTTCCTGTTGATTTTTAAAGTTTATCACCCTTTTTTATCTCCCCACTTGTTCACAACATCTCTCCCATGCCTTTGAAATTCTTCCGCCTTCATTTTGGTGGATTTATTGCTTCTTTTGGAAATTTATTTCATGGTAATCTTGATTTCTTCAAGATTTCTCCTTCTTTTCCCCTTGTTTATCCTTGTTCTTCCATTTTCATGGAAGGTGAAAACCATCTATTATGATTTAGTAAAACCTAGTGTTGTTGATGGGGGTTTTATGTTGTTTCATTTTTTATTAGTTGTGTGAGGACATCTCTTACTATAATATTGTGGTTTTCATCAAAGTTGGAAATATTTGGTTTTATTATGAGGTATGTTTCTTTATTTAAGGTATCTTTTTCATGGATTTTCATTGATTAATTATAGATTTACCTTGGATTTATCTAATTAAATTTCCCCAAATTTGAGTTATTAGTGATTGTTTATCCATGATTGGTATCATTGAAATGGGTTGGTAATTTAATGTTTTAAAGTGTCTTTTCAAAGGGAGTTGGATTTGATGCACTCAATGTGTTTGTTAAAATTTCTTTGAGGTTTTATGATTTCAAATGGGTTTCTAAAAGGGTTATAAAATAAGTATTTCATGGGGTTGAATTCATGAATTTTTATGGGTAATAATGGTTTATGAAAATTGATTGTAAATGGATTATGAAATTGTCACTTGTTGATGTTTATGTGTTTGTAATTGTGTAGGGCATGGGAGACAGTGGGTGTGTGTGTGTGTGTGTGCATAACATAGACAAATAGAACCTTAACCTATTTCTTGGACTAGCTAGGGAGTGTTGTCCAAGGGACCTAGGGATCCTTTGGGAAGATGATCGAGGGAGCTTCCAAAACATTTCCATGTAGATCGATAGTGCCCATGGAATTATGGTTGGGTCAAGGGATGACTGAGAGAGCTTCCAAACTTGTTATATCTTGTTTATCTGGATAGAAAAATCTTTTATTATGCTAATTCATGCTTTACCCTATTGGTTATATCCCATGGTGTGTACTTCTTGTTCCTGATTGGTTTTCAAATTATTTATGCATTATGTTAGTACTTTGTTTGGTTATGATATGTTTTCCTTATGACACTTGCATTGTTTGGTTGTTTATAATGATTCTAATCTTATGCACATGTTTATTCCATGATTGGGGTGTGTTGAGGTTGTTTATGTTGTCTGGATTTGTTTCTTTATTTAAGCCTTATTTACATAGTTTTGAAAAGCTTGTTTGTTTTTGACAAAACCTAAAGGGATTTCTAAAGTATTGTTTTCAGGTGGACTTGATTTAAAAAGTGAACTTGGTTTTGAAAATGAGTTTTAAAACTATAATTAAAGGTATTCATGGGTAAATTCCTTACATAGATACATGGTGGCATCCTACTATTATTTTTAATTCACGCCTTGCATATGAATTTGGGAATATCCTGACCTTCTTTATAGGACATAAGTAAGGTAAAGGGAACCTTATATTTAAGTGTCACTTCTTGATTACTGACATCCTTGGCTGGTTGGGATAGTGTAGACGTGGTCTCATAGAGTTGGATTGTGTGAATTGGTTTTGATATTATTTATCATTGGGATTTTATGTATTGGAATATTTGGGTCTTATTCCCTATTTTGATATTTCATTATTCATATCATATATATAAGTCTGTTTATGACTTTTTATGGGATGATGTTATGATATTTGTGTATGGTCATTTTTCTATTTTCACTATTGTACATTTATATATGTTATATAAGTTGGTCTTATTTTATTTTTGGTGTGGTCTCCCATTTCATGGATGGGTCATGTTGTATTTTCATGGGTGAAACCATTACCAAATGGTTATTTATGATGTTCATGGTGCTTGTCTCTAGCCTGTAGTGATTGCGAATGCACTTTATGTCTTGTAGCGTGTCATCTCGGGTGACGAGTTGGGTCGACCCGGGCTGGTTCTCTACAAAATGGTATCAGATACTTATTTTTATTTGGGATTCAGTGGTACACAAGATATGATATCTTCAATGGTTGAGAGGTGGGTGTGGAGGAGTTTCTGGCCAGTTCTTCTTCGTGTCAAACATCGAGAATCCATGTGTGTTTGGAAGTTGTGTTTATGATTTAAACCTAAGTTTGGGTTGTTTTATGAGATCTATTGTTTTACAATATTATCTATAGGTTTTAGGAATAAAAAACCTAGTTTTTTGTTTTTTATGATATTTTATGTTTTTCATCATTGACTTTGGGTTTCAGGAATAACCCATAAATGAATTTGTGTAATCTTGATTTTAAGGGTGGAATGGAGATGAAGAGCATAGGCACACAGTTAGTGGTAACCATAAAAAGGCTATGTGACTAGGTATATGATCTTCCAGTGTTGTTTTATATGGTTGGAACATGGTGTTTTTGACCATGCATCCAAAGCATGCGTAGTGGAAAAATGTTTAAAACTTATACGTTTTCAGCCCTTCTTTATTTGAAAGTGTTTTTAATATAAATTGTGTTTCTTTGAGGTCTATTATAAGGGTTTATTGTAGCATATTTGGTGGTTTTTTAGATTTAATTATGTATTGAATAATTTATACCTTGTGTTTTTTAGATAATTCCTCCCATAAGGACCTCTTCAAGGGTGTGGAGAGGGTGTTGTGAAGCATGTCCCATAGGAAACCCCTATAGTTGATATCATTTTGGTGGAATCGGTGATCTGTACAATTCATTCCATAGGTCAAGAGGTTGGAATAGGTTAGGAATGGATAGTGGACCAAGATCAAGAGTTCACTAAGTAGAATCCATTGGTCTTTTATGATGATAGAGGTACCCATGATCCTAAGGAATGGATCAAGTTGATAAAGTGCATCTTCCAATTTTTAAAGACCCCTAAGAGGCATGAGGATATCACCTATAATACCTTCAAAAAGGATTTTCATCAATAGTTTTATCCTGAGAAACTGAAGGTGGTGAAGGCCTGTGAGTTCGTGATGTTGGATAAAGGAGACCATATAGTGATGGAGTATGCTACATATATAGTTTGCTAGGTTATTATAATCTCTCTTGAACGCCCCACAAATGACTATCTCAAGGTGAGACATTTTGAAATGGGATTTAAGTATGAGATCATATCAATGTGTATTTTCCTTTTTCAACCAACCTATGCCTAGGTGGTGGATAAGGAAGTTATGGAAGAGGTGGAATTAGTAAGGAAGATAGGTCTTGGTGGAGTTTCTTCATTAGTTGTTCATATACAGAGTTCTTTCTCCATTCAGAAGAGGAAGTATGATGAACCACATTAGAGTAGTGGAAAGGGTGATTAGTAGTCATCAGGTTTGGTGTTATTGGATACTTCTAGTTTATACAAGTGACTTTCAATAAATTTTGGAATTTTGGCCATACTGGGCCCAATTTCCAAGGGGTTCTAAGGATGTTCCACCAATTTGGGAAATTGTGTCATCTGCAATGCTTCTGCAAGGCCTCCCTTCAGAGGAGTGGAGGTTTTTCTTTTTTTAATGGTTTTCAGGAATGATCAGATGATTCTAAGGGTATGGTATTTCACCCTCAGTCTATAGGGTATTCTTATCCAATTAAGAAGGCTAAATGAATTCTAGAGTTAGGTTTCCTTTATGCAGTAGATACGGAACTTGAGGACTCCAAATATGGGTCAACTACTATGAGTGGTACGGTGTTTATAACTTCTTCTATGGGTTTAGCCTTTTTTATAGGTTCTTCTTAATCATTTATATTGCTAATTTATCTTGATGTTTTGGGTATGTTAGTGGAGTTGATTCCATTCGTGATGGATCTTCTTACCTCGTTGGGAATAAAGAAGGAGCAGAATTTTAAGTTTTTGGACTGTCGTGTTTTGATCACTGGAATGGAGGTAGCATGGGAATTCCTCATGTTGGACCTGGAATATTTTGATATCATCATCAGTATGAATTTAATGATTGGTTTCAAAGATCAGATTCATTTTTATCATCATAGGGTCAAGTTTTTATCCCCTGATGTGATCACTCATATCTTCCAGGGTGATTGGGATCTGAGGTTATAGAGGACAGGACTTATTGCTCTAGTTGTGGGGTCGATTTCATGTTAGTTATCAGGGTTTTTATATGATTTTGTGGATCATGTTTTGGATGGTTGTCTTTTGCTGGTTTTGGATCGGTACCTTGAGGTGTTTTTGGATGACTTTTATGGATTTATGACCTAATGAGAGGTTGATTTCACTACCAATATACTCCCTTATATGATCCCAATATCTTTATATTCATACCATATTTCTTCTATCAAGTTTTAGGAGTTAAATTTTCAGTTGTGGGACCTTGAAAGAAAGGGTTTTATCATCATAGTGTGTCACCATGGGCAACACCAGTGCTATTTTCAAAGAGGGTGGATGGTAGTCTCCAAATTTTCATAGATTTTTATAAGTAAAATTAGTTTACTATTGAAAACAAATAATAATTTCCTTAAATTGATGAACGTTTTTATCTACTAAGGGGAGCCAAGTGGTTTTAAAAAACTGACCTAAGGTCGGGGTACCTGATCGTACCACGATTCACTATTTTATTCCACCCTTACACCGCAGTTTTAAACTAGTTTTGTAATGAATATTCCAAATATAATAATAAATTGCACTTCATTTTTTAATCAATAAATTAATTTTAATCAATATTATAATGGTCAATTTTACATGTTTTTATTGTTTCAATGTACGTGGAGGTGATTTAAAGGGCCTTTGATGAAGTGGGAGAAAAATGGGCCAAAATTGCATGGATCCATGGACATCTATCCACTGTTTTTCATAGTACACGAAATCAGTGCATCCAAATGGGATTCAAATTTGTGGGCCTTTCCAAACATTAATATTCTACATTTCATATTATGGAACCCAATACTGATTCGGCTTCTATGAGGCCCATCAGAACTGATCTGTCCAAGCCACCGAATTTGGACCAAGTCAAATGCGGTGTTCTGTAGTTTATCAATATCTTGATCTGTATTTGTCCAAATGGTGCCAAACATTTGGTGGAAACATTCAAGAGGTATGGATACAACTTTTCAATTTTCTCCAATGCGATATAAGCCTGTATGAAGGCCGAAACGTGTGGTACAAGTGGATTGAAGAAATCTGTGTTCCTAAAACCACCTTCCAATTTTCCTATAAAATGGCACCTTGGTCTCCCCATTTGTAATTTCGGCCAAGAGGCAAGGTGCTGCAATTTTGGAGTCCCCAAGAAGTCTTCTCAACATCCTTTGATGTTATTGAGGCCATGGGAGGTTCTACTTCAACATCTTCCTCTTCTTCCCCTCCCATGGGTTTCTAAACCCTTTGTGATCACCCAGGGAGGAACGTGATGTACATCCCGAGCTTAATGTTTGCAATATTTGAATGATCTTTTAAATTCCAGATTTTTGTGTTGTTTTTAATCATCCTCTATTCTTATTTTATTGATTTATGTACTGGTATGTCATGCTCAACTCTTATGATCATGTTTGGGGGTACCCATTCATGTGATGTTTCACACACCGTTCACCAATTTCTTTCGCCCTTTCAATTGATGTGTTTGTGTGGTTTATATTGGTCAATTGAACTCACACAAGCATTGTCAATGGCATGTAAATTTATGTCATGGTATCACAAAGAAATAACATAAAAATCTGGACAGCTCATCGATTTTTTCATTTGTTTCCATGGTGAGTTTTGGTTATGAAGTCAAACACAATTCACCAAATCATCGGCGGTGTCCGGTGAATCATTGTGTGTTTTTGACTGAACCCTAGGAGGTATCCTAGTATAAACTCAGTAACATTATAGTTCTAGGTGTTAAAAACCAGGGATTAAAAGATCATAACATTATATCATGAAGCGATGAAGGATAAACATCATGCGAGTACCCCGGGTTCATCACACTTAATTAATTCTGTTAATCTCTACATTGTTTTATAGCTTTAATTTTCTATTGTCGTCTTTAATCATCAAACCCAAGTATTATAAAACCCCATTTACGTTTATAATTTAATAATCAAAACCACATTTTAGAATTAATGATCTAAGGCTCCATCGAGAGACGACCTAGGGTTGCTGCTATACTGCAGAAATTCTAGTCAAAATTAAACAACTAATTTGATGCGCTCGACAACGCGGTCAAATTTTGGCGCCGTTACCGGGGAGACAAGATCATTTTTTTTATTTAATTTTATTAATTTATTTTACTTCTTAATTAGTACTCCTTTAAATACCCCACCCCCATTTGATTGTTTTTGTTTTGGGTTTTGTCTTTATTTTTGGTTGTTTTTGGTGTGTTCTTTATCTCTCTCTCTCTCTCTCTCTTCTTCCACATCTCCCTCTCTAATTATATAGTATAAAATAATATTATTATTTCACCCTTCTTAAGTTTCTCTTTTATCCATATCAAACTGGAAATCATTATTGCATGAAAAGATCTGGTAAAGGAACACTACTTGAATTTGATCCTGAAATTGAAAAGTCACTCCACTCACAAATCAGGTCATCTAGAGTAGGGAAAATCAAGTAACACTAAGGAACCCCATATGGAACCTCATGTGGTCTTAAAAAAATCAAAAATTGAACCAAATCAAACCCTAGAGATCATGGCTACAAATAACCGAACTTTAAAAGAACTGACCACCCTTGATGTGGAGTACCAACCTGCGTACATCCAATATCCTAAGGAAGCAGCCATGTTTGAGCTGAGATCTGGTCTCATCCACCTCCTTCCAAAATTCCATGGTCTTCCTGGTGAGGACCCTCACAAACATCTTAAATAATTTCACATAGTGTGTTCCACCATGAACCCCCAAAATGTGTCTGAGGACTTAATCATGTTTAGGGCCTTCCCTTTATCCCTTGATGGTGTAGCCAAAGATTGGTTATACTATTGGACTACCACAATTGGGGGATGGAATGACCTAAAAAGGATTTTTATAGATAATTTATTCCCTGCCTCCCGAATTGCTTCAATTGGGAAATAAATATGTTGAATTAGGCAATCACAAGGTGATACCCTTGATGAATACTGGGAGAGATTAAAGAGACTTTGCTCAAGCTTCCCCCACCACCAGATTAGTGAACAACTATTAATCCAATACTTCTATGTGAGACTTATCCCCATGGATCGTGGAATGATTGATGTTATAGATGGTGGTGCCTAAGTTGACAAAACTCCTTCAGCCTCTTGTGACATAATAGCCAACATGGCTCAAAATGCACAACAATTTGGTACACGAGCCATTGCACCAACCCGAGGAGTTCATGAGGTAAGTCATTCATCCCTAGAACAAAAGGTAGATAATAAACTTGATGTGATTCATACCATTCTAAGGCAATTATCTCAAGCACAAGGTAACTCACACTCTCCTCCCGTTCCATTACATTGTGGTATTTGTTCTGATAATAATCATTTTTCTGATCAGTTCCCACAACTTCAGGATTCATCTGAGTCTTGTGTTGCAGTGTTCCCTGGGTGTCCATTCCAACAAGCACTACCATTCAAGCAAGAACCATTTACGCCAAATCCAAACCCCGGTTGGCAAGAACACCCATAATACCGACAAGGAGGAAACTCAAGCTACCCCAAGCAGAATTGGTATCAACAAGGCCAAGGTATGAAACCTTCTTATCCTTCAACATCTCAAAACAATCCTTCTCCTCTCATGTCTGAACCAAGCCTTGAGGATATAGTGAAGCAAATGGAAAACCAGAACCTCCAGTTCCAACAAACCACACAATCATCTATTCAAGACCTACGAACCCAAGTGGGGCAATTGGAAAACACCATCGGTGAGCTTAAGATGCAAGGTTTTGGACAACTACCATCCCAACCCATTTCCAATCTGATGGACAAAGGTAATGTATGTGCAATTACACTTCTTAGTGGTAAAGAAGTTTCTCCTTCTACTAATTCTACACAGCAGGTATGTCCCCCTCTTGAAAACACTCCTTCCCAACCCTCAAAAATTTAATGTAATGAAAAACAAAATAAAAAGGGCAATAAAATTATCATTGATGATTCAAATGAACAATCAATTCCTCTTCCTTTCCCTCAAAGACTCTCTAAATATAATAAAAACATTGATAATGAGATTGACAATGAAATAATGGATGCATTTAAAAAAGTTCAAGTTAATATTCTATTCTTGGATGCAGTCAAGAAAATTCCCCGTTATGCCAAATTTCATAAATAACATTGCACTCATAGAAGGAGGTTGAAGGGGAATTAGAGAGTCAACCTGGGGAGGAATGTCTCAACCTTGATTCAACCAGCAATTCCAACCAAATGCAGGGATCCGGGCACATTCACGATACCGTGTACCATAGGGGAGACCTTATTTTCTGATGCTATGCTAGATTTAGGTGCTTCTATTAATGTAATGCCTCACTCCATGTATACTTATTTACAGGTTGGAGAGCTTCAACCAACATGCATTATCGTGCAACTTGCCAACTGGAGTACAACACATCTAAAAGGAGTGATTGAGGATGTCCATGTTAGAGTGAAGAATCTCATCTTTCCCTCTAATTTCTACATTATTGAGATGGAAGATACCCGAACCCAAGGACACGCTCCTCTCATACTTGGGAGGCCATTCCTCAAAACAAAAAATATGATCATTAATGTTCACAATGGTACATTTTCCATGGAATTTGGTGGAGAAAAGTTAAGTTTTAACATCCTTGAGGCTATGAAACACCCCATTGAAGAGCACTCCACTCTTCCTGTCTATCCGATGGAAGTGCTCTCAAATGATGCACACACACACACAATTCTCTCCTCAACCCAGACTCTGATTCATTTTCGTTTTCATTACCCTTGAATGATCTGACTTTTGATTCGTGTTTTGTGTGTTGTGTGGGTTCTGAAAAGTGTAAATTTTGTGCTTTAATTAATGAGTGTGTTCATTCTAAGGTACCCATGGTCATCGATGATTTTTCAAATCTCATTTCTATAGATTCTCAATCATTAGGGAATAAACATGAGTATATAGACAGTTTAATGGACCTCACTCCCCCTAAATC
This sequence comes from Viscum album, assembly GCA_963277665.1. Lineage (NCBI taxonomy): Eukaryota > Viridiplantae > Streptophyta > Magnoliopsida > Santalales > Viscaceae > Viscum > Viscum album. The sequence goes on from OY728127.1 coordinate 1,417,073,569, forward strand.
CCCTCCCTCAATACAGAAACCACCAGTGATGGAGCTTAAACAACTTCCTTCTAATTTAAAATATGCCTATATTGAGGGTATTGACCAATTGCCCATCATTATTTCCAATAACATATCTCCACAATAGGAATCGAAACTGCTCAAACTTTTGAGATAGTGTAAAAAGACAATAGGATGGTTATTGGCTGATATTACTGGGATTATCCCATCTATTTTTATGCACCATATACTTTTGGATGATGAGGCTAAGCCCGTAAGACAATCTCAACGCCGGTTGAATCCCACTCTCCTTGAAGTGGTAAAATTGGAAGTCATTAAATTACTTACTACGGGGATCATTTATCCTATATCTGATAGTAAATGGGTTATCCCAGTTCAAATTGTGCCTAAAAAAAGGAATAATAGTTGTGTCAAATGAAAGGAATGAATTGGTTCCAATGCGTGTACAAAACAGTTGGCGAGTCTGTATTGACTACCGTCGACTGAATCAAGCCATGCAGAATGACCACTTTCCTTTACATTTCATTGAACAATTGCTAGAACGATTGGATGATAAGTCCCATTATTGTTTCCTTGATGGCTATTCGGGTTATTTCCAAATCCATATAGCCCCTGAGGATCAAGAAAATACTACATTTACCTGTCCATTTGGCACATTTTCATACAGAAGGATTCCATTCGTTCTATGTAATGCTCCAGGTACTTTTCAGAAATGTATGTTGAGTATTTTTTCTGAGTACCTTGAGAGTTGTATAGATGTCTTTATGGATGATTTCACGGTTTATGGTTCTTCTTTTGATGATTTTTTGGAAAACCTAGGTTCTGTCCTCCGCCGCTGCATTGAAAGAGATCTTGTTTTAAATTATGAAAAATGTCATTTCATGGTTGAGCGAGGGATAGTTCTTGGGAATTTCATTTCAAATAAGGGAATTCAGGTTGATAAATATAAAATTGAATTAATTTCATCCCTTACATTTCCAAAATGTGTTCGTGAGGTGCGGTCTTTCTTGGGTCATGCTGGTTTTTATCGCCGATTCATGAAAGACTTTAGTAAGATCGTACTTCCCTTATCTCAGTTGTTACAAAAGGATTCTGAATATTTTTTTGATAAAAATTGTGAGGATGCATTCAATTCCATAAAAATGAGTCTCACGTCACCTCCCATCATCCAACCACCAAGGTAGGATATGCCCTTCGAACTTATGTGTGATGCCTCTAACTTTGTGGTTGGGGAAGTTTTATCATAAAGGGTTGAAAAGGCTCTTCATGTCATTGTGTATGCCTCGCGTACCCTTGACCCTTCCCAGGTAAACTAAAAAACCACTAAAAAAGTGCTCCTTTCTATTGTGTTTGCCTTGAAAAAATTCCGATCATATCTTTTTGGGTCAAAAGTGATTGTGTTTTCTGATCATGCTGCCCTTCGTTTCCACTTAAAGAAACCTGAAGCCAAACACCGCCTCATTCGGTGGATGTTCCTCCTCCAAGAGATTGACCTTGAGATTAGAGATAATAGAGGAGTGGAGAATTTTGTAGCTGACCACATTAGTATGATTTCCCCACCATTGGACCATCATGTTGACTCACCCCTACCCATTGGATAATTCTTCCCTCATTAGAACCTTTGTGATGTTGTGGACCTTACCCCTGGTATGCGGACATTGTGAATATTCTAGCAACATCTAGGGTCCCCCCTGATTTTATCACTTCACAATTCCAGAGACTTCAGCATGATTCTCGTTGGTACATTTGGGATGGCCCATACTTGTGGAGAATTTGTAGTGACCAAGTAGTTCGTCTCTATGTCCCTGACCATGAGTTCACCTCTGTTTTGACCTTCTGCCACACTTTGGCCTATGGGGGCCACTTTGGATCTAAACGTACAGCTCAAAAGGTCCTTGACTCAAGACTTTATTGGCCAACATTGAATAGGGATGCCCATAGATTTTTCAAGTCATGTAGTCATTGTCAATTCACAGGGAATATCTCCAAGAAGAATGAAATTCCCCAATAGCCCATGTTATTTTGTTAGATCTTCGATTCATGGGGCATTGACATCATGGGGCCTTTTCCAAATTTATTTGGCTTTGTGTACATCCTATTGGTTGTTGACTATGTATCTAAATGGGTGGAAGCAAAGGCCACCAGGACCGATGACTCTCGAGTGGTTGTTGATTTTATGAGGTCCCAGATTTTCAGTAGGTTTGGTCTACCAAGATTCATCATTAGTGATCAGGGTTCACATTTTTACAATCATAACAAGAAAAACATTCTTTGTAAGTATAGTGTTGTTCATAACATCTCCACTTCATATCATCCCCAAACTAACGGACAAGATGAAATTTCAAATTGAGAAGTTAAGCGAATCTTGGAGAAAACGGTACAACCCAATAGGAAGGATTGGAGTTTGCGCTTGGATGATGCACTTTGGGTGTACTGTACTGCTATTAAAACACTGATCGGAATGTCACCATATAGGATTGTTTTTGGAAAATCTTGTCACCTCCTGATGTAGGTAGAACACCGTGCATATTGGGATATTAAACAATGTAATATGAACCATTCAGATGCAGGTGAGGAAAGAAAGATGAAGATTAAAGAGTTGGAAGAAATTCGATGTGATGCATATGACAACTCCCGAATCTATAAATAGAAGACAAAGGCTATTCATGATAGCATGATTCACGAGAAGAAGTTCCATATTGGTGAGAAGATCCTCACATACAATTCCAGGCTTAAGATCCACCCATGTAAGCTTCGTTCCCGAGGGCTCGGTCCTTATACTGTTACTAATGTTTACCCTTTTTGTAGAGACCCAAAGCTTAACGTACATGGACATTACATTAAATTTTGCGGAATACATAGTACATAACAAAAACACACACTAAAGGATCGTAATAGTTTAGTGTCTTTGGAAACTCGAACGTAATCTTCTAATCATGGTGAAAGTTCTTCAATATCTCCCATAAAGATCTTCCATTTTTTTTACCTAAAACCTTTCTTTATATCCTGGGGAAAAGAAAACATAAAAGGGTGAGCTCAAATGCTCAGTAATGGTAAACAAAAGAAATATCAATCACATCATATACATAAAAACATAGCTTTTGGAAATTTTAACCTACAAAAGAGCACATAATATCATAACATGGGATAAATCATAGAAGTGAAATGTAATCCCAATAATCATAACTTAAAACATGAAACTTTGTGGCATACACACATAATCATAGAGAATCATTTCTTGTTAGTCAAGACTCATTGTCAAGACTATCTTAGTGGACAAAGTCCCTTTCTGAATCGAGTAACCCTCGTTTCAGTCCTATTTCACTGAACCGGTATAACCTACCATTCCAGCCATGACTATCTCATGAGATATAAAATCTTTACCCAATGCATTGGAGGGAGATATAGGTCCCACACATCTCATAATGATACCATTCTTATGTGTGCCACAAAATAATAAACCATACATCATAGCATAACCCATGTAATAAAAATGGGATTCTTAAACAACATGACATCATAAAACCATTCATATAAGATAAAGGAATTCATAAACATAATTCCATCACAACATAGTCAAATCAATGTAAAAATATGGATAGAAATAGAACCATTTATTATCTTAGATGGGAAATAATTTTGATAAAACACTTGAAATGAATTCTTGAGGAAAATATCCTTTCTTCTTCAAAATCAATTCCTTTTCACAAAACATCATGCAATTTTAAAAGAAAGATATTTTATTGAAAATAGTCATTAAATATTTTGGATTAAGGTTCATGAAAATAAGTCTTTATAAAACCATAAAAATCCGTTCGTTCCGTATAAGTTTAAAAAACATTCTTCGTACTATTGTTGGAAAAGTCAAAAAGTACCTCGTATGAAAAACGACAAAAGATTCCTTTCATATTCTTTACTAAAACTCACCGAAGGGTAAAATTGGATTTAAACTATTGCAAGTGGATGGAAATAATATTACATATTGAGGGAACATGGATGTGGATGATAAAATACACCCCAGTAAATACTTACGAATAAACAATCTCGGATAAAAATGAGATTGTGATATTTCCCTTACCTTATGTCCGACTTGCTTTGTAAGTGTCCAAACCTCCTGTATAATGATTTAAATCATGTTATTGACTTATTCCAGAATAATATTCGTTGTTATGATATCATATATGGTTCACTTATGACATTATATTACCCGTTCTTTTGTAAATTCCATGTTAAAGAAGCGTTTTGGGTAAAATCGTTTCATTTATCTTAGGTGTTTTGACTTCTTGTTCTTGACATAATTATTACTTATATCATGATATACTTACTTCCAGAATATAAAATATGATTTATATATCATATATATTCAGTATATATATATATATAATAGATAGATAAATAAAATGAAAAACACCGTTCATGGAGACGGTAGTCCGTACGTACGCATGAACGCTGTTTTTTTTTCCTTATTGTCTTGAAATGGAAGTAAGTAGATGACATACATATATATATATACATAAATCCAGTAGATTTATAATGTCATATATTTCATTATTATTTCTTATATATACTTTATAATCATTCTTAAATGGTTAACATGGAGAATGAATCTCATCGCGTCGTGGAGACGGTAGTCCGTACGTACGCACGAGCGATGATATCATTTCCATAAATATTGAACTGAATCGGAGTGGATTATACAATATATCAGAATCAATATGATGTTGTAATAACTATGTATAGTTATTCTTTACACCATTATACCCATCCATGTAAGGTGGTGGTGGAAAATAGATTACACCACGACGTGGAGACGGTATTCCATACGTACGCACGCGCGGTGATTTCTTTTTCCGTAGGATGGATAGATGGTGAAATAGGGTTGTTTCATACTTATAATAACATATCAGTATATGAGTGATACTAATGTTATTACTTAATAATGAAACAACCTAAGAAGAAGAAGTGGAAAAAGAAATAAAGATGAAAGAATTGGTAACGGTAATTACCTCTTCTTTGAAGCGCCTCTTTGAGACCTCCTCTTAGGGCACTAAAATTGGTCTTTGAGGAAGACCAGAACCTCTAGGATGTTTCTAGGGAAGTGGAGAAGAGATTTTTTCAGGGGATGGCCGAGCTTGAGTGCTCAAATTGGTGTGAGGAGGAGGGGGAGGAGGTGTCCTTTTATAGGGGAGGAGAGGGGCACCTTAGGAATTCTTAAAAATATTAATTTATAATAAATCTAACCCCACTTAAAAACCTCCAAAAATGACTCATATTAGAAGATTAGATGAGATAGGGTTGTAATCTCATCAACCAATCAGATTTAGACATGTTTGGATATTATTTTTAACCTTATCAATTAGATTTAACTCTAAGTTAAATAATTTAACTTTTACCGTGTCTTTTTGTTTTCTTTCACTATATGGTTAATACACTTACTATAACATGCCAAACGAACCCCAAATTGTTTATTATTAATATATATATCCTTATCTAAGTCATTTGGCCAAACCTTATATTTTTAGGAATAAAATAACAATTAGTAATATAATATTTTATTTAAAAACTATTTTGTGTCAATTTTGACACTATTTGTTATATGATTTTTGTGAAAGTCATAACAGAATTAAATGTTCGAACCAAGTTGATTAAATCAACATTAATATATCATAGTAACCTAGAAAATTAGTGTAATTCATAAAAAATCTCAAATTACATTTATTTTGGTGTTTATAACATCAATTATGTCAATATTTCATTAATAAGATAATTACTGCATCATCGCTGTGTCATAAATAAATTAAATTATTTAATGACTAAAAATTATAAATAAAATACCATTATGTAGGAAATCTTTTTATCTTTCTAATGAATATTTATAGTCGAATTTATCTTATGTATAACCCCATATTAAAAATGATTTACTTATTAAACTTTGATTTTAACTATTTTAACCCTTCTTTAAATCAATTAATAATAAATGTCCTAATCTAATCCAAGTGGGCCTAAATGGTCATATTTTATTCCTAAGTTTGTTTTTGGTCGAATTACACTTGTCCAATGGAATTAGGACATGTTTTAGGCTAATAGTAATATCATATTTACCCTTAGTTACCCTATTTACTATTAACCGCGGTAAAAAAAGTAAAAAGTTACTATTCACCAAAAAATTATTTTTATCTCATTGAACCACATTTTACTTACTGATATCAACCGTGTCTGTCGGATTTTTGAAATTCCATTCACAGAAGCGGTAAAATTAAGTTTTATGCAAAATTCAGTTTTTTTAACTACCACTTAGTAGTTTCACTATTCATCAAAAATTGAAGGTTTTCAGAAAAATGCCAAAATTTCATCCTAAGCTATATTTCATATTCCGAATTCAAAAATGAAGTCTATTTTACCAAATTCATAACATAGAAGTCGCATTAATTAATTTTATAATTAAATCCCGCTGTTAAAACAAATAGCGTGTTTTTAAGAAACAATATCTATCAAAAGATTGATACTTGTTTATGTCTGGTTTAAATGTGAAATTACATTCAATAACCAACATTGTATTAAATTGTAAAAATATATTCTAAATATACTTTAAAACTACTCAAATTAATAATTTATCACTATTAATTATTTCGATTAAAAAAGTTGTTTTTTAATTATAATTTAGTAATTTTCACTATTCATCAGAATATGAAAGTTATCCGAAATGTACCAAAATTTCACCTTAGGCTAAATTCGATATTCCGAATCCAAAAATGAAGTTCATTTTGAAATATAAGATTTACAGAATTTTAAAAAGTGGTTATAACTATTCATAACGGCTAGTTTTAATAATATTTTAATAGCATATCGTTGTTTAGTGAAACTCGGTATTGCGTATTACACACGCTATCGAGGAAGGACGCGATTGCGTGTAATGCAAGGCAAGTCAAGGATGCGTGTTGTGCAAGCTCCTTTTGGTGTAGCGTACAACACAAGACATTAAGAAAATTAAAGAGAATATTTTTCATAAAATCTCGGGCTGTTACATTCTACCCCCCTTAAAATGAATTTCGCCCTCGAAATTCGTCTGGGTTATAAATGGTTTACTATTTGAAAGTTTCTTTAATAGAAACCCACATCGTAAAAAGGAATACCAAAACTTGGCTTTAAAAACTAAAGTATGAAATGTAACGATTACCCAAATAAACTAATCACTGGGTTTCCACATAGGTGAAAATATGGATATGGAAGAGAAATCTAACCATCATGTTCTGATGGAGAGTGGTAGAGAACATGGCTATGGAAAATCCAGTAATCACAAATCCATAAATTTGTGACGATCTAAGGTACCATCTGATTCATCAGGTATAAGATCACTAGGACAACATTTTTGGTTTTCAAGATCATTTCCCTAAAGTTGAAAATTTGAATTAGAATAAATACTTTCTTTATTTTGGTACAATCTCACTGTTGTTCATGCCTTGAACAATTTCCACTTCATCTCTTAAATAAATGAAGTTGAATTTGTTATTCGTGAAGTGTTAGCAGATCATGTGATAGAATGACGGGTCATTCCATCTGTCTCAAACAAAAGGTTAGCAAAAATTATATACATAAGTCGATCTATAGTGAGATTAATCATATATGGTTCCTAAAATGGACTTATACTTCATATATCATACTGCTTAATATAATAAAACTAGTTTCTACTAAACAGGGACTTCCTGTAGGCCAGTGGTAGGCGATAAAGGCCAGTCGCACTTCGGTTGTGGGTTCGATTCCCACAGCCTTGTCCGACGCGATGGGCTGTCGCCCGTCCTGTAGGTTGTCCTTTTTCTAAAACTATATTACTATAACATCCCATCAATAATATAGAAAAAACTTCTATCCTTAAACAATACTAACTTATGTCCAACATAATCCATTCCAATCTTTAGGCTTATCCATAATACTACAGTCCACTCTCATAACATAGTGAAAACGATTACCAGAGATTTAACACCATCGTCGATCCCCATATATCATAAGATATGTTTTGTTGGTCACATTCCATACATTCAAAGTCCTTAATCATGTATTCTCTTGAATACCTTAGTGAAAACATGAATGTAGTTAAAACATAACACCTTCCATATACCAAAATCCTCAAAATTCTATATACTCAAACCATGATATCACTTAGTCCTTATATCAATAATGAGCTCATGAATACAATCAAACATCTCATTATCTTCTTATCCTTTCATTATGCACTTATCATCTACTTTCCAAAATATTTGAATCACTTTTCATAGTTATCGGTACCTTAAAATTATTGAAAACCACAATAGACCAATACTTAAATATTTCAACACACCATAAAAGTACCTCAACAACATTATTCTTGAATACCAAAACACTTCAGTCCATCCACATCAATGATTATCCTGGAATAAGTCCTTCCTTGATTTAGAAGTAACTTTTTAGGTCAGGGCATTGAGTTGGGTAATACCCATGTTCTCCACAAATAAGACATTGAACTCCATAACAGTCTGTCACTCTATGACCCTTTTCTCCACATAGATAACATCGGTCCCTCCATTTGAGGTATTCCTCAAGGTTCTTCTTCCCTTCTTTAGAAATCTCAATCTTCCTTTCTTTATGCTCCTCAACATGCGAACATGCATAATAGTCTATCTTCCTCTTCTTTGAAGAATTAGGCATACTACTAAATTTCACCTTGTTAATCATATATCGCGATGATTGATTCGGCATAATCACAACATCTTTCTCTCTAGGCATTACACAATTTTGTTGCTCATAGTCACCAATTTTTCCATTGGATTCAATGTTAATTGAATTCCTTTTGGTTCCCTCCATTAACTAAAACACAAAAATAATTTTGTGAGAATCAAAAATCATGCTAGAGAAAACAACATAGTAAAGGGAAAGTATCCTCAATACCTAACTTTTTAGGTTTAATCTAATATCGTTACCATAGTTCTATGAATATATCCTATACGTATACTTATCCTTAGGGACATCCCTAGACATACCTTAGAAATAACTCCAGGGATCTCACTAACGTTTTCGCATCCTAGTTTCCAAAGGTTGACTAAACCTTTCCTCTGATACCAACTGTAGCGGTCTAGAATTACTTCCAATGGACTACAATTGATACCTATCAGGGCACTCCATGGGCGGCTACACCCTCGGGGCGGGACACACCACCATCCCCAGTGGCAGCCATTTCCTCATGAAGCCCTTGGGCGGAGAGCCATGCTTCGTCCAACGCTCACATGTGAGAGTTCCCAAGGATCGGATACATTCCTACCTCCTTTGCCTCTGATACCAACTGTAGAGACCCGAATCTTGACGTACATTGACATTACATTACTTTTGCGGAATACTTAGTACATAACAAAAACACACACTAAAGGATCGTAATAGTTTAGTGTCTTTGGAAACTCGGAACGTAATCTTCTAATCGTGGTGAAAGTTCTTCAATATCTCCCATAAAGATCTTCCATTTTTTTTACCTAAAACCTTTCTTTATATCCTGGGGAAAAGAAAACATAAAAGGGTGAGCTCAAATGCTCAGCAAGGGTAAACAAAAGAAATATCAATCACATCATATACATAAAAACATAGCTTTTGGAAATTTTAACCTGCAAAAGAGCACATAATATCATAACATGGGATAAATCATAGAAGTGAAATGTAATCCCAATAATCATAACTCAAAACATGAAACTTTGTGGCATACACACATAATCATAGATAATCATTTATTGTTAGTCAAGACTCATTGTCAAGACTATCTTAGTGGACAAAGTCCCTTTCTGAATCGAGTAACCCTCGTTTCAGTCCTGTTTCACTGAACCGGTATAACCTACCATTCCATCCATGTCTATCTCATGAGATATAAAATCTTTACCCAATGCATTGAAGGGAGATATAGGTCCCACCCATCTCATAATGATACCATTCTTATGTGTGCCACAAAATCATAAACCATACATCATAGCATAACCCATGTAATAAAAATGGGATTCTTAAACAACATGACATCATAAAACCATTCATATAAGATAAAGGAATTCATAAACATAATTCCATCACAACATAGTCAAATCAATGTAAAAATATTGATAGAAATAGAACCCTTTATTATCTTAGATGGAAAATAATTTTGATAAAACACTTGAAATGAATTCTTGAGGAAAATATCCTTTCTTCTTCAAAATCAATTCCTTTTCACAAAACATCATGCAATTTTAAAAGAAAGAGATTTTATTGAAAATAGTCATTAAATATTTTGGAGTAAGGTTCATGAAAATAAGGCTTTATAAAACCATAAAAATCCGTTCGTTCCGTATATGTTTAAAAAACATTCTTCGTACTTTTGTCGGAAAAGTCAAAAAGTACCTCGTATGAAAAACGACAAAAGATTCCTTTCATATTCTTTACTAAAACTCACCGAAGGGTAAAATTGGATTTAAACTATTGCAAGTGGATGGAAATAATATTACATATTGAGGGAACATGTATGTGGATGATAAAATACACCCCAGTAAATACTTACGAATAAACAATCTCGGATAAAAATGAGATTGTGATATTTCCCTTACCTTATGTCCGACTTGCTTTGTAAGTGTCCAAACCTCCTGTATAATGATTTAAATCATGTTATTGACTTATTCCAGAATCATATTCGTTGTTATGATATCATATATGGTTCACTTATGACATTATATTACCCGTTCTTTTGTAAATTCCATGTTAAAGAAGCGTTTTGGGTAAAATCGTTTCATTTATCTTAGGTGTTTTGACTTGTTGTTCTTGACATCATTATTACTTATATCATGATTTACTTACTTCCAGAATATAAAATATGATTTATATATCATATATATTCAGTATATATATATATATAATAGATAGATAAATAAAATGAAAAACACCGTTCATGGAGACGGTAGTCCGTACGTATGCATGAACGCTGTTTTCCTTTCCTTATTGTCTTGAAATGGAAGTAAGTAGATGACATACATATATATATATATACATAAATCCAGTAGCATTATAAAGTCATATATTTCATTATTATTTCTTATATATACTTTATAATCATTCTTAAATGGTTAACATGGAGAATGAATCTCATCGCGTCGTGGAGACGGTAGTCCGTACGTACGCACGAGCGATGATATCATTTCCATAAATATTGAACTGAATCGGAGTGGATTATACAATATATCAGAATCAATATGATGTTGTAATAACTATGTATAGTTATTCTTTACACCATTATACCCATCCATGTAAGGTGGTGGTGGAAAATAGATTACACCACGGCGTGGAGACGGTATTCCGTACGTACACACGTGCGGTGATTTCTTTTTCCGTAGGATGGATAGATGGTGAAATAGGGTTGTTTCATACTTATAATAACATATCAGTATATGAGTGATACTGATGTTATTACTTCATAATGAAACAACCTAAGAAGAAGAAGTGGAAGAAGAAATAAAGATGAAGGAATTGGTAACGGTAATTACCTCTTCTTTGAAGCGCCTCTTTGAGACCTCCTCTTAGGGCACTAAAATTGGTCTTTGAGGAAGACCAGAACCTCTAGGATGTTTCTAGGGAAGTGGAGAAGAGATTTTGGCAGGGGTTGGCCGAGCTTGAGTGCTCAAATTGGTGTGAGGAGGAGGGGGAGGAGGTGTCCTTTTATAGGGGAGGAGAGGGGCACCTTAGGAATTCTTAAAAATATTAATTTATAATAAATCTAACCCCACATAAAAACCTCCAAAAATGACTCATATTCTAAGATTATATGAGATAGGGTTTTAATCTCATCAACCAATAAAATTTAGACATGTTTGGATATTATTTTAAACCTTATCAATTATATTTAACTCTAAGTTAAATAATTTAACTTTTACCGTGTCTTTTTGTTTTCTTTCACTATATGGTTAATACACTTACTATAACATGCCAAACGAACCCCAAATTGTTTATTATTAATATATATATCCTTATTTAAGTCATTTGGCCGAACCTTAGATTTTTAGGAATAAAATAACAATTAGTAATATAATATTTGATTTAAAAACTATTTTGTGTCAATTTTGACACTATTTGATATATGATTTTTGTGAAAGTCATAACAGAATTAAATGTTCGAACCAAGTTGATTAAATCAACATTAATATATCATAGTAACCTAAAAAATTAGTGGAATTCATAAAAAATCTCAAATTACATTTATTTTGGTGTTTATAAAATCAATTATGTCAATATTTCATTAATAAGATAATTACTGCATCATCATTGTGTCATAAATAAATTAAATTATTTAATGTCTAAAAATTATAAATAAAATACCATTATGTAGGAAATATTTTTATCTTTCTAATGAATATATATAGTCGAATTTATCTTATGTATAACCCCATATTAAAAATGATTTACTTACTAAACTTTGATTTTAACTATTTTAACCCTTCTTTAAATCAATTAATAATAAATGTCCTAATCTAATCCAAGTGGGCCTAAATGGTCATATTTTATTCCTAAGTTTGTTTTTGGTCGAATTACACTTGTCCAATGGAATTAGGACATGTGTTAGGGTAATAGTAATATCATACTTACCCTTAGTTACCCTATTTACTATTAACCGCGGTAAAAAAAGTAAAAAGTTACTATTCACCAAAAAATTATTTTTATCTCATTAAACCACATTTTACTTACTGATATCAACCGTGTCTGTCGGATTTTCGAAATTCCATTCACAGAAGCGGTAAAATTAAGTTTTATGCAAAATTCAGTTTTTTTAACTACCACTTAGTAGTTTCACTATTCATCAAAAATTGAAGGTTTTCAGAAAAATGCCAAAATTTCATCCTAAGCTATATTTCATATTCCGAATTTAAAAATGAAGTCTATTTTACCAAATTCATAACATAGAAGTCGCATTAATTAATTTTATAATTAAATCCCGCTGTTAAAACAAATAGCGTGTTTTTAAGAAACAATATCTATCAAAAGATTGATACTTGTTTATGTCTGGTTTAAATGTGAAATTACATTCAATAACCAACATTGTATTAAATTGTAAAAATATATTCTAAATATACTTTAAAACTACTCAAATTAATAATTTATCACTATTAATTATTTCGATTAAAAAAGTTGTTTTTTAATTATAATTTAGTAATTTTCACTATTCATCAGAATATGAAAGTTATCCGAAATGTACCAAAATTTCACCTTAGGCTAAATTCGATACTCTGAATCCAAAAATGAAGTTCATTTTGAAATATAAGATTTACAAAATTTTAAAAAGTGGTTATAACTATTCATAACGGCTAGTTTTAATAATATTTTAATAGCATATCGTTGTTTAGTGAAACTCGGTATTGCGTATTACACACGCTATCGAGGAAGGTCGCGATTGCGTGTAATGCAAGGCAAGTCAAGGATGCGTGTTGTGCAAGCTCCTTTTGGTGTAGCGTACAACACAATACATAAAGAAAATTAAAAAGAATATTTTTCATAAAATCTCGGGCTGTTACACTTTTGGTGCAATACAGGTTTTTCATGAGTAGAGTGAACTAAGTCTTACCATCAATGGGCTGTGACTTAAACACTTCTATGAGGATTTTCCAAAGAATACGGTGGAGGAAATCCACCTTCTTGATGCATCATACCAATAAAACACACCAGGTTTCATCCTTCCTTCTCAAATTCTCAATTATTTCACTGGGAACACTGCACATTCTCGGTGTGGGGGGTGGATATATTCTTGGGTTAGTTTGGAATTTTCATTGATTTCTCCTTTTGTTTTCTCTTTTTGGCCTTCTTTATGGTATTTTCATTTTTCCCCATCAACAATTTTGAAATTCCATGATGTGGCAACCATAAAGTGGGGAAAGTAAAAATACCATAACGAAGGCTAAAAAGAATTTGTGTATGAGTTTACCATCAAGGAGTGATTTTTAGTGAATTGGTTTACTGTCAATGATATAAATGGTTGTATCTATGTGAAACCTTTGAGATGATTGATGCCCTTTGTGTGAGTAGTTTTTTGGAAAACTGTGTAACTAATATCTCCACAATGTTTTTCACCAAACCACAAAGTGTGATTATTTATTACTTGATATAAGGTAAATATATGTTGGGTTAATATTTTTCAGCTTTAAATGATATTTCAATACGTTCATTTCTTATCCTAACTGTTTCATTACTGTACCAGATTGACCTATGTGTGTGTCTTGGGCAGGTCAAAAACCACTCATCCTCAACCTTTGATCTTGTTATATCTATTTCAATTAGTGTCATGATGAGATCAAACGAGGGTTGAGAGATGAGTGTGAGATTTGTTCCAATTGAAACTTCAAAAAAAGAAATAATAAATGAGGGGAGTGATGAAATGTGCAACATATGGGGATATCAAGGTCGGGAGCTTACGGTTTGACTTCTGGGAATGCTTAAATGAGTGGGTCTTGAAATATGATTGCAAACAATGTAGGACAGGTTCAGTGACAAAATAATTTAAGCTGAAAAATGTTAAAATAACATATATTTATTGGATAGAAAGTGGAAAGAATAGCATAGAATGGTTTTCACACACACACATGGAGATTTAGTGTCATGGTTTACTTCTGAATTCCTTTCTCAATTGGGTATCATGAATCTTTTTGAATTTCTCTATGATATGATTTATGAGACATCTTTTTCTATTTTCACTAGGAAGAACTCCTTGGTGTGGTTCGTGCATTGATCACGTTACTTTAAATAAAATTTCCTCAAATTAAAAATCATCAGGATGTGGGAAATATATATATATGAATCATTGTATTTGGATATGTGACTTTGCCCAGGAGTGCAAATGTTTAGGTGTGGGGGTGTGATCGTAACACGATTCAATGTTTTATTCCACCCTTACACCGCTGTTTTAAACTAGTTTTGTAAGGAATATTCCAAATATAATAATAAATTTAACTTCATGTTTGAATGAATCAATTAATTTTAATCAATATTATAATGGTCAATGTTACTTGTTCTTATTGTTTCAATGTAGGTGGAGGTGATTTGGAGGGCCTTTGATGAAGTGGAAGAAAAATTGGCCAAAATTGATTGGATCCATGGACATATGTCCACTGTTTTTCATATTACATGAATTCTGTGCATCCAAATGAGATTAAATTATTTGGGCCTGTAAAAAATAAATAGGAGACATTTCATATTAAGGAACCCAATGCTGATTGTGCTTCTATGGGGCCCATCCGAACTGATCTATCCAAGACACCGAATTTGGACCAAGTCAAATGCGGTGTTATGTATTTTATCAATATCTTGATCTGTATTTTTCCAAATGGTTCCAAAAATTCAGTGAAGACAGTAAAGAGGTAGGGATACAACTTTTCTATTTTCTCCAAAGTGAGATAAAACTGTCTGAAAGCCGAAACGCATGGTACAATTGGATTGAAGAAATCTGTGTGCCTAAAACCACCTTCCAATTTTCCTATAAAATAGCACCTTGGGCTCCCCATTTGTATGTTCGGCCAAGAGGAAAGGTGCTGACATTTTGGAGTCCCCAAGGAGTCTTCTCAACATACCTTGAAGTTTTGGAGGCCATGGGAGGTTCTACTTCAACATCTTCTTCTTCTTCCCCTCCCATGGGTTTCTAAACCCCTTGTGATCACCCGGGGAGGAACGTGATGTACATCCAGAGCTTCATGTTTTCAATATTTGAATGATATTTTAAATTCCAGATATTTGTGTTGTTTTTCATCATCCTCTATTCTTATTTTATTGAGTTATGTACTGGAATGTCATGCTCAACTCATATGATCATGTTTGGGGGTACCCATTCATGTGATGTTTCACACACTGTTCACCACTTTCTTTCCCCCTTTCAATTGTTGTGTTTGTGTGGTTTATATTGGTCAATTTAACTCACACAAGCACTGTCAAGGCCATATACATTTATGTCATGGTATCACAATGAAATAACATACAAATCTGGACAGCTCATTGAGTTTTTCGTGTGTTACCTTGGTGAGTTTTGGTTATGAAGTCAAACACAATTCACCCAATCATTGGCGGTGTCCGGTGAATCATTGTGTGTTTTTGACTGAACCCTAGGAGGTATCCAAGTATAAAATCAGTATCATTCTTGTTCTAGGTGTTATAAACCAGGGATTAAAACATCATAACATTATATCATGAAGCGATGAATGATAAACATCATGTGAGTACCCCGGGTTGATCACGCTTAATTAATTCTGTTAATCTCTACTTTGTTTTATAGCTTATATTTTCTAATGTCATCATTAATCATCATACCCAAGTATAATAAAACCCCATTTCCCTTTTTAATTTCATAATCAAAACCAAATTTTAGAATTAATGATCTAAGGCTCCGTCGAGAGACGACCTAGTGTTGCTGCTATACTGGAGAAATTCTAGTCAAAATTAAACAACTAATTTGACGTGCTCGACAACGCGGTAAGTACCATCAGTTGAGGTTACAAGAGGAGGATGATCCTAATATCACCTTCACAAGTTAGTATGGGAATTTTGAGTATCTTGTTGTGCCATTGGGAATTAACAATGATCATGTGGTCTTTATGGAACTAGTTAATTGAATCTTTCATCACTTTTTGGACTCCTTCATAGTTGTTTTTGTTAATGACATCTTTGTATACTCCAAGATAGAGGAGGACCATGGAGGCCATCTGAGTGTTGTTTTAGGAATCTTAAAAGTACATTGCATGTATGAAATGATATCTAAATTTCAGTTATTGATCTAGAAGGTAATGATTTTGGGCTATGTGATTTTAGAGAAATTTATTTTTGTGGGTCTTGAAAAGATCCTAGCAATTATGTCTTGTGAGTAACCCAAGAACATGTTTGAGATCGGTATCAATTTAGGCTTGGTCGGATATTATAGTCACTTTGTTTGAGAATTTTCTAGGCTAGCTTCTCCCTGGATAGAGTTGTCTTGGAATGGGGTAAAGTTTGATTATAGTGAGAAGTGTTGGATTTATTTTGAGGAGTTATAGGTTTCTTTTTACATTAGCTTCAGTTATGATTCATCCTAATCTTGGGAAGGAATATGAAATGTACTATGATTCATTGGTGTGGGGTTGGTGTGTGTGGTAATGTGGGGTGATCATATGGTAGCTTATATATCTTGTTATATATATCCACAAATGAGAGTAATAACCTTTACCATAACCTATATTTGATAGATATTATGTATGTGTTGAAGACTTGGTGTCATTACCTCTTCAGGGATTAGTTTATGGTCTACTCAGATCATAAGATCCTGATGTATAACTTCACCTAGAAGGACTTGAACCTCAAGAAGAGATGGTGGGTGTAATATCATAAAAACATTAATTTTTATATTTCTTGTACCCCTATTAAGGGGAATATGTTTGTTTATTCCTTGAGAAAAAAGTTATTGATCCAACTAGTTCGAGAATCGGTGGATGGGTGGAGTCTAATGTGTATATTTACTCATCTAAGTCTTGACATGTTGTAGGATGGAGAGCGAGTTTCCTTGGATAGTTTTTAGTTTACTCCCTCTCTTGTTAATCTATTTTAGGGTGATAAGACATTTGAACCCAACTTTTAGTGCATTAGTAGAGTTTTAAATAGTGGGGATACCTCAAGTGATTGGTCTCAATCTCCTGATGGTACCCTCTTCTTTTGGAAACAGCTGGTAGTTCCTTCGACATTAAGGTCGGAGGTGATGCATGAGGTGAATTATTCTAGTCGGTTCATTCACCTAGGGGATACCAAGATGTTTTATACTCTGAGGATTTAGTACTGTTTGCTCTTAATGAGATGTTCAATTGTGAATTTTGTATCTTGGTGTTTTACCTACTAGAGGATCAAAGTAGAGCATCAAAGTCTAGTTGGGTTGCTTTAGACTCTTCTCATCCTAGTGTGGAAGTTTGATGAGATCTACATAGACTTTTTTTATTATTTTACATCATACTCCTAGTAGTAAATATGATATTTGGATGATTATCGATCGGTTGACTAATTCATCCCACTTTCTTCCCATTAGGGGGTCAATGAAGGTTGAGGATCTCGGGAACCTATATTTATGAGAGGTTGTTAGGCTTCATGGTGTTCCTTCAGAAATAGTTTTTGGCTGAGATTCCTATTTTACATATTGGTTTTAGAAGAGTCTATAGGAATCCATGGGAACCTAGTTGAGGTTTAGAACAACCTAGCAATCATAAATTGATGGTCAGACTAAGCGGACCATCTAGGTTGTTAGGGATATACTTCATGTGTGTGTGATTTAATTCAGGGTTCATGGGAAATTATATGTCATTGGTAGATTTTTCATACAACCACAATTACCATGCCTCTATAAATATACCCCCTTTTGAGTAATTTTATGGTAGGTCATGTTAGGATGAGCTAGGTGAACGCTCATTATTCAGACTGAGTCATATCTAGGAGGTTATGGATATAGTGAAATTAATCCAAAAGGGGTTAGAGATAGCTAAAAGTATCCAAAATACATATGTTGGTCATAATCTCCACCTAATAGAGTTTGATGTTTGTGATGAGGTGTTTCCCCAGGTATCAGTTCAACTATGAAATTGTCACTTAGGAAAGAAGGGGAAATTGGTGTTGTGTTATATTGATATAATTCAAATTGTGGAGAATTTTGGGAAGGTAGACTATTAGCTGGACACATCACCATGACTAACCTAGATCCATGATTTTTTCCATGTATCCTTATTAAAGAAGTACCATCAAGACCCATCTCATGTGATAGAGTGGGATGATTTGGATATAGATCCTGACACCACCATTGTGGAGCAACCTATTCATATCTTGGACTATCAAAACAAGTTGCTTCATGGTAATTCGATCTAATTGGTCCGTGTTTTTTGGAAGTGTGGTGGTGATAACTATGAGACTTCGAGCATGGAGTTTCAGGGAGGGAGTAGTGGCCTCACCTATTTTATTCTAAAGTGCCTTAAGGATTTTTTTTTGGGTAGAAAGTGGCATGGTGGGCAGAATTATGCCACTTATTGGGTCACTGGTACATATTATTTTGAGATTTATTTATTTATTTTTTATGGAAGTTTTATATAGTTGTAGATCAAGAGCCACATTTTTTGGGAAAACATGCTCTAGCTCATGGTTGGTGCAGGGTAAGTGAATCTGTGCGGTTAATTGCATGAGAGGGATGTTTAGGGGTTACTGGGGTTTCACGCAACTTGATCAGGGTTTGTCTAACCGTGCAAGGATCTCCAAAAATTATGTGGGTTGTGTTTTGGGGAGACAATAGATCTCGCACAGTTGGCACGTGGTTTTTCTGATTGTATGACCAAACCGTATGATATTTCTGAATAATTAAAAATAGATTTTGACCATTTTTTCCTTTTGATTTTTAAGGGTTATCACCCTCATTTCTCTGGCCACTAAAGTTAAACCTCTCCCCCATGAATTGGATCTTTTACCCTCTCCATTTTGGTAGATTTATTTCTTCCATTGGTGATTTCATTATAGGTAAGCTTGATTTCATCCTGATTTCTCCTTTATTTCTCCTTCTTTATTCTTATTATTCTATTTTCATGGAAGGTGGAAACCCTAAATTATGATTTATAAAGACCTAATGTTGTTGATTGGGGTTTTGTGATGTTTCATTACGTATAAGGTGTTTTTGGATCTCTCTTACTCGAATCTTATGGTTTTCATTGAAGGAAACAATATTTGGTTTGATTTTATGGTAGTTGTCTCTATTTAGGGGTTTGTTTCCATGAATTTCCATAGATTCGTGATTTCCCTTGGTTTTTAATAATTAAATTGACCGTAATTTATATTATTAGTGATGGTTTATCCATTCTTGTTTTGATCATTGAAATGGGTTGGCAATGTAATTGCTTAAAGTGTATTTTCAAAGGGAGTTGGATTGATGTGCTCCATGTTTTTGTTAAAATGACTCAAAGAGGTTTTAAGATTTCAAATGGGTTTCTTAAAGGGTTTCAAAATAGGTATTTCATGTTGTTAAATTAATGACTCATCATGTACATGATAGTTTTGTGAAAATGGATTCTAAATGGATTATAAAATTGGCACTTATTGATGTTTATGTGTTTGGAATTGTGTAGCACATGGGAGAACGTGGGTGTGTGTGTGTGTGTGCATAACTTAGAAAAAGGGAACTTATACTATATCTAGGACAAGGTAGGAAGTTTTGTCCATGTTACTGAGGGAGCCTTTGTGAGTAATGTCGAGAGATATTCTAAAATGTGGCCATGCAGACTAAGACTGCCCATGGAATTATGGTTGGGTATATGGAAGACCAAGAGAGCTTCTAAACTTGTTATAACTTACTTATTTAGCTAGAATTTTTTTTCTTAGACTAGGTCACACTAGACCCATTGGTTTGAACCCATGATGGGTACACCTTGTGGCAAGTTGGTTTTCATATGCTTTGTTCATGATGCCAGTACTTTGTTTGGTTGTGATATATTATGCTTATGCCATTTCCATTATTTGACTATATATATTGATGTTAAGTTTATGCACATGTTTATGTCACGGTTGGGGTGTTAAAAACATTTACGTTGGGTGGATTTGTTTCATTATTTGAGCCGGGTATACTAAGATTTGAAAAGATGGTTTGTTTTTAGGAAAAATAGATTTATAATGTATTATTTTTCAAGTGAACTCGATTTCAAAAGTGAACTTTATTTTGAAAATGAATGTTCAAATAAGAATTAATGGTTTTCAAGGGAAAATTTATTGCACTGATTCATGGTAGTATCCTACTGGGCTTTGTTCCTCACACCCAACATATGTATTTGGGCATATGGAGACCTTGTTTTGCAGGACATGGGTAAGGGTAAGGGCACCTTGCAGTTTGATGGCCCCTCTTGATTATCAACTTCATGATTGGTTGGGACAGTGGAGATGTGGCCTCATAGAGTTGGTTCATTTAGACCAGTTTTGAGATTCTGTATCATTGGGATTTGATGTATTTATGGGTCTTATTCCTCATTTTGAGTTTTGTCTTATATATCATATATATATATATGTTTGTTTGTTTATGACTTGTGATGTGATAATGTTATGATATATTCATTTGGTCATTGTTGTGTTTACTCAGATATATATTTATAAATGTTATATATGTCCATCCTGTTTATTGGTTGGTATGGCCATCCAATTCATGTATGGGTCATGTAGAATTTTTATGGGTGAAACTATTCCTAAATGGTTATTTTTTATGCCTCAGTACCCGTGGAACGCGATTCAGGCCATGTGGTGTGCTGGATCAGGTGATGGGTTGGGTCAACTCGAGTTGGTTCTCTATAATCTGAGTCTTTTCAGGATATCATAGGCTACAAGGAGGATGGATCTAATGTTGGATATCATCTCTATATTTAGTGATGGGGAAAATATTTTGGGGGGAGTTTGAAGATATAGATCCAAATGTGGTATCCTCATCAACCAAGGTGAGACACTCGATGGATGAGAGAACAAGTATGTTTTAATAATTTGGTATCGGTTTTGATAATTGGTATTAGGTTTGGTGTCTGAAGATGATTGGAAAATATGAAATCTGATATGACTCACACACTATGTAGTTCATGTTTACTCACTAATTATTTTTTAAAAGTGTGTTTGAGTTCAAAGGAAGAGATCCTTAATAGAAGCTGAGAAGTGAGACGACATGTATCTTATGGAAGTGAGTGCAATGGGTAGTAATGATTTTGTTAACTTAATTTCATGTTTCTTATAAAGAGTTATGACTCGATAGTCTTAAAGGTTGTGTCAATCGCCCATCACTAGGAGGTAACACCACTTGCTGAAATTATTTTATAATTTTACCATAGTTGAGGAGTTTATGAAGCTTAAAATACAAATATGAAGTTGTATTTAACATATCTATTGTTAATAAATGGATGATAAATAAAGATGAAACTATAGGAGCCTTGTTGTGTTTTCAAAGAGGTTGAGCCTAGTATCTCTTAATTTAATGAAATGACTGCATTGACATGGGGGATATTTTTTTTATTAATAGGCCAGTGCAGTATCCTAGCAAGCAGAGTCCTCAAAGAAGCTTACAAGTGGAAATATAATAAAAGTTTTTTTGTTTGACAACATCAAGATAGGGTTCCATGAAAAGTTGGAGTTTCTCATAGAAAGAGGAATTCTTTGGGTTTTAGGTCAAAGGAGGCGTAGGAATCATTATGAATCCATGTATCTTTTTGACCCTCAAAGGGGAGTAGAAAGCAGGGGGGAGGAAGGATCATAATGATGTGAAGGAGTGTTGGATTCATGAAGGGCGTTGACAACAAATAAAAAGGGAGTGACTATTGGAATCCAATTTAGGATTAATGATTAAATAGATTTGGCTTTGTTGTTGATAGGTGTTAGTTCAGTTGTGTTGCGTTTGTTGTCAATACAATATGGTTTTTTGTGTTATAGGTGTTGAAACTAAATTGAATAAGTTCTAGAAGTACATTGGAATTAGGAAGATTATTTGAACTAAAGAGATATATTACAGAGAAATTATAGAGATATATGGTTTGAGAAAATTGATAGTGATGTATAAAAGTCATCGAAAAACTCTTAATGTTTATAAGAGTAATTCAAGGCTGAGAAGATTGGAAATATCAATTTCCTAAAGGTATCCTTTATTTCATAACGATTCCTATTTATTGGAATGTGGTAGATTTAACAAAGTTAGAGAAGTTCCTGGTGAGTATAAGAGTCATTTAACAGAAAATTTTATAAGAGTCACTAGACTCATTTTTATAAGATTCAATGTCTTGTGATTATGGAAAATGGAAAATGTAGTCTTTGTAAGAGTCATTAAACTGTGCACTAGAGTTTATAAGAGTAATTTCACAGCAAAGGGTAAAATCATAAGGGTCTTCCTTGGATTCTATAAGAGTAATTTCTATGACTCAAGGTATTCCATAAGAGTATATCCTGGCAGAACGTAAGAGTCATCAGTAAAATCTGTGAGGCATTCCATAAAAGTAATTCTGGAAGAATGTAATAGTCATTAGGGAAATTCATAAGGGTCTTCCCTTAGTTGTTTGAAAGGTTCGTCCAGCTGAAGTAGAATTAAATTATATTTTATTAATCATAAAATATGATTAATGTTTTGGTCAAGTGATGAAGGAGAAAATCATGAAGAAATTAAAGGATGATTATTTCATGATATATTAGTTATTTAAATTCAAGGTATATGTAGATATGGTGGGACTGGTATTTGAAAAAATTCGCGCTGCAAAAGATTCAAGAGTTTAATGAATGAGTTTTACTCATATTTGAGGAAGGATGCAAGATGATTTTTCCGATCATTCTCATGATTACAGATATCTTCATGGATGGAAATATTGAGATTTTCTCTTTTTAGTGGAGAAAAAGATTCCTCAAAGGTGTGAATTATGAATATGTCTTTCTTGATAAATACAGGCAGTTGTTGCTATGAAAATAGAGCAGAAAATTAGAAAATATTTCTGAGAAAGGAATTTTATAGAGGAGTAGGGAAATTATTTTAATAAAATTGGGTACAACCGTGAAATTGGGACACAAACAAAAAAGAAAATACATTACATCCACTAGTCCGGGGACTTGACCCTATGACCACGCTTCATTGATGATCCTTCCAAAAAAGAAAAAGGTGGAGTTTTCTATGAAGACTCAAGGAAAAGTGGTGATGTTGTTCTTGTGATGTTCATGAGTGTAGTGATACTATTTGTGTTGACCTATGTAACAAAGAGATTATTTATTCTAAAGCGGTGAGAAAAGGATATAAGCGAAGGGAGTGTCCCTTGAATAGCAGTGAGCTAACCTAAAACCCTATTAGAAGAGTGAACTCAAGCCCGGGAGTTCCCTAGACCATTATATAAACAATTCATCCATCCACCACTCATCCTTAATATTACTAATGAAAAAAAACTGAGGCATTCAAAACTATGATATATTGAGTGTATATAGGGAGATGGTACCGATATCTCTGATGCACAAAATAACATCAAAAGAAACAAATTCCATTGGATGGCCCACCAGAGGAACATCAACCCGGACCTTTGGATGCATTTTGGTTGTTTTCCCATGGAATTCCTTCCTCAACCTTTCCTTCTCCTCGAGCTCAAGATCCCTTTGCCTCTGCTTCACAGATATCGCGTCAAGCTTTACCTTGTGCTCAGCTTCTTCTTTCTTTCATCGCTCCACCTATGCATAAAACATTACCATAAGGCGGTTCGGGTAAACAGGTCCCTGTTGTAATCAATTCGATCCGTCTGACCCGAATAATATGAGTTTAGGTCCGAGTTCGGGTTGGCCTGTGATAACCCATGTAACACAATAAAATTGTAATCTTTATTTAGGTTATTCAGGTTATATGGGCTGGATTATGTAGGTTACTCGGGTTAAACAGGTTGGGTTATGTAGGTAATTTGGGTTAAAAGGTCCAGGTTTCGATTTATTTTGATTAAATGGGTTAGACAGACAGTGTTCAGGTTGACCCTTTTATAAACAAGTCAGGTCGGATCAACCCATTTACTTAAATGAGTCAGGTTCGGGTTCAGGTTAAACGGGTTTGAGAAAAAGGTAACCAAACTTGTGAACCCAAATTTCCATCCTCATGGACAGAGAAAACTCAATTTCAAGGCTACAGTAGAATTCATGTTTATATATACTGATACAAAAAAAACTAGCAAAATTGAAACTGACCATATTTCCCAACAAGCATGATAACCTGTTTTACACCTTGAGATCACCACCGTGGCACATAGCCTCATAAATACTTCATGTAAAAATATGTGGTTTGGGTTTTTTATCTAGGTTTTATAAATCTGTTATTGAGAACAAGATATAAAAAAAGTTTGGTTAATAATGATCATCTACAAAATATTCTAAAATGAAAAAAGAAAAAATACATTTTGATAAAATTTTAGCTTTTTTAATTTTTTATAACAAATAAAAACTGTTGGGCAGGTCCAGTTTGTCTAAATAGTTAAAACATGCACTTTTTGAGATCGAGTGGGCCAACTTCAGGTCCACCAAAATTTGATCCATTTAATATTTTTTACTAATTTTATGCTCTTAATTTCAAAATTAATTTAAAATTTTATTTTTTGAATCAGACCAAGTCGACGACTCAAGATATTCAACTCACCCATATTGGATATGGACCAACATTACATTCCTAGAATACAGATTTTTTCTGCTTTCAAAAGACAGAAAAAAAAACAAAACCCTCCCATACCTGCTCTTGATTCTCATAAATCACCCAATCCGCCACCAAACGCTGTTGAAAGGTAGACACATTCAACAGAGCGACCTCTTCTCTTTTTTTCACTTCCTAAATGATCCACTATTTTAAAAACCTTTTGCATCTTCTTTTCAGTTTCTTGCCTCTCCCTGAGTTGCTCTGTAAGAACCAGCTCCATCAAAGTTTGTTTCGTAACCTTTTCCTACATCATTACACAATCAGTTTATAGCCCACATTAAATACCATTAAAGCATAATCAAATTCATGTACTCCCTCTATAATGGGCTTTCTCTCCTTCTTTTTACTGCGCTTTTCAGCTTCCTAGAGCACATATTTCCCTTCTTTGAGTTCCAGTTCCTCTATTTCCCGAAGGATTCTTAAATTCTTCCTTTTCTCATAAGATGCAAGCCACTTCCGTTCCACCTCTTCAGTTATTTTTTGTAGTTTTAGAGACTTTGAATCCTCCTATAGTTCCTAAAAAACAGAGTTAGATTTCATTGAAATAGAAGAATATTAATAAGATTTCTCTGAGAAGTGCTGTTTCCAAAAGATGCCGCTCACGTTCTTCCTTCCGTTTCTCAATAATTGATTTCCTTACAACAAGTCTTTTGTGTTCTTTAACGATTTTATCTACTAAAAAAGATATAAAATCTCCTTATTTTGATTCCCTTTTTGTAGGAGGGTGTAATATAGCCCTTACTCCATTCAACCTTTCAGCTGGATTTGAGAGGTGATCACACAGCTCTTCGGATTCAAGCCCCTTAAAATCAACCAGTGGGAAATCCCATAAAATCATGACTTCAATATATTAAAAAAATAATTCCTCACCATATTTCTGAAGAGAACAGCACCCTTCATGTGGTCAATTTTCATCAAAATGAAATGATGCTTAACATCATGAACAAATATCTTTTCCACAATAAAAAAATCTTAATAAGGGATCATTTGTGATAAAGTGTCTATTTTCATAGTCCGATACACCCGAGTTACCTGAGAAGACAAAGGAAAGATTATTATAGTAGTGAAAAAACAAAAAAAATACAAATTTCTTTGATACTTACCTGCTAAAGTGATCTGAGAGTCGCAAGCTTCTCCAATAAGGGG
This sequence comes from Viscum album, assembly GCA_963277665.1. NCBI lineage: Eukaryota > Viridiplantae > Streptophyta > Magnoliopsida > Santalales > Viscaceae > Viscum > Viscum album. The sequence goes on from OY728127.1 coordinate 1,417,099,919, forward strand.
ACATATTGGGACAATTTCACTTCAGGATCTGAAGAAGTATAAGATAGTTTGGCACAGATTTTTGATATTTTTTCCACTAATGGTCCTACTTTTGATGCAAGATCCAGAGGGAGAAATCCATGTTTCAAAATATTGTAAAGCTCTTTAACTTCCTGGATCACACATGACATAACACCTTTGGACGCCTGTTAGAGAAGATAGGATAAGATAAATATGGAAACAAATATTTTATGGAAAAGATTTTCAGACATGCAAGTTAAAAATAATCACTTTGAACATTTTCCGACAGAAGCCGCTACTAAATTAAACAAATAAGATATTGTACCAAATCTGACAAAAGGGATGTCCTCGATAGTTGGGAAATGTGAGGAAAACAGTTAAAATCGAACACTGTAACATCATAAATAGCAACAAAAAACAACAACTCTGGGGCAGAGTTTTCATTACCGCTTCTCTGCAATCAAGTTTATGATCAAGGTTGAATACTATAAGATTATCCATCAAGTTCCACTCCTTGTTTTCAATTTCTTGGGATGATCCAAGTGTGTGAACATATGTAGAAACCGAGAGTGCGTCCAAAACAACAAAAGAGGCTATCAGTTGCAGAACTTTCGGACTCATGTTTTTATTATAACTTTTCTAATGTGAGAATAGCTTAAACCATGCATAAGCATGGTAGAGATGGCTGCCAAAAAATCTGAATATTGCAGTTAACTTGGCATAATATATAGCCATCAAGGATGCTTTGGTGTTTTCTTAACCATGCACATCAAACCATGAATATCTTCAACTGAACAGAAAGACTCTGACACGGAAAGAGTAAAATGTGAAGCAAAAAAACAAGGTAAATGAGAGCATTGTTTTCATCCATTTGTGTGGATGTCATCACAAATAAAAATAACAATAAAAATAAAAATAAAACATAATGAAATGAATTGTAAGACCTGCAGGAGTTCATGTTCGGTAGCGATCTTATGCTGCTCAAATCTTGTGTCCAAATAAAGCTACAGGATCTCAGGGGATGACATGTCAGGCCAATCCCTTTGGTATTTGTATTTATTGAGATTTTCCAAATGATTCCTTATGATCTCACAAAGCCTGTGAAACTCAGTTGTTTTTTTTTATTGCTTGCAGAAGTGAAATTCCTAGTGCGCTGTCAGCTGTAAGAAAATTGTCATTAATAAACATTATTATGTAACACACAAAAAAGGGGGGAAAATTAGTACTCCTACAATCGACAGTGGAAGAATCATCATATGGCGCACTGCAGAGCTACAACATTTATTCGAAAATTAGACATTACACCTTGATGATATGGATTTTATGAAAGTGCGTAATGAAAAAAAACATAGGAAGGGGGATATTTTGTTTAAAAGTGGACTAACCGCATAAAGTGTTTCCAGTTTCGAATTATTTCGCAGAATTTCAGGTACTGTCCTATATGTTTCCCATAAAAATTTGAACCAGGCCTTCCCTTTCTCTCTACATGAGGTCTTCATGCCTTTTATCTGTCTCCAAATCATCAACATCAAGAGCTTCTTCAAGGGCATGTGCCTGATTATGAGCCACCTCGGGTCTCTCAGTTGATAGATGCATGATGTGTTTGACTACTTACTCTAAAGAAGTAACATTTACGTGTTGGAAAACAATGCGATACCGGATAATACCATCCTTGTCAAACCAAACATTGTGCAACTCAATGCAATGCTTGATGTAATTGAATGTTATTTTTTCAAGTGTCTTTTTCAAAGCCCGACATCTCTTTGAATAAATAAGATCCTGAAGCACTTGCAACGCTTCTTGCTTCTGCCAGACATTTATAAACTATGTACACAGGTGAAGTAAGTTTAGATCATTAGAAGAAAGTTAGTTTACAACATTTGAAGGCCAAACAGAAATAAAGGAAATGAATGAGAAAATGAAGTAGGATTAGGATTATATAAATCAGAGAACGAGGAAAATGTGATAAGTCCATCACCATCATCTCGCTTCAAATAATTCTCTCGCCTAAAAAAGCTCGCCATATTCTACAAAAATAAACTGCTTGGCTTGAGCAACAGACGATGCTAGATTTCAGGCAGAGAACATCCTGAAACACAATAGAAAATAAATAATTCACTTAAAAGAATTAACAAATTAATGACATTTTTCCTGTTACTGGATGCATATAGGAAATACCCACTGAATGGCATTAATGTAATGGAATAGTATGATCAGTCTGTATGCAATATGATTTCACAGGAAATGCATAATGATTATATGTAAAATAAATGGAATAGTTATCAGCAAACTGAAGAAGCAGTACAATTGCAGTTGTTCAAAGATTCGGTGACATAAACTTCAGTATAAACTGAATGTTTATAAGGACATAATTATTTGGAAAAACTGAAACTAAAGTAAACTAAAAGTGAAGAACGTGCATTATAAAATTATAGAAGCTGAAGGTGCATTATCATGCAATTGTTCTACATTGGAAATTAATTACATTGAAAATCCATATTCGAACGGAAGTTAGGTCAACATGCCTAACGCAAATGGAAAGGATTGATGGAAGAAGCAAGGGTTTTAAGGAGGAGGCTATGTGTAATAGATAGTAACAGAACAACAATTATGAACCAAGATCCTTGATTTATTTCCAGATAAATGCATCAAATACAAGCTAAACAAACACAACCCAAGTAATTTAAGGAAACTGAAAGATACAACAAGGAACACAATGAAGTGCTTTGGTCCCTTTGCGACCTACGTGCACAACAGGAACACCACTCACACAGGCCTATTATTAAATTCTCAAGGAAAACCCCCCGAACAAGATTACAAGATAGAGTAAGAAAATGAAAAACTAGAAGAAGCAAAAATACAGAATAATCGATAAACAAGAAGTAGTGTAAAAAGCTCTAAGAACTGATCTAGAATTATGAGAAACTGGAAGAAAAGGGAGACTTAAAACGCCATACAAAGTCCTGTCGTCCAGATCTCTTCAAGCTATTATAACACCAACGTCGTTGCTTAGTTTGGACTCACCGTAGGAGGGTCTCCCAAGATGTAGAGCTGTGATCTTCAGAAAGGATGGCCTCACTTCTTCACCGAGGAAGGATGCCAACAAGCTCCACTAGGAACCGCGCACCAGGGGTGTGCAGGGAGATCATCTTTCTGGGTCTGTTGCTAGGTTGACAGCTAGGCCATGGAGCAGGCCATGCTGGGTGGGATTAATTAACGGCCCAGCAAAAGAGTCCCATCCAGATATCCCATATATAATATAAAAATATTAAATTGAGAAAAAAATTAATAATTTGCATGTATTAGAAATTTAAAATGGCATTATGGGAAAAATAGGCTAATTTCAAGATGAAAACTAAAATTAAATACCCATATTTCAGAAGATTGGATGTGGAACGGGGAAGTGGAGCGGATGCGATGAACTAGTGTGGTGGATGGGGGAAACGATGAAATGGAGCAGAGGATGAAGGCGAGGATGAAATTGATCAAAAGAAGAGAGAAGTTGTGGTTGGAAGGGAGGACAGGGGGTTTGTATCATCTCTAATTCCCAATATAACTCGAATATCCATTATAGCACGCCACGTTCCCCTTGAAAAAAAAACTGACCATTGAATTGAAATGAAATAAAAAATGGGATTGTTAGACATTTTTTAAAAACCAAATTGAAAAAACCTGAAAAAAATATTCAACTCTTTATCCATGTTTATACATTCATAGTTAACTACTAGTTTTTGAAAACATTAAAAATTAAATAACATGGAATTATGATTTAATGAAATATTTTATAACTGGATTAATAAAAATGTGGAAAATTATTTTCAAATAATTAAAAAACTATAAATGTCAAAACGCTGTCTTTGGAATATATTTCTTCCTCACATGCAGCTGATGATATCCATATCGAAGGTCAATCTTTGAAAAATATTGTGCTCCATGAAGTTAATGAAATAAATTCATCAATTCATTGAAGAGGATACTTATTCTTTATTATAGTAGCCATGATTTCCAATTAATCGATGCATAGCCTCATGGATCCATCTTTCTTTTTGATGAAGAGGACAGAGGCTCCCCATGGAGAAACACTAGGTCGAATAAATCCTTTATCACTCTATTATTCAAGTTGTTTCTTTAGATTCACTAATTCTATAGTGGCCATTTTATAGGGAGTCTTCGATATATGTCTTGCATGAAGAATTGAATCAATAGAGAACTCAAATTCCCCTCTGGAGGATGTCCATGTAAAACCTCTGGAAATACGTCAATGTATTCTTTCACTATATGTACATATTCAATTTAAATATTTCTTTCCTCTCTCATAGATATTGGGTTCTCTTACTCTCCAATAATTGCACGTAGTAGATTTATTTAGGGTTGATCTAGATAAGAATCATATGGTGGGGTTTCTACTATAAAGATAAGGGATTCTACAAAATTTTAAAAAATTATAACTTCCTTCTTCTTGCAATAGATCTTCGCTTCATAAATTGACAGTAAATTCATATTTAGAATTATATCAAATTAAATCATTGATATGATGACAATATTAGAAACTAAATCATGTTTATGTGTCATGAGGGAGACTGATCAACATGCCTTTTTTGCAATGATACGTCCCCTAGGAGTTTTGATTGACAACTCCTTTGTTAAATCAAATTGGACATTTCTAATTTTCATGGAAAACTGGGAAGATATAAATGAATGTGATGATCCAAAATCAAATAATACACTGGATAAGTTTGAGGAAACAATTAGAGTACCTACCACTACATCATTAGGAACTTCGACCCCTGCAGCTATAATCGCATAAGCTTTCCCTTGCTCTCATGGCCTTTTCTGAGGAAAGTTTCCTTGGTGCTTAGAAAACTCATTTACATAGTGTCCCATCTCTCTATAATTATAGCATTGAATATCATTAGATTTTTTCATCCACTTGCCTTCATTAGATTGATCACCCTTTTCTCCACACTTATAGGAGACTTTAATGCCTTTCAAGAATTTCCAAGGATGATTCTTTCCACAGTTCTCACATAATGGGAATTGCTTCATTCCCTTGTTCTTCTTTGGTGCTTCACCTTTTCAATGGTTATTAGAGTACCGCTTCTTATCTTGGTTTGCCTTGAAAAAATTTGATCTAAAAAATTCCTTCTTCATTCTGATGCCACTTAATACAATTTCATCATATGATGAAAATGATCGAGAAGCTAGTCCGCTTTGAAGACTTGGCTTAAGACCTTCAAAGAGAGAAGACTTGTAAGCCCAAATGGCCTGAAAGCCCTAAGGAACAAAAATAGAACAAGTTTCATGGTCCAAAAAGACTTTCTAGGTAAGGAAATCCCCCATCGATCCTTCGTTGTCCATCTCCACACAACCACCATCGTCCGCTCTGATGGTCGTCACCATCAGCCTAGTATGCACCTCTGATGGCCACCATGTTTGCACCGCACATCCCCAACTGATGCTGAATGCTAAACGATTGGCTGCCTTGTGCTGACCGGACCGCAACCCATGCCTCACCAAGTAACAATCTCACACCTGGCGACAGAAGAGGTCGGGTCTGAAGGGGATCAAATGGATGTAGAGTTCAAGAGTCGCACAAGCCTCACCGACTGACGGTTCCACTCTAGCACCGCTTTCCCATCAAACTAATGCCACCCAACCCCCGTCATCTCCTTCAAACCAACTTTGTGTGTAACGCCCCGACCCCAGTTACCCAGAGTCGGTGCATTAATTACATAACATTGGCATGATCACAAGAAAGATCAAATCTCGAAAGACCGATTGGTTTAGTAGCCTTGGAAACACTAGATATATTCATAGGTTTTACATTACATCATAAAATGAAAAACTACTATAAAAACATAATGTCTCCATAATCCACACTCATATCCCCACATAATATCCCTGCAGGTCATTCATAATTTACTTCTTCACTTCCTGGGAAAAATAAAACATAGAAAAAGGGGTGAGCTCAAATGCCCAGTAAGGATAACAATATAGCGGAAACTTTCATCAATAAGAATAAACATTTAAGGCAATGTATAACTAAAACAAAAGCCTTTTAAACATGAACTTTCAACATGGTATGGCATAAATAAAATGAAATAATGCCATTTACTTATTCACATGGATATTCTACTAATCGAATAATCACATGCAAAAATCAATAACCACTTTCATAATGTTGGAATGCATAATGCCATACTATCATAACCACATAGCCAAGGACTCGTGCCAAGACTACAAATAAGATTTTGTCAAGGCCTTGTGCCAAGACACTAGTTTGTCTCATGAGACCTACCGATGCATCGAGGAGCTATAGCGGGCTCCACCCGTCACTTATTAAGTCCAATGCATTCCCATATGAAAAGGTTTAAACATAACATAAACATTCGTATTAAAACTAGCATACGAAATGTCAATAATTTCACCATAAACTATGAATGGTATAAAAATAGCACATCCATAGTCAAACATATCACAAAACCTTCAATACAATATAGAAGTTTTGTATCATAATAAATCAACTTCAAATAATCTTAAAATCCATCAAAGGATGTTGACATAGATGAAATCAAAATTCTTTTTAAAGAAATATCTCCTTTTATTTTGAAATCATTTAAGATCCATATAAAATAAAACATTTTCTTTGAAAATATTCTTATAAGCTTGTAAGGAAAGCTTTGAAGATTTTATAACGGCGTAAAATAACCGCACCCGCCGTATAAGTTAAAAAAAACATTCTTACCTCAATTCTGTCGAAAAGGTTAAAAAGGACCTTGTTTTGAAAACGACGGAAAGATTCCTTTATAAACCTCTTATAAAAAGTCAAACAAGGGTATAAATGACTTTAACCCATATTCTTGTAAATAGTAAAAATGTTTTGAAATACATTTTGAAGAAACATGGATGTGGATGATAACGAGATCCCAGTAGATTATTACGTATAAACAACCTCGGATAAAGAAGAGATTGTGAAATAACCCTTACCTTGTACTTTTCCTTGGTTGTGGTAGGTTAACCTCCTGTATAATGGTGAAATAATTGTTATTAAATTATACAAGAATCATATACATTAATATGATATCATATATGATCTTTTAATATTGATTTGATAATAATATCTTAGTATTATCGTTGTTTCGGGTGTTAACTTACTTGTTTTCTTTCATATGTTTTGTTACGTAAGACATGTTTGTAAAGGATAGGTTGTATATTATTCATATCCAGAATGATATCAAGTCCCTAAACATCATTTTTAAATCATAAAATGATAATTATACTTTAATGGTTACGATGGAGAATGAATCTCATTGCGTTCGTGGAGACGGTAGTCCGTACGTACGCACGAGCGACAATATCATTCTTTTGATATTAAAATAATATATAAATGGATGGTATATCATATATAAAGAATCATTAATATGTTATATTTATTATTTACATGAGTTACACATCATTATTATACCCATCCAAATAATAATATATTGAATAACAATTACACCACGACGTGGAGACGGTAAGCCGTACGTACGCACGTATGGTGACATGTTATTCAAAGGGTGGATAGAATACTGAATATGGTTGTACCATATTTATAATAACATCACAGTATATAAATGATACTGGAGTCATTATTTTAGAATGGTAACAACAAAGGAAGAAGAAGTGGAAGAAGAAATGAACTTGGAAAAGGGGTGGTGAAAACATTACCTCTTCTTCGGGTTCTTCCTTTTGATTTGATCAAAAGGGATCCTTAGGTTGGCTTTCTGATCAAACTAAGGCCCATAGGTTGTAGCGAGGGATGTTTGGAGAGTATTTGGGCAGAGTTTGTCCGAACCAAAAGGCTTTAGAGGTGTGAAGAAAAGAGAAGGAGGAGTGCCCTTTTATAAGAGGGGTGAGGGGCACTTTTGGAAAAGCTAGAAATATTAATTTATAATAAATTCATATTCGGTTTCCAAAGGCTCCAAAGTTGACTATTCAAAGGATGAGGTGGGGATAGGTCGAAAACAACTCATCCAATAGAATTTAGACAGGTTTGGGTACTTATATTAACCTTATCTTTAAGTATTAACTCTAAGTTAATTAGTTTCACTTTTACAATGTCTCTTTGTATTTTTATATAATATGGTTAATAAACTTACTATATACATCCAAGCGACCCCCAAGTGGTTCATTAATAATTAACCTATAATAATATAAGTCTCTTGGCCGAACCTTAGATTTTTAGGAATTTAATATCAATTAATAATATAATATTTTTTTTAAGAACTCTTTTATGTCAATTTTGACACTATTCAATAGTTGATTTTTGTGAAACTCATAACAGATTGATTAATTCGAAAAAAGTCAATTAAATCAATCCTAATATATCATATTATCCTAGAAAATTAGTTTAATTCATTAAAAGTTTCATATTATATTTATTTGGGTATTTATAATATCAATTATTTTAATTTTTCACTATTATAGTAATTACTGCATCATCATTGTGTCATAAATAAAATAACTTATTTAATGTCTAAAAATTATAAATAAAATATCATTATGTAGGAAAGATTTTTATCTTTCTAATGAATATTTATAATCTAAAATCCAACTTATATAACCCTACATAACAATTGTTTTTCTAAAAGATATATGCATGTGTCATTTTTGTATTCATTTTGACTTAATTAAAATAAAGTGTCATTATCACTTACAAGTGGATCCATGGGGTCCCAAAATCGACCCAAAGATGCCCCTGGTCGGCCATGTATCAACCAATAGGGTTAAGACACGTTTTAGGGTAATTTAGTATTATTATAATATTATTTTTTAACCCTTATTTACCGGATTTACCCTTAACCATGGTAAATAAAATATTTACCGCAGTAATTATTCAAAATGTCTAAAAATAAAAGTTACCTATTTACACAATTTGAACATCCTGATTCCAAATATGGAATCCATTTTCCTAAATTCAAATCACAGAAGTGACAGAAATTAATTTAAAATTAATTCCCGCTGTCAAAACAAAAAGCGTGTTTTTAAGAGATAATAACTATCAAAAGATTGACACTTGTTTATGTTCGGTTTAATTGTAAAATTATGTCCAATGACCAAAATTATATTAAATGGTAAAAATATATTCTAAATATACTTTAAAACCACTCAAATTCACAATTTATCACTATTAATTATTTTGATTAAAAAGGTTGTTTTTAATTAAAACTTAGTAATTTTCACTATTCATCAAAATATGAAAGTTATCCGAAAAGTACCAAAATTTCACCTTAGGCTAAATTCGATATTCCGAGTCCAAAAATGAAGTCCATCTTCAAATATAAAATATATATAATTTCAAAAATTAGGTATTACTATTCACCACGGCTAGTTTAATTAGTTGTGGTGTGTGTTAGAACTCGAGGTTGCGTACAACACACGCTATCGCATTATTCGAAGGGAAACATACCGTAGAAGCTTGGGGTGTTACATTGTGCCTGACGACCATAAATCAGAGGAGACCTGAGTCGAGTCGGTCGCCTTAATTAAGGTTATTTCCGCCGTAGATCCGACCAAGGGCTCCCAAGAACAATATCTCTTAGAAAAACCGTCGACCTCCATATCAAGTGAAGAATAATCTTCACCACCACTCATGGATTACCCCTGTCTTCAGTCAGGGGGTTTTTCATTGTTGGACCTTGTAATTTCCACATCAATCTCTTGGCTGCATCCCACGATAGATCCAAACTCATTGATGACCCTTGCTGCATATAGCTAGTGTTCGTCATGGAACACAACCTTTGTAGAACTATAGATTTTTTTAAACAAAACTATGTTCGATAACACATATGACACACTACACCGAGCCTAAACGAACTATGTAATATTATTGTTTAAATATGACTGTGATATCATAGTTGTTAAATTGTCAAGTGTGAATAGATTTAACTAATTTATTAAAAATATATTGATTTGAAAATAAATATAAATTTATTGATAAATTAATAGTAAATAACCACTCATTTTTTAGTAAATTCATTTTATTCTTCAAAAAATTCATTTTCTTCAAAAAATGATTCTTATTACTTTTTGTGAGGAAATTAATTTTTAAAACCTTTAGAATTTGAATTTGATAAAAAATATATCATTTTTAAAATAAATAAATAAAAATTATCTTGGAATGAATTTTTTGGGATTTTTAATGAATATATATATATATATTAATGAATAGAGAAAATAGTGATTTTTATTGAAAAAATATATTTTTTAAAGTAATTACAAAGTAAAATTATATTTTGTTTTTGTTTTAAAATTTAATTAGTTCATTTTTACTAAAAATAATATAATTATAATTCTTTTAATTAATTTTATACTTTAATTTAGTAAAAAAGCATTTTTTATATTTAAAAAGACTTCTTTCTGAAAAATTGTTTTTCACCACGTTTTGCGAGTTTCATTTTAAATTATATTCTGTCACTTTTGGGAATTGAATATTAAAAAATGGATTCCATATTTTGAATCAGATGGTCCAAATTTAGTAAATATCTTCCTTTTACTTTTGATCAATATGAATAATAATAATAGTAAATAATTGTCACCACGATGGAGTTAAAATGAGTTAATTAAGAGTAAAATGAATAGGATAATGACTAAAAAATAACACTAACACTTACTTTAATTTTATTGCATGAATATATTTTGTCCATAATTATTCAATGTTCTAATATATAACCTTTTGTTTTAATTTTTCCATGATTTTTATCTTTATATTATTTTATGTAATGAAAAGTCAAAAATGTTATACTCTTGATTTTATTATCTCTAAATCATTTATAAAGGAATAAAAATAAGGTATGTTCAGTTATAAATATTCATTTGAAAGATAAATTATTATTTTTATCATGATGATTTATTTTTAATTTTTAGCGAAGAAATAATTACCTAAAATGCTTATGCAAGGCTCACATGATATTTATTCAATTAATAGAGAAATAAAGTAAAAGATTTAAAAAAAATTAAAAGTAATATATTTTGAAAGAATTATTGGGTTCCATGAATTTTTTTGATAAAAATAACTCATTAGGAAATTTTTAAATGATTATATTTTAATTCTATCTTTTTATTGGTGTTTTTGAAGTAAAATTAAATGAATAGTTCCAAAATTGACATTAATGATATTTTATAATAAATAACATTTTTATTAAATGATTTAAAATTGATAAAAATCATATCTTTGGCCAAGTTATTGGGATATGGTTGAAAGTATCAATCGTGGTCCATTTATGGGTCAATTTTCCTTTTATAGTAACTATATTGACCCCTAAAGAGTAAAAACTTTGTTATCACAATAATTGTCAAAAGAGGTTAAAGTGAGATTAAAAAAAGAGATAAGGATAAAAACCTAACATAAAATTGTCAAAATTTTATTTTTTGATAGTACATAGAACCATACTCCTCTTATATTCAAATTATATAATTTTGGATCCTTTTTGAGATGAAAATTAATTTATATTAATTTAATACCTTGAGAAATTCTAAGAACGTCCCTCCCCTCTATTATAAAAGGGGACCCAGTCTCCTCTTTTCTTCACACGTAAAAAGCCTTTTTGGTCAACCAATCCCCAACAAAATTTCTTCCTAACATCCCTCACCACATTCTAGAGGCATTAGTTTGGGTAGAATACCATCCTCAGAGGGGTTAAGGTGAAAAGAAAAGAAGTTATTAGAAGAAGAGGTATAGTCTTTAATCGAATGTTTTAGTTTTATTTCTTCTATCACCTACTAAAAATCATATTAAATATGATGGTATAATAAAATTAGTATCTTCTATACGCTGAGATGTTATTATGTTAGTTTAATAACCTACATCCATATCTTCTTCCTTCAAATGGGAAACAAAGCCATCGTTCTTGTGTATGATGAACCAAGACACCAAAGGATGGTAATAAATTCCAAGGGCCTCAAGAACATTTGGGGGATGATTTATCCTTTAAATATAAAAACAACCAAAAAACATAACAATAAACATCCACTCATCTATATGATGAATAAACGAAAAATGACACCTCAAAACATAACCAAAAAAATAAACCATATCAAATTACAAGCAGAAACCAAAAGACATACTCAAAAAGAACCAAAAGACACACTCTAAGAGAACAAAAAGACCACAAAAACTCAAGACTCCCAAGTGACATCAACCAGCTGTTGGAGTTGGTTCCCTAGAACCAAATTCAATGTACTTTATATGATAAAAATGTATTCATTATTTTAAATATTAATTAACTACTTATCACATCATGATTGTTATTCTGCGTGACATATTATGTGATAATGTATCTAGAGTAATTGTCACACTAAATGGTCATAGTAGTTCCCCACTATGATGAGAACCCAATGCGTTATGACATCATACTTGAAAATATATTCTATGGGTGGATGATATCATTTGAAGGGACAAAAATAATATAGGCTATCAGGGGTGGAGACTCATAGGACTTTGAAGAACCTTCTCATGGTGTATGCCCTTGGTAATATCCAATAGGATATTATGAGAACGAGACCCGATTGTATTAAATACACATTTATAAGTGTCATTGGATGTTTTTATTTACAGATGTGGGTATTGGTCCTTATAATTTAAGATTATTATTAATGGATATTATTAGTCGTGTACATTGATGTATTGATGAAAACCGTGATGACAGATGTACGTGGTGAGGTAGGATACATTGTGTGAATCATGAATAATATTGCATTAATATATAATGTGATAAAATATTTATCCCTTCTGTTCATTAATAAAAGTTAATATCTGAGGCCCTTTGATGGAAATGATATAGCCTACATAAATCCATGGTCATGGTGTTCTTTAGGCATGTTCTATTTCTGGAAAGTCAAAGAAAGAGATATCAAGTGCATAGGTTGATGGAACTCGCATGCAACCTGCTCGATTAGAGATATTGTGATAAATAGATTATATTACATGGTAAGTGTTCGTATGAGGTTCCATATCATTTTTGAATTAACTTCTTTCTCTATGGGTTCCTTGATGTGTTTCTAGATGCTAACCTTGGACTTTAAGTAGGTTCTCATAATGCCACTGAAAAAGAGGTCTAGAGGGTCACACACTAAGTGTATCCAGAATCTCAATTGTATAATTTATTATTTAACAAGTTGAATAAATATTATTCCTAGTTGTGGTTTAATAATTATTCATGTTTTCATAATCACATTTATTCTGTCACTAGTTATTCGAAATAATATATTGTGATCTGAATATTTAATAAATATTTACTTGCTATTTAGTGAATAAAATATTTATTTATTTATCGATCAATAATGTAGTGATATTTAATGTAAAAATAAATAGTTATTATTCAAGGCCCAATAAATATTATGGAGGAATGGCAGATCGAGTAAAATGGTCCGATGAGAAATAATATTATTTAATTTATAATTCGCATGTTAAACGCATGTCATGAAATAATAATATTGCTATTATTATTTAACATGGGGGTTTCACTATGATTAATAAAATAATTAAAGGCACTAGTGAAAATTATTTTATTATAACCCTAGTGATATAAATGTCCAGTTATATTATTCCCTCATTCTCTAAGGGAAATCCCAGCAACTCCAATTCTGTTGTGCACAAAATTTTGGTGAAAACCTCTCAATCCTAGAGATTTCTTCCTTCTCCATGAATGCTATTAAGAACGGGAGTTATCCTCCTCCACCGGATCAGGGACAATGCTTTGGAAGAGGTTCTCAAGCTGATCGAAGGTGGATGACACAAGCACACAGATCTTCCATGCTATCACCTAGACACTCCTTTGGTGATGTCTGGAGATTCACAGAATACGTGTGGATCACTACTAGAGGAAATCTAATTTGATTTCTACAACGCAATGACCATGCACTACAGATCAGTGATCAAATGAATCAAAAAATAAAAATATCCTTAGAGGTAATTATAATTTAATTAAATTAATTATAAAAAATATATTTTGATATTCTCTTTTGGGTTATGGTTTTTTATTCCTTTGACTTATTTATTTGATTCAATTCCATTGATCACGACGCTCGTCGTTGCATAGATCTCAAATTTACAATGGATTATGAAAAAAGCAAAGTTGGGCACCACCCCTCCCACGCATCCGCTATGTCCAAAACCTATAAGTGGTATCAGAGAGGGCATATTATTGTTTATAATTATTAAAAAATTTGTTGGTGATTTACACATTCATAATTTTGTTTTTAAATTCATGTTTAATGATTCTTTTAATCTGAATTATGAGATCTATTTATCCCTCCATCATTTATCAAAGATCTATCAGAAACAATTAATTTTATATTTAAAATAAAATCGAGGATCTCATTCGAAGGTGCCAAGGATTATGCCCAGATAACAAAATAGTACACACCATGTAACCAAAGTTACACACAGTGTATTTATGTTCAGTGCACGAAGTGATAATTCGGTAATTACTCAACCTATGTGCATTAATGAAATGTGGTGTAGTTAATTATTACACCATGTGTTAACCAATATAGACTGGTGCATGGTCATCCAAACTAAACATTGTGTGGCCCACTAGAAATGGCTTGTAGTCCCTTCAGTTTAGGGTTGGTTCGTGTATTCTATACATGACCTACCCAACTGGTGACCGTGTAACATAGAGGAAACATAGCATGTGGCCCACTGAACATGCCATGTACTACAAGATTTCTAAAGAACACCTCAGATGTTGAGTCACTAGGAATGTAGTTTAGATAGACGGTGAATGGAATACACGTCGTGTAGTTTGGATATATACACCGTGTAAGTTTACCAAATTACATAGATTTAAAACGTTAATATCTATGTAATGTTCAGATATTCATATCATGTATAAGTCATATTACAGGTTGTTACTCTATGTGCATGGAAGCATAACATGTGGATGAAAAAATCATGGGATTCATGTGATCATTTGTGAAGTACACGTTGTGATAGTAGGTATTAAATCATGTATGCCATATGTCACAAGGGTAAAATAGTATACGAGTATAATACATGTTGGGTAGATTCAGATGGGTATTCGCCGTGTCTCCTCCATGGTACATTTTTGTACAAGGTTAATTTTAAGTGAATTTATTTAATTTGTTTAAAAATATAATGGATGAGAATATCAAGGAAATTCAGAAAAGGATTAAGATAAAATGATTGATTAATTAAAGATACAAATTAATCAATTTTATTATGATTTATCTTAAATAATAATGATTAAATAATTGAATGCTAGTTTTATTAAATGTGTAATTCGTTGCATGTATGCAGATTATCATGAGCTAGACCAGACCATTGAATATGATTTGTTTTATTTAATTTATTGTCAAATTATTTTTTTGTCCTATATGCCTTCTCCCTTTATTAATATGTAGGGTCTGCGTGCTCATGGTTTCTTTTATAAAAATCTATTTTACCCCTAACTTGAATGTGAGTAAAATCATATGTAATGGATGAAGCTCCCATGCTAGCGGAGGTGGTTCATGTTCTGAGCTGAGGAAAAACCAATCCAAGTAGATAAAAATGTGGACATGTGGAATGTTGTAAACATAAACCTCAGATTGGTTCAAGGTGTTTCTCCCCTAGGTCAGTGATTATTTTATCACTCTATAGATAAACTAACCATTAGAACAAGCTCATGATCATACCCCTTATTATATTTCTGTCAGTTTCATGGTTATTCATTATAGATGTTTTTTCATGATCACATAATTAATTCATTAAAAAACATGCAAGATGAAACTAAAATAAACTTGATTGTGCATAAATATTATCTAAGATATGGTTAATAACATAATTAAATCCCACTTAATATTAAAAAATCATGTAATAAAGATAATAATTGGAAATTTACGCATAATGGAATAAAATCCCTCAATAAAATATTATGTCAATATAGCCTTCCATTACTTTAGTTAGAATCGAAGCATAGTTCAAAGTGCTTGACCAACCAATGTTGGGGTGCGTTAAATTATCGGGGAATTCTAATTTGGGGTTTTCGGTAGACTTAACATGGTTGACATCAAGGGTTGACTGCCAAAGATGGAATTGGTGTAACTAAGAGGAAAAGGCTAAGGAAATCCAAATTAAGGATTTTAGGATTGTGGATTCCACTAAATGGATCAAGGTACTATGTGTTAGTGCAATTGGAATTTGGAATGCCTACCTAAAACCATTCGAGATAATTTACCAGCCAAATTTGGGGTAATGGGAATGGGAATATGGATCCCTTCCAGTCCAAGCAACATGATATTCTAGATCCAATGGTGAGGGATATTGCATTTCAATAAAATAGTGGGATACTAATAGATATAATTTTATTTATTTGTCTAAATTTATCAGATAAAGTACTAAATATCTACTAATATTATTTATAGAAATGAAAATAAAAATGACATCAAACATATCACCGTGATCCATACTTGAGAAGGAAAACCTTCTTACCAGTATGAATTTTCAAGAACGACAGAGCTGTTTACGCGTCATCCTTTTCCATGAAAGGAAATTGTATGTGCGGGAAGAACCGTTACCAGTTGTGCTTGGAAATGAGGCAACTGATGAAGAGATATATCTCTATGAGAAACATCTAAATGATGTTGCATACATTCAGTGATTCATGCTATCATCCATGTCTAAAGATCTTTTGATGCAATATGAGAAAATGGATGCATATAGCATGATGTCTCACCTTTGGGATCTCTATTAAGAGAAGGTGAGACAAGAGATGTATGAGATCTCTAATGCATTATTTACCACTAAGCGTGGAGTGTCTACACTAGTTGGACCTTATTTAGTCAATATTATTAGATACATTGAATTCTTGAACATCTTAGAGATTAAATTCCTAGATGATTTGCATAAATATCTTATACATTCATCACCACCCAAGACATTCTCTAGTTTTTTTTTTTGTGAATTATAAAATGAGAAAGAGTGAGAATATTATGTCGGAACTTTTGACTTTAATTCTCCAAGTGGATAAGAATATGGATTGTGACAAACCTATAGTCCCTATGGTGAATAAGAAAAGTAATGACAAGGAAAAAGGGACTAAGAATTATAAAAAATATAAAGCCTCTGAGAACCATCCTACCAAGAAGAATAAAATCCATAGGAAAGGCAAGGAAAAGGAAGCAATATGTTTTACATGTGGCAAGTCAGGCCACTAGAAGAGGAACTACACCCAGAAGAAAGGGGAATCCAAATGTGTGTTCATTATTGGGAAAAATCTTTCCATTTATAAACCTTTGGTATTATATATAACTTGTGGTGCTCACATTTTTATTCAAATGCACGAACCAAGTAGATTTCCGAAAATTACCCGAGGAGAGGTGGGTCTGTGAGTTTCCAATGGCGCAAGGCTGGCTGCTCTAGCCATTGGTGACTACCACCTTTCATTGCTGATGAGAATGATTTTGGTTTTACATGATTGTTTTTATGTACCAATTGTTACCAAATATATAATTTTTGTATCAAGTTTAGATAAAAATGGGTTTATTTTCATGTTTGGAAATAAAAGTTGATTCTTTTATAAAGAAAACATATGTTATGGTATGACACATTTAAATAATGGTTTATATGTATTGAATTACGAAAACCAAGTGTTGAAAATCGATAATGAATTATGTTCACACGACTCATATAACACCCAGTTGTGGCACCACCATCTTAGTCATGTAAATAATAAGTTTTTGACAAAGCTCTGTCATGATGGTTAGTGAGAATCTTCTGAGAAAAAACCACTTAAATGATGTAACACTTGTTTACAAGGAAAAATGAACAAACCACCATTTGGTGGACAGGGCCAAAGGGCCACAAAAATTCTAGGATTGGTACACACTAATGTGTGTTTACTATTTCCAGTAGAAGCTAGAGGTGGATATTCCAACTTCATGACATTGACTAATGAATTGAGTAGATATGTATATATTTACTTGCTGAGGTATAAGTCTGAGTCCTTTGAGAAATTCATAGAATTCAAGAATGAAGTATAAAATCATCTTGGTAAGAATATAAAGAAGCTTCGATCAGATCGAGGTGGTGAATATGTTAACCTTGAGTTCATTGAATTTCTATGAGATTTTGGGATTCTATCTCAACTCACTCCACCTTATACACCACAGTGGAATGGTGTGAGTGAAAAGCGGAATCGTACCTTGTTGGACATGGTAAGGTCTATGATGAGTCATGCAGATCTTCTGTTATCCTTTTGGGGGTATACATTACAAATTGTGTCATACATATTCAATTGAGTACCACTAAGGTGGAAAACAGAATTTCCTTTGAGCTATGGGGCAGAAAGAAACCCATTTTATTGCATACACGTGTATGGGGTTGCAAAGCATTGGTTAAGGATTTCTTTGGAAACAAACTAGAACCATGGGGCATGAAGTGCATCTTTATAGGATATCCCGAGGAAACAAAGGGATACTACCTATAAAATCCCTCAGACAAGAATGTGATTGTCGCTAGACAAGTCGTATCCCTTGAGAGGGAGCACATCCTCAAAAAGGATAGTGGGAGAAAGATCGACTTTGATGAAGTTGATGTTCAATATACACAGGAGTTGGTACAGGAACATGTTCTATAGGTCCTTGTGGAAGAAGCAGTTTCTAAAACACAAGTACTACGTAGGAGTGTAAGAGATGTATGATAACCAGAGAGAAATGGTTTTCTAGTCCCCGAGGATGGTGACTCATTATTATTGGAAAATAATGAACCTATCTCCGATAAGGAGGTTGTTGAGATATCAAAAGTTTCAAGATGGCTAGAAGATATGAATTCTAAGATGGATTCCATGTATCAAAACCAAGTTTGGGTTCTGGTCGATGCGCCTATTGAGGTAAAGCATGTTGGGTGTAAATGTGTACTCAAGAAGAAACCAGACATTGAAGGTAAATTTAGTACCTATAAAGCAAGGATAGTGGATAAAGGCTTCAAAAAACGTCTAGGAATTGACTATGATGAATTATTTTTTCTAGTTTCCATGTTTAATTCCACCAGAATCATACTTTCCATAATATCTTATCATGACTATAAGATTTGGAAGATGGATGTCAAAACTACATTCCTTAACAGGAACCTTCATAAAGATGTCTATATGACACAACCAGAAGGGTTTTTGAATCCAAGTGATGCCAAAAGGATTTTCAAGTTGCAGAGATCCATTTATGGATTGAAGTAAGCATCCTGGTCATAAAACATTCGATTCGATGAAACCATGAGAGAATTTGGTTTCATTAAAAATGAATGTGAGTCGTGTGTTTACAAAAGGATTAGTGGGAATGTGGTCATTATCCCAGTAGTATATGTTTATGACATATTAAATATTGGAAAGATAATACCAGTCTTACAGTTAGTTAAGAACTGGTTGAACAAGTGCTTCTCCATGAAAAACATAGGTGAAGCAGCCTATATTCTAGGGATCAAGATCATTCGTGATAGATCCAAGATGCTACTCGGACTAAGTCAAAGTACATATATTGACCAAATAATAAGGGATTTAGTACGGAACAATCTAAGAGGGGATTGGTTCCAATGTAAAGGGCCAGACTTTCCATGTAATTTTTTTAATTAAATGGGAATTTTACGAGTCTGTGAAAATTGACGGTGCATGATTCCGAGGTACGGTGTGCCCGGAATGAATTTCTGAACTTTTCTTCAGGTGAATTCAGTAAACATACAAGCAGATTTTTATAAGATTTAAAACGGTGCTCGGAATTGAAATCTGAGGACACTGTTGAACTCGCAGTGCCAGTATTCACTTAAGGAGACTTACACCTTGACGACAGTTGGTCGAGGATGAAAGTTAGTTTTTGGTGTTTTCAAGGGAAAATAAAAATAAAATTATTTATCATTTTATTTTTAATCTTTTAACTTCCCATGTGTGGGTTATGGTGGGGGGTACCACCCAAGCATAAACCCCCAATTTGAATTCCTAGTGGTAGGGACCACCCGACCCCTCTTAATGGGTGAGAAACCTCCCAAGTACCTCTTTAATGTGGAGGACCCTCTTGAACATCCTCCAAATTAATTATGCCAACACACTACATTAATTTTTCCATCTTGTGTGTGTATGCCAACATAATTTCTTCTTAAGTTAAATTATATTGGCACATCATTCTTTTGGTGGGAAAAGGAGAAGGAGAGAACTCTTGGGAGGATTACATTTCTCAAACAAAGAACTCCTCCTCTACAGAAAGAATACTATCGAAGAACGTTCATCGGAAACAAGAAAGAGGACGACACACGAGCCTGGTGTGGTGGACAGGATGATCGTCGCCAACTACAACTTCTTCCTCTCGCCAACACCATCGAACGAACAAGGTATGGACGATGTTTGAATTATTCCCCTTACTCATTCTTTATATTCTTGTGATTCAAGTTCAATAGCCACTTTCTACTGCTTTAATGTAGAGAGTGTAGGCCAAAAAAACATGGCTCGTCCTCTCCACAATCACTACGGGAAAAATGGGTATTTGCGACGGGGATAAATCTCGTCGCAAATAGTCCCGTTAGAAACTTATTTGTGACGGGGGAATTTGCCCGTCACAAATAAGTAGTTATTTGTGACGGGTTAGCTTTCCCCATCGCAAAAGGACTGGCGCTCTTTGCACGCCAAATCGCGGGAAAGTTATTTGCGACGGGCGGTTACCGCCCGTCGCAAATAACCGGCAGCGGTAAAAGCTATTTGCGACGGGAATATACCCCCGTCGCAAATAGTATGTCGGTAGGTTATTATTTGCGACGGGTCCCGTCGCAAATAACTATTTAACCGTTGACCGTAATAAATGAGGGCTAAGGTATTTGCGACGGGATACCCGTCACAAATAGACCCGTCGCAAATGATCTAACCTATAAATACCCCCCCATCCGTTTTTTTCATCCATTCTCAAACTCGATCTTCTCCTTCTCTCAAAACTCTATTTTTAGAGTTCAGCGTTTCTTAAGTTTAATTTTTTTTTTCCGGAGTTGATATTGAAGTTTTTAACAACGATCAGAGATCAACCTCAGATCAATTTTAAAGGTATTTATGTTCATTTTAATTTAATATTTATTTTAAATTTTTTATTAGTTTCAATTATTCTTAATTAGTTGTAATTTAATTATGTTTACATTGTTTTTTTACTTAATAAATTTAAATTATTAGTATTTATTGTTCATAGTTAATGGTACTTAGGAATAATTAGTAATAATTTCCAATAATTAAGAATAAATGCTAATAATTAGTAATAAATACCAATAATTAGGAATAATTAGTAATAATTACCAATAATTACCAATAATTAGTAATAATTACCAATAATTACCAATAATTAGTAATAATTAGTAATAATTACTATTAATTCGTAATAATTACCAATAATTAGTAATAATTTCCAATAATTACCAATAATTCGTAATAATTTCTAATAATTACCAATAATTAGTAATAATTAGTAATAATTACTAATAATTAACAATAATTAGTAATAATTACTAATAATTAGCAATAATTAGTAATAATTACCAATAATTAGTAATAATTACTAATAATTAACAATATTTAGTACTAAATAGTAATAATTAGTTATAATTACCATTAATTAGGAATAATTAGTAATAATTACCAATAACTACCAATAATTAGTAATAATTAATAATAATTACCAATAATTAGCAATAAATAGTAATAATTACCAATAATTAGTAATAATTACAAATAATTATCAATAATTAGTAATAATTACCAATAATTATCCATAATTAGTAATAATTACCAATAATTATCCATAATTAGTAATAAATACCTATAATTATCCATAATTAGTAATAATTTCCAATAATTACCAATAATTACCAATAATTAGTAATAATTTACTAATTACCAATAATTATCCATAATTTTTAATAATTACCGATAATTACGAATAATTAGTCATAATTTACTAATTACCAATAATTATCCATAATTAGTAATAATTACCAATAATTAGTAATAATTAGTAATAATTACCAATAATTAGTAATAATTACCAATAATTAGTAATAATTAGAAATAATTACCAATAATTACCATTAGTTAGAAATAATTACCAATAATTATCCATAATTAGTAATAATTACCGATAATTATCCATAATTAGCAATAATTACCGATAATTACCAATAATTACCAATAATTAGAAATAATTGGTAATAATTAGTAATAATTACAAATAATTACCACTAATTAGTAATAATTAATAATAATTACCAATAATTAGTAATAATTAATAATAATTACCAATAATTAGTAATAATTAGTAATAATTACCAATAATTAGTAATAATTAGTAATAATTACCAATAATTAGTAATAATTAGTAATAATTAGTAATAATTACCAATAATTAGTAATAATTACCAGTAATTAGTAATAATTACCAATAATTGGTAATAATTATCAATAATTAACAATAATTACCAATAATTACCAATAATTACCAATAATTACCGTTAGTTAGAAATAATTACCAATAATTATCCATAATTAGTAATATTTACCGATAATTATCCATAATTATTAATAATTACCAATAATTACCAATAATTGCCAAGAATTAGTAATAATTGGTAATAATTAGTAATAATTACCAATAATTACCACTAATTATTAATAATTAATAATAATTACCAATAATTAGTAATAATTAACAATAATTACAAATAATTAGTAATAATTAGTAATAATTGCCAATAATTAGTAATAATTAGTAATAATTAGTAATAATTACCAATAATTAGTAATAATTACCAATAATTAGTAATAATTACCAATAATTAGTACTAATTACCAATAATTAATAATAATTACCAATAATTACCAATAATTACCAATAATTACCAATAATTACCAATAATTTCCAATAATTACAAATAATTACCAATAATTAGGAATAATTACCAATAATTAGGAATAATTACCAATAATTAGGAATAATTACCAATAATTAGGAATAATTACCAATAATTAGCAATGATTCGTAATGATTACCAATAATTAGTAATAATTATCAATAATTAGTAATAATTGCCAATAATTAGGAATAATTACCAATAATTAGGAATAATTACCAATAATTAGGAATAATAACATTATTACATTATTAGTATATTTTATTATTAATATTAAAATAATATAATTTTTTATATTATATACAATTCTCCTTTCATTTGTGTGTTTTCTGTCTCCACATGTAATATTTGTATGTAGAGACAGAAAACACACAGATGAAAGGAGAATTGTATATAATACAGAAAATTATATTATTTTAATATTAATAATAAAATATAATAATAATGTTATTATTCCTAATTATTGGTAATTATTCCTAATTATTGGTAATTATTCATATAATTACCAATAATTAGGAATAATTACCAATAATTACCAATAATTACCAATACTTACCATTAATTACCAATAATTACCATTAGTTAGAAATAATTATCAATAATTAGGAATAATTACCAATAATTAGGAATGATTACCAATAATTAAGAATAATTACCAATAATTAGGAATAATAACATTATTATATTATTACTATATTTTATTATTAATATTAAAATAATATAATTTTCTATATTATATACAATTCTCCTTTCATCTTTGTGTTTTCTGTCTCCACATGTAATATTTGAATTCTTTTTCAAAATTATCAACCTACTCACTAATGGAGAGGTGAAAGTGAATGCAAATATTACATGTGGAGACAGAATGTTAAACACACAGATGAAAGGAGAATTGTATATAATATAGAAAATTGTATTATTTTAATATTAATAATAAAATATACTAATAATGTAATAATGTTATTATTATATAATTAATATTTATGAAAAAATAATATTAGTACTGTGAAAATAATAAGAAATTTATATAATATTAAAATTGTCAATATTTGTAACAGGTTCTACAAATCCCCCCTCCCCCCCTCCTTCAGATTAGAGTTTGTTTTTATGTTATAAAGTTTGTTAAATCAAAATATGAATTTTTTTCTATTCGTAGTTTCTCTCTCATTATAAAATATTAATAATATTATATTTTGAAATAACAATATTAATATGAATAATATTATTATTTATATTTTATAATATTAAATTATATATATATATTAAAATTTTATAATATTATAATTTAATTATATTTTTTGTAATATTTGATTTTTTTTAATATTTGAATGTAAAATAATTCTATTATTTTTATATTAATTAAAATAACTTATTAATATTTTTTTATTTATAAATTATCATTCTAATATTATTATATTAATTAAATCATTTATTAATATTCTATTATTTTTTATTTTTGAATTATAATTATATTATTATTATATTAATTAAAATAATTTATTAATAATTTATTATTTTTATTTGTGAATTATAATTCTATTATTATATTAATTAAAATAATTTATTAATAATTTATTATTTTTTATTTTTGAATTATAATTGGATTATTATTATATTAATTAAAATTATTTATTAATAATTTAATTTTTTATTTTTTTTATAGTATTTGCGATGGGATACTATGCCCGTGGTAAATAGTATTATTATTATATTCATTAAAATAATTTAATAATAGTTTTTATTTTTTTTTAAAAAAATAGTAATTTCGATGGGCCCGTCGCAAATACCTGTTGCGACGGGCCCTGTCGCAATTACTATTTTAAAAGTTTTACAAATATATGGAGTAATATTTGCAATGGGAAGGATCCCCATCGCAAATAATATCTTTATCGACGGGCTCGTCGCAAATAATTGTTGTTGCGACGACATTTTCCACAACGGGCGATTTGCGACGGGATCCCGTCGCAAATGACCCATCGCAAATACCTGTTTTTCTAGTAGTGAATTCTTGTGGTGATTTTTGGTGTTCTTCACGGTGGATGAGGACAGCAACCAATCACGATTGGGCACGAGAACGGCAGCCAACACTACCATCGGCTATGACGAAGGCGACGGCGCCGCCCCGCGGCCATCGCTCCCTACGGCCTCTGCGCCCCATGGTGCTCCGCCGGTCACCGCCTCCACCCCCCCCCCCCCACGGACTCGTGACCCCCGCAGCCGAGCCGCCCCTCCGCCCCGCGGAACCCGCGGCCGAACCGACCCGCGACACCCACGACCGAACCGCCCCGTGGCACCTGCGGCCGAACCGCCCTGCGCCACCCACGGCCAAACCACCCCACGACACCCGCGGCCACCACCTCTCTACGGCATCGGCGACACCTGTGGCCTCTGCTGCTCCCCGGCACCAGCCGCCTCTGCCGCCCCACAAATCCCACAGCCTCCCCCGCCCCGCGGCACCCGCGACTTCCCCCGCCGCCTCCCCCGCTCTGCGACATCCGCCGACTCTTCCTCTCCATGGCACCCACGGCATCGCACCATCCACAGCTGAGCCGCCCTACGGCCTCACACCCTCTGTGGTCAAGCCTCCCCGTGGCCTCGTCGTCCTGCTACCTCGCCGTCCCGCGACCTCGCGTCCTTCTGCGACCCCTCGCGGCCCTCCACGGCCCCTCGCAGCCCCTCATGGCCCTTGCGGCTTTCCGGACTTCCCAGCGCGGGCCGGGCCATGTCGACCCAGTCCGGGTCAGGCCGGGTCAATCCGACCGGGTCGGACTGGACATGGACTCGCTTCGACCCATTTACTCTCTTTTGGCCATAACTTTGGCATCAGGTGTCCATTTGACGAACCGTCACCAGCTCTAGAAACCATGGAACGAGATGGTCCCTTTGAGTATACCCCACTAGAGATTTGGATTAATATGGGATAGAGTCAGGTTTGATCGAGCACGAATCCAACCGGGCCCCCGGGACTAAAAGGAAAATAACTCACAGACCGGGCATCCGATTGATGCACCGTCTATTGCATTGAGACCCCTATGACTAGGCATTCCTTTGAAATAATTATACATAAGTCTTATTGGAAGTTGTAGTATTGACCAGTGGCTTGTGGAGTGTACCCTCCCAGAGACAAGCGAGCATAGTGCGGAAACCCAATAGCGGGCTGTGACGTGAAGAATGAATAACGATCATGTGTGGGTTAGCACCGAGTGATCCTGTGTGGGGCAGCACCGAGCGATCATGTGTGGGTCATCACCTAGAGATCCTATGTGGTTCTGCCTCTTAACGGAGTAAGATGATTCAGTAGTTATATCTAATAATCTTTACTACCATACCTAAGTTTTACCTGGTGTGAGCTGAGTATGTACCTGTGTGGTACATTCCTTTGTGGTAATACCTTGGTGGTATCCTTTTGTGTGGCGTACTTTTGTGTTACTTGACTTCGTGGTATTCTTTCCTTTTTGGAACAACTGATCTTTGGGATTTTGAGTTGGACTCTGTGTTTTACTCATGATTGAGATGGGTTTACATGGTAACTTCTGTATATGTATGGGCATATACCTAAGTAGGGTTGTCAGTTGAATTCTTGTTGTATGGTTTATACTTGGTGGATTTTGTGAGACCATGGGGGTCTCTGGGTCCGTACTGAGTATCATTATACTCACCCCTACACGGGCTATGCTCACACCCTGTTGTGTTTGGTGCAGATGACAGACAACCCTGACTGAGCACGAGAGTACCTGGACTGGAGGTAGCTCGGAGGTGGATGTTAGATGAGGCGAACCATAGAGATGGCCTTTCGTGAGCTATACCTACCCTTCAGGTAGGATTCGTGGAGGATGATCTAGGAGCTGCTTTCCACCTATTATTTGTCTTGTACTTTCCAGTTTTCCTTGTACTTTCTAGTTGGGCTTATATTCTGGCCCCTTTTCTTATTTTACTCACTTTTTTACCACTCAGTTTACTTAAGTTCGTATCTTGTTGTGTGCTTGGTTGTGTGTGTTCCAGGTTATAAATGCAATGCCTTCCCAGTTTTAGGGAATATGCCTTCGGTGCTAGTCGCCAGCCCCTGACCTATGGAAGGCGGGCTTGGGGTAGTCACGACACGGGCCCTGGGGGACGGGACGTGACAAATTGGTATCAGAGGAGTCGGTTATACCGTAAAAAATATGAAACTGGTATTTTTAACGGCAATATTATTAAGTGTAGTGAGCGTGGTTATCAATTTATGGAATCCAGTGTTGGTGCGGTGGCCGACGTATCCATACACCAGGACCCTGACTTCTGATTTCCGACTCAGTGCACAAAAACACTGATTGGGAGTGTGTTTTCTAGAGTTTTCTTTGTGATATCTTGAGATAGCTCATCAGTTATAACTTATTGATCGTGACACACATGTTTCTTTTCAGGATTCCTCCACGAAGACAACCATCTAGGGTTTTGAGAGTAGTACACACTGATATCCCACCAAGCAACGAGGCCTCGGTGTAGGGCCCTCTTCCAGTAGAGGTACTAGAATAGGCACCAATGGTACCATTACCCATTGGGCCACCGATGCCACTATCCCCAATAGCATATGGTGCACACTTCTTAAGTGCGTTTCAAGAGTTCCAGTGCCAGAAGACACCTAGGTTCAGGGGTGAGACAGTCCCACAGGCGGCTGAGGATTGGTTGGAGGTTGTGGTGGGAGTATTCCGACCAGTAGGGACACTAGCATATCTCATGGTTATCCTTGCCACCAGCCTTCTACATGAATCTACAAGAAGATGGTGGAGCTTGATGCTCCATGTTCATGATGAGGTGAAGCTTCTCTGGGAAGACTCTGAGAGCCTGTTTTGGGAAGAGCTTGTCCCAGTGACTCTTCGCACTATGCGCATACAGAGACTACTTCATCTATAGCAGGGCAAAATGACTGTGGTTTAGTACTCATCGAGGTTCACTGACCTCTCACACAACTCCACTGATATTCTGTGGGACCCATTCTTTAAGGCCCAGACCTTTGAGCAGGGGCTCAGGTG
This sequence comes from Viscum album, assembly GCA_963277665.1. Taxonomy (NCBI): domain Eukaryota; kingdom Viridiplantae; phylum Streptophyta; class Magnoliopsida; order Santalales; family Viscaceae; genus Viscum; species Viscum album. The sequence continues at coordinate 1,417,127,840 of OY728127.1, forward strand.
AGAGACCAGGGCTTCGATGATTTCTCTTAGCATCCTGACGTAGGCGAGGGTGTTAGAGAAAGCCCTCCTAGTGGAGATTTTCCTTGCTGAGAAGTCACCAGTAGTGAGATTTACCATCGTACGTCATGTAGCACAGTCTTCTATAGTTGACAGATGACATATATCACAGAGGTCTAAGAGGACAAGACCTAAAGGTGGACGACCGCATGATTCAGAGTCGGTTGTGCGGGGGCACCCGAGGAAGAGCCAATTATTCTAGGACCGGGCATGGTCACATGGCTCGTGACTGTCCGACACACCGTACGGATGATCAGAAGACTTTCGAAGGACCGCCCAGGAAGAGATAGAGGTTCGATCGAGGTGGTCCGCAGGGATCAGGTGGACGTGGCAGAGGATCTATTCGTGCAGCTGGCGGTGGGAGACAATTCGAGATGTTTCTGTCACCATCACCAGGTAGTCCACCCTGACCACAGGGAGCAGGTGGACAGGGGTGAGATCAGATCCAGGTAGATGAGTCCTATGACCAGGGCACTCTGGAGATGATACGAGGTGCGATCTATGTCTATTCCACCATAGCTATAGTACTTATAGACACAGGTTCTGGTCATTCTTTTATTTCCACTACCCTCGTTCAGAGCTCGGAAATTTCGATGGAGCCGTTGGCTCCATCCTTATGGCTAGAGACTCCTATGGGAGCAGATTCACAGATTACGCACCGGTGCCGGTAGTGTGAGCTTAATCTAGGAGGCGAGATATTTGGATGGTATATCCCAGTAGCGGCGTTGACACCTTACGATGTCATCTTGGGTATGGACAGGTTATCAACATTCCATACTCAGATAGACTGAATTAGGCGAACGGTGTGGTGTGTCCGCATGGATGGGACCAGGTTTTCCTTCACTGGTGAGGGGGGAACCATTGTAACACAGGATGGATTTACTCGGAGTAGGGTGAAACAGATTACACATCAGTTGGATATACATACCCTCAGAGCGGTTGATGTGGAGTGTTCGAGTTTTCCAGTAGTGGTGGTCCAGTGCGCAGATGTCTTCCCTGATGTTGTTCCTGGTCAACCTCCTTGCAGAGAGGTGGAATTTTACATTGAGTTATACCCTGATATGACACCAATATCTACACTAGCATATCATATGGCTCTCGCGGAGCTTCGTGAGCTGCAGGTACTGTTGGAGGACTTACAAGGGTAAGGGTTTATTCGGCCCAGTGTTCCTCCTTGGGCAGCCCCGGTTTTGTTTGCCAAGAAGGCGGATGGGAGCTTGAGGCTTTGTGTTTACTATCAGTGCCTGAACTAGGTGGCTGTGAAGAACAATTACCCACTCCCGAGGATTGACAATCTCTTTTATCAGTTGAAGGGAGCACAGTGGTTCTCGAAGATAGACCTCAGATCAGGCTATCACCAGCTCAGAGTACGAGATGAGGATGTGCAGAAGATGACTTTCAGATGTCGGTACGACCACTACGAGTTCTTGTTCATTCCATTTGGTGTGACCAATGCTCCAGCAGTGTTCATGGGACTCATGAATAGGATCTTTCAACCATACCTTGATTTCTTTGTAGTAGTCTTCATCGATGACATTCCGATTTACTCGACTAGTGAGGAGGAACATGTTTACCATTTACAGGTAGTACTAGACACACTCAGAGGGCACTGGATTTATGGTAAGATTTCAAAGTTCCAGTTCTAGATTCGAGAGGTTCACTTTCTAGGACATGTCATATCAGAGGCTTGAGTTACAGTGGATCCAGCGATGATTGAGGCGGTACTTGCTTGGGAGCCACCCAGGAGTGTGACAGAGGTATGATGTTTCCTCGGTTTGGCTAGATACTATCGGAGATTTTTGCTAGATTTCTTCAGAGTTTCAGCACCACTTTCAGCATTGATGAAGAAGGGACAACCCATCATGTGGTCAGAGATATGCCAGTAGAGTTTTCAGTAGATGAGTCAGAGTCTGACTAGTTCCCTCATCTTGAGGCTTCCAGAGGAGGGCGTAGGGCATGTAGTATACTACGACGCATCAAGGACCAAGATCAGATGTGTCCTGATGTAGGAGTGAGCAGTGATCTCATATGGTTCTCGACAGCTGAGATAACATGAGGAGAACTACGCTACCCATGACCTAGAGTTAGCAGATGTGGTATTCGTCTTGAGGATGTGACGACACTATCTGATGGGTGAACATTTTACAGTCTACTCATATCACAAGAGTCTCAGGTATATATTCTCTTAGAAGGACCTGAACCAAAGACAATGACTTTGGATGGATTTCCTCCATGAATATTACTTCAAGATAGTATATACTCTTGGGAAGGGGAAAGTTGTTGTAGATGCACTCAGTAGGAGGTCTGGTATACTGCTACTAGGCGAGGCGACAGAGCAGCTGGACACTTTGCAGATATCCTTTGTGGATCGAGATCGAGCATTTTTCTTTAGTCTCTTACACTCACACCCCCAATTCTTTAGTGAGTCCAGGAGGCGCAGCTTTGGGACACTGACTACAAGACACGGCATTGTCAGATATCCACAGGACATACACATGATGAATTTTCTGAAGGTGGGGAGCATGTCATCCTCTTCAGAGGATGTACCATGGTACCCATGTCACTTTAGGAGGAAGTGTTGAGGGATTTCCACACTTCCCCTCTAGCGGTACGTCCAGGAGTGGCGAAAATGTACTAGGACCTCTGACGACATCACTGGTGGCCAGGAATTAAGAAAACAGTTATAGAGTTTGTCTCTCGGTGCCTCACTTCTCAGTAAGTGAAGGCGGAGTACCATGTACCAGTAGGCTTGGTTCAACCTTTAGAGGTCCTAGAGTGGAAGTGGGATGGGATATCTGTGGGCTTAATGATAGGACTTTCACATACATCCAGGGGGCATGACACGATTTGGGTGATCATTGACTAACTCACCAAGTTGGCCAACTTCCTACCGATCAGAGAGCAGGGTATAGTAGAGAGCTTGGGATGCCCTTATGTGAAAGAGATTGTGTGACTACATGGAGTACTATCGACGATTGTCTCCGATCGTGATGCACGTTTTACTTCACAGCAATGGATGGGGTTGCAGGAGGCTTTTAGGACATAGCTTCATTTGAGCACCGCCTTCCATCCCTAGACGGATGGCCAGACTGAGTGGACCCTTCAAACCCTCAAGGGGATGCTGCGTGCTTGTGTCCTTGACTTCGGTCATAGCTAGGAGGATCACTTTCCCTTAGTGGAGATTACATACAACAACAGCTATCACTCCACCATTGGGATGACACCACTTGAGGCATTTTACGGGCGACCTTTCATATCATCTAGGAGTGGATGAATACTACACAGAGTAGGCAGAAGTCCTAAACTGACAGGAGATGGAGACCTCTGGAGTTCGAGGATGGTGACCACGTCTTTCTACGGGTCTCACCCCGATGAGGTTTACGGAGATTTGGACAAGGCAGAAAGTTATCTCTAAGGTTCATCGGACCCTTCCAGGTCCTCAGTAGAGTTGGCAAGGTGACTTACCATTTAGCTCTTCCACCTCAATTGCACCGGGTGCATGACGTCCTCCATGTATCCCAATTGAGGAGATACATGCACGACCCTTCCCACGTCATCGACCACATAGAGTTGGACGTTGAAGATGGGGAGAATATACAAAGGTTCCAATTGAGATTGAGGTTCGACATAAGTAGGTACTTAGTGGGCCGTCGATACCTTTGGTGCGCATTCGCTGGCAGCACGAGAACCTCTAAGAGAGCACATGGGAGCGGGAGGCTCAGATGCGTGCTCAGTACCCCCACTTGTTTTTTTTAGTTTTAAGTTGTGGATTACGGGGAAGTAAAGCCCGGAGGTGGGGAGAATGTAAAGACCCATAAATTCCATATATATATTATTAATTAAATTGGTATTTTACGTGTCCGTGAAAATTGACGGCACGTGATTCCAAGGCCCGGTGTGCTCAGAATGAGTTTTTGAACTTTTCTTCAGGTATGTTCAGTAAACGTATGAGAAGTTTTTTATAACTTTTAAACCGGTGCTCGGAATTGAAATCTAAGGACATTGTTGAACTCATAGAACTGATATTCTCATAAGAAGACTTTCACCTTGACGACAGTTGGTCGAGGATGAAAGTTTGTTTTTGTGATTTTTGAGGGAAAATAAAAATAAAATTATTTAACATTTTATTTTTAATCTTGAAACCTCCCATGTGTGGGTTATGGTGGTGGGGACCACCTAAGCACAAACCCCTAAATGAATTACTAGAGGCGGGGACCACCCGACCCCTATTAATGGGGGAGAAACCTCTCAACTCACTCTTTAATATAGAGGATCCTCTTGAACTTCCTCCACATTAATTATGCCAACACACTATATTAATTTTCCCAAATTGTGTGTGTGTGCAAACATAATTGTTTCTTAAGTTAAATTATATTGTCACCTCTTTCTTTTGGTGTGAAAAAAAGAACGAGAGATCTCTTGGGAGGATTACATTTCTCTAACGAAGAACTCCTCCTCCACATGAAGAACATCATCGAAGAACGTTCTTCAGAAACAAGAAAGAGGACGCACGAGCCCAGGATTGTAGGCGTGTAGTAGATGAGATGAATGTCGACAACTACAGCTTCTTCCTCTTGCCAACACCAACGAACGAACAAGGTAGGGAGGATGTTTGAATTATTCCCCTTACTCGTTCTTTATATTCTTGTTAATCAAGTTCTATAGACACTTGCTACTTCTCTAATATAGAGAGTGCGAGCCAAACAAACACGACTTGTCCTCTCTAAAATTCTTGTGGTGATTTTTGGTGTTCTTCATGGCGGAGGACGACGGCGACCAACCACAATGGGGCACGAGAATAGCGACCGAAACCACCGTCGACCATGAAGAAGGTGATGACGCAACAGCGTCGCCCTGCGGCCACCACCACCTGCGGCCTCCGCACCCCACGGCGCTCCGCTGCTCGCGGCCTCCACCACCCCGTGGACTAGCGGCCCCCGTGGCCGAGCCGCCTGCGGCACCCGTTGCCTCCGCCGCTCTGCGGCACCAGCGGCCTCCGCCGCCCCACGACCTCTGCCAATCCTCAGTACGCACGGCCTCTATGGCACCCACAGCCTCCGCGCTCCGTGGAACCCACGGCTTCGTGATGTCCGTGGCCAAGCTACCCCACGGCCTCGCCGTCTCGTGGCCTCGTCGTCCCATGACCTCGCAGCCTTCCACTACCCCTCATGTCCCTCGCGGCTGTCCACGAACGCTCGTGGCCTGCCGGACTACCCAGCGGGCTGGGCCGACCCAAACCGGGTCGACCCAGGCCTGGTCGGTCCGACTGGGTCGGACCAGACCCGAACCCACTTCGACCAATTTACTCTCTTTTGGCCATAACATTGGCACCAGTTGTCCATTTGATGAACCGTCAGTGGCACTGGAAACCTTGGTGAGTGATGGTCCATTTGAGTATACCCCACTGGAGATTTGGATTAAGATGGGGTATATTCAGGTTTAATCGAGCATGAATCTAACCGGGCCCCCTGGACTAAAATGATAATAACTCACAGACTTGGCATCCGATTGACGCAACGTCTGTTGCGTTGAGACCAATACGACGTGGTGGTCCTTTGAGATACTTCTATGTAATACTTTGTGGTAGTTGGAGTATCAACCAATGGCTTGTGGAGTGGACCCTCCTGGAGACAAGCGAGCCTAGTGTGGAAACCCAGTAGCTGCAAGTGACGTGAAGAATGAATAGCGATCCCCTGTGGGTCAGCACTGAGAAATCCTATGTGGGTCAGCACCGAACAATCTTGTATGGGTCATCACCTAGAAAACATGTGTGGGACATCACCAAGCGATCCTGTATGGGTCAGCACCGAGTGATCCTATGTGGGTCAGCACTAAGCGATCCTGTGTGGGTCAGCACCCAGAGATCCTATGTGGGTCTTCCTCTTAACGGAGTAAGATTATTCAATAGTTATATCTAATCATCTTTACTACCGTACCTAAGTTATAACTGGTGTGAGATGAGCCTATACCTACCCGGTACATTCATTCGTGGTAATACCTTAGTGGTATCCTTCTGTGTAGTGTACATGTGTGGTACTTGCCTTCGTGGTATTCCTTCCTTTGTTGAATAGTTGAGCTTTGGGCTTTTGAGTTGGACTTTGTGTTTTCATCATGATTGGGATGGGTTTAATTTGTAACTTAGGTATATGTATGGGCATATAACTAAGTAGGGTTTTCAGTTGAATTCTTGTTGTGAGGTTTTTCCTTGGTGGATTTTGTGAGACCTTGGGGGTCTCGGGGTCCCTACTAAGTAACATTATACTCACCCCTGCACAGTTTATGCCCGCACAATGTTGTGTCTGGTGCATATGATGGATAGCGCTGATTGAGGATGAGATTACCATGACTGGAGGTAGGTTGGTGGTGGACGTTAGATGAGGCGAACTGTAGAGACAACCATTCATGAGTTGTACTTACCCTTCAGGTAGGATGATCCAGGAGCTACATTACACCTATCATTTGTCTAGTACTTTCCTATTTTCCTTTTACCTTCCAATTGGACTTGTATTATGACCCCTTTTTCTTACTGTACTCACTTTGTTTACCACTCAGTTTTATTGAGTTTGTATCTTGCTGTGTGCTTGTTTCTCTATGTTACAGGTTATAAAGGCAGTGCCTTCCCAGTTTTAGGGAATACGCCTTCGGTGCTAGTCTCTAGCCCCTAGCCTATGGAAGGTGGGATTGGGGTAGTCATGGAATGGACCCTGGGGGAAGGGTCGTGACAACCAGTGTCACATGACTTACATCTTTCTAAGAAAATGTGTCCCTAGACAAAATAGGAGAAAGAGAGAATGAGTAAGATCTCACAGGCCTCAATGATAGGATAAATAATGCATTCCATGTTATGCACTAGACTTGATGTTGCCTATACACTGATCATGATAGGTAGATTTCAAGCAAATCCAAGAGAACAACATTAGACTGATGTTAAGGCTGTCCTTAAGTATCTGAGAAGAACTAAGGATATGTTCTTGGTGTATGGATGCGACGAGGAGATGGTACTCAAAGGGTATGTTGATACCGGTTTTTAGATAGATCAGAATGATTGGAAGTTGCAACCAGGATATGTTCTCTACCTCAATGGAGGAGCTTTCACCTGGAAGAGTTCAAAGTAGCTAGTTGTAGCTGATTCTACAATAGAGTCCAAGTATATAGTGGCTTCTAATGTTTCCAAGGAAGCCGTTTGGATTAATAACTTTATCTAGGAGCATGATGTGGTACCTAATAGTTGAGACTCTGTCACATTGTGCTATGATAATACATCAATGGTCGCTCTTTCAAAATAGCCAAGGTCACATCAACGGACAAATAACATACTCTGGAAGTATCACCTCTTGAGGTATTTTCATTAGAGGGGTGAAGTTTCAGTGACCAGAGTATCCATGGAATAAAACATGGGGGAACCATTTACTAAAGGCATATCTCATCAGAAAAATGAGTATCATGTGAGAGCTAGCGGACTAAAGGTTGTTAGTAGGTGTCTCTAGTGAAAGTGGGAGTCTGTTGGAGTTGGTTCCCTAGAACAAACGTATATATACTTTATGATAAACATGTATTCATTGTTTTGAATATTAATTAACTACTTGACACATCATGATTGCTCTTTTGTGTTATATAGTATGTGATAATGTCCCAAGAGTAATTGTCCCACTAAAAGGTCATAACAGCTCCACACTATGATGAGAACCCAGAAGTGTTATGAAAATATTCTTGAAAATATATTATATGGCCGTATGATATCATTTTAAGGGACACAAATGATACAAGATATCAGGGTTGGAGACTCATAGGACTTTGAGGCACATTCTCATGGTGTACTCCCTTGGTAATATCCAGTATAATATTTTGAAAATGAGACCCGATGGTAGGAAATCCACTTTTACAAGTGTCATTGCATGTTACTATATGTAGACATGTGTATTGGTACTTAAACTTTAAGATTATTATTAATGGATATTATGAGTGGTGTACTTTTATGTATGGATGGAAATCGTGATGACATATGTTCGTGATGAGGTAGGATGTGTTGGGTGTGTCACGAGTAATATTACATTAATGAATAATGTGAGAAAGGATTTATCCCTTCTGCTCATTAACAGAAGATAATATCTTAGTCTCTTTTATGGAAATGATATAGCCTAAATAAATCCACTTCCATGGTGTTCTCATGGAAAGTTCTATTTTTGGAAAGTCAAGGAAAGAGATATTGAGCACATAGGTTGATGGAACTAGCATACAACCTGCTCGATTGAAGATATTGTGATAAAGGGATTATATTACACATAAGTGTTCGTATGGGGTGTCATGTCATTGTGGCATTAACTTCTTTATAAATGGGTGACTTGGTGTGTTTCTAGACTCTAACCTTGGATTTTAGACAGGTTCCTCTAATACCACAAAGAAAGAGGACTAGAGGGTCACACACTAAGTGTATCCAGATTCTTAGTTGAATAATTTATTATTTAACAAGTTGAATAAATATTATTCCCACTTGTGGTTTAATAATTATTCATGTATTTATGATCATATTTATTCTGTCACTAGTTATTCGAATGAATATATTGTGAGAAAATATTTAATAAATATTTATATGTTATTTAGTGAATAAAATATTTATTTATTTATCGATGACTAATGCAGTGATATTTATTTAAAAAATAAATAGTCATTATTCAAGTCCCGATAAATATTACGGAGGAATGGTGGGATGAGTTAAATGATACAGTGAGAAATACTAATATTGAATATTATTTTATTAAATAATATTTAATTTATCATTTAAAAGTTAAGCACATGTCAGAAAATAATAACATTACTGTTATTATATAACATTGGGGTTTTGTTAGGATAATTAAAATAATTAAAGGAATTAGTGAAAATTATTTTATTATTACCCGTGTGATAAAAATGCTTGGTTATATTATTCTCTCATTAGCCAAGGGAAAGCCTAGAGATTCCAATTCAGTTGTGCACAATATTTTGGAGAAAACCTCTCAAGCCTAAAGAGTTCTTTCTTATCCAAGAATGCTCTCAACAACGAGAGAGATACTCCTCCTCCAGATCAAGGAGAACACCATGTAAGTGGTTCTCAAGGCGATCGAAGGTAGATGATGCAGTCATAAGGATATTCTATGCTAGAACCTCGAGACTCCTTCGGTGATGTTTGGAGATTCGCGGAACACGTGTGGATCACCGCTAGAGGAAATATACTTTGTTTTCTACAATGCAACAACCGTGCACTACATATTGGTGAAAGAACACATAAATGATGAAAGAATAACCTTTGAGGAAATTCTTATTCAATTAAATTAGTTATAAACAATATATTTTGATCTTATCTTTTGGGTTCTGAGTTTCTATTACTTTGTCTTATTTATTTGATTCAATTCTATTGATCGCGACACTCGTTGTTACATATATCTTGGATTGATCATTGATTATAGAAAAAGAAAATTTGGGAATCGCCTCTCCCATGCTTTTTCTACACCTGGAACCTACAACGGAAACACCCAACCCACACCAAGCTGCAACACCACATGCATCAACAATGTTATATAGAAGTATCGCTAAAGAAATGAGATACCCTACCATTACCTATGTCTTGATAAATTACATCTACAAACATACAATAATTCCCAAGCAGGGGTGATTCTAAACGTAGTAGGATTTCCCAAAAGACTTCAAAACTCGTGACACTAGGACAAAACATGTTATAACATTTATTTAAAACATTTTAAAGTCAATTTAAAATAGTTTACATCCAAATAGTAAACACGTTTCAAGGAAAACATTTACAAGAATGAAACCCTTCTCAATAATTTGGAATACCTATTACCATGTATCCACACACACAAAAACAAACCCAATTCATGCCTAAGTGAAAGTTCCATACTCATGACCGGTGTCTCATCGATCCACCAAGTCTTCATATGGTGACCAATACCAGGCGCCCCAATGACACACACCCCTTGAACAAGGTTACATATATGAATGTAGTCACATCAACAGTTTATTCCAAATTCCATGCTAACCCATTCAACATAAAACATTTCTCGTATTGAAAGAATTTCAAAAAACCTTTTACATGTGTCAAAAAACCATAATTTTAAAAATCACCATTTTAAAATTATTTACAAAGAGAATTGTCTAGAAAACCATCCAATTTCCACAATTCCCAAGACATACCCCCAAGATAGGATTCAATTAAGAATAAAACACATATTTCATAGAAATTTTAGGAAATTAATTTAAATAAAACTAACCCATAATGTTCTAAGTCAATTGAAGTCAATAGAGAAGCCACTTACCTCTCAATGGTTTGAAAAAACGATGAACGCCAAAATGTTTCTCTAAAAATCAACCTATATCTTATTCACTTAAATAAAATCAAGCATATCACATCAATGTTATCATTAAAGAACATGGATCTATCCACCATAGATTAGATCTATTATTATGGAAGAGAGAATAAGACTATATCTAAGAAGAAAAACCAAGAATGATGACTTACTGATGAATTCGGGCCTCCAATGCATTTGTTTCACCTAAGAATCACCTATGGATTGAAAGGAACCATCTCTCAAGACTAGGGAGGAAAAGGAATTCTAGAATAAGGCGAATTTGGAAAAAAATAGGTCTTTTGGGGTCAATTCTGATTAGATCCAAAATTTTAGGGGTGCCAACTATACGCCACATGGTTAAGCTGCATAGTTTATAAGATCGTATGAAAACCATGTGGTGATACTATCTGAATCCATCCCCTCACATAGTTTTCTTGTACAATTAGACAAACCATCCTCCAATCTTTCATTTCCCGTCTATTTGGAGTTGCACAGTTTCCCCTTGGCACTCTCATGGTTTGGACAAAATGTGTGCTAACCATGCACCTCCCCAGTGCCCACTGTTCTCCCTTACACAGTTTCTTGGAGATGGTTCATGGTTTCTACTAATCGTTCACAAACCATGCACATCCAAAAAATCCTTCAAAAAATGTCAAAACCCCTTAAAACCTCCTGAAACTCAACATGAACAAAATATAAAATTAGAATACATGAATAAAGGGTCATGTACATAAAAATAGGTGTGCTAAATTCTGCATACCATTGGTTTTTCCTTCCCTAAAAATTAGAAAACCATCATTTTCCTGAAAGATTTTGGGCCATTATTCCATCACTTCCTTTTCATTCTCCCATGTTTCTTCTTGAATCCGACATTGTTTCCATAAAAACTATACAAGACCGATGATTTTCCCATGTAAAATATTTTATTTCCTATCCACAATACATAATAAAACGTGAATCAATATAGAATCCTAATCTAGGTCAATGTGAACCCAATTAAATCACATGGTCAGGATTGGGTTGATACCTCTTTAATTGAGATACATGAAACACATTATGCACTAAAATGAACCTTGGTGGAAAATCCAACTGATATTCCACCTCAAAAACTCGTTCAAGATTCTCAAAAAGGCGTATGTAACAAGGGTAAAACTTTTCCTTCTTACTGAAATGACGATACCTAAGTCTTAGAGAAATTATCAAGAAGACATGAGAACCCACATCAAAGGAAAAATATCATCAATGGTGATCAGCATATGATTTATGACAACTCAGAGTCATCTCTATCCTCTTTCTAATCAACTGAATTTTCTCTATTGTATCTTGTACACGGCTTGGTCCAATTAGTGATGTATCACGTGTTTCTACCTAAAAAAGTGGAGAATGATAGGGACACCCACACAATGCTTCAAAAAGATCCATATTTATGAAGGACCAAAAACTATTATTGTATGGAACTCCATTAAAGGTATATTATCCTCCCTTAAGCCAAAAAATCCATTACAGAATGCCTAATCGTGTCCTCTAACATTTTTATTGTCCTTTCAGATTTTCCATCCATTTGAGGATGATAATCTATGTTTAAGGTCAACTGGATTCCATGGGATTATTGTAATAAATTAAAAAAATAAGATGTAAACCTTGGGTCTCGGTTAAATACAATCGAGTCTGGAACCCCATGTCTCTTTAAAACCTCTTAGATATATATTTTGGACAAATTTTCCAACATATGAGATTCACAAATGGGGATAAAATGAGCCAAATTCATGATTCGATCCACAATTACCCATGTATAATCAAGTTTTGTAATCATTATTGGTAGACCTGTTACAAAATTCATAGCTAGCTGCTCCCATTTACACATGAGAATTAGTAAATACTACATCATACCTATTGATCATTGATGTTCTTCCTTGACCTATTGATAAGTGATGCATCTCAAGACAAACTATGTCACGTTCCTCTTTGTGATAGCCCACTAAAACTATTATTTTAGTCCTTTATACTTCTTCATGATTATAGGATGAAAAACCCATCTCGATTGGCGGTAGACATTTTGAATGTGTTCCTGATGAGTCAATGTTACCATGATCTAATCTCTAGAACATAGTAGTGATCTCCCATTTAGTGTCCAACCCTCAATTTTCTCCCCACCATTGAGTTTTGACCTCATAGCTAAATAGTATCAATTAGATGTTTGAGAATCTATAACCTGCTCAACTAAATCATGAAAAATGAAAACTAGAAAGAAAACTTGTGCATTACCTTGCTTTGTATAATCTGGATTCATATCAGCTATGACTGACATAAGCTGCCACTAATCTGAAGCATCTTTAGCCAACTAAGCATATGACTTCCTAGTCAAGGCATCTGTTACAAAATTCCCTTTCCCTTGAGTATACAACAAGTCAAAATAAAACATTTGAAGTTATTACATCCATATTATTTTCCCTATGTTCAAATCCCTTTTTGATAAAATGTGCTTCAAGGTTTTATGATCTGTATACAATAAAAAATTTCTCACAAAAAAGATAGTGGTGCTGAGTCTTCAAGGCATGCAATATAATAACCAACTCCAAATTGTGTATTGAGCAGTTCTTCTAATGAAACTGTAACTATAGAGAGCTAAAAGCAACAATATGATCTCCTTCCATGAGAACACATCCCAACCCATATCCCGATGCATCGCAGTAGACTACATAGCCCTAACCTGACTCTGAAAACGTGGGTATAAGGGATGATGTAAGCCTAACCATGTGATCTTAAAAGGATGTAATTCCATATTCCATTGGAAAGGAATTCCTTTCCTCATCAAAGCTATCATAGGTGAGACCAAATGTGAAAAATAATGTACAAATCCTCTGTAGTATCCTGCTAATCCAAGGAAACTATTTATCTCAAAATCAATCTTCAGTGGTTACAAATAAATAACATCTTTTATCTTTTTAGGATCCACAGATACTCCTTTTTCAAAAATGAAATTTCCATAGAAACTTCACTTCTTTCATCCAAAAATCATACTTTGATAACTTAGAATACAAGTGATTCTCCCAAAAGATGCCAAAAACTATAGAAAAGTGTTTTTCATAATCAACTTCGGTTCTAGAATACACCTACATATCTTCCATAAACACTATCACAAAGGAATCTTGATACCTTTTAATGATTCAATTCATCAATTCCAAGAAGATTGCTGGTGCATTTGTAAATCCAAAAGGTATAACCACAAATTTATAATTTCCATATATGCTTTTGAAATATGTTTTTGGAATATCCTTCTTCCAAAGTCACAGTTGGTGATATCCTAAATGAAAATAAATTTTATAGAACCACTAGGAACCACTAAATTGATCAAAATAATCATCGATTTGAGGAATATGATATCAATTCTTTATTGTAGCTTGTCTAAAATTATGATAATATTTGAAATGTCTAAGGATTCCATCCAACTTCATTAAAAAATGGACTGGTGCTGCCTACAGAGATGTGCTCAGTCAAATGAACCCTTTACATTATAACTCTTCAAGATGTACCTTTAATTCCCATAATTATATTGGTAACATCTGATAAAACAGAAGGTAAATCAGATTAGTACCCGGTAGGAGATCAATTGTAAACTCCACTTCCCTTTTGGGTGGAAACAGTAACAAATTATCAGGAAAAACATCAACAAACTAGTCCACTATAGTTGTAAAATATCTATTCTCGATCTAATATACAAATTCCAAAGTAACTATTGTCAACTGGTAAGAGATAGTTCTAACCACCAGTACCAAGGGTCTTTCTCCACTTGTATCCACTGTTCAATCTCCTTTAAATATATGATCATCCCAATCAAATATTTGAAAACTCACCTGTCATGCATAACAATCGATATGGGCCTTAATGTTTTCTAGCCAATTCATTCCCAGAATGAGGTCATACACATCCATCTCAAACACAGAGAAATCCCATACCAACTTAGTCTCATCCATTGTTATCTAACATGATGTACATTTCAAAGATCTACACTCTCATTGTCCCAAATGTGTTGTGGGTTTCAAAATAGAAGGCATCATCTCAACATGAGAACCCATTAGATTATAAACATGAAAGGTATTAAAAGAGTAGGATTCACTTGTATCAAACAAGGTTTGTATGAGGGTAGAATTAAAAATAATTATACCTCTCACTATTGATGGACCCAATTGATCTTACATGATTACTTTCTCAAATCCATACAATTGCTCACTCACTACACTTTTCTCTTTATTACTTTATTGAGATAGCATAGGTTGAGGAGTCATAGTGTTCTTATAATCACCTTTTCTCACTTGGTTTTGATGATGATAGTTATTCTTCAGATCTTATCTAGTTGAAGTATATGATACCTGAGAAGCATGAGATGTTTCCCTAGCACTTGACCTTGTAGAATTGCGACAATAGTGATAAAGATGTCCCATCTGGCTGCAATTGTGATGAGATCTTGGTGGTGTCGTACAATCTCACTTCATATGGTCAAAAGAACCACATTGAAAACATCTCGTCTTACTCTTTGGTCTATGAGGAATGATTACTTATCCCATAGAATGATTCTAAGGTGTTCCACCACTTTGTAAATAGATGTCTCTCTTCTTCTTATTCCTAGCATTTGTGTTCCCACCTATTCCTGTTAGAATAAACATGCTCCCTCCAACATTATTTCCTAAGATGCCCCTTTCTATCACTTCCACCCTATTAACCATCTTTGTATATTTCATAATACAAATAACACTAATCTTTTAGAGAATTTATGGTTTCAACCTCGACTTTAAAAATGTGTGCCTTCATGGACACACTTGTATCAACATATAATGAAAAGTAGACTAAATTCATAAATTTTTCTACATACTATGTTACTGAGAGGTTATCTTGCTTCAAACTAAAGATGTCTGTTGTTCTAGAAATTATGAATGTGTGAAGATAGAATTGTTTCCTGAACAATTTTTCAAAATCCTCGCATTCCATTCCTCGGTTCAATTTAGCCTGAACTGGTAATTCCCACCATTGGCATGCAAAATCCATCATCAAATATGTTGTCAACTTTACCTTCAACTCTACTGGTGTCCTATGGAAATCAAAGATTTGACTCATATTATTCAACCAGAATTTTTAATTTTTTGATTTAGAATCCCCCCGAAATATGGTTGGGTTTTGCTTTTGTAACTAAACTGAATGATCCACTTTTTTAGGAAGATCATGCTAATTCCTCATTTCCACCACTTGAAAATCCTGAACTATACTTTTCACCAGCTACTGGTTCACCCGTGGTTCAGGTCAAACCACATTTTTAGCAGTCTCTTTTGGTTGATTTCTATGATTTCTACCCAATTCCATTGTATATAACCAAGAAAACTTTGTTTAGTCTCACTCACTAGTAACTGAAGGATTAAATATTAAAATTTACCACATCAAAACATATAACAATAACCCATTTTTAAAATCCAACAATCATAATTATTATATTTTTTTTGAAAATACCACAATAATTTTCTTCCAAAATCAAACCATTTTAACCATTTCCCAAAAATCAACACGTTTTGACCATTTTTAGAGATAAATTTCTCAAAATGAACAATGATTTCCTAGTAGGAAGTCTTAATATTAATGAATGATATGAAATTAACATCAACTAAACCCATGACGATGAGGTGATAACTCAACTAGAAGTGTCTTGAAAGACGTATTTACCAAAACACCATAGTAACTTGACGTTTTTCATAAAAAGGTCAGCTATAACTTTTTATTATATACATTTCAAGTCATGATAGTCCTATCTCCTTACTACCATCCTAATAGATATATAGACTGATCATTTCTAACTTCAAGGTCTGAATAAGATTGTTATCATTTGTCCCAAAATGAAAGATAGACTGTACAAGACTGATACAATTTGTAATATCCCACCCCTCCTCATTGGCTTCAAAAGAGTCAAAGGTGCTACCAAGCCATATGTAACATCCCCAAGGAACTAAAGGCTGGTAATAAATTTCAGGGGCTTCAAGATCATTTGGGGGATTAGTTTACCTTTAAACATAAAAAAAACTAAACCAACTTAAAAACAAGCATCCAATCCTCTATATGATGCGTAAACAACAAAGTATAACTCAAAACATAACCAAAACAATAAACCATGTCAGAGTACAGGTGGAAACCAAAATAAATACAAAAAGAGAACCAAAAGACTACAAAAAATCAAGACTCTCAAGTGAAATCAACCAGCAACACCCAACCCACTCTAAGATCCAACTACACATGCCTCAGCGACAGTATCAAGAAGCATCGATAAAGAAATTAGATACCCTGCCATTACCTGTCACTCAATATATGACATCTGTAAACACACAACAGTACCCAAGAAAGGGGTGAGCCTAAACTTACCAGGATTTGCCCTAAGACTTCCCAACTCATGCCACTATGAAAAAAATTGTTAGAACATTTATATAAATCAATTTAAAAGTATTTTAAAATAGTTTATATCAAAATAGTAAACATGTTCCAAGGAGAAAATTTATAAGCATGAAACCTTTCTCAATAATTTAGAATAACCATTACCATGTCTCCACACACACACACACTCACAATTCATGATGAGGTGATAGTTCCATAATTATGAATGGTCTCTTGTCGACCCACCAAGTTGTCACAAGGTTCTTAATACCCGGTGACCCAATGGCACATGCCCCTTCCACAGGGTCACGTATATGAATACACTCACAAAAAACATGAATGCCAAATACCATGACAAAAAATTACACATAAAACATTTATTTTATTGAAAAAATTTCAACAAACATTTTTCCATGTGTCAAAACAAAACCACAATTTTAAAATTCACCATTTTAATATTATTACCGAAGATAATTGTCCACAAAACCATCCAATTTACACAATTCCAAATCCATATCCCCAAGAGAGGTTTCCATCAAGAATAAAAAATGGGTTTTAAAGCAATTTCAATTAACTCATTTAAATAAAACTACTCCTTCATGTTCTAAGTAAAGTGGAGTCGGGAGACAAGCCACCTACCTCTAAACAGTTGGTGAAAATGAAGAACGACATAATGATTCTATAAAATATGGCTTAGATCTTCTCCCCTTTAATAAAATAAAGCATATCACATCAAGAAACTCATTAATTAACATGTATATATACACTAAAAATTAGATATATGATTCTAGAAGATAGAAGAATAGCTAATCTAAGAATAACGACCAAGAATGATGACTTACCAATGAATTCTGGCCTACAACACACTTTAATTCACCTAATAATCAACTTTTTATTCAAAGGAATCATATATCAATCCTAGAGAGAAAAAATAATTTTATAATAAGGATAATTAGGGTGAAAACTATGGATTTAGGGGTTAATTTAGACTAAATCCATAGGTTTAGGGGTTCCAACTATACGCCGCACGGTTTAGTGCACCATGTGATAACCATGTGCTACTACTATCTCAATCCACCCCCTCACATAGTTGGATCATATGATTAGAAAAACCATGTTCCAAATTTACATTTCCCCATTGTTTAGAGTTTTATAGTTTCCCCTAAGCACTCGCATAGTTTGACCAAACCATGTACCAACCGTGCACCTTCCTAGTGCCCATTATTCTACCTTGCACGATTTCTCAGAGATGGTTTACAATTTATAATAACCATGAAAAAATCATAAACCTCTATAAAATCCTTAAAAAAATTCCAATTATCCCTTAGAACCTCCCGAAACTCAGCCCGAACATTATATAGACTCAGAATACATGAATAAAGTGTCATTTACCTAAAACTAGGGGTGATATAGTTATGGTAATATAACCATTGGGTTTAGTGTGGGTTTTAGTAAAGAATTTTATCTGAGGAAGAATTCATTTACATTTTATGGACATAAGTATAATGGTATTGGAAACCTTTAGAGTTTAACTTATCTTTGATATTGAGGGAATAATATTAAATTAAGATTATTTTATTTTTAAAAAAAATTGTATAGAAAACCATAGCGGTTAAAAATTTATTAGATGATTAATTTTATGTTTTAGGATGTTCATCATATTATTGGGAACATTACATGAATTATTTTAATAATGTTTTAGAAAAGGACAACCCATAGATCAAGTGATAACCTGTCACATCTGGTATGGTTGTGAGGTTTGAACCCACAACTGAAGGGTGAAAAGGGTGCATCACCTACCACTCTCCTATGTGATTTACTGGTTAGTATGGCATTTTTAAACCTAAAACTTTTGACAGATAAATTTTAAGTTAATATTTTGGATCATATTATATGGTCAAATCATTTTCATTTTTTGTATTTTTTAGGTGATTAATGATATTTAGGTCATTTTGGATATAATTGTACCTTGGACTAACCATTTTATTTAACATTTAAAGATATGAGGAATAACTTATTAACCTTTTGTGGATTTTTTTAATATGTTACAAGTTGATTTTAGTGCATTAGGGATGAGAAACATTCATCTTAAATACTCATCATTTGTAAAAAATATGAATTTGTGGTGGAAATTGATTGGAGGATGAAATTCTACTTGTCTGGTAAGTATATTTCTCTTTGTTTTTAGTCTATATGGAAAATGAATTTATCAAATATATTAAAAGGATCATGAAATAAAATTTTGTATCCTATTATCATCATTTCTGATGAATTGATAGTCTTTTTATCACCACTTTGGTTAATGGTTTTATTGTTGTTAACTTTCTCATGATCATTCAATTTATTGTGATCATTGATCTATGTACATTAATTTTATTCAATGTATATATTTTCACTTATCACTAATTTTATCATATTTGGAAGCCAAGTATGTTTTATTCTGGATGACCTTCCTACTTGTATTTCTCACTTTTCAGGTGGGTTCTTCATTAATCCTTTTTATGATGTGGGATTTCAACAAAGTATTTTCAAATGTTAAACCTGTGATCATTGAGTTTAATTTAAAATTTACAGGACAATATTTATTAAAGGGGGTAGAATGTAACAACCTAAGATTTAAAAAAATGGAAACTATGTTCGATATCATATACGACACGCAACACCGAGCCTAAACAAACCATGAAGTATTATAATTTAAATATGAATGTTAGAAACAATATGTTAAATTTTATGGTATGAATAATATTTAATACTTTATTAAAAATATATAAAGTTCATACTCAATATAAATGTATTGATAAATTCTGAGTAAAAAATCACTCAATTTTTAGTACAGTTGTTTTATTTTTCAAAATATACATTTTCTTCAAAAAATGGTTTTTATTGATTTTTTTGAGGAAATTAATTTTAGGAAATTTTATAATTTTAATTTTATAAAAAAATATATCATTTTTTAAATCAACTTTTCAATATTATCTTAGAGTGATTTTTAGGATTATTTAGAAAAGAATGATTTTTTTTCAATGAATAGTGAAAATACAGATTTTTATTGAAGATTATATTTTCTTTTAAAATATTGACAAAGTAAAATTATATTTTGGATTAGTTTTAAAATTTAATTAGTTCATTTTTATTAAAAATAATCTAATTATATTTCTTTTAATGAATTTTATACTTTAATTTGTTATAAAAACATTTTTATACTTAAAAGACATATTTTTGAAAAACTGTTTTTAGTCACATTTTACGGGTTTAATTTTAAATTAAACAAAAATAATTAGATGAATTGAATATTAAAAAATGTATTTTATAATTTTAATCATGTGGTCAAAATTTATTAAATAATCCCCTTTTATTTTTTGTCAATATAAATAGTAATAATATTAAATAATTGTCACCATAAAAGAGGTAAAATGGGTTAATTAAGGGTAAAAATAATGTGATAAGAACTAAAAAATAACTATAATACTTTAGATATTTTTTTGGATGATTATATTTCACCCATAATCATTCAAAGTTCAGATATATAACATTTTTCCCATTTTTCCATGATTTTATCTTTATAATATTTTATGTAAAGAAAAATAAAAAATGTCATTCACTTTATTTTATTATCTTTAAATCATTGATATAGGAATAAAACAAGTTATGTTTAGTTAAAAATATTAATTTTAAATATAAATGATTTTTTAGCATGGTAATTTATTTTTAAATTTTAGTGAAGAAATAATTACCATAAAACATATGCAACAGTAACATGATATTTATTCAATTAACAGAAAATTAAAATAAATGATTTTAAAATTATTAAAAGTAATATAATTTGAAATAATTATTCTGTTAAATGAATTTTTTAGGTAAAAATAACTTATTAGGGAAGTTTTAAATGATTTCATTCTAATTCCTTCTTTGTATTTGTGTTTTTAAATTCAAACTAAATGAAAAGTTCCAAAATTGGCATTAATGATATTTTATTAAATTATTTAAAATTGATAAAAATATAATATTTGAAAAAGAGATTGGGATATTGTTGAACATATCAACCATGGTCTATTTGTGGTTCAATTTTTCTTTTATAGTAACTATATTTACCATTAAAAAGTAAAAACTTCGTTATCACGATAATTATCAAAAAAGGTTAAAGTGAGTTAAAACATAGGGATAAGGATAAAAACATAATCTAAACTTGTCTAAATTCTATTATATGATATTATTTCAACCCATACTCATAATGTATTCAAAATATATTTGTTTTAATCCTTTTATACCTTAAAATTAATTTATATTAATTTAATACCTTGGAAAATTCCAAGAATGTCCCTCCCCACTCTTATAAAAGGGAAATAACTATCCTTTTTTTCTTAACACTTCAAAATATTTTTAGTTCAACAATACCAAAAAAAATATCTTCTTAAAATCCCTCCCTATATTCTATAGGCCTTATTTTGGGTAGAATACCAACCTTAGAGGGTTTATTTTGTAAAACAAAAGAAGTTATCCGAAGAAGAGGTATAATCTTTAACCGAATGTTTTTGTTTTATTTCTTCTTCAAACTCATTAAAATATTATTAAACCATGATGATATAATAACATTAATATCTACTATATACTAGGATTTTATTATTTTAGTTTCATAACCTACATCCACATCCTCTTCCATCAAATGGGAAATGAAATCATCATTCGTGTGTACAGCGGACAACCGCCTTGCGAACAGATGTAATTTGTTTTTCATCACGGCCTATCACAACTATTTATAATGATAGATTTATTGTATATATGTTATATTAATGATATATTTATCATTATTTTAAATTAATATATCACATATTTTATTTCCATTCTATTCATAGAAAAATGATAACATTGTTCGTGCGTATATGTGGATTACCACCTCCATGAAGCCATATGATTCATTTTTCATCACTGCACCACATGAATGGTAAATATAACTATATTTAAAAAAAAGATGAAATTTACGAGATAATTATCATTCTATAAATATAAAATAATACCTACCTTCATTCCATAATGATTGATGAAAAATAGAAACACCACTCATGCGTACGTTCGACCTACCGTCTCCATGATTTTAACATGGTTCATTTTTCAAAATTATCACTAGAAGAAAAATGGCCTTTAACGTCAGTTTTTTTAATTTTGATGTTAGTTTCTAACCGACGTTGAAGTTGCCGATGTAAAAAATACGAAATTTTACGTCGGTTTTTTAAAACTGATGCCAAAAATGAATTACATTTTTTAGCATCAGTTTTATAAAATAAAATGCCAAAATATCAATCCGTGTCATTTTTTGTGTCGGTTTCCATAAAAAAAGACAATAAAAAGTTAAAAAAATAGTTTAAGAGTCCGTTTTTTTTAAAAAACGACTCCAAAAAGTAACTTTTTATTCTTTCATGTTTTATAGAATTTCCTAAGATTTGATTTTCTAGGATGTGGATCAAAAACAGAGTTACAGATCAAACATTATGGTCGTTGGAAGTTGGACTTATCAATGTTTCGATTGGTACAACTCATTTCAAATAAATTTTGATAAACATAAATTAAAATCGCATACAACAAATGAAAATTGTGATTTATAATTAAATTTACACCACAGTTTTTAAATCTCATTCAGATGTTCTATATTTGTAACTCGACAATAATAATAAATCATCTCTATAAGCAAGCTAATAGAGATCTTTTGAAATGAAGGAAAAGAATAACAATGAAAATAAATGATTAGAATAGGTAAGGTGTTTAAATTAATGATTGAAAAATGTGTTGAAAAATTGATTGAATTGAAGAGGATAAAAATTTTGAATGAAGGATAAAACAGATTTATATATAGTAAACGAAAATATTTTTGATAGCGTTGTTTGGAAATGTAGGCGGGATTTTAAAAAGTTAAATGCGCGTTGTGAAAAAATTGAAATTTTGATCCAACGTATTGGAGAATACTCTTTATCTTTTGTTTTGTGGAAAACCAATGCCAAAAATTCCAATATATATCCTTTTTGGCATCGGTTTTAAAATAGACTGACACAAAAAATTAAAAATGATATTATTTTTTGCATCGGTTTTTATAAAAACAGACGTGAAAACTAAAAAATATATTTTTGGCATCGGTTTTCATAATAACCAACTCCAAAAATGAAAAAAAATTACAATGTTTTAGATAATATCATAAACTTTGATTTGACTGGACGTGGAGTTAAAACGGAGTTACGAAAAAAACAACGCGAAAAAACAATTTGGCATCGGTTTTCAGAAGAACCGACGTCAGAAATGAAAAAAAATTACAATGTTTTAGATAATTTCTTAATCATCAATTTGACAGGTCGTGGATCTAAAAGGGAGTTATAGATTAAAAGTTATGGTCTTTGAAAGATAGATTTCATTAAGACTTATATTAGAGAATATCAACTACCGATAACCATTACTTTTATTCCGTAACTCCATTTTTTCTCCACAACCTGTCAAATTGAAGATTAGGAAATAATCTAAAACTTAGTAAAAAAACATAATTTTTGGCGTTTGTTTTTATAAAATCCTATGCCCAAACTATTTTTTTTATTTTTGGCATCGGTTTTTAAAAAAACCGATGCCAAAAAATCTCAGGAAAAATATATTACGCCAGTTTATATGAAACCGACGTCAAACTACTGACGTTAAAAAACATTTTTCTACTAGTGTATATTTGATGATTGGTTATAAAATTATAATTGATGTATAATATAATTATAATTAAATCATGATTATTATTCTAGATATTATGAAATACTGACCCCTTTGACCATGGTCAACATACTATAGCTGTTTTAAAATTATGAACTGAACATCCTCAAAACACCTGATGTAGACCTAACAAATTAAGTAAATATATTTGACTTTTAAAATATATGAAATAAAAGATTTAAATATAATATATTAATCTAGGAAAATGTTCTTAAGAAATAAAATAATTGATATATGTTTATTATAAATGTGATAAAGGACATACATAGCAAGTGTGAACTCAAGGTAAGAGATTTTTTCTCACTTTTACTTCTATGAGACACATGACATACTCACCACTTGTTTTTTATGTGGTTCATATAATGACCATTGAATTTATTTTTTGATTATTATCATGATAATTATAGGATATATATATATATATCCACATATTTTTCTTTCTTTCCTTGGGATTTTGATTCAAAAGTTACCAAAATGGTAAGAGATTTATGTTTCAATTATATTTTAATTGGGATTATTTATGCTTGAAATTTACATTGAGGAAATTATATTATCCTTATCTAATAAATTCATATAATTTTCATCTAGTTTTGTTATTTTGGTATATTTTATGTTCTTATTTAATTTTCCTCACTTTAAATACTCAAGAGACTCAGAAAAATATTTTAAAGAAAATCGACCATATTTCTCTCTTCAATAGAAAATCATTTTTCTTCAATATCCATGTATTCTAAAAATGTTTTCAAGAAGAATTTTAATATTATTTTATGATTATTTAAAGTAATTTTTACCAATGTTTTAATTTTTAAAAATTGGTTTAAAAGGAAAATTCTTTTCATTTTCCAAAAGAAGTACTTTTGAATTTTTACCAAAAATGGGGAAGAAATATTTGTTTTAATGTATATAGTATAAATATAATTTACGACTGTCATGACTAGTTAATGATTTGAATCTTCCTTTACAATTTTCTGAATTTATTTTCAAAGAAAATTTGTTCCATAATATTTTGGAAATTTTTATATTTCAAAGAATTAATTTCCAAATGGAAGGGGTATTTTCCTCAATAATATTTTTAATCCTTTTATAGTATTTCTATTCCTAAGTGAAAAAAACCTTTAATGTTATAGATTTATTCTAAATTCTGTCTATATGTATCTTAAATATATACCTAGTTTATTCTCCATTCCTTTAATGGGGTAATACATGCCTTAATTTCATTTTTCAAATGCCTTCTTTATTAAATATCTTTTGATTATGACATGAGTTAAGATTATGAAACCCATTTCTTTCCATGGGTAATTATTATGTTTATGAATTATGATAAATTTCCTTTTGATTCACACATGATCATGAACTATTATAATGGGTGTACCCATTTATCACTCCAATGCATTGGGTAATATTTTAGTCTCATGAGACATTGTGTATGGGATTAGGGAGTAAATCTAATCCAATATGAGACTTTTTGCACCATGTGATGTTGTCTTGGAAGATAACCTTGACTTATGATTATGTCATGTTTTTTATTTCTTCTACTTTTCAGATGTTTCCATGATCTTATGATACTACAATATTAATGTTATTCTCCCATGTGATTAGTCACGAGCCTTATATTTTATGATATCATGTTATACATTTGTCTCACATTGAACTTCCTTGTCATGTTTATTCCCTTATTGAGCATTTGATCTCACCCTTTATTATGCTTTAATTTCCCCTTGATATAAAGGAAATCTTTATGTATGATGTGTCTAAGAAGGGGTCTAGTTATGGAGAACCAAGTAAGAGACGATGTAGATTTTTTTTATGAAACAGTTGTTTATGTATCCATGTTTTTGAAGACACTAAACCTTTATGATCCTAGCATGGATCATCATGTTTTATAATGAATATTCATATAATAAGTTTTAATATATATATATATATATAAATTCAGGGTCCCTATAACCTTCCTCTTCTTAGGATTTCCAAGCTCGCCGTCAACCCCTGTTGCACAGGGCTAGGATTCATCACCATACGCAAACTTCCTTTTTTAGGGAGATCAAATCTCACTGCTGTTGGCGCCAAAAATGTGGCCCGAAAGAAAGGAACGAAAAAGGCCGGCGCGCTGCCTCGCGAAGCTCCGTCGCGAAGTTCCGTCGCGAAGCCCCACCGCGAAGACCCGCCGCAAAGCGCCCCGACCATGGCGTCGCCGCGAAGCACCAGAGGCGGTAATCCTCCGTGATCCGCTTTGACGTTCGCGAGCCGCCGCGCAGCACCAGAGGTGGGAATCCTCCACGATCCGCTTTGACGTTCGCGAGCCGCCGCGAAGCACCAGAGGCGGTAATCCTCCGCGAACCCGTTTGACGTTCGCGAGCCGCCGTGAAGCACCAGAGGCGGTAATGATCCGCGAGCCCCTTTGACGTTCGCGACCCGCCGCGACGCACCAGAGGCGGCGCACGAGTCTTGCATCGCGGAGCCCCTTCCCTATAAATACTGGACTCCCCCTAAGTCCCAAGGATGGACAATCTTACCTTTCGGCTTCTCCTCTACCGAATCGCGAAGCATGCTTTGCCCCGGGAATCATGAGCTCCGCGAGGTATTTCTACTTCGCGAGACGACTCTGCTTTGTCTCGTTTTGAGCCCCTCTTCCGAGAGGGATGCCCTTCGCGAAGCTCAAGGGAATTCGCGAAGGAAGGGGATTCCCAAGGGAACCCGGGAAGCCTCGGAGCACTTGTGCTTCGCGAAACACCCAACCCATACGAGTAATCCCTATGCTAAGGTAGGATCGCTCCACTTCGCGAAGCACATTGCTTGGCAGGACCCTGCTTCGCGAGACACTCCTTCTTCGTGAGGCAGCGCTCCGCGAACACTGTTCCACTTCGCGAAGCACCTCCCACTCATACCTATTCCCCATGCTAAGGCCAAGGCACCCCACTTCGCAAAGCACACTCCTTTGCTTAGCGATTCCTCTTTCCGTGCGACCCTCCAGGTTTGCACGATGTGATTTCAAAGTCCCATGGACAAAACCACCCATAGCGTTGCTTCGCCTAATGCTTCTTCGCATAGGCACGCTAACGGCTATTGCTTCTTCGCATAGCCACGCTAACGTGGACCCCTCTATGGTTCGTTCCACAACCCCCCTTTACCATGGCCTTACCGGCACCTTCCCTTCCCCAAGGACCAGAGGGTACCGGTTATGTAAGTCCTAGGGGTGTGGAGTGAACCCACCTCGTCCGAGCTGCAGGACGTTAAACTGCCAAGCACCACGTCCTCAACACATGACGTTAAACTGTGACCCAACCTCGTCTCTCTCACGAAGGGTTCCCCCAGGTCGAACATTCTTTACACCACTCGTCTCCACGGGAATGGGACTCTTCCGCACATGGAATGAGATCCTCCTTGTCGGAGTGGTGTATGTTCGCAGGGGAAGGGCTGCCTCAGAGCGTAAGCCCCTAACCTTTGGTACGGATGATTGCACCCGTGCATCTCTGTACTTCCCCACTACCAAGGTCAGTGGAGGACGTGATAGGGAACGAGGCACCCCCATATGGGCCTCCATCCTGGAGTAAGTCCCAACACCATGGGCCGCCCAACGCGTAAGCCCCTCTTCGCTTCTCACGAACGCACCCTTCGCGACGTGATCGTCAGGTCCATGCAACCTCTTGTTTCTCACACCGAGCATGACTCACGTGGGCTTAGAGTGAGCACCGACCCTGACACCCCACCTGAACTACGAGGTCTTTGATCCATGTCAAGGCATGGTACGTAGGAAGCCTCCATGAGGTTCAAGCCCACCAATAGTGGACCAAGGTCTACATTCACGTCGGCTCACCGACACATCCCACCTGAACTACGAGGTCTTTGATCCATGTCAAGGCATGGTACGTAGGAAGCCTCCACGAGGTTCAAGCCCACCAATAGTGGACCAAGGTCTACTTTCATGTCGGTTCACCGACACATCCCACCTGAACTACGAGGTATTTGATCCATGTCAAGGCATGGTACGTAGGAAGCCTCCACGAGGTTCAAGCCCACCAATAGTGGACCAAGGTCTACTTTCACGTCGGTTCACCGACACATCCCATTTGAACTACGAGGTCTTTGATCCATGTCAAGGCATGGTACGTAGGAAGCCTCCACGAGGTTCAAGCCCACCAATAGTGGACCAAGGTCTACTTTCACGTCGGTTTACCGACACATCCCATTTGAACTACGAGGTCTTTTATCCATGTCAAGGCATGGTACGTAGGAAGCCTCAATGAGGTTCAAGCCCACCATTAGTGGACCAAGGTCTACTTTCACGTCGGTTCACCGACACATCCACCTGAACTATGATGTCTTTGATCCATGTCAAGGCATGGTACGTAGGAAGCCTTTATGATGTTCAAGCCCGCCCGTCTTTCACGTCGGGTTTCACCCCCGTCCAGCACGATGTTAAACTGCACCCCGGTCCAGTGGTAACCCATTGCGACCCACCAAACCTGAACTACGAGGTCTTTGATCCATGTCAAGGCATGGTACGTAGGAAGCCTTAACGAGGTTCAATCCCACCACCAGTGGACCCACAGGTCTATATTCATGTCGGTTCACCGACAAACCCCCTTTGAACTACGAGGTCTTTGATCCATGTCAAGGCATGGTACGTAGGAAGCCTCCACGAGGTTCAAGCCCACCATTAGTGGACCAAAGTCTACTTTCACGTCGGTTCCCCGGAGAAACCTTTGAACTACGAGGACTTTGATCCATGTCAAGGCATGGTACGTAGGAGGCCTCTATGAGGTTCAAGACACATTGCTCGGTCATTCATTCACGTCGAGTTTCTCCCACGTCCAGCATGACGTTAAACTGTATGCCCCCTTTGTCCCGCATGACATTAAACTACCCGCCTATTCCCACCTGATCTACAAGGTCTTTGATCTGTGTCAAGGCATGGTACGTAGGAAGCCTCCCAGAGTTCAAGCCCACCCCTCATTGGGCCAAGTTCCACTTTTATGTCGGTTCGCCGATAAAGCCCCATTTGAACTATGCGGTCTTTGATCCATGTTAAGGAATGGTACGTAGGAATCCTCCCAGATGTTCAAGCCCAACTCCCATTGGACTAAGGTCCACCTTCGCGTCGGTACGCTGACGATGCCCATCAGGGCAAGGTCCGCTTTCACGTCAGTACGCTGACGACATTCATCGGGCCAAGGTCCAGCTTCACGTCAGTTTACCGGCACCATCCCAAACTACGTGGACTATGATTCCCCGCCACGGGGATACGTAGGATGCATCGTCAAGGCTCAAGCCCAACTTCACTGTCTCCCCCCTGTGATGGTCCCATTTCACTCTCCTTCCATTCCATTCATCAACCCACCACCCGTTCTGATTCTCGCCCGGACCGTCTTATCCTGGTGAGACCAGGTCGGTACGCTCTTTTTCATAGTCGCCCATAGGCTGGCCCCGGTATCGATATCCCTTCAAGGAGGATCCCTCAATCCGATCTATCCTAGCTAATGCTCTGGTTGGGTTGATCCGTCTTCGCTGGACGTTAAACTCGCGGCATACCCTATGTTGAACACGGGAAGCTGAGGAAAACCTCATATATGTGTCTATGACATATAATTCCCCGCGCTCGATGTGGGATGCCTCGGGCTTCCACGCCCTTGAGAAGACTTGTGGTCAAGGATAACAGACAGACATGCCAGGTACCCCAGCATCCAGACATGCTACTGATGCCTAAACGTGACTACTCCCCTGACCGAAGGTTGCTGCCCTGACTGGACCCTTTGGAATGTCCCGACAGAAGCAGTGTAATTAACCGGCGTCCATGGGAACATGGCACTGGGAAGAGTTTCACGAACTACGTAATAAATCTATAAGGGAGACCCGGACTAGGTGATGAGTTCTGAGGAGGAATCCATAGGAGGAATAACCAACATCCCATCATCCCATTTCGATCAAGGAGAAGACGTCCCTGAACAAGGAACGAATGCCGCCCGCCTTTGGAAAGCGGGAATGCGGGGCAACAGGCCGCGCGTCCTCCACGGACGGATGCGCGCGCCCCGACGAAAGCGTCGGAAACAAAAATGGTGAACCCGACGTGAAATTATTCTCCTCAGCATGGAGATTAGTAGCGTTCGAGACACCAGTAGATTGACGTGTCACTGGATCCAGATATCTGGTGCCTGGTCCCGCCAAGAAAATAGTGGGCCTGTCGTGAAACTCACCGGAAGTCGGGGTAGTAGAACGTGGGGAACTCCGCTCTACAGCGTGTTGGCGTGGATCCTTGTCACAGACATGGAGGATGGAAGAACGCTGGGGCACTGGCTGTCAATCCTTTTCCTCTCAGTACTAATGAGTTGATCCCTTCGTTTCCCAGGAACCAGGTTGCTATTTCGGAGATGCGGTCACCATCCGCTCCTCGCCCACGCAGGGGCAGGGGCAACACCACGATGACCACCCCACATGGCGCCACTACCGCCACGACGGCTGCCACGTCACGGAATACGGGACGCCCACGTCCCCTTTCCCCATCAGAGATCATCCAACGAAGGGTGATCAACAGCCTCGTGCGCAGGTATGAGGAAGAAGGGGTCATCCCAACCCGGGATATGGCCCGCCTGGACCTGGAGGCCTCCAGGCCCCGCGGTCAACGCCGCCCTAACAGGCAGCGCAGGGAGCCCCTGCTCCCCACCCCGACATTCAACCGTTTCGGGAGCCTATCCCCGGAACGCCTTGACGACTCCTCGCCTTACGCTGAAGAGGCAGGCGCTGTCTGGCTCAGTCCTCTCAGGGCCCCGACCCGGGGCCCCCAGGCGAGAGCTCCCGTCCGGCCGCGTCAGCGCCACCGTCCGGCCCCGCAGGAAGAGCAGGCAGACTACTTCCCTGCACCACCTGCACCGGCTTGCCTGACTCGACGTCAGCGCCGGGCCCGGGCTGAGGACGCTCGCTCAGGCGCGTCCACGTCGACAGCTACAGTGGCCCGAGCCACCGCTGACATGCATTATGAAGCCCCCGCGTACATTGAGCAGGGGCACCCCTTCGCCCAACCAAGATTGAGACCCCAACCGCCCCATGGGCAGGCTGGGTTGACTCTCCGGGTTGCAGGCCCAAGTGGTGATCGCCGCGAGCTAACCCGCGGTGATGCCACCCCGTACGGAGGTCCTCCCCGTACCACTACTCCACAGAGCGTGGGCCTTCCCCGCTCCGAGGTTCGTCATGGAGGCATGCCTCGTGCTGCCCCCATCCTGCAGGAAGACCTGCCCCGCGTTAGTGACGCTCAGCGTGGAAACATTTCCTGCGCCTGCTGTACAGGGTATGGAGTCCATCCTTCTGAAGGCACCGTCCATCCGGTCCTTCTCCAACGTGGGGGCCCTCCCTACGTCCTCTCTGCAACCGGCGAAGGTCCTCCTCTCCCCAGCAACTCGAGGAGTGAAGGTCAGCCTCGCTCCACTCGCATCGACCATGGAGGTCTTCCCCATGCTCCTTCCAGTTCCAACAGAGGCCCCGCCCACATGGGTACTGTTCATGGAGGTCCTCCCCATGTAACCTTCGACATTTGCCCTGGTGACCCTCGCACCCCGGCTGTCTCGAGTGGGGGCCCTCTCCGCCACGGCGCCAGCGCCGCCCCGAGGCTGCCTGATAGGGGTCAACCCTGTCCCGAAGAGCCACCCAGGGGCAGAAGAGCGGGTCGTCACCGCCACAAGAAGAATCCTGGGAAGGCCCAGGTGGAGATCAAACCTGCCCGCTTCTCCGATTCGGAAGCGGAATGTGATTCAGCGATGGAACCTTCTCCCCGCTCCTCTGTATCAAGGACTGGGGCAGGAACCAGACGCGTTAGCCTCGTTCTCCCAGAATTTGAGGTCCACCGGATTCCCGTCTCTTTCCGCAGGTACATCCTGGAGGAAGAAATCCTGGGAATTACGCATGTCTTGACCACGCAATCACCGCCTCTTTCACCAGAAGAGCCCTCTACCTCTACTAGGGATCACGTAGAGTTATTTTGGGGGCCCACGACGGTAGAGCGACGACACGACCTGTTGCCGGTAGCCTTGGCTCCTGTTCCGGAAGCTGTGATTATCATCCCGTCGTATCGTGACATCGTGGCTAGGTCAACTCACTCTTCGGAGGGCGGCCCGGAATTCGGCGGCCAGTCAGCTCGTTCGCCGTATTCTCCACCGCCGAGCTTATTATCCCAAAGGTCCGCCTCGGTACCGCTTCCGGTTCCTTAGCCGCCCCCAGTTGACGAGTGGGGCAACACAGGGCCAGACCCTGAGTCCGAGCCTAGGAGCTTCTGGAGTATCCTTGCAGCAGATTACTTCCCGGAGAAGTTCTGGCCGACGGCGGCATTGAATTTCTGCGTACCCGAGTCTCTTACCCCTGAAGAAGTGGGATGCTTTTGTCGAACCCTCTGGGCGACACACTTCCGCCTCCGTTTCGAACGGGTGGTGTACCCCAGAAGTCGTGAGCACTTCGAAGAAATCGGCGAGCAATGCCGCCTGATCGATGCAGTCGCGCTCCTTGTGACCCAGCACCCCGAGTCGCCAGGCCACCAGAGTGCCCTCCAACGAAAATGCGTTCAGAGTTTTAAATAACTCCACAAGATCGTTAGGGAATCCACCCCCCATGTGCAAGTCCGTGGTTGGGGACACTATGCTTCCCTTCTGTTCGATCCTATTCGACGACAACCCGATTCGCTATGCGACATCGAGGACATGCCCTCGAGAGGAATCGCGGTCCACATGGCCGACATTGTGGACATGGAGGACGAACTGGAACTCCTTGATGGAGACTTCCCCCCAGAGGGCGCACCGCCACTACTCGACCCATCAGGGAGAGTTACCCGTCAGCAGAGGAACCTGCTAGGCCTCCCCATCCCCACGGAGTCGCTGGTACTCAGTCGAAACGCCGGCAAGGGTAAAGAGGACGTCGGGACAGTCAAGCACTCCGACCCGTCCGCCTCTGTGCAGAAAACGGACGAAGATCCTGAGAAAGCCACGTTACGCCAGCAGCTTGCTGAGTAGAAGAGGCTGGTTGACGAACTCTTGGCTGAACGCGCCGCAGAGCGACGACCTGACTATGGTAATCCCAGGCCGGGGCAGCAGGGGAAGGAACAGTTTCCCCCTGGTGAGATGCCTCCGGGCAACCCTGATCATGCTACTGCCGCAGACAGGGCGGAAGCCAGAACATACGGCAAGAGGGCGCGATACGTCTCGCCAAACCCCCCTGAGCGACGGGGCAATCTAAAGAATCCAACCCGGGTTCCCCCAGTCGCCCAGCAGGTCGTCCAGCCAGTTGACCCGCAAGCGGATGAAGCCGTCTACCATGTTGAAGAACCTGGAAATGCACTTGTGGTTAGGGATCCCCGTCAAGACAGGGACCCCCACCCGGAGGACCTTATTGTGGCACTCACAGCCCGCCTCGAGGCGTTGGAAACGCGGCAGGTGGCGGTCCCACCGGATGGCAAGCCATATCTCGCGTGGGTAGATGATATGCCCGCGCCTCCGGGTTTTGGGAAGCCCACTTTCTCACCTTTTAACGGGACAGGGGACCCGCCCCAGCACTTGGCTCATTTCTCTTCCAGGTGTGGCCCCATGCTGGGAACCCCGGCTCAGCAAGAAGCCGCCAAGCTCCGATGTTTCGTACAAACATTGGAAGGTCCGACATTCGTCTGGTACAGCCAGCTCCCTATCGGATCGGTGACCGGTTGGGAGGATCTTCGCCGGCAGTTCTTATACCAGTTCAGCTCCACCACGTGAAAGACCAGCATTGCGGACCTTTTCAAGTGCAAACAGAGGCCTGATGAGCGGGTTGCAGATTTCATCACCTGGTGGAAAGGACTTACGTATTCCCTCGATATGCCACTGACTCAGGAGCAATTACTGACAATGTGTGTGGGGAACATTAATACAGAGCTGGTACCCTCCTTGATTACCCAGAACTACCCTGGAGGGTTCAGATACTTCTCGGATAAGGCCCAGCGCCTCGAGGAAGTCCTGCAACAGGCTAGTCAGGCACATTTGCTGCCCCCTATGATCCCAGCCAGGAGGGCCGCCAGGGATGAACCCGCTGCGGTGGCTCAAATAGAAGCCCCGAGGCGGCTGGAATTGCTGCCGGTGGCACCACCCCCGCAACCCCGCAGAGGTTCTCCACCTCAAGCACAGGCTCCTGCCCAGCAGCGACCGCCTCAGAACCGACAGGTTCCCCCGCGCAACGCGCCACCGCCACCTAGGAGAGACAACCAGGCGCCGCCTCCTCGGAAGGCCCGTCCGGTCCCTCGACAGGACCAGGCCCCCAGGGCCCCCTATCCGGAAAGAAGGTACCAGACCTATTCGTTCAACGAAAATCAGGTCCCTGGATACTTCCGAAGTGCTCTAGAGCAAGGGATTGTGCGTCTGCCTGAGTGTAGAAGGCCGGCAGAGGCGCATCTCACAGATCACCCCAACTACTTCCCTTATCATCGGATCCTGGGGCACACCCTCAAGCGATGCCATGTGTTTAAAGACTGGCTTCAGGACCAGGTCAACAACAACATAGTCAAGTTGGTCCCAGCGCCAGCGCAAGTGGCAGGCGTCTTTGTAGGATCAGAAATCGGCAGCGACAGCGAAGGTGAGTGGCAGCAGGTCCCTAGCTGCGGATCCCAGAAATATGACGACTGGATGGCTCGAAAAACTATCGTCTGTGCCCAGGGTATCATCCGGGCGTGCCTGAAGCAGTCGGAACCTTCAGAAGAAGTAGCTGGTGCCTCCGCATCGTCTTCACAGTCGACCTCTTCCCAAAAGGGCAAGCAACGGAGACGCAAGAAGAAGCAACGTGCACCACCAGTGCCGTCGTCGTCCCGCACTCTCGGCGACTTTATGCCTCCCGAAATGGGGATTCCTCCCAGAATCCGCCCAGCGCTGGATGACTCTTCGAGTGACATTCAAGGGTACGCTTCGGTTAACACCATGGAGCTGGTAAAACCCTACATGACCCCCGACGAGGGGGAACCCCAGGCAGACCTCCCCAACGTTCCTAGCCGACGTCAACGTCAGCGGAATCGCAATCGCGCCGGTCATCGAGGAACGTCAGCAGGCACTTGTGGCCAAGCCGTGCACGCTACCGAGACCAGGCAGCAGGCTCAGCACAGATCTCAGCACGCGCAAACCCATCCAACACCCTCGGCTCTACCTCCACCACCGTTCGTGCTACTGGATCGGGGGGAGCCGCCTCGCCCGTATCACAGTCAGTCTTGCCCGGCTACAGGCCAGCCTTCGCTGTCCGATCCTAGTCCGGAAATTACTCTCCAGGCATCTACTAGCAGGCAGCAGGACGTACCCAGTTCTAGCCGACCGCCAGTTCAACCGGCAGGACCCGCTGTGCATCCCAATTCCGAACGACCTCCTGTAAGAAGAGGTTCGCGTTTGGCACAAAAGTATGATGTTATGAAGCACCTGGTCGGCATCCCGGCGAGGCTTTCCATCCTTGAGGCCCTGCGCCTTTCATCTGAAATGAGCGAGGCACTTGCCGAGGCCCTAAGGAGCCCCCTCCAGTTCGAGACGGAAGTAGCAGCTGCGGAAGCCTTCCATGCCGAGATGATTGAAAAAGCCGAATGTCAGGCGGTTATCTCGTTCTCCGGTGAAGATGAGGACCCTCCCATACAGGGGCACATTCGCCCATTGTATATCACTGGCCACTTAAACGGTGTGGAAGTCCGCCGCTGCCTCATTGACATGGGTTCTGGAATCAACCTAATTCTGACCCGGACACTACGAAAGCTGGGTCTGTCTGAAGGTGATTTGACTCCCTCTGACCTCAGGATCCAGGGGTACGACAGGACAGAGCAAACCCCAGTCGGCAAGATCCGCCTGAAGACTCAGTTCGGTGGCTTAATTGCCAGCACCGAGTTCATGGTTGTTTCTCAAGACACCGCCTACAACGCATTGATGGGTAGGCCATGGCTCCATCTGCATGCAGCGGTCCCCTCGTCGTATCACCAGTGCCTCAAGTACTCGCTGAACGGTCGAGTAGGCGTTCTCCAAGGAGACGCGTCCCCTTTTGCTTCTTTTGAGGCCCGCTATCTAGATGCGGGTTATTACAAAAGTAAGGACAAGAAAATCCTGGTAAGCGAGGATGAGCCCGCCCCGATCACAAGTGATCCCTGGGCAAGCATGGACGATTCCTACATCCTCCCGATCCACC
Source organism: Viscum album (assembly GCA_963277665.1). Classification (NCBI taxonomy): domain Eukaryota; kingdom Viridiplantae; phylum Streptophyta; class Magnoliopsida; order Santalales; family Viscaceae; genus Viscum; species Viscum album. Next base: position 1,417,163,524 of record OY728127.1, read on the forward strand.
GGTTGGAGGCCACGACCCCCGACATGGGGCAATGTTTTGTTGTTTCGGGTACGCAAGGAAGGCATGTTCCCGTGTCCAGGCGACGGCGGAAAATCACCTCGTACTCCTACACCAACCAGGCTCGGGTCATCCCGGAACCTCCTAACCCTGTACGGTACCGGGACGTCAAGCTCATGACAATGGCGGTGCGCCATACGTGTCTCTTCCGCCGGGCTGGAATTAACCGACTCAGGACGAAACGTCACCACTGCTTTGATATCATCAAACGTGGCCCCTTAGGCCGAAGGCCAGATGGGATAGGATCAAATGAATTCATTGCTATGGTCTCAACGACAAGTGAGTCTCCTGATGTGATGACCACTGCTACCCAAGTCAGCACCAGCTGCCCCGTGAATCTTGATAGCCCAGAAGTATCTTCCATCGCGGGAAGTCCCCCCACGGCTGGGGAGGAAGACTTGGAGGATGCTCCCCCAGCCTTTGAAGAAGGCGTCTCTACCACAGATGATGAACTGGTACAGGTGAACCTTGGTAGCGAGGCGGATCCGAGACCCACATTGATCAGTGCGGCCATGTCCCTCGAGGAGCGGCAGCAGTACGTAGACTTCCTCAAACGGCACCGTGATGTGTTTGCCTGGAGTTACGATGAGATGCCAGGGCTGGATCCCCAAGTGGCCATCCACCGTCTGGGCCTCCCGGCAAAACATCGTGGGTTTAAGCAGCCTCCCAGGAAAATGCACCCTTCTCATGGTGCTATGGTTGAGGCCGAAGTTGAAAAGCTTATAAAAGCCAACTTCATTAAGGAGGTCCAGTACCCCAAAGGGATCTCCAACATTGTGCCGGTCAGGAAGAAGAATGGGCAGATCAGAGTCTGCATCGAATTCCGCGATCTCAATCGCCACTGCCCAAAGGATGAATTCCCGCTCCCGGTGACGGAGCTGTTGATTGACGCCACGGCCGGGTTCCAAGCCCTCTCTTTCATGGATGGGTATTCCGGGTATAAACAGATCCGGATGGCCCCCGAAGACGATGAGTCCACTGCCTTCAGGGCTCCCCAGGGTACCTTTTGCTACCAGGTAATGCCATTCGGTTTGAAAAATGCAGGTGCTACTTATCAGAGGGCCATGCATCGCATATTCAAACCGATTCTCGGGACATTGGTGGAATGCTACGTGGATGACCTTGTAGTCAAATCATGCTAGTGCCAGGACCATCTCAAAGACCTTGAGAAAGTGTTCGGTTTCCTCCGTTCCCGTCACCTGAAGATGAACCCGCTGAAGTGTGCCTTCGGAGTCACCTCCGGGAAGTTTCTGGGATTTGTTGTCAGATACCGAGGTATCGAGATCGACCGGGAGAAGATCAAGGCCATCATCCAAATGCCTCCCCCGAGCAACATTCGAGATCTCCGAGGCCTTCAAGGCCACTTAGCCTATATACACCTATTCAATGCGAATCTGACCGGAATGTGTAAGCCCTTTTCCTGGCTCATGAAGAAAGGCGCTGCCTACGAATGGGATGAGGAGTGTCGGATCGCCTTCGAGGAAATCAAGCAGTATCTGCTCCAACCTCCGGTCTTGATGCCACCCGTCTCCGGAAAGACGTTGGTCCTTTACGTGACTGCCGTGGAGAGATCCCTCGGCGCGCTGCTCGCCCAGAAGAATAACGAGGGCACTGAGAACAGTCTCTACTATCTCAGCTGCATGCTTCTCGATACGGAGGTCAGATACTCCCCTATCGAAAAGAGCTGGCTTGCGATCGTCATCGCCGTGCAGAAGTTGCGACACTACCTGCAACACCACGAGGTGCAATTGATCTCTCGGGTAGATCCGCTGAAGTACATCCTGAACCGCCCCATGCTGACTGGCCGACTAGCACGGTGGGCGGTGATTCTCCAGCAGTTTGACATCAGGTTTGTGCCTCAGAAGGCTGTTAAGGGACAGGCGTTGGCAGACTTTTTAGCTGCCCATCCAACCCCCACGGATCAATCCCCGGACCTGGATTTCCCTGACGAGATGATCCTCTCAGTTGATCATGCTATCCCGTGTTGGAAAATGCATTTCGACGGCGCCTCCCGAAGCCGCACCGGTAGAAGTCTCAACGACCCCAAGCTCAATAGAGTGGTTCTGGGTATTGTTTTCATTACCTCGGCGCAAGCCGTCCTGCTGTACTCGTTCCTGTTGTCAGAAGGTTTTACGAACAACGAGGCAGAGTACCATGCTCTCATCACCGGCCTCGAGTTGGCCCTTGAGATCCATCTTCCTCACCTACATGTGAAGGGAGATTCCGAGCTGGTAATCAAACAGGTTAATGGCGACTAAGTCGTCAGGAAGCCAGAGCTTGCACCGTTGTTGGAGTACACCCTCCTCTTAATGGCCCAGTTCTCTTCTCGGCCAGAGGTTACCCATGTCCCACGGTCGCAGAACGGCCAAGCGGACGCCCTAGCTGGCTTAGCCGCGTCGCTCGCAGAACCCGAGCAAGATGATTTGGTCATACACGTGGCCCACTGGAGATTCATTGCTCCCGTCACCCAAGAGGACCGTGATAGCCCGCGGGTAAGTCATCTCACCGCCGGACCCTCCATATCGGGAGTCCCGGGTTCATCAGACGCAGTGGTTGAAACCACCCCCGACTGGAGAGCACCTTTTGTCGAGTATCTCCAAAATGGTCAGCTCCCAGATGACCGGGCCGAGCGCGAGCGAATCCGACGCCGCGCACATCAATTCACCCTCCAGAGCGGCCCCAGTCTTGAGCAGATCCTCTATAAGCGGAGTTTCGATGGTGTCCTCCTCCGTTGCATCCAAGGAGTAGAGATACCTCAAGTTATGCAAGAGGTTCATGCCGGTTCCTGTGGCACCCATCAAGCTGGGCCGAAGCTGTCCCATCAAATCCAGAGGTTAGGGTACTTCTGGCCCTCCATGATCCACGATTGCATTGGATACGCCAAGAGATGCCACGCGTGCCAAGTACACGCCAACTTCTTGCATCAGCCGCCAGAACCCCTCCACCCCACCAAGTACTATTGGCCATTTTCGGTATGGGGACTTGATGTTGTGGGACCGTATCCACCGGCAACAGCCCGCCAGTGTAGGTTCATCCTGACTGCTACAGATTTCTTCTCCAAGTGGGCAGAAGCAGTTCCGCTCAAAGAAGTCAAGGCCCGTTCCATCGTCGACTTTGTGAGCTCCAACATTATCCACCGGTTTGGAGTCCCTCACGCCATCCTCACCGATAATGGCACCAACTTCCGAGCAGCTGAATTGAAGAAATTGTACGCTAAGTACGACATCCGGTCGAACCATACCTCCTGCTACCACGCGCAAGAAAATGGACAGATCGAGGCGTTCAACAAAACCCTCTCTAACATTCTGTAGAAGATGGTTGGTCAGAACAAGAAGAGTTGGCCGGACAAGATCCCCAACGCCCTCTGGGCTTACCGGACGACGGATCGCAACTCTACCCAGGTGACTCCATATTCCCTGGTGTATGGAGCTGAGGCCGTCCTACCCATTGAGATCCAGCTGCCGTCGCTACACACTACAGTTTATGATCACCGGACATCAGATGAGGTAGCCGAGATCCGTCTAGATGAATTAGAGGCACTGGACAAGAACCGGCTTCGTGCCCTGCACAATCTGGAAAGGCATCAGGACAAGATAGCGAGAGCTTTTGACAAGAAGGTTCATCTCCGCTCTTTTCTACAGGGTGACCTGGTACTGGCCCTTCGAGCGCCAATGATTCCCGGTAGGAAACCGCCCAAGTTAGAACCCAAATGGGGAGGGCCTTATATCATCCATAAGGTTTACCCTAACGGAGCATACTCCTTGATGACCACAGATGGAGAGCGTATAACCCCTCCCACCAATGCCAAATTCCTCAAGCGATACTTTGCCTAGGGAAAAAGTGGTCCTGTACGACCCTAAACTGCGAGAGGGTCCTGCACGACTCTAAACTGCGACTTGGTCCCACACGACCTTAAACTGCCTCTCCGTCCTCACTGAAAGACGTTAAACTGCAAGCCAGTCAGGTCTTCCTGACCGAGGCCTAGCCTCAGGCCCCTTGGCCTCCTTAGGCCCCTGGCCCCCATCTCCACCGCGGTCTGGCCCCAGGCCCCCTCGTTTCTCCCCGACTTACCCTCTTACGGGATCGTACGGTATGGTGTAGGACTACGTCCTCACGTTGGGATCATGTACCATACCGTACACCTCCCTGAATGAAATTCCCCTCGTCCCGCATGACGTTAAACTGCATATCAAGAACTACGTGTTGCTTGATTCCCATCTTCGTGGGATACGTAGGAACGCTCGGACGCCTCGTCTTGAGCCCAGCCCCAAGCTTTTCTCTTCCGCTATTCCCCCTGGGGATAGTCTCCTTGGAGGATCTTTGTGTAGCAGGGAGTAGGCTTTCTTGGGCCCGGCAACCCCACTCGCGCAAAGATGGTAAAGGTCGCACCATGCACCCACTTCCGTTCTTCTATCCTCCCACGTCCTCACCGCATGACGCTAAACTGCATGGCCTTCAAGAACTACGTATGGCTTGATTCTCATCCTTATGAGATATGTAGGAACGCCCGGACATTTTGTCCGTTGGCCCATCCCAAAAGCCAAAATCTTCCCCTCGGGTCAAGACGTGGCAGGGTGCACACTTTTGCCCCAACCCCCGTCGAGTAAGCCTCGACCTGGCTGCACATTTCCCCCTGGAGATGTTTTCCCCTTTCGTGGATGGATACAACTATGTTTCACCCACTCCTTGACTGGGATTCCGTCATTTTTCACACCCAGAGGGACCCCCAAGAATGGCCTGGATACAACGCCCAAGGGATCTCCTACCGATACGGGCCAACGCCCCCAAGGGTTTTCATGCAACAAATCGATACAAGTCCCGCGTTGCGGATTTGGTCAGCAGTCGATGCTCATTTGTTGCCCCCATACGGGTCACCATAGGAACGCTGTGTTTCAAACATGGTCAACAGTGTCCTGGATCTTCGGGTCCACCCCGAGATTCCCCAGGCATCGAGAACAGTGATTCATTTTGCCCCATCCCGAGGTGACAAACTTCCCCCAGGTGGTGCTAGCGATCCAGGCCACGGCCCAGGATTCCTCATAAGTGTGTACGGTGTGATGTAGGACTGCGTCCTCATTCACGTCGGGATCATGTACCGTGCCATACGCCCTCCCTTTACGAGGCCCAGCCTCAGGCCCCTTGGCCTTTTCGGGTCCCCGACCCTCGTCCTCATGTAAGACATTAAACTGCAAACCAGTCAGGCCTTTCTGACTGATAACTTCCCCTTTTCTCCGGGCCACGGCCCAGGATTCCTCACCGGGAGTGTACGGTGTGATGTGGGACTACGTCCTCATTCACGTCGGGATCATGTACCATGCCGTACGACTCCCCTTACGAGGCCCAACCTCAGGCCCCTTGGCCTTTTCGGGTCCCCGACCCTCGTCCTCATGTAAGACGTTAAACTACAAACCAGTCAGGCCTTCCGGACTGATGCCTGATCTTAGGCCCCTTGGCCTTCTCCCAAATCTCTCACCGCGAGTGTACGGTGTGGTGTGGGACTACGTCCTCATTCACGCCGGGATAATGTACCATGTCGTACGACTCCCCTTACGAGGCCCAGCCTCAGGCCCCTTGGCCTTCTCGGGTCCCCGACCCTCGTCCTCATGCAAGACGTTAAACTGCAAACCAGTCAGGCCTTCCTGAATGATGCCTGACCCCAGGCCCCTTGTCCTTTCCGGGCCACGGCCTAGGTCCCCTCTTACCCAGGGTGTATGGTGTGGTGTGGGACTACGTCCTCATTCATGTCGGCTTCTTCGCCATACCGCACACCTCCCTTGTTTCGGAGTATATTACTCCCCTCCTCGTCCAGTATGACGTTAAACTGCATTTCAAGAACTACGTGTGGCTTGATTCCCATCCTAATGGGATACGTAGGACCACCTTGATGTCCAAGATTCGGGTCCAGCCCCATCTCTCGGGAATCCTCATCCCATCTTGGCCCCTTGGCCTATCCTTCCTCCATGAGGGGATCATATGGTGTGGTGTGAGATTATGTCCTCATTCACGACGATCTTGTAATGCCACGCCATGATCCCCCCCTACTGAGCTATTTCGTCGATCCCTTTTTTTCGGCGGTTCACCAATGTGCTTAAGAGTACTCTGGTTTATTACCTGGAATGCCAAGCTTTACTCGGACACGTCCGCACCCGCTTTCCAGGCTTTGCGTATCCCCGCATCAGGGCTTCCATCATCTTTCACACCCGGAGGGACCCCCAAGAACGGCCTGGATACAATGACCAAGGGCTCTCCTACCGATATGGGCCAACGCCCCCCAGGGTTTCGGACAACAAATCGATAAAATCCTGCGTTGCGAATATGGTCAGCGGTCGATGCTCGTTTGTTATTCCCACCTCAGGCTAACGCGATATGGACGCTGTGTTGTGAACATGGTCAGTAGTAATCCTATATCGCCACGCCAGCCCATTAAACCCAAATGTCGGGTACACAATTCACACCCTTCATTACTTCATCATGTCCAAGTAGAGTCTCGCGACTCTTGGTACTTTTCCCCCGTGCACGTATGCGCGTTGGAGGAACAAGCTACATCAAAAGTGTCTTTCGGAGCTCTCTGTTGACTCCCCTTTGATGGACGCCCCAAGTATTGCGATGAGGATACCCCCCTTGTTTCCCACACCGAGTTTATCTCACGTGGTCTTAGGGATTGGGTTGACCTCTGTGCTTACTCGGGAGTTTTCACCATCCATGGTCCGAGCTCTAAGACCATAAACTAAGATTCTCATCTGGAACTACGTTCAGCGTGATTCCTATCTCGGTAGGATGCGTAGGAATGCTTGGACCCCTTGTCTCCGGACCCAGCTTGAGTCCAGCAAATTTAACTCTCTAATCCTTCCTTCAGGACCCCGATCACAGGGCTGTGTGGCGCAGTGAGGGACTACGTCCTCATTCACGTCGGGTTTGCAATAGCTGCACCACACACGCCCCCATTCTGAGGTTCAGTCCTCATATTCCCTTTCCTGCATGACGTTAAAAGGCACCCTTTCAGAACTACGCGTGGCTTGATTCCCATCCTCATGGGATACGTAGGACCACCTGAATGTCTAAGATTCGGGTCCATCCCCACCTCTTGGAGATCTCCTGATTTCCCGGTCACCTAGGCCACTTGGTCTATCCCTCTCCAGCAGGGGGGTGTGTAGGTATGATACAAGGTTTTGGGCACCATGCCCCCTTCCCCCGGGAACCTGCCATCTCTCGGTCACCCTCAAAGTTGAGTCCCATGACTCCTTGCAGGGGTTCACCCATGTATTAAGAGAACTCTAGTCTAGGACCAAGAGTGTCAGATTCAACTTGATCAAGTTCCTTCCACTTGTCAAGATTCTTGTTCCCCTCTATTCGGACTTCCATCATCATTCACACCCAGAGGGACCCCCAAGAACGGCCTGGATACTACGTCCAAGGGCTCTCCTACCAATACGGGCCAACGCCCCCCAGGGTTTCGGACAACAAATCGATAAAATCTCGCGTTGCGAATATGGTCAGCGGTCGATGCTCGTTTTGTTAGTCCTCATTTCAGGCTAACGTGACAGGATGCTGTGTTGCGAACATGGTCAGCAGTAATCCTCTGTTGTCACGCCAGCCCCTTCAATCCTTGAATGTTGGTTGCATGATTCGCATCATTTTCCACCCCATCAGGTCGAGGTGGAATCTCGACACTTTTGGCACTATCCCTCAGTGCACCTTTGCATGCTAGGGGGATAAAGCTGCAATCTGGCGTCCTTTGGGGCTCCCATGGTCCGAGCTCTAAGACCATAAACTAAGATCCATTCGGGACTACGTTCAACTTGATTCCTATCCTCATGGTATACGATGGACCGCCCAGATGCCCTGTCTTCAGGTACAAACCATTTAGGAACCCAGTCTTTCTCCCTGTTTCACCTCTGTATAGGCCCCTCGGCCTAAGGTTTCCCTCTCCGGATGGCCTACAATTTGATGTGGGATCATGTCTCTATCAATTGTGTTTTATAGTACTGTGCACATTTCCCGCCTAGCATCGTCTCTGCTACGTCTGCGCTGCATGATGATAAAATGCATGCTTGGTCCTATCATACGACCCTAAACTGTGACATTATCGTCCTGGCCGCACGACGAAAAACGGCACCGCATTGTGGTGACCTCTCTGTAGAGGACATCACGTTGGGTATTGGTCATGTACCATTCCATTTGTCAATGCCCATCACGGCTTGATCCTTGTGGCGGCATCACGACCTACTGTTCTAGGTCTATCGCTTCACAAAAAAAACCTATTCACCTTAAAGAACAAACAAGAGTTATCAAATTCCGCTTCTTTTAGTGCAAGGGCTATGCCCACACTTCCCTTTTCCCCTGGCAATGGTACCTTACCGTGCCACCTTCCAGAACTACGTATGGCTTGATTCTCATCCTTATGAGATACGTAGGAGCGCCCGGGTGCCTCCCCGCGGGCCCAGCCTAACCCTTGTGTTTGGTCCCTCAACTCGAGCGTTTCCCCAGAGAACGCATGGTAAGTAGGACTATGTCCTCATTCACGTCAGGTTCTGATGTCATGCGTCCCCTGATCCCTTTACCCATCTGTGGTTCGAATTCTATGACCCTAAACAAAGATCTCCCCAAGGGAAAGGAATCTTCTCCCTCTCTCTAATACATTTCGTTGACGTATTCAGATGTGTTTTGACAAAGAGCCCGAAGCGTGGGATTTTCACAGGGACATTTCCCTCGTCTCATGACCAAGCTTCGTGAGCTTGCTATTTGGATCCTCATCCTCTTCCACATCCAAAAGGACCCTCGGATGACGTGGATACTAAGCTTAAGGGCTCTCCATGAATGCTGGACCTAAGGGCCTTTCAATCGTTTCGGGCCAACGTCCCTACGGATATCTGACAACATTTGTGACACGGTCCCGTGTTTCGAACATGGTCAACGGTCGACCCTCATTTGTTTGTCCCCATTTTAGGCTAACGCGACAGGATGTTGTGTTGCGAACATGGTCAACAGTAATCCTCCATCGTCACGCCACCATCATTGTGATCTGAATCTCGAGCACCATGATTCACACATTTCCACTTCCTCATGTTCAAGTGGAATTCTGTCATACTCGGCTCTTTCTCTTCGTGCATCTAGGTGCGCTAAATGATCATGTTAGTTTCATTGGGCCGGTAGTCACCGAGTGTCCCTTTGCCCGAACCTGCCCCCTTTGTGTCGGGAAATTCCCACCACTGCTGCTTGTTTCTCACACCGAGCACGACTCACGTGGGCTTAGTAGTTTTGGCAGGATGTGTACCAACACAGTCGGGCTATTCCTCGTCCCGCATGACGTTAAACTGCGCTTCCAGAACTATGTGCGGCTTGATTCCCATCATCACATGGGATACATAGAGACACCCAGGCATTTCACCTAGGGTTCAGCCCCTGGAATCACGAAATCTTGTTCCTCCCCATTTCCAGCCCTCGCCAGAGAGGCCCTATCTGGAAGAAAGAATGATCCGTGATCAGGCCGATGCGCCCATCTGGCGTACTCCCACCACGGTGGTGCAACTACCGAAGTGTTGGATTCTGTTTGAACAAACCACCACTCCATGTTCCACGCTTTGCGTGCCCCTTATTCGGACCCTCGTCCTTTTTCATGTCTGAAGGAACCCCCTAACGGTCTGGTCTCATGCCGCATCGGCTCACCTACCGTCCTGGGCCAACGTTCCGGAAGACTGGTCATGTTTGGAGGGACCCCCAATAACGGCCTGGATACTACGCCCAAGGGCTCTCCTACCGTTACGGGCCAATGTCCCGAAGGATTGATCGACAACAAATTGATAAAATCCCGCGTTGCGAATATGGTCAGCGGTCGATGCTCATTTGTTGTCCCCATTTCAGGATAACGCAGTAAGGTTACCGTTTGTCCGCCAAGGTTAACGGTTGTCCTTTATTGTCACGCCATCCCCACAGTGTTCCGAATTTGGGTATCATGATTCACACTTCCCATTTTCATCTGTTTGAACCGATTTCAGCGCCCCTGGCATTGCCCCGTTTGTGCATAAGAGCACGTTGAAGAAACGGTAATTCGGCTATCCTGGAAGTTCCTCCTCCGATCAAGCCTTCCCCATCTTTCAGGAATCTGGACTGGCTTGGGGAATTGTCGTCAAACGTCCCGCAAACATTTTAGGGATGTAACAAGGCAATTCAACAGTGGAAATCGTGCGTGCCACAGCACTCAAAACAAAGGAGAAATAAAGAGTTGATGCACAAAAGTGTTAATAAAAGTTTCTTTTGGGTTTGTTACAATACTCGGGGGTTGACTTCCCCCATGGACGGGTTGACCCCGTCAAAAGAGCGTTGCAGCTCCGCCACCCGCTGACTTGCGGCGTCCAAAGCCTGTTGTCGCTGATTCAACTCCTGCTCCTCTTCAGCAGCGGCGGGGCGTAATTCGTCAACTCTGGCCCTGGCCCTTTCTACCTCGGCCTGGACGATAGCCATCCTTCCAGAGGTCTGCCCCATATGCTCCTCAGCCTTTGCCAGCTGGGCCTTCAATCGTGAGACCAGCTTAGACTGCACATCAAGAGTGGCTGAAAGCTCGTTGGCCCGGATCTGCATCTGTTGGACCTCGCCTTCAGCCTCCTAGAGCTTCCTAATGCTGGTCTCCTTCCTCCGCTGCCATCCCACGCTCATCCCACGATCATGCTCCCGGATCTTCTCATCCATGAGGTCTCGGATGAGCGCGTGAGGGCGTTGGGCATCTACTCCCCCGGCACATAGTTCGCGCAGCCGCGAGCGGAGCCTATCCATTTCGGCAAGCCATTGCGCTTGGGGAGTTTCCCTGATAAAGCGCGTGATCAGCTTCCACGACCGGCGATGGAATATGCTACTGTCTTCCTCATCGGAGGTCGTTTCGTCCCAATCCGCTCGGTTGGCAGGCTCGTATGCAGGGTATGCCTACAGGAATTCCTCAGCGGGATCTGCATCTGGTGTCGAATCTGGTACGACACCTGACGCCGACGCAGGCAGGACAGGACTGGGACCGACCGGTTGATCCTCTTCCTCGGAGTCCACCTCAATGATTTCGGGTACGACCCTACTGGCGGACCCGCCAGTGATAATGTGCGTCGCAGCTTGAGGAGATGGTGGGACTATCGCCACCATCACCGGAATGCCCCTAGGAGGGATGCCACCAGACATCCCGACCATCCTCACCGCAGCGGCCCACGCCAGCCGAAGAACTATACGACAGAGAGACATAAACGTTAGTTGGCACGACCTACATGTGACAACGAGGAGACCAGTGGAGGAGACTTATGAAGATCGGCCTCCGAGCGCTGCTCCTGAGCCGGTACTGATGGGACTCCGAGATGAGGCCCCCCGTATATTGTTGGAAGGTCTGGAGATTCCAGAGGAGCCGCCTCAGACCCCCGGGTCCCACCAGACGCAGAACTGGACGCAGCCATAGGCGCGGGTTCTGAAGGTCCCGCATCATCACCCGCCAAGGAGCGAGAACGAGGCCTATGAACAAGTTCCTCCTGCGTGGCTCAAACATTGGTGAGAAGTCCATAGGGACCCAAAAATAGGTCGTAAGGAGAGAAGTTCGGAATGCTACCTCAAGAGCCTCCGCGGAGTCGTCAGATTCTGAGCTTCGGTCTCCGACCTCGCCCTCCTCTAACGGGCTCCCTCCTCCAGCCTCATCCCCCCGAGAGGAGTCCTCTGATTCCTCCGGCAAGGGGAAGCACTCCCTCAGATCGGCAGCCGATAACTGCGGGGGAAACGTCTGATTCAATAGTACCCTCACTCGATCCGTCATTGGGTGAGGAACACCGCTGGAGTGGACGTAATCCTCCAGCTCGTCCAGGTATTGCTCCGCCTCCGCCGGAGACACCATGAATCCAGCCCGAACTGGGCCTATGCCCGGCAATTCCATCCCGAGGCGATTTAGGTGGGCCCACATCTCAGGTGGGCTGAGGAATTGTTGGTTGACATCCCAAATGTCCCAAGCTTCCGGAAAGATAGCATCTTCTGCCATGTCGATGTGGCGCAGCCGCTTCCCTGGAGCCTGAGTGGATATCCGACGAAATCCCCTCGGTGGCCACCCCTCCGGATGACCCTGCTCTCCCGGAACCACCGGATCCGCCGCTGCTGCCACACCCTCGGCCGGTACGGGTCTCGCCGCCATGGCAGTCCCGCTACCGCGAGCGGCCCTAGCTGCCCTCCGACCCCGACCTCGAGATAGAGGAGGCCCACCGTCACCAACCCGGATCGTTGGCTGCTTCAGCATCTCCCCCGGATAAGCGGCCTCCCAACTGATGGAGTACTCCTTCACTAATCCGAAGGCAGCGGTGGATGGAGGCAATGCAATCCGCATCTTTCCATCTTCGCGTGTGAACACGAGCCACAACTGCCTCATCACACACGGGTGCTCCTCGTGGCGCACCTCCCAGTAGACCTGCGGGGTTAGCCGCTGGAGGCACCGGAACTGCCTCGCAAAACGATGCGGGGTGTACGGTTCACAGATTGGCTCACGATCTATCCGATCCACCAAAACTCCACCTCTGAAGGCCATAAGGTAAGCCTGATGTTCTTTCGTTCCCCGCCCGTCATCAGTAAGCATCCCCGTCGGCAACGGGAAGGGATGGAAATTGAACTCATCCGCCCTCCACACCCGATTCAGTACCATCGGGACAGCCAGTTTGAACGGGAAGCTCCCAACTGCATTCAGAATGGAGGGGCGAAAGTTCGATCCCGGTGGCGATATGGGGTTTGGATACTCGTAAATCCCCCTGATATGCGCTGCGATCCACCCATACAGGAGGTGTAAGGGCCCGCATATCCTTGGTGGCTTCTTGCCCTCGCTAATATGCCGCAGCATTCTGTACAGTTTGGTGAGCATCGGGATCCCCAGGTTGATCCGCTGCCCCATGGCCAACAGCGACGCCATGATGAACGAGCTGAGCCATACCCCCATGCTTGTATCTCTCACCGGTAGGATCCAGCCATAGATGAGAGCCGCGATGAATGCCGCCAGCCTGACTATTGGCTGTTGTTCGGTGCTGACGCTGAAACCCCAAGTCTTCCATTTGTTGTCCTCCAAAACCCGCCAATACGAGTGCCCCTTGCCCCGCTGGGCTGCCCTTGGACAAGTTCGAGGCCTCGGAGGGAACTCTCGATTCTCTGGGAAATTCAGGAATCATTTGAACCATCTTCGGAAGTGGACATCCCTCACTGCATCCTTGTCCTCTCCAGGGACAAGCGCCATCAGCGCTGACGCCAGTCGCGGCATTTGCTCCGCATCTCCCCACGCGCTGGCAATGGGGAGGAACTCGTCATAAATGGCCCCCATGATCGGGACCCCAGAAACCTGGTGGACATCCCACAGGCTAATGCCCACCTCCCCGTGATGAAGGTGAAAAGTGTTGGTCCTGGACGACCATCTACTCAGCAGTTCCGGCATCAGCTGCTTTGGTTGGTAAATGTGGAACTGGGAGGCCCATGCCGCCTCATACAATCCCACTCTCCTCAGCTCGGCCTCTAACTCCTCGCATGAGGCGCCTACCCAGTAGGCCCAGGCCCAGTCATCGGTAAAGTTGCCGCCCTGGCGCAGGTCCCACTCATCGGACCATCCCTTCTTCAGATCCTGCAAAGCTGCCTTCAGAATGGTGCGGTAGAGAGGAGGGGACGTCTCCGGTTGCAGTGGCTTCCCATCGATATCATTCACATGATTGTAGAGACAGTCAGCGGTGATGGGTGTGAAGTCCTCCAGCGCGTGACCATCGGCCGCCCTAAACCATTTGTGCTGGCAGGGTGTGCTCCTGAACCAGCAAGCCGGTTCATCCCTTCTCGCCTCAGGGATGAATACGTCATCCCTCAGCCCGAAGCCGTACAACGGTAGTTTCTTGCACTGCGAATAATCCATCTGACCTTCCGACAGCAGATCTGTCAGAGAAGTGTGGTCTGAATGGCTCCGAACCATTTCCCCCAAGCCTGGACGGTTGGCCATCTCATCCCGACGAGCAGCATCTACAAGCACTCCCAGCACAGCCTCTTGATGGGCCATTTTGATGCCGACCCTCAGAAAAGTTTGTTTCCCCCTGGATCGCGAAGCTCGGCCGCGAAGTTGAATCGCGAAGCTCGGCCGCGAAGTGGAATCGCGAAGATCGGTCGCGAGACCAAGTCGTGAAGTCTGGCCAAGGCCGACAAGAAGTTCGCCTAGCGCGGACGCGGAGTCGGAGACCCGCGGTTCGCCGTGAAGCTCGATCCGCGGAGGGCTGTCGCGGAGTACGCGGAGCTTCGCGAAATCTAGAGAAAAAAAGACAAGGCGCGTAAAGACAAAAGAGGGTGGACCCCCTATTTATAGGCGACGACCCCGGAGCATCGCGGCGCGCCACACCCGCGCGGAGCATCGCGGCGCGTCCGGATCCGTGGCCTCAGCGAGCATCGCGGGCCCCCTTCACGATGCTGCATCGCGAACCACCGAAAATTTTGGCGATTCTCCCTCAAACTTTGACCCTTCGCCCTCCGTGGCTCCAAGTCTGAGGGGGGGCATTTGTTGGAGCCAAAAATGTGGCTCGAACGAAAGGAACGAAAAAGGCCGGCGCGCTGCCTCGCAAAGCTCCGTCGCGAAGCCCTGCCGCGAAGACCCACCGCGAAGCGCCCCGACCATGGCGCCGCCGTGGAGCACCAGAGGCGGTAATCCTCCGCGATCCGCTTTGACGTTCGCGAGCCACCGCGAAGCACCAGAGGCGGGAATCCTCCACGATCTGCATTGACGTTCGCGAGCCGCCGCGAAGCACCAGAGGCGGTAATCCTCCGCGAACCCGTTTGACATTCGCGAGCCGCCACGAAGCACCAGAGGCGGTAATGCTCCGCGAGCTCCTTTGACGTTCGCGAGCCTCCGCGAAGCACCAGAGGCGGCGCGCGAGTCCTGCATTGCGGCGCCCCTTCCCTATAAATACTATACTCCCCCTGAGTCCCAAGGATGTACAATCCGACCTTTCGTCTTCTCCTCTCCCGAATCGCGAAGCACGCTTTGCCCCGGGAATCATGAGCTCCACGAGGTATTTCTACTTCGCGAGACGACTCTGCTTTGTCTCGTTTTGAGCCCCTCTTCCGAGAGGGATGCCCTTCGCGAAGCTCAAGGGCATTCGCGAAGGAAGGGGATTCCCAAGGGAACCCAGGCAGCCGCGGAGCACTTGTGCTTCGCGAAACACCCAACCCATACGAGTAATCCCTATGCTAAGGCAGGATCTCTCCACTTCGTGAAGCACATTGCTTGGAAGGACCCTACTTCGCGAGACACTCCTTCTTCACGAGGAAGTGCTCCGCGAACACTATTCCACTTCGCGAAGCACCTCCCACTCACACCTATGCCCCATGCTAAGGCCAAGGCACCCCACTTCACAAAGCACACTCCTTTGCTTAGCGATTCCTCTTTCCGTGCGACCCTCCAGGTTTGCACGATGTGATTTCAAATCCCATGGAAAAAACCACCCGTAGCGTTGCTTCGCCTAATGCTTCTTCGCATAGGCACGCTAACGGCTATTGCTTCTTCGCATAGCCACACTAACGTGGACCCCTCGATGGTTCGTTCCACAACCCCCCTTTACCATGGCCTTACCGGCACCTTCCCTTCCCCAAGGACCAGAGGGTACCGGTTATGTAAGTCCTAGGGGTGTGGAGTGAACCCACCTCGTCCGAGCTGCGGGACGTTAAACTGCCAAGCACCACGTCCTCAACACATGACGTTAAACTGTGACCCAACCTGGTCTCTCTCACAAAGGGTTCCCCCAGGTCGAACATTCTTTACACCACTCGTCTCCACAGGAATGGGACTCTTCCGCACATGGAATGAGATCCTCCTTGTCGGAGTGGTGTATGTTCGCAGGGGAAGGGCTGCCTCAGAGCGTAAGCCCCTAACCTTTGGTACGGATGACTGCACCCGTGCATCTCTGTACTTCCCCACTACCAAGGTCAGTGGAGGACGTGATAGGGAACGAGGCACCCCCATACGGGCCTCCATCCTGAAGTAAGTCCCAACACCATGGGCCGCCCAACGCGTAAGCCCCTCTTCGCTTCTCACGAACGCACCCTTCGCGACGTGATCGTCAGGTCCATGCAACCTCTTGTTTCTCACACCGAGCATGACTCACGTGGGCATAGAGTGAGCACCGACCCTGACACCCCACCTGAACTACGAGGTCTTTGATCCATGTCAAGGCATGGTACGTAGGAAGCCTCCACGAGGTTCAAGCCCACCAAGATTGGACCAAGGTCTACTTTCACGTCGGTTCACCGACACATCCCACCTGAACTACGAGGTCTTTGATCCATGTCAAGGCATGGTACGTAGGAAGCCTCCACGAGGTTCAAGCCCACCAATAGTGGACCAAGGTCTACTTTCACGTCGGTTCACCGACACATCCCACCTGAACTACGAGGTCTTTGATCCATGTCAAGGCATGGTACGTAGGAAGCCTCCACGAGGTTCAAGCCCACCAATAGTGGACCAAGGTCTACTTTCACGTCGGTTCACCGACACATCCCATTTGAACTACGAGGTCTTTGATCCATGTCAAGGCATGGTACGTAGGAAGCCTCCACGAGGTTCAAGCCCACCAATAGTGGACCAAGGTCTACTTTCACGTCGGTTTACCGACACATCCCATTTGAACTACGAGGTCTTTGATCCATGTCAAGGCATGGTATGTAGGAAGCCTCCATGAGGTTCAAGCCCACCATTAGTGGACCAAGGTCTACTTTCACGTCGGTTCACCGACACATCCCACCTGAACTACGAGGTCTTTGATCCATGTCAAGGCATGGTACGTATGAAGCCTTTATGAGGTTCAAGCCCACCCGTCTTTCACATCGGGTTTCACCCCCGTCCAGCACGATGTTAGACTGCACCCCGGTCCAGTGGTAAGCCATTGCGACCCACCCAACCTGAACTACGAGGTCTTTGATCCATGTCAAGGCATGGTACGTAGGAAGCCTTAACGAGGTTCAATCCCACCACCAGTGGACCCACGGGTCTATATTCACGTCGGTTCACCGACAAACCTCCTTTGAACTACGAGTTCTTTGATCCATGTCAAGGTATGGTACGTAGGAAGCCTCCACGAGGTTCAAGCCCACCATTAGTGGACCAAATTCTACTTTCACGCCGGTTCCCCAGCGAAACCTTTGAACTACGAGGACTTTGATCCATGTCAAGGCATGGTACGTAGGGGGCCTCTATGAGGTTCAAGCCACATTGCTCGGTCGTTCATTCACGTCGAGTTTCGCCCACGTCCAGCATGACGTTAAACTGTATTCCCCCTTTGTCCCGCATGACATTAAACTGCCCGCCTATTCCCACCTGAACTATGAGGTCTTTGATCTGTGTCAAGGCATGGTACGTAGGAAGCCTCCCAGGGGTTCAAGCCCACCCCTCATTGGGCCAAGGTCCACTTTCATGTCGGTTCGCCGATAAAGCCCCATTTGAACTACGAGGTCTTTGATCCATGTCAAGGAATGGTACATAGGAATCCTCCCAGAGGTTCAAGCCCAACTCCAATCGGACTAAGGTCCACCTTCACGTCGGTACGCTGACGATGCCCATCGGGCCAAGGTCCGCTTTCACGTCGGTATGCTGACGACATTCATCGGGCCAAGGTCCAGCTTCACGTCGGTTTACCGGCACCATCCCGAACTACGCGGACTTTGATTCCCCGCCACGGGGATACGTAGGAAGCCTCATCATGGTTCAAGCCCAACTTCACTGTCGCCCCCTGCGATGGTCCCATTTCACTCTCCTTCCATTCCATTCATCAACCCAACACCCGTTATGATTCTCGGCCAGACCGTCTTATCCTGGTGAGACCAGGTCGGTACGCTCTTTTTCACAGTCGCCCATAGGCTGGCCCGGTATCGATATCCCTTCAAGGAGGATCCCTCAATCCGATCTATCCTAGCTAATGCTCTAGTTGGGTTGATCCGTCTCCGCTGGACGTTAAACTCGCGGCATACCCTGTGTTGAACACGGGAAGCTGAGGAAAACCTCAGATATGTGCCTATGACATATAATTCCCCATGCTCGATGTGGGATGCCTCGGGCTTCCACGCCCTTGAGAAGCCTTGTGGTCAAGGATAACAGACAGACATGCCAGGTACCCCAGCATCCAGACACGCTACTGATGCCTCAACGTGACTACTCCCCTGACCGAAGGTTGCTGCCCTGACTGGACCCTTTGGAATATCCTGACAGAAGTAGTGTAATTAACCGGTGTCCATGGAAACATGGCACTAGGAAGAGTTTCACGAACTACGTATTAAATCTATAAGGGAGACCCGGACTAGTTGATGATTTCGGAGGAGGAATCCACAGGAGGAAGAACCGACATCCCATCATCCTGTTTCGATCAAGGAACAGACGTCCCTGAACAAGGAACGAATGCCGCCCGCCTTTGGAAAGCGGAAATGCGGGGCAACAGGCCGCGCGTCCTCCACGGACGGATGCGCGCGCCCCGACGAAAGCGTCGGAAACAACTGCCATACATTGCTGAATTAATACACATCATCTGGAGATATAGGAATGTTTTCATCCATGTCAAGTATATCTTCATCCTCCAGACTTTACAGTTAGATCTCATATCTTCCACCGGGGATTCAGACACCATTCAGAGCGGACACTACAACAACTCCACACATGAATTTATTATTTTGAAACGCCTTGGCATTCCTGGAAGCTTCATCCCTCCCACTAAAACTTTGATATTAATTTAGAAACCTCCACACTACTAAAAAATAGACCTTTAACAGTGTTGACCTTTATCATTGCTAGCAAAAAACGTTGATAAAGGTATCCTTTATCAGTGCTGAAAAAGGGTAACCATTATAAGTACTTTTGTGTAGGGATGATAAAAGGCATCCTTTATTTGCACATTATTTTTAATGCTGATAAAGAGTACCCTTTATTAGTGCTTTATTTTTTGTGTTGATAAAGGTCCAAAATAAAATGAAACAAAAAGAAAATAAAAAATAAAAATGAGTAAATTAAAAAAAAATATTAACTATTGTATTAATTAAATAATTATTGATAAAATATGAATAAATTGAATATACATATATAAAAATTATAAATATTAATAAATAGTATATATTAAATATATAGATATGTAAAATGAGTAAAAATAAATAATTAAACAAATAAAAACTAACAATGAGTAAATTAAGTGAAATATTAATCATTTTATTAATTAAATAATTATTGATAAATGTGAATAAATTTAATATATATATATATATATTATAAATATTAATAAATAGTATATATTAAATATAGATATATAAAATGAATAACTTGTAATAATTAAAGAAAAATATAAAAATGAATAAATTGTAATAATTAAACAAAAAAATTAAAAATGAATAAATTAGAAAAAATTAAAAAATTTATCAATGAAATAACTATTAATACAAATTGATAAGTTTATTATATATATATTAATTATAAATAGTAATAAATAATATATATTAAACAAAAATATATAGAAAATGAGTAAAATTTAATAATTAAAAACATGTTGATGTCTTATTCAATTTTAATGTTGTTTGATTTTTAAATTTAACATATATCAAACACGTGTTGCATTGATTTCACACATATATATGAAATTAATGCATTTTTTTATACAACACACACACACATATATTTTCACAATTAATGAAATCTTATATATATATAAACACATACACCTGATATTTATGTAATTTATATACATTTTAGTATATTTTAGAATTTCATTATAACAAGATACATTTTATATATTATGTTTTTAATCGGTCAATTTTATTTATTAATTTTTAATATTATTACAGTTAGGTATTATTTATTCATTTTTAATATTTTTATTTTTTATTTTTTATTTTTTTTAATTTAATCACTTTATATTATTTATTTATTTATATTTATTTACTATGTTTTAGTATTTTTCATATGTATTCATCTTTACTTCAATACACATCCATATTTTTTAATAATGTATATTTAGATAATAAAACTTATCCATTTTTTCAATATTTTTAAATTGTACTCATTTTTAACGAAACAACTCAGCCATGGATTTGGAAAATCTAAATCCATGACCCCAAAATTTATTATTAAAATGAAAAAGTACAAGGGAGGGGGGAGAAAGTAAGGAAGACATAACATGCTCACAATTGAAAGCAATAAACAGATCATCTAGATCCCATGTTCCTCGGATATCATCCTCTGTCCTTTGGGTGTTGAACATACTGTCATGCCTTGACCCTTTGAGGGGCCACACATTCTTCATCTGATGATGATGTAGATAATGTCTCTAAGGTGGAGCATATCATGAATTTCCAAGATATATCTTGAACCTCCATTTCTCGATTAGAGTAGAGTCCATATTCGAAGTTAATATATAATAACCTATGCACTATTATATAATCATTGTATCCATAGACATCTAGCTCCATGGATGAGAAGGTTACCTCATGTTGTGAGAAGTAACATTTAGATGCTTCCTTGCTGATGCCTTTTATGGGCCTTTCACACTTATGGCCCACCAGGGTTACAATGATTTAATTCTTTTCCCGTGAAAAATAACATTCTTCATGCGAGGATCTGCTAAAGGAAACCTATGCAATTTTCATTAAATCCTTAAAATGGGTTGGATAAGCCCTCCCCACATTCTCAACACTCCTACAAGAGGGTTAAATAAATAGATTCTCAATCTGTAAGGGATAAAGCTGTTTCTCAACACTTTTTCTACTTTCCACCTACTCCTTACATGATGTTTCCAGTCACTATGAAATTTTTACTACAAGGATACATGAGTCATTAGGAATGACAATAGAAACATTCCTACATGAGCTTAGTGGAGACTCAGATTGAGTAGGAAGCATGCAAGGTACCAAATACATGTCCCTCAAAGGCTGTCCAAGATGAGAAGAACTAGATCTGAACTTACTAAGGGAACCAATTGGAAACCATCTTTATCAACTATGACCTTGGATGCAGGTTCCTTCATTAAATCAAGACCGCTTTTTCTATGAGCCTCCACACTAATGTAAGGAACAACACTAATGTCACTGACAGTGGGAAAATTAGTATCCCCAATTTGCAGAGTAGGAAGAGAAGCTGCTAAAGCAGTAATATATTTGTCCCTTGATGAGGACATGCCCTTAACATCCAAAACAAATGCAACTGCAGTATATTCCTGCTGCTCAAAGGTAGAAATATCAGCATAAAACCCTCCTCAAAATCATACCTACCAATCTGTTGAAGAGAAAGAATAGGTTCAATAGGATGAGCACCAGAATCAACCCATTGAGAGTCTACAGTTGGAGAGCATTCCTTACATGGAGTACTTATCATGTGAACCCCAACAACATACATATTCAATGAAACTGCCTTTTCCAAACATTATAAAATAAGCAAAGATCCTTCTCCAAATTAGCAGCAACAACTATAATTTTCATCAGAGGCTCAAAAGCCTTTATCTTAGCACTAGACAAGGAATTATTAGCCTTGTTCTTCTTATGAGTGCTACTATGAGACTTTGACTGTGAAGGTGTCTTGACATTCATTTTTTTATTTCCCTTACAGGATTTTGAAGAAATTGTATGTTTATGAATTATCTACTGATCCGCTAATTCTTATGCAGCTACTTCATCAAAAGATTGAACATCGGAATTTGATTCCTCATCGGGAACATCAGTCCAAGACTTTGTTACATGCAGCTTATTAAATCCAACCATTATTAAACCAGCATGAGGATCCCCACTCTCTATCTCTGTAGTATCCCAGACAATCTCTTGCTGCTGGGGTTGCCTCCACCCGAGTAGAATTAATACACATAGCCCCAAAAAGACAATCAAGACAAGCTGATTGCTTCACAACATGTTGTGAATGAGCAAGCCTACGATTTCTAGAAGTACTATATATTCCACTCTTCAAACCCCTATTTTTTTAAAAACATAAACATTCCTCATGTTATCTACCAGATAAATAAGAACACAATATGGAGATTTTACAATTTGATGCCTCATAGACAATTCTCTTACATTATGAATAGAATCGAGGCACATTCTTATAATAAATGCACAAATTGAATTCATCTCCGTCTATTGAATGGAACACCCTATTAACAAGAGTAGAGCACAAGTCAACTTACACCAAGAACCGAGTGAAATGAACATATCTCTTCAATTTGGTTTATTTTTACATCATTATGGGCACTCCAATTACTGAAGAAATATCATATAGTATTATGGGGTTACAAAATACCCAGCTCAGTCCATAAACCTTAACCCACACCTGGACAAAGGAATTGCTAACCTCCAAGGGATTCAAATTCTGATCCCATTCATAGATGCGAAGGATGCCTGGTTTGAGCTAAATTGATATTAGACCCTAGGCCATCATCTTCAAATCATCAGAGGGAATGGGAATGAGGAAGATCATCATCCCAAAGAAACGCACTTCTAGTTAGTAAAACCCCAGATGCCTGACATTCGATCAACCAAATCATCAATTTTCAAAGGTTTGGATCCCTTGGGAAAAACTAATCATGTGATTATAGAAGACATACCGATTTCTAGGTACTCTAAAATGGCATCCGGATTCACTTTGAAAATGGAAACATTACCCTTGCTGTGCATCCCTTGAAGAGAGAGAAATACCTATTGGTAGTACCCTCGTATAGTTTTTTATCCACCATTACCCCTCTATAAATGATCTTTCGATTATCCATTCTTAAGGAAACATGTTTGTGGGAATCAAATCTCCCATGGTTGAGGAAACATTCATGTAGAAGACTCAGAACCTCCATTTTGAAGCCCTATATCACCATCTGGGTAGAGTGAGAAGCTCTCACCACCCCCACCAATCCCTTAAAATTGTACTCATTTTTAATTATTCAATTTCACTCATTTTTAAAATGTATATATTTAAGATTATATATTCATTAATAATGTTAAAAAAATATTTGTAAAGAAATATTTATAAATAAATATATTTATAAATATAGATTTACTATATTTATAATTTTATAATTTTATAATTATAAATAAATAAATATTATTTATATAATTATAAATAAATAATTGTATATTTAAATAATTATAAATCTACAATAATTTTATTTAAATAATGAATATACTATATACTATATTTATATTTATATTTATATTTATTTATTATATATATATTTATATAAATATATATAATGATATAAATATATAAATATTTTTTTAAAGTATTCATATATTTATAAATAAATAATTATATATTTAAATAATTATAAAATTATAATAAATATATTTAAATAATGAATATATTTACTATATTTATATTTCTTTATATATACATTTATTAAATATATATATATAATTATATAAATATATATAATGATATAAGTATATTTATAATTATAAATATATGAATATAAATATATTTACAAATATATTTATTTATAAATGTATATTTACTATAATTATAAATAAAAAATATAATTTAAGAAAAAGTATTTCGATAAATATAAATAAATAATTATATATTTAAATAATTATAAAATCATAATAAACAAATCTATAATTATATAAATATATAAATATATTCTTTTTATTTATAATTATAATTATAAATCCTTTATCAGCACTTATTTAGCACTACTAAAAGGCATCTTTATCAACACTTATTAATTCATCAATGATAAAAGGTATCTTTATCAGTGCTTTTTTATAAGCACTAATAAAAGTATCCCCAATATATTTAAAAGAACCCTAACCATGACTCATTTAGTCATGATTCTCAGGCTCTCATGGAACTCCCCTACGACCGGTGCTCCTTCTCTACATTCTCTCAGATGAATCAAGGCTAGAATCCAAGGTGAGTTATTTTCTCCTTTCCCACTCTCACTGATTGCTTTTTTGGATTCGATGGTTTGTGCTTTTGCAGTGTTCTCATCCATGAAGAACCATACTTCTCTTCTCCCATAACTCTAGTCATGATTGGTCTCTCTAATTCTTCCTCATTGTTTCCATTCTTATCACCACCTTCACCCATGGCTCTTGGCATTATTAGCACTATCATTGTCGCCATCACCACTATCCACATTGCTCCATTGAACATTCCCTCTAATCATTCCCCTAAAGCTACATGGTCACTGCATATCCTAGATATCATATTAAACAATAATTGATCTTTTAGTAATGGAAAATTGAAATGGGTTGTGTGCTTCACATATAGTTTTGGGGACTCATTATTTTCAGCATCATAGTCTTTACAGCTTCCCATGGAGTGAGATCTTCTATTATAGAGTAAGTAAAGGATGTTTGGTTCAAAATATTATTGATCATCGTTTAGGGAATCATCCCATCAATTGTTGTAATTTAATATTCATTTTTACAAACATGTTCCTATCACAAACTACAACCAATTGGAAAATTACCTACTAAATGTGTAGTTCAATGGTGTTTATTATAATAATTTGAGTTTCCCCAAAAATACTATAGAAAAAAATATAGATTTAGACATGATATCTTTATTTTGTAAGACCATGGTCTCCATGTATATTTTCCATGGCTTTAGGTCTCTCTGTGAAGTTTTTTAATGATACAAGAGTCCTAATTCCCTCAAACTACACTATTATAGGCCACCATGATTTGTATTTCACATTATCCTTAATTTTTTTCAAAATAATTGTACATTGATAGGTATATTTATTTATATGCATATTTTAATATTATATGATTTTCAGTTTAATGCGTTTTTTAATGAAAATTTGGTTCAAACAATATTGATTCTCACCTTCTATTATTTGATTTTATGGTAATTTCTATTTTTTTTATTAAATTGATAAAAAATGAATGCTTATGTTTAGAGAATTATATTTTTGAAATTTAATATGTTAGAATGAATAATTAAAATTTCATTGAGGTTATTTTTTTATATGAGTGTGTTTAGAGTATACATGGGATAAACATATTTTTAAAAAATAATTAGTGTCAGGTTTTATTTTTTTTTGAAACAAATTTGTATTTAGTTTTTTTCTAATTAGATGTAATAAATTATTTCTCCTTAAATATATAAATTACTTCATGATTTCCTTTAAGGATAAGTTTATCTACATTAATTTAAAAATACTTAGATCATGTAGGATATGTAAGAGTTTATAATGTAGGTAGTATTTTTTAGAAATAGATAATTTATTGTTTATTAACCATTGAAATATTTTATTCATGATTTAAATAATTCAATACTAATTAAATAACTGCATGTATAAGGGTTTTAGATTGTTTTTAAACAAAATAAATGATAGTGAATGATTATAAATTCATTATATTTGAGAAAACATGGGTTGTATAGAATATTGATAAATTATTATGTATTTCACATGATACAATAGAAATATTTAACTTATTATCATGTTTAATTATTCAATTAAGGAATTTGATGTTATGATACCATATTATTTATAGTTTTTATTTATGTATTGAATATTTTATTTTTTATATGAAATGGTTCATAATATATATATGTTGATAGGGTAAATATATTCTTCAAATTTATTTACTATAATCATACAAAAAATATGGTTTTAATAATCTTTATATTATAAAATAAGACAATATACATTTATAAATAATTTTTTGACTGCAGGAACTATATGAATTATTAAAAAATGGGACATGATTATTTTAGACATTATAATTTTAGGAAATGAAAAAATTTTGTGACTTTCATTTAGTAAGTCTCATTTTAAACATTGTATACATTTTTTACTAATTGTTATACTAATGTTTTTATTTACTTGTCTAATAATTCATTCTCTAGAGTATTTTTTTAGAAAATTATTATATTAAACATAAAAGGTAACTATTTTTTGTTGAATTTTGATTAATATTGCCTTATAATATTTTATTTGAATAATCACTTGAGATTATTTTAAATTATTTTTAATATAACTCTAAATGTATTATTATAATATTTTTCTATAAGAAATACATGTGTGGATGTGATAAAAATGATTTTTATCATGTATTAGAATATTATGGGTATTATATGAGGTCTAGGTATGGTATGTTAGAATGTGTGTTACTATAGACATGTTAGTGATACATTGAGGGCTAGGGTGAGGGTGATGTGACATTTTTATTATTGTTTGTTCTTATTTATGGTTTTTCAAAAGATAGGTTTAACTAATGTATTATGTCACCCATTGTGGGGTTATTTCCTAAGGAATCCAATTTTGTTAAGACTTCCCCGTAGTCTGAATGCACTTCTTAAGAAAAATGGATATGCTATATCCATTTCATGATTTGGATGTAATAAGTACATGTGATGGTTATCCATGAGGGATAGTCTTGGATGATAGGGGTCCGAGGTCGAATCTCAAGGTACATATTATGTGGTTATTTCTAGAGGGAGATAAATATTTTTTTTTCTGCTCTTATGATTTAAATGGTAAACTCTTATTAGTGAAATAATTTGAATATTAGGGAACAACCATGGTATAAACATATATAATGATTAGTATAATTCAGTAGTATGAAATGAAGTAGGTATATTCGATTATCATGGTGTCTTGGTTAGTACAAAATTACTTCACTTACATGTGTATTTTGAGTGTTACTACTTTGAACATATACTCAAATATATGCATTTTTGTATATCTTAGGGGTCCTTTTAGTATTTACTTATTTATTTTTAGACTCACACCCTATACATGAACCTAAGTGGATATAGAGATCTTATATTTGAGGTATATGTGAGGGAAAAAGACCAATAATATAGATTAGAGTATGTGCATCTCAGTGGGAATGAGTTGATGTTCTCATCATAGTGTTAGGGAAATTTCAGCATTTTGAGATGAGATTTAACATTTTAAATTAAGATGTAGTAATTTAAAAAGTTTTATAGTGAAAAATGTCATCATCAACAACTTCATCTCTTGAAAAATTATTATTGAATTTTTTTTCTTAAGACTCATCCTCCATATCATCAATGTTGCTTGAACTACTGTGAGCAGTAGTCACCCAAAATGCTCATCGGTACCTGGTATGGGATGAATACTTCATAGATTAGATTAAGAAATATTGGTGCATGTCCAAAAGATATAAAGAATGAGACTCACAAAACAGAATTCAATAATAATTATTCAGGACATGAAGATGACGAGGATGACAGTTTTCTATAAAATTCACCTTTGGATGAAATCATAGGATAACACCTACCATAGTGGATTAATTCTTTTATTAAATTCAATTACCCATTTCCTTTAAAATGGATGTAAGATAATAGTTTGACAAAGAGTATGAATATGGAGTTATTTAGTTCATCATGTTTTCAATAGAGCATGCATACAACCCTTATCAAATCATTTTTCAGCATTTACATTTTTTTTATTCAAGAAAAATTAAATTTTTGAATACTCATGCAAATAATGTATTATACACATGATGATGTTACCAATACTGAGGAAGGATATACTGTTGATGATGAAACTACAGAATTATTAGGGGATTAATAACATGTTGATAAAAAATAACAATGATGCAATATCATAGTGTTGGATAAAATTATCAAGGCAAGAAGTCATGTTATAAAAATTGAGGTTAGTTGGAATCAATGTGTCCAAACTATTTACCCAAACAAGTTAATGTTCATTAGTTATGTTGTGGTCACAATGAGGATGAATGTACCGATTGATATTGATTTTTGGTTCCATGTCCAGTTTGTATCAAATGAAACCCTTTGGAAAGATATAACGGTAATTTTAAGATATACTTTCTCTATTTTACCAAAAAAATATATAATGAATAGTTTATTTAATTTTCATTATTCCTTGAAGAGATCATTTATTTTAGAATATTTTTGTATGAAATTTATCATAATAGACATTAGAAGAGAACATAGAGGCTTTCAGACTCTTCTTACCAAGTTATATCTTTGGTATGATTTGTGAAAAGTAAATCCCCACCGACCAATCAGTTATTCACACGTTATAAATTAAGAAACATTGATTTATTTCATTAGTCGTCATAATGAGAAATCATTTCAGGTGAATTACAGTCGATAATATACTATATGAAATTATTTTTTTATCCAATTTTATTAAAAATAAATAAATTTATGAAACAAAAAAAGAGTGCTGAAAATAAATAACGTGCATCAAAACTAATGTACCCCTATCACAAATAAAGAATAGGGTAAAATTCACTAGATAAGATATTGGTATGTACTTTAAATCAATAATAAAAAATTTATGTGATATAAAACAACATATGTTCCTTTGTTTATATGAAGAATGACGAATCAAAATCAAAATCCACTTCCATCCCACATCATGTGCTATGGAAGGAGGCTCGTGTAAATAAGCAGGGTAAACTAGTTGATGAAAACACAAAATCAGTATGGGAAACATGTGTAAGTATGACATAATAATAATTCGTTATTCTTTATAATAGTATTATATAAAAAAATATATTTATGTTCATATTTTATTATATGGTTTAGAAATATGAATCGGCAGTGACCGAACCAAAAGAAAACTACTTTCAGTAGCTTTGAAGCGGTCAAAAAGATATGGTCATGTTAGAGGATTAGGTTTTGGAGTGTCTCCCCAAACATATTTTGAGAAGACAAAACCACATGAAGATACATATAATATGGTGAAAGGATTGCAGACACAAATATATGCTTCACGAGATATTATTGTTCAGCCTGGTTTGACATACTAATGTATGAGAAAGGATCAAAGAGACCCGGAAGTGGACAAATATCCACACATGAACCAAATGAAACCACTAGCTTTGAGCCTGTCATTAACCTAAACCGCATACCTTACCCATGGTAATCAATTTTTTCATTTCTCTTTATCCTAAATGTGAGTAAAAAAACTTATGATAACTTTATATTACTAAAATTCTACATGGTACAATTATATATGATTTTTATCTGTCAACACCCACACACAACCTTGTTGCTAGGGGTATGGTATATAATATCCAGAGAGACAATCTACACCAGAAAGACCTCCCAAAATATCACATGAGAGTGGGGATTGAGTTAGCTCATGAGCCAAATGCTGAGTTTCCTATTCCATATATTTTTATTTTTTGGGTTTTAGTTTTTTTCATTTTTTTGAATAGAAATATAGAGTGGCTATTTAAAAAGACACTATATATGGTAAAAATATTTTTGTGCAGTATTTTAAACCACCAAAATATCATACCGAATATATAGTGGTTGTTTAAACCACCGCTACATATTAATAATTATAGCAGTGGTTTAAACCACCGTTAAACCTTCGAGACTTTTAATTTCTAAAAACCACCACTAAAAATAAAAATAACCACCACTAAATAACATTTCAGTAAACTTCTTAGAAACCATAGCTAAATTGGTGAAAATGATGTGAAATGATTCCAGATGCCAAATTTTTCATTTGTTGAAAAAAACCTTCATGGAACCATTTGGAAGTGGTTTAAACGGCTGCCAAACCAAAAAACCAACTCCATCCCCCTGATTTGTTATAGTGGTTGGATTGGTTTAAAAAAATATAAAATCGATATTAAAACAATAACATTATTGTTGATCATAGAAAGGGAACAAACACCTATTGAAAAAAGGTTGGGGGATGGGAACATGGAAAGTCCGTTACCACCGGTAATCATGTTATAGTGGAAGGGTTCCAAATGAAGTGAAACATGTGTGTTGAATGAATGGGATGGGAGGAAATGGGATTTTTATAGTAGGTAATGTAGATGAGGATCATGATAAAAGAAACTAAGGCATGTGTGACTATAGGTTGACTGTGTAGAGAAATGGGGAGTAGTGCAGATTAGTGTAGGAAGAAGGTGGGGAGTGAAAAAATAGTGGTAATGTGTGAGGGTTGGAGTGGAAACGTGAGAGAGTGATTAGGGACATTATTTATGTTTATATATATTTTTATTTTGGGAAAAAACATTTTATTTCATTATACATAATACTAAACTGACCTGAATAAAAATAAGAGATTTTGTATTTTTCACCTTTTAAAACTTATGACAAATAATTACAAATAATTGAAACATTTTGTGATACCCTTTTTATTATATAAATATTTTTTTAATCATGTTGAGACGGAGCCCTTACATAAATCCAAGGCCCCAAGCATTACCGTTCCTGAAAGATCTAATGATGATGGCCCCAAATCCCAACTGAATATGGCTCAAAGGCCCCAAGAGATTACCTTGAAGGACCAACCGAGAAAATTTTATCACTCCACAAATATATATTTCACATCACACCACCTCCTTATAATGTCGGGGGGTGGGTGGGAACATGATTGATACTTTTCCTCTGGTAATTGTGTGATAATGGAAGGGTGTTGAATTAGGAGAAACGTGCATGTAGAGTGAAAGGGATAGGATGAGATGAATGTTACACTATAGGTAAAGTAGATGCGGATCATGAAAAAATAACCATGACATGTGCAACTGCAGGCCGACCACATAGAAAATTGGGGAGTAGTGCATATCAATGTGGGGAGGAGGTGGGGAGTGTTGTAGTTTTCGAGAACAGTAGAAGTGCCTGTATGGAATGAACAACTCGAATTTTTAGTCTTAATTTATGAATAATAATTGATGTATATAAATATAGATGTCAAAACCAATGAAAATGATAGATTACATGACTTGATTAAACACTGGAACCAAAAGATAAGGTTCTTCACCTGTAATATATAATGAATTTATATACCGATCTAGAATTACCGGAATTTGTAATTCTTCCTTTGTTGATGATTTAGCTGATTTGATCTTGTCATACCATTATTATGCTACAATATCCAAGTGAAAATCCCTTTAACTAGGATCCAAACATGAACTATAATATCTGAACATCATCATAGAATCACTGGGTGCTAGCACAACTGGTCATAATCGCTTGCATCATTCATGGTTGATCACAATAGAATTCCTATACGAGGATGAAGAACTCTTGATGATCTCTTAACAGATTGAGTGAATCAGAGGATAGAGAATACTTTGAGGTCTATTTAACTCTCTCTAAGGTTTGAGGTAGCTTCTCTCTATCTATATTACAACATTAAACATCTATTAGGAATGTGATATAACTATATATTTATAAAAGGTAGGTCTAGGGTTTGCAATTGGAACATAATCGCCATTCCAATTCCTTATTTATTGGTGAACCCCATCTCTTAATAATAATATAAATATTATTCAATTGACATGTGTATCACCTAAGAATAAATAAATATCATTTATATAATTTCCAATCAGACCATTAAACTCAGTTCTCTTTTCCTCCTTGACATTTATCAGTCCTTAAATAATAGTTATTCATTTAAAAAATAAGTATAACTAAATTATTCATAGATAAATATAATAAATATTATATTCACAAAACCATGTATATAAATATTTATTAATATTATTTAACTCACTTGTTATTTTGAATAACTTGCAATTAAATATTAGCAATCAACCAAACCCCAAATAAAAATAATTTATTGTAACTTGTTAAATTCAATACTAAATTCAACTAAGATTGTGGATACACTTAGTGTGTGACCCTCTAGGCCTCTTTCTCAGTGGAATAAGATAGAACCTCCTGAAGTCCAAGGTTATCATATAGAAACACTCCAAGAAATGCATAAAGAAATAGGTTAATGTCAAAATTACACACAACCTCCTATGAATTCTTACTGTGTAATATAATCCCTTTATCATGATATCTCGAATGAAGCTAGTTGTATACTCATGTCATCAACCTATGTGCTCGATGCATATTTCTTTGAATTTTTGAAATTGAACTCACCCACAGAACACCATGACCATGGATTTATCTAGATAGTTATATTCCCATCAAAGGGCTTGAGATATTAACTTCCATCAAAGGACAAAAATAGATAAATTCTTTCTCACATTATCTATTAATGCAATATTACTCATGACACGTCCAATATATCCCAACTCACTATGAGAATATGTTGTCAGATTTTTACTCAATACATCAAATCATAAAACTCATGGTATCCATTAATTATAAATTTAAAGTCTAAGGATCAATACATACATCCATAGAAAGGATCTCCCAATGACACATTTAAATGTGGCTTTCTTATTGGTGGGTCTTGTTCCCATAATCTCCTATACTAGAAATTACCAAGGGCATGCACTATGATAGGGTTCCTCAAAGTCCTTTGAGTCTCCACCCCTGATATCCTATATCATCTGTGTCCCATCAAATTATATCATCTAGCTATAGAAAATATATTCAATAATATTATTGCAGCACCTCTTAGTTCTCATCATAGAGAGGAACT
This sequence comes from Viscum album, assembly GCA_963277665.1. NCBI lineage: Eukaryota > Viridiplantae > Streptophyta > Magnoliopsida > Santalales > Viscaceae > Viscum > Viscum album. The sequence continues at coordinate 1,417,195,890 of OY728127.1, forward strand.
TCTAGGAAATTTTAGTGTGACATATATTCTTAGAAAATTATCACATAAAAATTCCATGCATAGGAACACTCATGACATGATAAGAAACATCATTAATATTTAAGATAATGAATACATGTAATCAATTACTTAGAATTTTGTTATATGGAACCAACCTCAACAGATTCCCACATGCACATGAACCAACCACTACGGAAAAAATGGCTTTTTGCGACGGGTTATTTGTGACGGGAGTAGATCCTATTGCAAATAGTCCATTGAAAAGATTATTTACGATGGGGAAATTTACCCGTCGCAAAAGGTTTGGTGCAGTTTGCGTGGCAAACCGCGGGAAAGGAATTTGCGATGGGAGGTGCCTCCCAGTCGCAAATACCCTGCGGCGGTAAATACTATTTACGACTGGGAGACACCCCCCGTCGCAAATAACCGACGACAGTAAATACTATTTGTGACAGAGATATGCCCCTGTTGCAAATAGTGTGTCCGCATGTCACTATTTGCGACGAGACCCGTCACAAATACCCTTTTAACCGTCAAAAGTAATTAATGCGGTCGAAGGTATTTGCGACGGGAGTCCCATCGCAAATAGTTTCGTCGCAAATAATACAACCTATATATACACCAATCTGTTTTTTCACTCATTCCTCTATGTTCCTACTTTCTCTCTCTCTCTCTCTAAACTCTAATTTTAGAGTTAAAATTTCTCTGAGTTAATTTTTTTACGAACAGGTTTTGATGTCGTCTACACCTATAAGAGATCAAGTTTAAAGGTATTTATGTTTTATTTAATTTAATATTTATTTCATTTTTTATATTAATTATAATTATTGTTAATTAGTTGTAATTAAATTAGATTTACATTGTTTTTTATCAGTATTTTTTTGTAAAAATAAATTGAAATTATTAGTGCTAATTATTAAAAATTAGTGGTAATTAGGAATTATTAACAATAATTAGTAATGAATATAAATAATTAGTAGTAATCAATAGCGATAATTTGCAGTAATTAGGAATAATTAGGAATAATTAAGAATAATTAAGTAATAATTAGTAATAATTAGTAATAATTAGGATTATTTAGTAATAAATATTAATAAATAGAAATAACTAATAATAATTAGTAATGAATATTAATAAATAGTAATAAATAGTAATAAATAGTATTAATTAATAATAATCAGGATTAATTAGGTTTAATTAGTAATAATTATGATTAATTTGTAATAATTAGTAATAATTAATAGTAAATAGTAATAAATAGTAATATATAGTAATAATTAGTAATAATTAGTAATAATTAGGATTAATTAAGATCAATTAGTAATAATTATTAATAAATAGTAATAATTAGCAATAAATAGCAATAAATAGCAATAAATAATAACAAATAGTAATAATTAGTAATAAATAGTAATAAATGGGATTTATTAGTAATAATTAATAATAATTAGGATTAATTATGAATAATTAGTAATAATTGGTAATAAATATTAATAATTAGTAATAAATAGTAATAATTAGTAATAATTAAAAGTAAATATCAATAATTAGTAATAATTAATACAAATTAGTAATAAATAGTAATAATTAGTAACACTTAATAATAATCAAGATTAATTAGGATTAATTAATAATAATTAGTAATAATTAGTAATAATTAGCAATAAATACTAATAATTAGTAATAAATAGTAATAAATACTAATAAATAGTAATAATTAGTAATAAATGTTAATAAGTAGTAATAATTAGTAATAGATAGTAATAAATAAAAATAAATAGTAATAATTAGTTATAATCAGCAATAACTAAAAGTAAGTAACAATAATTAGTAATAATTAGTAATAAATATTAATAATTAGTAATAATTAATAATAATTATGAATAATTAGGATTAATTAGTAATAATAATAAGGATTAATTAGTAATAATTATGATTCATTAGTAATAATTAGTAATAATTAGTAATAATTAGTAATAATTAGTAATGATTAGTAAAAAATTGTAAAAAATAGTAATAATTAGTAATAATTAGTAATAATTAGTAATAAATAGGATTAATTAGAAATAATTATTAATAAATAGTAATAATTATTATTAATTAGTAATAATTAGTTATAAATAGTAATAATTAAAAATAATTAGGATTAATTAGGATTTTTTGTAATAATTAATAATAACTAGGATTAATTAAGATTAATTAGTAATAATTAGTAATAAATATTAATAAATAGTAATAAATAGTAATAAATTGTAATAAATAGTAATAAATAGTAACAAATGCTAATAAATAGTAATAATTAGTAATAATTAGTAACAAATAATAATAAATAGTAATAATTAGTAACAACTAAAAGTAAATAGTAATAATTACTAATAATTACTAATAATTATGATTAATTAGGATTAATTAGTAACAATTAGTAATAAATATTAATAAATAGTAATAAATAGTAATAAATAGTAATAAATAGTAATAATTAGTAATAAATATTCATAAATAGTAATAAATATTAATAAATAGTAATAATTTGTAATAATTTGTAATAAATTGTAATAAATAGTCATAAATTGTAATAATTATTAATAAATAGTAATAATTAATAATAATTAAAAGTAAAAAAATCAATAATTAGAAATAATTCATAATAATTAGTAATAAATAGTAATTATTAGTAATAATTAATAATAATTAGGATTAATTATGATTAAATAGTAATTATTAGAAATAATTAGTAATAATTAGTAATAATTAGTAATGATTAGTAATGATTAATAATAAATAGTAACAATTAGTAAAAATTAGTGATAAATAGTAACAATTATTAAAAATTAGTAATAAACAGTAATAAGAAGTAACAATTATTAAAAAATATTGGTAATTAGGAATTATTTAAAAATGAATACAAACATCAAGAAAAGGTTAATTCTTACTAATTTTTTAATTAATTTTGTCATCATTTTTTCTACTATTTGTAAGTTAATTTCCGTATCATTTTTATTTAATACTTAATTATTTTTTTCACAGATCTTTTGAAAAGTGAAAAAATAGATTAAATGATTCTTTCTGCCAATATAACCACGTTTTCCATATTTATCATCTTTCTTTGTCGAACTGCCAACACTGCACATTGATTCATTATTGTTAACCGAAAAACCATTCTCATTTTTGAAGGATAAAAGAGTAAAGGAAGCTCATGTGCCCATTGTGGTGAATTATCATGATATAATTGTCACATGAGCTTGTTCTCCTCTTTTGACTTACAACAATGGGAAAAAATTTGGCTAATAAATTTGAGTTAATATGTAGTGTCAGCAGTTCGACATAGAATGAAAATGAAAACATGGTTAAATTGGTAGTTAAGATTGTTTTGAAACTTTGGGATGTGTGCAAATCGACCACAGTTTAATCTGACACACGTTGTGATCGATATATATCGGGGTAGACAAAATGTGACCTGTCGATGACAGCAGCAATAATAAGAGGAGAAGATACGTCCTTTACTGGAGTAACAACACCAGTAGATGATGAAGTACATGTGCTGCATGACTCATTGTTTATGGTGGTTTTTATATTATTGTGAATATTATGTTTTTTATTATTTTATTTATTATTTATTTTTATATATATTTTATTACTTTATTTTTTATTTATTATTTTGTTAAAATTATTATTTATTATTATTATTATTATATTTTTCTAAATATTGAGGTTTTTATTATTTTATTATTATTATTCAATTTTACTAATATTAAAAATATTATTATTAGTATACTAATATTATTTATTATTATTATTATATAGATATTATTTATATTTTTATTCTTTTTATTATTATTTTAATATTTTTGTGTTATTATTATTATTTTATTGATATTATTTTATAAATATTATTTTTAATTTTATAAATATTAATTTTCTTATTGTTATTATATTTTTTTGGTGACTGGTATATTTTCCAGTCGCAAATAGTTTTTACAAATATTATTTTTTTAATTTTTTTTTAATTTAATTTAATTTTATTTAATTTTATTTTTTGCGACGGTCCTCTTGCAAATGAGTTTTTTTAAAAACTCAGTGAATTTATTTGCAATAGATGAATTTCCCGTCACAAACATTACTTTTTGTGATGGGTCATCACAAAAAAAATTATTTGCGACGCTGTTTTCCACAACGGGTCATTTGCGATGGGGCCCCGTCGTAAATACCCATTTTTCCTGTAGTGAACTATTAATAACCTTAATTCCACTATATATCACATGAAACTCATGCCATAACCGAGATAGATCCTTTTTTAAGGGATCCACTATGTTTTCCTATCGGTTAATCTTCTCACTATAACTTTACCTCATTGAGAAAAATCCCTTAAGAGATGAAACTTCTAAAGTATATGATTTTTCCTTTGGTATAACCTTGGATCTTTGGAAATATCCATCATTGTAGTGTTATATCAGTAGTCCATGATTGATTCTTGACTTCTATGCACCTCATCAAGCTCTTGGAAAAAGTTTCAATTATAAACTACTTCCTTGGCTACATCAAAATTCATAACATACTCAGACTCCACTATAGAGTCACTGAAAACATGCTATTTTGAACTCTTCCTATAATGACCCAATGTTTTATCAATGGAAATTCCACTCTTATAATTTCATCATATAATCACATGAATTCACAAAATAATGAACTACTAAGTACTATGTGACCATTAAACACAATATTGTCACTTCTTTGATTTGAATTTTAAAAAATTGACATACACGGTTGCGATCTATAAGATGTTTGGAGTCTAATGTAACAAACTTAATTTTTGGTGAATAGTAACATACCCTTATGAATAGTAACATACCCTTATGAATAGTAATATGACCTTTATGAATAGTAAATCTTCCTAAAGAATAGTAACCTCACCCATGAATGTATAAATAAATTTTAGGCATCTTATAAGTGATAATTTGACCATAGTAAAAGTATTGGAATTTTTGTAAGTCGTAAATAATTAATTTCAATTAATTAATTAATTTAAAAGAAAATGTATTTTCCTAAAATGTGTTCATAAATTAAAATTTTTATGTCTTCTAGTTTTAAGATAATTTTATAAGTCCTTATGTAATTTTTGAAAGCATTGTAAAATCATTTATATATTGAAAATCCATATTTTTCAAGTTAATTATGATTTTAATTAAAAATTAAATTAATCATATTTAGAAAATTATTTTTTCAAAATGGAGTTCATTTTTGGATTCTAACCATTGATAAATGGTTTGGGTGTATTTTTGGGATTTTTCTAAAATACTTGAATTTTTTATAAATAGTGAAATACAGTGATTTACCGTATATATACATTATAAGCTAAGTGAACTATTCCTAGAATCATGGATGATGTAAGTAACCTTGGTTCAAATTCACGTGAACTTATTACTATTTTTTTCATAGAATCATCACTATTTCTTGTCTTATAGAGAAATAATAAACTAATGATTAAAATATTAAGAAAACCCTCCTCCCCTCCACTATAAAAACTACCCACACTCCCCTCTTATATTCACTCCTTCTCACGCCATGTTCCTTACCTAAATTATTCCCAAATATCTCCCCAATATACCCTACTTCCATCAGGCCTTGGTCTCCTCAAAAGACCAATTCCTCTCCCATTAAGAGGCTCTCAAAGGAGATAAACTCAAGAGGTAAATTCCTCTTTCTGATTCTCTTATTTTCTTTCATGTTCTTTTCTTTTCTTTTTTATTTCCTCACCTACCTTCAACCAGATGTTATGATAACTCCAGTAACATACATGTACTATACTTCTATTATTATAATGGGATATTTTATCATAATCTCTCTTTACCCCTCCTTTTATACCATAAATGAAAACACCGTTCGAGATGTGTTGATTTATCACATTCAAGGACGACAGGTTTTCAATTTGAATTACCATCTTCAATTCTGGTCAGGAAACCATTTTTATGGTTGAACCAAAATATTAAATATTTATTTTATATTCTGTGTTGTTTTGGAATCATTTTTCACACATGATGCAAAATAATAATACAAACCAAGTTAATTACGAGAAAAATCGCCAAATTAATTCAATCGTTTATCATTAATGTTTTATATAAAGATTCACCTTCACTCCAAATAACAAAATGAATTTTATAACCATTTATTCTTATGGATTTTCACTAATTTCATATAACTTCAATTTGGGACAACCAATCTCGTCATACCTGTGTATCTAACATGAATATATGTTAACCGAACATGAAACAAACGAACCTGAACAATGAAATCGAAACTCATATCCAATCAAAAAATTCATGAATTAACATAAAAAGGTTATAATAAATAAATTATTTGTAAAATAAGATCTATAATTATTAATTAATGAACCTAATTTTATTATTTATGTCATTAATATCAAGTGGATAACACCATCAGACTTAAGTTAAGGGGTCCTCTCTATTCCACTTTTATTCAAGAATGTCCTCTACGGGGTATGATTTCGCACCACTCCCATTGTTACCTAATTATTTATAAGTGATGATAAACCCCTTTCACTCTCATTAAGACCTCTCAAGTACACCCTATACCATGTAAATAATTCGTAAGGGATTCTACCCAAACCTCGTTTATTCCTTAGGGTTGCCTTATCTTCCTTTTACCCAAATGAAGTAATCTTATCGTTTTACATACATATTCTAAATACATTTTAAATGTACCAAATTCATTTATCAAGACCCTTTAATCATTCTATTTCAGGGATATACACATTTTTAAGTGATTCCCTCCTCAATACTTCCTGATAAGTAAACCTGTTTTGAGGGAACTTCCTGAATTCTTACCCGATTTCACGTGCACTATATCTTCTGTTTTAGAAAACCATTATCCTTATAAAATCAGTATTTTTATGAAATCATTCTTGGTTAACTTATGGTTTTATATAAAGGATTTCTCCCTTTTCTATTTTAAAGGATCTATAGTATTTTCCTTAAAACCGCACAAACATGTTTTAATGCTAAAATTTCATAAATACTTTTCTTACATGTTGTCACTTCTATTTGACATCACTTAACATTATACATTCCTATTTTCCCTTATGAATTTCCATGTATATTTTAGATCATTTCTTTCATGGACACTTTTAAGATACACCCACTCATTATGCTTTATGACATGATTATGATACCCTTTTCTTTCCATGGGTGTCCTTATGTATGTGATTGTTTATGTATGATTTTATATGTGGAAAGCATATTCATTAACATGTTAAGATGGGTGCGCCCAGATAGAGATCCAATGCCTGGGTAAAGTTGAGTCTCATGAGATGTTATGTGTGACGATCTTGGCGGTTAGCCTTGGCTTTTGTTACCATGTGTTGCGGTCTTAGTGGTTAGCCTTGACTTGTGATACCATGTGCAATGGTCTTGGCAGTTAGCCTTGACTCATGATAATGTAATGTTTTATGTTTCTTCCACATTATTATGACTCCATGTTTATATCATTCCTTGTTTATATTTTATGATTCCATATTTTTCATGCCTTTTTATATCATTATGTCATGCCCTCTATCCCATGTTCTAATGATTTGTTCTTTTGGTTATTCCCTTACTAGGATATTTAGCTCATCCCTTTGTTCATGTGTTACCTAGGGTACCCTATGCAGATGTTTGAGAAAAATGGAAGTTAGGAGATCAATTTGAAGATTAAATAATGAAATGTTTTATTTAGATACATGTTTTCAGTTTTATGTACCTAGTCTTCCAAGACACTAGAATTTATGATCCTTGACATGTACTATGATGAATAGTTATGCTTATAATCATGTAATGTTATATGTAAAAGGCAAGGGTTTCTATTCTTCCAGTTCACAACTCCTATGTTAAGTCAAAATAGATATCCTGACTGGGAATTCAAATCATTTTAATATATCTGAAAGTTAGAATCTGTATAACCTTGAATGAATATATCTTTATCTCCTCCATATATGAGGATCATATCATTAGTTATCATTAGACACTTATGCATAGCCATAAAAATAGTCCAATACTGTTCACATGGATCATCATGATATATTTCTACCATGCTCAAATCATTGAAAACATAAAACCTAATATGTAACATGAAATTCATGATATATCTTATCATAAATGTGCAAGGGATCATACTCATTCTCTCTCTTCCCTCTCATTTACAAGGATACAATTTCATAGAATGTTGTGTACTATGTGACATTGGAACAGATCCCCAGTTAGATTATTCTGTACTGAACATATTCGGTATGTAGTCAATTTATGTACATTGAATTTTTCCAAGAAGCCTCTTAGATCCATCATTAGTGAATTTGATCTCTAGAATATAGGCTACTTCGCCTATGTACTTCATGGAGAAGAAATTTCTCAACCACGACTTAACCAATTATAAGGCTAGAATTTGGTTTCTAATTAGAAATATTTCATTAATATATACTACTATAAAAATGAACATAGTCTCACTAAACCACTTTTAAACTCATGGATCTCATTATTTATTAATAAAATCAAATTCTTTTCTATCTTCATCAAACTGAATGTTCCACAACCTGGATGATTTATTTTATCCATAAATAGATCCCTTCAACTTTTATAACATTTAGGAATTTCATATAGTCACAAAACCTTTGGTTGTGTCATATACACATCCCCATGAAGGTTATCATTAAGGAAGGAAGTTTTGGCATCCATCTTCCAAATCTTATAATCATGGTAAGCTATTATGACAAGAAAAATTCCAATTGATTGAAATTGGGTAAAATATTTTTTCACAGATAATTCCTTAACGTTATATGAACCCTTTAGCCACTTGAAATGATTTATAGATATTTTATTTACCTTCCATGTCTAGTTCTCTCTTGAATACCTATTTACACCTGATGGGTTTTACATCAACTTGTGGATTGTTCAAAACCCAAATTTTGTTTTGATACATAGAATCCATCTTAGAATTCATAGTTTATTTCTATCTTGAAGATTCTGATATCTCTATTTACTCCTTTAAGGTGAGGGGTTCATTATTGTTAATCAATAATGATTCACTAACATTAATGAATAAAAAACCATATCTTTCTAGTTCTCTAACCTCTACAGTGCTCCTACACAGTACTTGTGTTTTAGGAATAACTTCTTCATAATGGTCTTGTGGATTTTTTCCCGTACCGACTCTTATGTATCTTGAGCATAAAATTCATCAAAGTAAATATTTCTCCCACTATACTTCTTGAGTACGTGCTCTGACTTAAGAAAGATGACACATCATGTGATAATTACTTTGTTTTCTTAAGGGTTGTATAGATAATATTCCCTTATTTCCTTGGGATACCCTATAAAGATACACTTCATACCCCTAGGTGACAGTTTGTCACTTGATATATCCTTAAAAAACAAATCATACCCTATATAGAAACATGTGAAAAACATGTTTCTTTCCACTCCATAACTCAATGACAATACCATTTTATACTTTTGTTAGTACTCAATTTAGTATGTATGTTGTCATGTGTAATACATATCCCCAAAAGGATAATGAAATACATGCACAAATCACCATCATCCTTACCATATCTAGTAAGTTACAATTCCTCCTTTCATTAAAACCATTCCACTATGATGTATAAGGTAGAGTGAGTTGAGATAAAATCCCATAATCCCTTAGAATTTTGAAAAAATCATAGCTAATATATTCACTACCTCAATGTGATTAAATCTTGTTTATCTTCTTACCAAATTTATTCTCAACTTCATTATTTAATTTCTTACACTTCTAAAAGGATTCATACTTATACCTCATTATGTAAATATAACCTTACCTACTCAAGCCATAGGTAAAAGTAATAAAATATGAGAATCCACCTCTAACTTTGACATGAAATGGTCCACACACATCATTATGTACCAATTCTAGAAGCTATGTGGCCCTTTCACCTTGACCACTAATTGGTGTTTAGATCATATTTCCTTTTAAACAAGCATAAAATATTTCAAGTGGATTAAGGTTAAAATATTATAAATAACTTTCTTAATAGAGCTTTTTCAAACACTTCTCATTTATGTAACCAATCTAGTGATCCCAAAACTACGTGTTAAATGGGTCATGTAAATTTTATTTATTATCAATTTACAATATATTTTTTTCACAATTTAAAACATAAATACTATTATTCAGTTGTTCCAAACCATAAAATATTCAATCTTTATAAAAGAAAAAACTCTTATTTACAAAACAGAAAATAAATCCATCTATGTTTAAAAAAGATATAGAAATGACATTGTTGGTAATTCTAGGAACATAATAATAGTTATTTAAAAACAAAATCAATCATGTTGGCAATGCGAGGGGTTAGTCTTCAATGGCTAAAGCATCCAACCTCACTCTATTGGAATCTCATAGATCTACCTCTCCTCTAGAAACCTTCTTAAATGTACTTAGTTCCTATATTTGGATAGAAATGAAAGCACCACATGAAATATCTAATACCCAACTTGTTTATATAAAAATATTACACATGCTAAAAAATTCACTTGATGATTCCCCTTGCCTCTTTTTCTACGTTTAGTTCCTCTTCTAGTGGACTTACTTTCCACAAGAAAAACACACCACATTTTGTTCTTTGCTTGCCTCTTGATCTTCTTCTTGTTGGAAGGACAATTCTATGAAGCCTTAGACTTGGAATGAGTCTTCAGACCCTTTACCTTGTTCTTCCTATTCTTATCTATTATAAGGACCAGGGGGTTTTCATGCCCCATGTATTTATTAACTTAGAAAATAATATTAATTAGTTCTTAAAGAGTATTCTAGCTATTACTCATATTATAATTCATAATAAAATTGGAGAATGTTTTAGGTAGCGAGGAAAGAATGAGATCTGTTCAAAACTCATTAGGGATATTAACCCCCAAGATTTCTAAGCATTATATATAACCAATCATCATGACTACATGATCCCCAATTGGCACCAAATCTCTAAGATTTTACATGAATAGTGCAGTAGAGATCTCATATATCTCATGTATCCCTATGTCATAATAATAATTATGACGGTGATAATGATTCTATATGCATCCATATCCTCATATTTCTTTACGGTCTCACTGGAAATGGAGGATAACATGAAACATTGGACATCCATTTCGTCATCAACATGTTTCATGTAGAGTGATACTTGTTCCTCGCTAGCTTATATGGTAAATGACTCAGGAAGTAGGGTTTATAGTATGTATAATTTCCATTCATAGTGTAGTATAACATGTAAGTGCCTATACCATTTGTTTAAATTCATACTAGTGAGAAGGTTATCCTTCTCTTGTTAGGATCATAGAGATATTTTAGAATTTATATAATTTCCCATTTCTACCAATTAAGAGATGATTATTTGTACATTATTGATTACAAAATCATATTAGTAAAATTAAATATTATTAATACCATACTGTTTTTTTGAAACCTAAAAAACCCCACCATTAGTTTTGGAATATCCACTTTCATAGATATTCTAGTGTTAAGGACCCATATTCCCTTCTCATAACCCAGAAATGGGACTAAAAAGTTAATTAAAGGGTTTTAGGTAGGTGTTACTTTCCAACTACATTAACTCATAGTTACTCTATCTATTGAGGGGAATCCCAAATATTAAAATCCTAGATGAAGATTTCCTCAACCCTTGCCTCTCAGTTACACCATTTCCTACATGGGTATCCAACCCTTAACATGAACTAAGTTAATTCATCCTGAAAATTCAATATAAAAGTTCCTTGATAATTGAAATCACCCTAACATGGGCTGATTAATCACTTTAAACTATGGGTTTGACTCTTAAGTTATGTAGTGGAAGTCTATACCAACTTAATATTTTAGTTGAGGGGTTTTTATCCATATACGTAAAAGCCCATTTTATCTTATCACATGCCTTAAAAATATTAAGTAGACTTTACTTAAGTGATTAAACATGTATGATAAATTTTACACATAATCCAGTTTTATTTTATTTCATCTTGCATGCTTGTTAATTTATTTATTAATTTATCACGTAGCATCCACAAACATAAATATTCAACCATGAAACTGACAGAAATAAAATATAAGTGGCATGATCATGATATTATCTAATGGTTTTTTTATCTAGTAAATGATAAAATAAACATTTATCCTAGGGGAAACACCTTTAATCATAGCTTGGTTTGTGTTGAAACATTCTACCTTGGCTCCTATGTATCACCTTGATTGGTTTCACCTCATCTCTTAGACTTGAACCAACATTTCTCACCTTATATCTCCATCCTTATATAATATTTTACTCACATGAATATGGGGAAATATAATGATTTATATAAAATGGGTTTACATAAAATAAACATTGGGCATGTAGGTCCTTACATAATAAGGAGGATGGGATGAATTGTAGGCCATAAAATTTAATTTAATCATAATAAATTTAAAGAAACCAATAACATGCTTGGATGATCTAATCTCATGATCATCCATACAACATGAAACGACCATAAATTTTTATTTTATCCATTAATTACTTAAATTCATTATTTAACTAATATAAAACACCAATAATTAATCAAATTAATTTAATTTATCTTAATATGATTTGAGTATCCTTGAATTTCCATCATCCGTAATTTTAAACAAATTAAATAAATTTATCTCATTTAAAATTAATGAAGCACATAAGTATATTTATAGGCAATGAAATTTACTCCCCTAAACTATCTGACATTATTCTTGTGATTATGAATTGCCTTAACATCCAACACATATTAAATGATAGGTAATTACATAGTGCATACTGACAAAATAATGACACACATAACACATGTGATTTACATTGTATGTGATGATCTTGATGCACATAGAACACACTATAAGAAAACAACATACATAAATGTTAGTATTAGAATTTAACATCAGAAATAATTCAATATATAATTATCAATATTATGACATGACATGTACTATCAAATAAATTAAACACAAAACACATGTGAATAGGTTCAATTATATAATCAATTCTTCTCTCCACATCAAATTGAGCACATAGTCTAAAATAAACTACACTGAGTGTACTGGGTTACATTGCATGTAGTATCTTTTTCCTATGTCTATAGAACACACATTGGAGACTGATCATGTTTCTAATGACTCAGATTTTACATATATTATTTTTGGATATTGTACTGAATATTTTCGAGACCAAATGCTGAGACAGTGTGCAATTATATGGCCCAATGTTCCTGAAATAAATGTTTGAAATATATTAAATATAATAAATATAAAGCTCATGAAATTTTCATAAAAATTTAGAATAAATTCTAAATAGATTTCCATATCATAAATTTGAGGGCACTGTTGAGTTCAGAATGGCAGGTTTACCCTAAACACGACATAACCTTAGTCGGCGCGGGTCATTTGTGAAAAATTAATTAGGGTAATAAAATGAATAAAATGATAAAATAAATTATTTTATTTGTTTGTTGATGTAGTGACCAAATTCCCTCTCATTAAATATATGCTTATAGAAAATTTTTAGGGTTATCCACATAACCCTGTAAATCATTGGACATGTATCATTAGGGTGCGTTCGCCTTATCCTTTCCTTGAGGGTTCATATGGAATCATCTTCTACTCATAGGAAAATGATCCCTTCAACATGACTTCTTGGATAGAGTTGTTGGAATCCCTCTTTGAGGCTCAAAGTGAGATCCTATATTCATCTTTGTGGCCTTAGTAGAGTTTGTGGTATTGTCGTGAGAAACAGTACATGGGATCCAATCCTCTACGTAGCGGGTTAATCCAAATTAAGTTGTTGGAATCAGCCCATGTCCTTTTAAGTGATCCCCATATATGTATCATATTCAATTTGGACTACAAGCATGTACTTCTAATGGTGAGACCGGACGATCATTACCTCTCGAATGGACTTCATCAATCGTATCAGACATTGGAGTGTGTTATCCTAGTTGAGTGCTATGTTGAACCTTCAATATAGAATCCTAGGCTGGTATACTATGATTGTGACTTACCGTTAGACTATGTTTCTTTGCTGAGTATATATGGATATTCTTGTTATACATGTTGTAGACATATACCTATGTAGAGATGAGCATATTTCCATTGTTGTATGCCTTGCGGTTTCAGGGTGTCCTACTAAGTATTGTTATACTCATTCCTACATGGTATTTTCCCACACGTGTTGTGTATTGCAGAGATGATCAAACTTTTGGCAGAGTCCTTGACAAACTAGAACTAGATGGTGCTTAGTGAGACGGGACAGAATGAGGTGTGTTCCTATGGTAATCTGATAGCAGTCCTAGTTTTCTTTCAGGATGGACTTGTGTTATAGACATTTATGGTGGGATTGTGTTTTGCCCTGTTTACTTTCCTTTACTTCCTTCCGTACTCTGGTTGTTAGTTTTAGATGTATTCATGAATGGTTGTTCAATTGTTTTTACATTACAACATTTTATAGTCTAAGAGATGTGTACTTGTGTAAAAGTTCTTAGGCTAAGGCATCCCATGTCAGTGATATGCCTACTCGATCCTAGTTTCCATCCCCTGGCCTATTGGAGGTGGGATTTGGGAGTCGCGACACATCCCCCATTGGGACGGGTTGTGAAAGAGTGGAATTAGATCATTTAGTTATTCTTTAGAACCGATGTCTATGAGATTGATTTGGGGAAACATTATTAAGTGTTTTGAGTTTGGATTTTATACCAGGAACTCTAGTGTTGGTATGACGACCAATGTATCTATACACCAGGACTCTGATCACCTAATTTTCAACTCGTTACATGAGAACATTGTTTGTAGGAAAAAAATGGTATTTGTATCATATAAGAATGGGTTGTGGTTTCCATTTCCCTCTTGATTTTTCTCTCTAGATATACTCATCAACCATGTTACATCTTGTTTATTTCGAGATGCCTCCTGACGTATTCATGCAAGAATTCAACATCAAGATCATGAGGATTACCCCTTTAGTGATGAGGTGTCAATACATGGACCAGTTTCCAAGATGTTACCTCCAGGTGGTGAACCAACAATACCACCACCTGTAGAGTAACACGTGGTACCAGTATTACCAGCTGATAATGTGTATAGGTTTTGAAAACATCAAGACTTTCAGCGGTAGAGATCCCTCAGGTTCCAAGGTGAGCCTGACACATAGGTAACTGAGGGATTCCTTGAGGTGGTGACCCGAGTTTTCCATCTGGTCGGGACACCCATAGATTAGATGGTGGTTCTGGTGGAAAGTCTTCTCCATAACATATTAGGGTGATGGTTCGGGTTAGTGGATTATTATTACAATTAGATATATCTTGCACGGAAAATTTTGAGCACCTTTTCAAAGAGGAGTTCTCACTAGCTAAACTGATGGTTGTATGTATCCAAGAGGTTCTGCAACTCTAGCAGGGCGGCATGACAGTAGCTGAGAATTCATCAAGGTTTACCAACCCTTCCAGGTACATGATGGATATGGTTCATGACTAGTTATTCATGTCTCAGAAATTTGAGTGAGGTATGCGTAAATACATTTGGGCCAGTGTTATCCCTCTATCAAATCCTACCTTTACTAGGGTGTTAGTGTGATCATTAGTGATAGAGAGTTTCTTGGCTATGAAAATACATCCTGTGGTTTCTAGTAGTGGGTATACAGAAGTAGAGACCTCGTTAGTAGGGAGCCGACATTAGTCTTAGGGATTGGGACATGTGATACATTTCAGGAGGAGGTCCCAAGATAGAGGGTCTATGGTTCAGGGCTCACAGGGTGGGTTCAATCAACCCAAGGATAGGCGGTGCTACTCATGTGATATCATGGTACATCTTGCATGATATTATCTGATCCACCATAAAGATGACATAGAGACCATAGATGGGACACCAAGGTATAGGAAGCGATTGGAGCAGGCAGGTTCACAAGGCAACAGATGTGGCAGAAGAGTTGGGAGAGAAGTATGAAGTTGTAGGCACTTTGACTTGTTACCACCACCACCCCCAGGTGGTCTATGCCTGTCTCAGGGAGAATGAGGATAGGGGAGGGGATGGCTACATGCAGTTGAATCTTACGACCCAGAGGCCCTGGGAATGATTCGAGGTATGATCTGTGTCTTTTCTAACTTAGTTGAAGTATTGACAGACAAACGTACTAGTCATTCCTTTTTTCCACTTATCTTGTTCAAGACTTTGAGATTCCTATTGAGCCCTTGGCTCAACCCTTGATCTTGGAGAATCCTACTAGAGAAGATTCAAAAATCAAAAACTTGTACCGACAGTGTGACCTAACTCTTGGAGGTGAGAGTTTCTATTGGAATCTATTTTTAGTAGTAATTAGGCCTTACAATGTCATCTTAGGTATGGAATGGTTATCCATGCTTCATGACCATATTGACTACTTTAGGTGGATGATGTGGTGTGTTCGTAGTGATGTAACCAGGTTCTTTTTTGTTGGTGAAAAGGAAACCCAGAAAACATAGGATGGACTCATGTATAGGAGGGTGTAGGCAATTACCCACCAGTTGGCTATTATAACCCTAAGTGTAATGAATTTTTTGAGTTCTCAATTTCCTATAGTGGTGGCGGAGTATGGGGACTTCTTCCCCATGGATTCTCTAGGCTTACCTCCCCATCGATAGATATACTTCTGCATTGATCTACACCTCATGATGACATCGATATCTATACCAACATATTAGATGGATCCTATAGATCTTTTCAAGATGATGGTGCAGTTAGAGGACTTTTAGAGCAAGGGATTTTTTAGACCCAGTGTTTCACCATGGGAATCCCCAGTTTTGTTTTCCAAGAAGGCGGATGGGAGCTTGAGGTTGTGTGTAGATTACTGTCGCTTGAATTTGGTGACTATGAATAAAAAATATCTATTACCGAGGATTGATGACCTCTTTGACCAGATGAGAGGGGATAAAAAGTTCTTGAAGGTTTAACTCAGATTAAGTTATCACTAGTTGAGAGTATGGGACCAGGATATACCAAATATGACATTCAAATGTCACTACAGTCACTATGAGTACTTGGTGATTCCCTCTGGCATGAAGAATGCTCTAGTAGTGTTTGTTGGACTCATGAAGAAAATATTTTAGCCTTTCATAGACCGATTCATGGTAGTCTTCATCAACAATATCCTTGTGTACTCGACGTCTGAAGAGAAGCATGTAAGACACTTAAGGATGGTTCTGGACGTACTTTGAGATAAACAGCTTTATAGGAAGCTCTCAATGTTCCAGTTCTGGATACATTTTTCCAATTTCTGAGACACGTTATCTCAGTAGATAGAGTGGTAGTGGAACCATCCAAGGTTGAGGCATTGTTAAAATGGGATCCACCCAAGAGCAGGAAAGAGGTGTGGAGCTTCCTTGGATTGGAAGGCTATTACTAGAGATTCATCCCCGATTTCTCCAAGGTATCATCACCCATGATATATTTGACACAAAAGGGGAATCCTTTCGTGTAGACAGAGAAGTGTCAGCATGATTTTCAGTAGTTGAGACAAATTTTGATGAGCGGTCCCATCTTAAGATTTCTAGAGGAGGGTTTCGATTATGTAGTGTTTTGTGATTCCTCAGGAACTAGGCTTGGTTGTGTTTTGATGCCGAGGAAAGTGGTGATTATCTATTGTTCACATTAGCTGAGACCACATGAGAAGAACTACGAGACACATGATCTTGGGGTAGCAGCAATAATATTAACAATAAATAAGTAGGGACACTACCTAATGGGTGAGTATTTTATTGTCTATTGTTATCACACACTACCACAAAACGGGGCAAGGCCAGTGCCACCCTTTATCCGTGCTAATGAAAAAGTGCTGATAAAGGGGGGTACCATTATCAGCGCTAAAAAAAGCGTTGATAAAAGTACCTCTTTATCAGTGTTTTTTAGAACAGATAAAGGTACCCCCTTTAGTAGTGCTTTTTTTAGAGCTGTTAAAGGGTACCCCTTTATCAACGCTTTTTAGTAGCGCTGATAAAGGGGGGTCTTTATCAGCCATTTTTTGAAAAGCACTGATAAAGGGTCTAGTTCCAAAAAAAATTCTTTACAAAAATATATTAATATTTAAATATATAGATATAGTTATATTGATATAAATATAATATAAATTTTTTAAATATAATTTTAAATATATTTTAGATAAGTATAAATATAAAATTACACTTAATATATAAGATATTTAGTTAAAATGGATTATAAAAAAATTAAAAAAACATTTTTAATTAATAATTTGTTAATTATTATGGAGTAATAGTCATTTAATAACAATTTGAAGACTAAAAAAATTAAAAAAATAAAAAAAGATCCAAAATATGTTGAAAAGGCAACTCGAACTTCAAAAGGCCATAACTTTTGATCCCGGTGTCCGTTTGAGCTCTACCATATATCAAATCGAAGCCTGTGGTTAGCTCTACACCCATGTGACCAAGGAGACTTTGGTCAATGTTTTTTCGAGGCCTAAAGAGGCCCAAAAGGCCTCCATAACTGAGTTTTTAGTCGGGATACCCTGATTTTTTAACATTTTGTGGATTTTCAGCCTCATTTAAGGGGGTATTATTGGCTTTTATTGGTGGGGACTGAATTTATTTGAAGGTATTAAATTCATATTGATATTATGTCTATGAAAGTTTATCGTTTTTTATAATTCACTACTATTTATAATCAAATATATAACAATATATACATATTGTTTATATATTCACACATAAAAATTTAATTATAAATATAAATAATAAAATATATTTATATATATAATATATTAGCTTTATATAAATAATAAATAATATCCATTTTATTTAAAATACCAATATATAAATATTTATATACCTATATATTAATCTAACTATATATATATATATATTAATATAACTACATATATATATATTGATATAACTATAACTATATATATTAATATCACTATAAATATATATATTAATATAACTATATATATATATTAATATAACTATATATATATAATATAACTATATTAATCTAACTATATATATATATATATTAATATAACTACATATTATGTTTTGAAGCTCAGTTAAAAGAATGGCCAATCCACTAAATGCAAAAATTTCAATTTCCCATGGAATTATACCTTGTATTGAAAACACTAATCATTACAACCTCCCCCCTTAGAACTTATCATCCATGAGACACCTTTAGGAATAATAAAAATATCAATTGACCTACAGGGGTCCTGATGTCTCATTCAAATGGTCACATTGAGTTTCCAATATATAAATATTTATATACCATTTACATATAAAATATATTATCTTTATCTAAATAATAACTAATATCCATTTTATTTAAAATACAAATATATAAATATTTATATACCTATATATTAATCCAACTATATATATATGTATTAATATAAATATATATATATTGATATAACTGTAAATATATATATAATATCACTATAAATATATATATTAAGATAACTATATATATATATATATTAATATAACTATATATTACAATATGAACAAATATAACTAAATATAAATATAAATAAATAGATATGTCATTAACTGGAGAAAAAATCAATATGGAAGAGTGGTAAAGGCTTTAGGAGTGCAAGGGGGAGGTCTTGAGATCAAATCATAGTGGAGGCAACGGGCGCATGGGGGTGGATTTTGGGGGTTAGCACTGATAAAGGGGGTGGGTGCAGCGCTGATATAGGGTGGATAGGGGGGTTGAATGCGAGAGCTTGAGGGGCTAGAAAGTGCTATTAAAAGGCGGGATCAAGCTCTATAAAGGTCCCCCTGATTGGCAGGATTTTTTTATTTTAATTTTAATTTTTTTTAATTTTTTTTACTTTTATCAGCGCTAAAAAAGGGATGATAAAAGGGGTCTTTTATCCGCGATTTTTTTAGTGCTGATAAAATGGGTCTTTATACGTGCTTTTTGGAGCACTGATAAAGGGGACCCCCCTTTATCTTCTCCGGCTTTAACAGCGCTTTTCTAGCACTATTAAAGGCCATTTTTAGCACTGATAAAAGGCGTATTTGTAGTAGTGACAAGATTCTCAAGTACATATTCTCTTATATGTATCTTAACATGAAATAGAGATGATGGCTAGATTTCCTCCAAAACTAACACTTTTAAATTGTGTATACTCTTAGTAATGGGAACCTGGAAGTAGATTCTCTCAAAAGGAGATCTTGTTCAAAGTTTCTAAATGAGTTGTAAGAGCATTTAGACTCATTGCAGTTATATTTTGTGTATAGAAATGGAGAAGCTAACCTCCAGTCGATGGTTGTCACCCCACCACTCTTGTAATGAGTCAGGGAGGCATAGCTAGGGTATACTGACTGTGAGACCCTACATACTCAAATATCCATTGGACATACTCATGGAGGATTTTCTAAAGGTGGGGAACATGTAATTATTTTTAGAGGACGCAAGATGGTACTAGTGATGTTGTAGGAGGATGCTTTGAGATAGTCTCACACATCTCCTTTGAAGTACATTTAGGTGTGTCAAAGATATACGAGGACCTCCGATGTTAATTTTGGTGGTCAGGGATGAATAAAGGAGTTTCAAATTTTCTCTCTCGATGCCTTACTTATCAGCAGGTGAATGCTGAACACTAAGTTCCAGCGGGTTTACCTCAACCCCTTGTGGTGATAGAATGGAAGTGGGATGAGATCCCCATGGAAATAATTACACAATTACCACATATGTCCAGGGGACATGATGCTATATGGGTGATCATAGAACAACTCACCAATTCACCCCACTTCTCAGCTATTCGGGAGAAACTTTTAGTAGATATATTGGGATGCCTCTATATTCAGGATATAGTCTGACTTCATGGAGTACCATTGATGATCACTTCTGACCATGAAGCTTGATTCACATCACAGTTATGGAAGATATTACATGAGGCTTTTTGGACTTAGTTATGATTGAGCACAGTGTTTCACACCCAAACTAATGACCAGACTGAGAAGACCCGTCAGGTTCTGGAGGATATGTTGCGAGCTTTCATGTTAGAATTTGTCCGTAATTGGTAGGATCATCCAACTCTGGTGGAGTTTTCATACAACAACATCTATCATTCCACCATAAGTATGGAACCATTCAAGGCTTTATACAAGTGACAGTATAGGTCACCACTTTGTTGGAATGACCCAGGAGAGTCATCACTCATGGGCCTAGAGTTGGTGCGAGATACTAATGAGATTGTACATATCATCCAGGAGTGGATGAAGACTACACCATGCTATCATATGTCTTATGCTGACAGATGATGGAGTCTATTTGAGTTCGAAGAGGAGACCATGTGTTCCAACGAGTTTCTCCTCAATATGTATTACAATGATTTAGCTGGGGCGACAAGCTATCTATAAGGTTCATTGGAATTTTCCAGATACTGCATATAGTTGGTGAGGTTAATTACCACTTATCTCTACCTCCGTAGTTATATTAGGTACACAACGTCTTCCACATACCCCAAATGAGGAGGTATGTGCATAACCCATCACACATTATCAACTGGGGCGAGATGGACATTGAGGATGGAGCTACCTTTGATTAGTAACTAGCAGAGATCGAGGATCAAAATGAGAGGATCCGTCATGGGTGAGTGATTTTCATAGTTGGTGTCTAGTGGTAGTATGTAAATCTCTATGAGATCACATGGGAGTGGGAGTTCTAGATTCGTTCTTAGTACCCACATCTTTTTGTATAGCCTTTTTTTTATTTTTGGGGACATAAAGACCCCATGTGGTGAGAATTTAATTACTCATATTTTATATATATTATTTTTGTATATTGTATGTAATATTTTCCAGACTAGTAACTGAGATCATGTGCGTTTCTAAGGCTCAATTTTCCCAGAACAAATGTTTGAAATATATTAAATATATTAAATAGTACACACTCACATTTTTTTCATGAAAAAGTGGAACAACTTCTAATTGGATGCCTGAATCAAAAATCTGAGGGCACCGTTGAGTTCTAAACATGAGTTTTACCCTAGGTGCAACATAACCTTAGTCGGCACAAGTTGTTTGTGGAAACTTCATCACAAGCATAAAATGCATAAAATAATTAAATTAATTATTTTATTTCTTTGTCGATGCAAAGACCTAATTCCATATATTTAAATACATGAATATGGAAAATATATAGGGTTATACACATAACCCTATAAATATTTTGAGAGACATTGAAGAGCATAAAATTAGATTCTATTAGCGGATGATGATCGGATCGAGGATCGACGACCAGAACATGACAAAATATATGGATCTCGACAACAACTACGACACTGCATCATTCTTCATCAGTGATTGATCCAAATCAAGGTAGGATGTTTTTTATTGGATTCATTACCCTTTATTGGTTTCTAGGATTAACGTTAATTATTCAATGAATAGATTGATCCACGGTTCGACCATCTCATGGGATGAGTTAGATTAATCAGGTTTTGGAAAAATTACTTTGTGATTGTCAATTCTTCATTGTTATTATCATGGTAACAGATCAAGTTCAACATGAAAATATATTGAGGTTCATTCCTCTTAATTTTTCTCATTCTTTTCTCCCCTATTATGTGTTAATAATGAGTGTTCTTTATTTGGACCATGGTTCGATATATCTCAATCAATCAATCATTGCACATTTGTTTTTTGGCACAATGATACAATATTGTAGATATGGGATTAGAATGACATGATGGTGGTGTGATGATGGAGACGATAATGGATTAGATGATATAGTTACCCGATTTTTCTGTTCTTTAGTGAAAAATGATGAATGATGAACTATCCCATTTTTTGAGCGAAAAGAGGGCCCGAAATATGTTAATCAGTGATGGCATGACACAATGAGGCTTGATCTAGGTTTTTGCGGTGAAACACCCATTGTATCAAAGTTCAAAGGAATGGATGGGATGTTTGAAACCAGATATGGATTTATGGAAAATCCCGTGTTGCACGACATGTAAACTAGATCTACATGTTGTGTGGTCCCACCTATGTGGAAGCTAGGGTTTCTAAGGAAAGATAAGTGTCACACATCATGTGACCTTATCACACGTTTTTTGGTCTCTCCCTATGAACTCGACATGTAACATAGAGGGTACATAGACATGGGGTGGAGTACACGGGAAACCTACATGCCATGTACTCCCCTAAATGGACATGGACTAGACCAATTACATGGGATAAGATGTGTACTAGTACACGAGAATGAGTACATGGGATAAGTCACGTACCAGCACACAGGTAGACTACATGGGCAGACTACACACCTGTAATTCTACACAGACAAGTTTTAAGACATGGTTTGTTTACAAGGGTAGGACCCAGGGCCAAAGGACACAACATTTAACCCCTCCTACATGCCGTGTACTTTATTATACAAGGCCTAGACCCCTTTTACTTTGTATCATTGAAACGTTTTGTTAGGGTTCATTCCCCTTATCCTTTTCATGAGGTTTAGTATGTAATCGTCTCCTACTCCTAGGAAAATGATACCTTCAGTAGGAATTCATGGATAGAGTTATTGGAATCCCTCCATGAGGCCCAGAGTGTGATCCTCTATTCATATTTGTGACCTAAGTGGTGTTCTTGGTATCATTGTGACCAATAGTACACAGGCACAAATCCACTTCTTAGCGGGTTAATCTAGATTGAGTTGTTGGTATCACACCATATCCTTGGAAGTGATCATCATTCGTGTATTTTATTCTCTTTAGACTATCAGTGTGTACATATAATGGAATGAACTGATGATCATTACCTCTAGAATAGACATCATTGATGCTATTAGAATCAGGAGTGCGTTCTCCCGGACTAGTGATATGTGGAACCTTCAAACTCAAATCCTAGGCTGGTATACTACAATTGTAGATTACCTTTAAACTGTGTGTCTTTGTTGAGTATATCTGTATATTCTTATTATATATGATGTAGATATATACCTACATAGAGCTAACTATATTTCCTTTATTGTATGCTTTTTGGTTTCAGGGTTTCCTATTGAGTATTGTTATACTCACCCCTACACAGTCTTTGTCCACATGTGTCGTGTCTTATGAAGATAATCGACCTTTAGATAGAGTCCTTGATGGACCTGGACCATATGATTTTTAGTGTGACCAGACATACCGAGGTATGTTCCTATGGTATTCTAATAGCAGTCATTGTGTTCTTTCAGGTTGTACTTGTGTTATAGACTTCTATGGTGGGATTGTATTTTGCCATATTTATTTTCATTTACATTCTATCGTACACTAGTTGTGGGATTTAGATGATTTCATGAATGGTTATTCAGTATTTTTTACATTTTATAATTTTATAGGATTTTAGATGTGTGTGTGTGTACAAGTACTTAGGATAAGGACTCCCATGTCAGTGATATTCCTACTTTGATGCTAGTCGTTAGCACTTGTCCTATTGGTGGTGGGATTGGGGGGTCACGACATGGGCCCCATTTAGATGGGTTGTGACAGTGTTTCCTTGTAGTAAAAAATTTTGATGTAGATGACATGTGGTGTTACTACATGACGTGTGACCACAAAGGTGAACAGTTTTCTAGTCCCCATGTCATGTAGCATATATACAACACGATTGAACCCCCATGTTCTCCATTATAAAGACACAAGGATGACACACCATTTATGCATGTCAGACAATATGTAGTTCTTCAAAGCATGTGCCAGCCTATCTAGATCTATATGTTGATCCACTTTTATCGGATCACTGATTTGATTTCCTTAGACTGGTCTGATTTTATCATGAGATACAGACAAGATACACTGGTATACGATGTGTGGTTTTATGGCATACACTATGTATTCTTATGTTGTCCAAACAAAACCTTTGGTATCTCTAGATGGTGTTTTTAGATATTTCATCAATCTCAACTTAACGATTTACTAGTTATGTTAATGAGAATAAAGAAAGAGAATATAAGATGATCTTTTAATTTCAATATTGAATCATTATGAAGTAAAATAATTCCCAAACACATGTAAATAATCAAATATCAATAAATAATTATAAATTAAACATGTGATCGCTCTGATACCACTTGTAGATTTCAAATGTAGTTTATGCACCTTTATAAAATGAAAAACTCAACTTTTTAGTCTTAATTTAAGAATAATAATTTGTTTACATAATGATTTACATCTTGACCAATGAAAATAATATATTACTTGACTTTATTAAATGTTAAAGTTAGAAGAGGAGGATCTTCACATGAAATTTATAATTAATTTATGTGAAGATCTAGAATTACCTAAACTTGTAATTATTCGTTTAATGATGATTATGTTGATTAGATCTTGTTGTACCATAATTTCACTGAAGGATAAAAGTGAATAATCCATCTAGAGGTGATCCACATGTGCACCATAATCTCTAATCATCACTGTATAATCACTCGGTGCTAGCACAACCAATTCCAATAACATGTGTCATTTGTGGTTGATCACTGTCGAATTCTTCTACGAGTAGGAATAACTATTGATGATTTGTCAAAGGATTGAGATAAGATGAGGAAATAACACACTTTTAGGTCTCTATAAATCTCTCTAGGGCTTTATAGAGCTTCTCTCTATCTATTGTGCACAATAAGTGTCACTTAAGAAAGTGATATAATTATATATTTATAAAGGTAGGGCTAGGGTTTCCAATTGGCATATGCACCCCATAGAAATTCCTTATTTCTTAGTGAACCCCATTTAATAATAATAATGGAATTATCATTCACTTGACATGTTCATTCCTAAGAATAAATAAGTATCATTTATATTATTTTCAATCAAAAAATTAAGTTTAGTCCTCTTTTCCTCCATGACGTTTAATGATCCGTGAATAATGACTATTTATTTAATAAATAAATATCACTACCTTATTCATCAATAAATATAATAAATATTATATTCACCAAACATTGAAAATAAATATTTATTATTATTATTTAACTCACCCATTCTATCAAATAACCTGTGATTAAATCTTGGCGATAAAACAAAACCTGAATAAATATTATTTATTTTAACTTATTAAATTTAATATTTAATTTAATTGAGATTTTGAATGTAGTTAATTTGTGACCCTATGTTCCTCTTTCTCAGTGGCATTAGGCAAAACTACCTAAATTCCAAGTCTAGAATCTTGAAACAAACTAAGGCATCCATAGGGAAAGAGGCTAGTGTCGCAATAACATACAATAACTTATGAATACATACCATGTAATATAATCCCTTTATAATGATATCTTGAATCAAATAGGTTGAATATTGGTGTCATCATCCTATGTTCTTGATGTCTCTTTCTTTGAAATAATGGAATTGAACTCACCCGCAGAACACCATGGATATGGACTTATCCAGATAGATTCATTCCTATCAAAGGTACTGAGATATCACCTTTCATCAAATGACAGAAGAGATAAATCCTTTCTTGCATTATCTATTAACGCAATATCACTCGTGACACACCTGATATATTATACTTCATTGAAAGAATATTTCATCATGGTTTTCATCAATATATCAATGTTCATGACACATGGTATCCATTAATGATAATATTGAAGTCTAAGGATCAATACACACATCCACATATAGGAACACCCAATGAAACATTTAAATATAGATTTTATATTGATGGTTCTCGTTATCATAATATCCTACACAGGAAATTACTAAGTGTGTACACCATGAGAGGGTTCCTCAAAGTCATATGAGTCTCCACCACTAATATAATATATTATCTATGTCCCATATAATGATATCATTCAATTATATAATATATATTCAATAATACTATCCTAGACCCTTTTGGTTATCATCACAACATGTAACTTCTATGACCTTTTAGTGCGACATATATTCTTAGGACATTTTCACATAAAAATTTCACATAGAGGAACAATCATGATGTGATAAGAGAATTCATTAATATTTAAGACAAATAATACATGTAATCAAGTACTTAGAATTTGGTTCTAGGGCACCAACTTTAATAAGTGAAAAGTGGCTCCAGTACATGAGGATTGGGGAGGAAACATGAGAGAGTGATTGGGATTATTATTTATGTTTACATTATTGTTTTTATTTTAGAATTTAATCATTTATGTTTCATGATGCAAAATAACTAAAAAAACCTGAAATAAAATAAGCGATTTTTTACTTTTCACCTTTTAAAACTTATGATAAATAATTCTAAATAATAAAAAAATATTGAAATCCCCTTATAAAGGTTGAATTGGTTTAAAAAAACATTAAAACAATATTAAATTAATAATAATATTATTGAGTGTATAAAACGAATGGACACCTATTAAAAAAAGGATGGGGGATGGGAACATGAGTAGTCATTTCCCTCCGATTTCCGCAAGACAATGGAATGTTTCCAGATAAAGGGAAATAAACATCCATAATGAAAATAATAAGGATATTAGAGTTATAGAATATTTAAAGTTTATGTGAATGTATATAGAAGGAAATATGATGTGTGAGACTATGGGTTGACTATGTAGGGAAATGGAGTGTAGTGCAGATCGATGTGGGGGAGGAGGTGGGGATTACAAAGAAACACCAATGTGAAAGGGTTAAGGAGGGAAAAAAAGAGAGTGATTATAGTTATTATTTATGTTTACATTTTTTTTATTTTATCATGTTGAAATTATCATTTCATGATGAAAAATAACTAAACTGATCTGAATAAAAATAATATTTTTTATTTATTTTTAACCTTTTTAATCTTATGATAAATAATTATAAATAGTCAAAACATGTATTGATCCCATTATAGAATTACGATTCATTTATAATTTTATAAAAAAAAATTAAAACAATAATATTATTATTGATGATATAAAAGGGACATGAACCTACCAAAAAAGGATTGGGGGGTTGGGAACATGAGAAATCCTTCACCTCCGATAATCACATGATAATAGAAGGGGGTTGAACAATAATAAACACGTGTGCATAACGAAGGGGATGGGAGGAGATGAGAGATAAAGAGTAGGTAAAGTGGATGAGGATCATGATAGATGGGTCTAAGACACACACAACTATGGGTTTAATACATAGATAAATAGGGAGTAGTGGAGATCGATGCCGGAAGGAGGTGGGGAATGCAAAGTGGTGATAGTGTCTGAGGGTTGCAGAGGAAACAAAAGAGTGAAATTAGGTTTAATATTTATGTTTACATTTTTTTATTTTTGAATGTATAATTTTTTGTTTCATGATTCAAAATAATTAAACCTACCTGAATAAAAATAAGATATTTTTTTCACCTTTTGAAACTTATGATAAATAATTATATGTAATCGAAACATGGTAGGGTCCCATTTTTATTAAGGAAAGAAACTATTTTTTAATTTTTTTGAGAGGTAACCCTTACATAACCCAAAATCCCCAAGCATTACATAGATCGAAGGCTTAGATGATGATGTCATTAAATCCCAACTGAATATGGCACAAATGCATTTTGAGATGACCTTGAAGAACCAACTAAGTAGAATTTCTAATGTCACAATAAAAAACACAATGTTACACCATCCCCTTATCACATTGGGTAGGGGAATGATAAAATTAGAGGTTTTTTTCCACTAGTAATCATGTCAAAATGGAACGGTGCCAAACGTGGAGAAACAAGCATGGTGAATGAAGGTGATATGAAGAGATGAGAGATGTAGAGTATGTAAAGTGGATTAGGATCTTGATAGATGGAACTATGAAGTGCACGACTATGATTCAAACATGTAGGGAAATGTCGAGCAGTGCAGATCAATGTGGGGAGGAGGTGGGTAGTGAAAATACACGCCAATTTGTGAGGGATGGGGAGGAAACACGTGAGAGTAATTAGGGTTATTATTTATGTTTACATTTTTTTTTTATATTTTGAAACATAGAAATTTTTGTTTCATGATGAAAAATACCTAAACAGACTTGAATGAAAATAAGATATATATATATTTTTAAATTTTTCCCTGTTTTAAACTTATGATAAATAATTTATAATAATTGGAAAATGCTTCGATCCCCTTTTTATTAAGGAAGGAAACCACTTTTTATTTATTTTGAGAGAGAACCCTTACATAACTTGAAGGTCTTAAGAATTACATGGACCAAAGGCTCAAATTATGATGGTCCAAAATCCCAAATGAATATGGATCAGAGTTCCCAAGAGATGACCCTGAAGGACCAACTGAGTGGTATTCGTCACTCCATAACCATAGACTTTATACCGTGATACCCCTTTTCATGTCGCGCCCCCAATAATTATGTTGTACTGTACCACACCAACTTTTCCACACATGAATCTATGCATTATGCTGCTAGCCTCCATCGCACCATGCCACATCTGTAACATTGTGATAGTAAATACCTCCATCCCATATCGATAAAACATGTAGTTGTAGGGATAGCAGATGGATTTGAACACACCTATCACTCGTCAAAGATTCTAATTTCCCAAAAATGTCTGCATGTCATCACACAATGCTACACCTAGCACATCACAATGTTCTCCCATGTCACATTACCACACCTACAAATTTATTTCTCCTTAAATGAACTCCCCTCATAATATAATGGAACGGAGGCCCAATGGCCTAAAGTACCGATGGCTCGTAGCCCAAATACGTTGCCCTAGGGCCCAAATTAGTTGAATGGTGCTACTGGTATAGCACCCTGATACATCACCTCCTACAGTGCCACCAAAATATTTCCCCACCCGGATTTATGTGTAATGTTATCAGTTAAAAAATAAATTTATTTATTAATAAGTCAAATCATTTTAACAAATATCCCTAAAACACAATTAACTAAATGATGATAAATGATTTTGTAATGAATGCGGTAATAAAATTTATGGAAACTGAAAAGTATTTCAAAATTGAAACCCTGTTGTCAATCATAAATGAATATGTATATGAATTTTTTAATATGTTCCTTAGAAACAGTGACTTCCTTATATTATATTTTAATTTATTTTTAATTTTTTTATCTGTATGATAAAATTGTACTACCTTTATTCAATATACTATGTATTTATACATTTACAATCCACTTTGAGTTTATTAATATCATACTAGGATTTTTATATTTCTCTTCCTTTATATATAAATCATATTCATAATCCAATTTTTTTATTACATTATCAACTATAACAATTCGTATTTGTCCATGTACTATTAATTTCTTTATGAAACCAACTTAGATACATTGGAATTTAACTTCCACTTTTTAGATTCAGATTATAATTAATTTACTAGTTTTTAATTTGAGAATAGAATATCTACCATAATTATTTAGTATCATAAGTAAATTTAACTCCATAAAAAATTATTCCAAATATTTCATAGATGAATTTAAATTCTTGAGAAACTTCAAAGGATGCATGATTTCAAAGAAGGTCAATGAGGTTGTAAAAACAATATGCGATTAATCAAGGTTTTCAAATCCACTTGAATAATATAATTTTTATTCATGTGAGCTTCTACATAAAATAATATTCGTTATATTTATTGATTCTTAATGAAGATCACCAAAGAAACAAAAGGATCTCACCTCCAACAGTATTAAATGGGCCTTGGTTCCTCATTTATAGCAAGAGGATCCCAAACTCGCTATAGTGGTACTAACACCTTCTTCCAAAGATAAATGAAATTTCAGGTAGGAAGTGAGTTTTAGAGTTTTATATTTGTATATTGATTATCTAAGGTACACTAATAGAGGGATAATATCCCTTTTATTGACTCTCTTCATTTAATGAAGAGAGTTGGGGTGTGACTTCCATCTCATGGTGTTACTTCCCTTTGATTCTTCTATTCATAAAACACTTTAATGAATGTGTCTAGTTTGAAAAATCTATAAATGGATCAATCATATTGATCCATAATCAAATAAATTATGAAGAGGATATATCCAAATTCATGCAAGAACATCCCATGAAAATTTTATATAATTCCAATCATATGGTACAACCGTGGTAGTATATGGAATCTAATGCCTCTTTATGATATAATCATATCGTTGGGAATTTCACACATCATATGCATGTCACTATTTACAATATAAGGTATATAACTAAATATGAGTGCATTTACAACAATCTCCCACTTGTATTAAAACACAATAAGTACTTACATAACATTACAACTCTTTGTGAGTATATCCAAGTCTCTTTTGGATACAGTTGATCAAACTCTCTTCATTTTTGGAATTAACACATTGTTCGAAACCTAATCCTTATCCAAAGTCCTGACCATGTTACCATTAGAGCCTTATTAAAATTGATAACAAAATATATTATCCTTATTTTATAGATGTAATCAAAGAGAGTACTCTAGAAAAGAATAAATGCTTCTCAAGATGCTAAAGTGTTTGGTGCGATCTCCATAAAACATAACCATATCTCAATATGAACATATCCACTCAAAGATATATCATAAAAATCATATATATACCAACATAACCCCTTTTAACAAGACATTGAGTGAAAACTAAACAAAGAATAATTTCAATATAGTATAGGCCATCTCAAACATTCCTGATTATATGAAAAGGACTGACCTGATTGATGAATACATTACATATCATTCATATAGAAGATGAGAACATTACATGTCTCTCATCCAAGTAGCTAAAAACATCATATGTGATATAAATAAGCATTTCCATATATTTTATCATTTTGATTCAATCAAGTTCTAGATGTATTTTCTCAAAATATGAATGGAAAAATCCTATATTAGTTGAGCTCAAACCGATGACATGATTAGTAACACACCCAATGACCCATTGATTAGATAATACTAAATTATTATGTAAGATAGGTATCAAGTTATAAAGGTTCTCATGCTGGTTATATTTCCAACCTTAGGTAAAAATTATTGATAATATGCATGCACCCCTATGTATATCGATGATTGTATGAATTCTATAGGATATACTTTAGTGGGTCAGTCCAAATAATATGTCTCCACTTATTGTCTCATGAGTCTACTACTCACGCTAATCTTAACATATAATCACAACCCATAATACTCTATGATAATCATTAATTAGGGAAAAATAAAATTCATACATTAAGGGATATTATCATTCCAATGTTTATATAAAGTAAATTAAAATACACATGAATGAATGATAATAATATATTTAATTTATTCTAAAATCATGATACATTATAAAAACATTACATCAATCTCTTATGTAACACATACCAAAAGAATGAGCATGACTTTTTTTAACTCTCCGACTCTAGTAACCCGAACCCAGTGGTTATCTTACTAAATTGGCACAAAATATTATATATCTCATCCCAAAGGATCAAATAGTTTAGAATTATTGGAAAATTAGATTCGTACGTGATTCTCCCATTATATTTGAAAATATGAAATATAAATTAAAATTATAGTGATAACATATTATTTATTCTATTATATCCCTGGTATCATTCATAGATCCCTACATAGTATCCCGAGAAAATGAAAACATAATAAAGGGTGAGTTCATATGCCCACTAAGAGAAAGCATACAATAGAAGATATCACATAATAAATAAATCATGGATAATGTGGCAGAGATAAACAATAATAAAATATTCTATATAACTAATATCATAAAATAAGAATACACCTATGGATGAAATAATAACATAAATAATCACATGGATAACAATAACTAGTTTTATAATTATAGAATATGTATCCCAGACATCAAAATCTCACTATTAAGGCTTAATGCCAAGGTACCATATATAAATAGGTATGGAACACACCAAATACCCAATACAGTTCATCTCATGAGACCTATTGATGCATTTAGGGGATATAAAGTCCCCCTCATATCACATAATAAGTTCAATTCATTCATAATATGAAATAAATTAATAAAAATTCAACACATAACTAACATAAGATTTCGTATTGAAAAACTAGCTTATGAAATGTTAATATTTTTCCCTATTAATAAATAGAAAAATAGGGTCATAAGTAATCCACTATAATTTGGTGGATGTTATCATTATATTATATCCCCATTAAAGCATAATATTCATCAAAGGATGTTTACATAGATGAAAATATATTTAAAAGATCACCCGAACATTTCTTCAGGAAAATAACCTTTTAATTTTAAAATAACTTAATTAAAATCTAAAAATTTATAGAATATTAATATAAAAACTTTATTTTAAAACAATCATGTAAAATTTTAAACTAATCCTTATGGAAAATAATAGTCATGATGATATAAAAATTCATTAATGTAGTAAGCATTAAAAAAATGATTCTATTCACACATTTGGTAAAAAGTTCCATGTTTATAAAATGATAAGAAGATTCCTTTTAATGATTTCTAAAAAAAGTCTAACATGGGTAAAAATTGATTTAACCAATCATTGGTTCATATTAAAAAAAATCTTGAAAATTAAATTTGGACACTGAAGAAAATGATTCCACGATGAATAGAAAAACAATATTGATTTTCATTAAAATAATAATTTTATAATTTTTAGTACATAGAGAGGAAAATGAAAGGAAAACTTGTAATTTTTATAAATAACCATAAGAGAATAAAATAAAATGGGTTTGATATTGAATGATCATATAATTTCCTCAATGTAAATTTAAACATAATCAATCTCAAATAAGGATGAGATTGTAAAATAAACCCTTACCACTTTGGTAACTTTGGAATCTTATCCCCCATAACATAAATTACTTGAAATGAGACTATAAATACCATGAATATAAATATATTCATGATATAGCATATAAAATGGGAAGTACATACACCACTTGAAAGAAACAAGTGGTGAATATGGTATATTTCTCACGAAAACAAAAGTGAGATGAGAAACCTTTACAGTGATCGTAACATGAAGTGAGAATTCATGAATGAAGTGATTATGTGTAACCAATGAAAATACACATAAAAAAAGATTAAATAAAAAATAAAATAATCCATGTTAATCACACACATAATCTTGTCATAACATACATAGTGAAGAAGTAAATATAACCCAATGAAAATAAATTTAGTTAAGAAACCCCTTACCCCATGACCGACTTTCTTCATAAGTGATTTTATCCTCCTATAAAATAAATTTAAATTTATTAAGCTTATATAAAAAAATAATATTCATGGTTATAATACCATAATCGTCTTTATTATGACATCTTATCACCCTCTCATTAACAATCTTTCATTATCATCGTCATTTCGGGTGTTAACTGCTTTTTTTTCATGTATGTTTCAATTCGGTAGTTATAGTCCTTGCAACATGATAATGGTTAAAAAAATTAATCATGATATAAATATAATATATATTAATTATATATATACATAGAATAATCCATGAAATATGGACCTGAAAAATTAATCACATTGCTATGTGGGGTTTGTAGTCCATTTGTACGCACGAGCGACATTATCATTTTTAAGGGGTGGAAGGGTAAGAAGGTAAATGATATATTATATTTACCTAATCATAATTATGTTATCAATATAATATATATTCATTACATATATATTTATAACCATCTAAGTAAAGTAGATATGAATAAATAATTACACAACTATATGGAGGTGGTAGGCTATACGTACACATGAGCGATGTTTTCATTTTCCATAAGATGGAAAGGAGATGGAAAATTGTTTTCCCATAATCATAATAAAATCATAGTATATTTATGATACTTAATTACTTATTTTATGATTGTTACAAAATATTTAGAGAAACAAGAATAAGAATTAAACTTTTAAATAGTCAATAAAGATGATTACCTCTTATTTGAGAGACCTCCTTTGGATCACACCTTATTCCTTATTAAGATGATCTTAGGAGATGAAAAGAAGCTCAAGAATAAAGGTAAGGAATATAGGAAGGTATTTGGGTAGGTATTGTATGATATATAATTCTAAATCTTTGTGAATAAAGGAGAATACACTACTACAATAATTTGCTTTAACGACCACCAAAAGCGGACTGTTTCAGCGGAAAACCTCTAAAGAATACAACACAAGTAGTAAAAACCCCACCTGTTTTTTGATAGTATTAGAAGCTACCATTGGCAGTTGCTAATATCAATTTTATTAACTACCGATGGTGGTCTGTAATGGTTATAGGCATAAAAGCCAAGATTTTTAGTAGTGATTGGAGGTTCCCTTTTATATGTGAGGGAAAAGACATACTTGGAATTACATAACAGATTTAAATATAATATATATCACAATCATGTCAAGAGTCACCAAATGGAAATTATTTATAAGTTATGGAATGATAATTTCAAATTAAATTAAACCAATAAAATTTATACATTTTTAAGTTTCATTTTAATACTTATTTTTTCGTTTAACCCCCACGACAACCCTTTTTAACCTTAACCATGGTAAAACATTTTTTATCCCTTAAGGGTAAAAGATTTTCTTCTAAGATGACAAGTGGACAAAAAATGGTTTATATACGAAATGTTAGACCTTTTAAAATCCAAATTATCCACATTTGTTTACTTATTTTTAAAGTATTTACTAAAATATTGTTTATCATAAAACATCATTAAAGTAATTTTTGGGACTATTCATTTAATTTGACTTCAAAGACATAAGTATAAAAATTTAATTATAATATAAACAAATTTAATATTAAATATACTTTATAATTATCTATTAAATTTTTGTAACACCATGATTCATACAAAACATTTTATTTTTCTTTTTTTAAAAATCATTTACCTTTATTTTTCTATTAATTGCACACACTATATCATTGTTGTGTAAGTGATTAAGGTAATTATATAATCACTAAAAAATAAAAATAAATTAATATAATAAAAATAATTTTTGAAGAAAAGTAACTTTAAAACATAAAACGAATTTATTCCTAATATCTTCCTAGTAGAAAAAATTAGATGAATGTTAAATTTATTGATGGAATTAATTAATTGTATTAATTAAATACATTATACATATATTTCATAATATAGTTATTCTTATTCATACTCGCCAACCCAACAGCTAGGTTATAAAATTTATATTTAGATAATATTATTTTGTGGTTCCTTTAAACCCGAGGTTGTGTGTTGTGTGCAATATCAAACATAGTGTTTTTTTAAAGGAAAACATAAAATTAAATCTAGAGGTATTATATTCTCACCCCTTACAGAAATTTCATCCACATAATTTTAATTCATCTTTTCTAAACTAAATATATAATATAATATTAAAAAAATCACTAAATATTTTATCAGGAACATTGATTATTAAGTTATGATCAGGAAAATCATTATGAATGTACCTAAATAAGAATCATAATTAAAAATTAATTTTTTAAAATATACCTTGTTATATGAATGTTACTTTTTTACTTAAGATTATATGGATTTAACTTTATTTTTCTTGAGTTTGAGAAATTATTTTACTATTGAGATATAAAAAAATGAAAAAATTTAATTACTTGATTTCTTACCATTATATAAGCATGAATTCATCCTTTGATGTGCATCATCATGAAAATGATGAATTTTCATGCCTAAAGTGATAAAATAAACATTAAATCGACTATAATATCCACAAAATGATATAAAGTTATTCCTCCTATCAAAAATTGAAATAGTTAGCGTAATTTAAAATAATAATCATGATGAATAAACCTTTATATTAGGAAGTACTAAATTAATCTCCAAATACTAAAAAATAACACTAAAATTTCAACTTAAACCATTCCATAAATAGATAACCTTAAAAATCTCCAATAATATTCATAACCAATTTTAAAACCAAAAAATCATAAATATTTGATCACATATTCTTCTGAGATCAATTTAAAATTTTTCTCCAAAAAAAATTAATAAATCATAAATTCATATATGAAAAATGTATATGCTTTATCTATGACAACATAGGTATTGTAAATAATAAATAATTTCATTCCATATTAATATTCATGAATTAGATTTTATAGAGTCCCATTAATTATAATAATATTAGTTATTTTTTTCAATAAAGAGGAAATAACTATATTATAACCAAATCGGGTATTCCTGTATTATTTGGTTTCTATCAAAATATTAATTTATAAGTTTTAGAAATTGAATTTTACGAAAAATATTTAATTTTTTAATTCATCGGGTTGAAATTCATTTAGGGTGATTTTTAGGAATTTTCTGAAATAGTTTATTTTTTAGTGAATAATATAAAATATCGATTATTAAAGAAACCCACATTTTATTTTCAAGTATTTTAAAAGAACAATTTTTCTTTGGATTAGTTTGAAAATTTAATTTGTTTATTTTTGTGAAAATTTATTCAATTTATACTTTTTATATCTACATTATATTTGATCTTGGTATAATATCACTTTTATACTTAAAATCATTTTTTAGAAAACAATTTTCAATTAATTTTGTGTTTTTATATTAAATTAATTTATAAAATTTAGAGGGATTCAATCTTATAAAATGGATTACATGTTTGGAATCAAAATTTCCCAAATAATTAATAATTTTAATTTCATTTTTTGTCATTATGAATAGAAACTTTAGTAAAAATGTGTCATGATGGTAAAAAGATAGTTAGAGTTAACCTAGGTTAAAACTAAGTGATAAGGAAACCAAATTTCATCTTAATTATTATTTTATGAATATATTTCAACCATTATCAAATTATTTTTGAAATTTATTTTTTTATGGGAAAATTTTTCCTGAAAATGAATTAATAATATTTAATAAATTTAAAAAATTCCAAATGTGTCCTCTCCCTCACTTATAAAAGGACACCCCATATCCTCTTATTTACACACTTAAAAATCCTATTATATTGACCAATAATTACCCATATGTCTTTTTATAATTACTCCCCATTTCTTAGAGCTTATGCATTGACTAAAATACCCACCTTATAAGGCTGGAGGTGTAAACTAAGAGAGGTTGTCCGAAGAAGAGGTATAAGTCTCTATTGAGCTCTGTTATTTTATTTTTTACTCTACCTCATTCAAACCACTTCTAGACATTTTTATATAGTAACATAAGTATCTATAATATAATTAAATGTTATTATGTCTATGTTATAACTCTTTTTAAGCTTTCTTTACCATCTAATGGAAAATGAAAACATCGTTCGTGTGCATGACAGACTACCGCCATGCGAACCAATGTAATTATTCTTATATCACCACCTATTATGGATGATCATATTTATAGATAAAAATAAAATAATCTGATATAAATATAATACTTAAATATTAAATAAAATATCCCACTTCTTTCTTTACCAACCAATTAAAAGTAAAAACATCACTCTTGCGTATGTATAGACTATCACCTCACGAGATGATGTTTTTATTTTTCTTTACTGCCTCACATGAATGGAATATATGATTAGGTTAATGAAATAATATGTTATTTATGATATAATTATAATTCTATAACGTTAATATAATATTTACCTTATTTTCCTCATGTTCATTGAAAAATAGAAACGTTACTCATGTGTATGTACGGACTACCATTTCTATGATGTAATGTAATTAATTTTTTGTAACCACCTTAAATGGTTGGTTATAAAATTATAATTGATGTATGTAAATTATAATTATATCATAATTAATATTATTTAATTGATATAATCACAAACCATTTTACCACATTCAACCTACCAATGCTATTTTGGACACAAAAACCGAACGTCCTCAAAAAATCCGTTCTAAACTTAATCGATTAAATAATATAGTGTAAAATGGTAATAAGTGAATTAAAAGGAATAATAAACAATAAATATATTCCTATTTAATTAAATAATTAACATTATTTTATTTTTTTTGAAGATAAATAATGTAAATGAAAAATCAGACTCGAGGTAAGGGATACTTTACCTTAAAACCTCATTTTAAATGTTTTATTTTCTAAATATTTTTCCGTCACATATATTTTATTAAAATTATTTTATTGATATATTTAAATATAAATAAATTAATTATACATGATATTTTTTTCGTCCTTTTATTTTTTTTCAAGGGTTTTTTTAAAATGATTCTTTTTACGTGTTTCATACGAAATGTTTTGACTTTCTTAAAAAAGAAAAAAGGAATGTCCTATTTTAACATATACGAAGTTGAAAGATTTGAACATGACTATAAATGTTAGATATATTTATTTATAATATTACATTTTTTATTTAAATAAAAAATTTATTCCCCCTTTCTGGGTATTTTGGTTTTTCAAAAAGGGTTTTTAGAGGAAGGTTATTTCGATATGTGAAAATTCTCTTCCAAATGTCTTCAAATGTGTTTTCAATGGATTTATGATTAAAATTTGAACGCTAAAAAATGTTTTATTCATGATATGGTACTTGAGAATTATAAATGATGACTAGTGTCCCGATGCAATTTATATGTTGAGTGATCTGGATACAACTTATACAGTTGGTGAGCTCGATATTTCTCTCTAATGCATTGAGTAATGTTATTTATGTTAAACGGAAATAAGGGGAGCGTTAAATATGGAGGTTTATCCTATAGATTTAACTAGTATCTAGTTATTTATGAAATTAGTAAGAATATGATATGAATATGATGATCTAATATGACTATAAGGGTTTTTTATTTCTTATTATGGTTATCTAAAGGGTTTTCTTTGAACTAGAATTGTTTTTCCATATGTATGTGATTTATTTTATTGACTCAGAGAATATTGTGAAAAAGGTAAACATTTCATGGGTTTTCATGTTTTTTACTAGACTAATGATTTTATTTACTTTATATCCTTTAATGAGTTTTTTTTGTTTTCATCCCATATTTTCAATTATTTTTCACAGTGTTTAAGGATGAGTTGGAAAAAATAAAAAATAAACATGAATGTCTTGGTGATTTTTGTGAAAAGAAAACACATTTCATTTTAAAAGATTTATATTGTGGAAAAAATGGACACCAAGTGGAAGTCTCTACTTGTAATATATGAGTTTATTATGTATTTTTGATGATATAATTCTCTAAAACTATAAACTTAAAAGATCATGGGAATGTAAGAAAGTGAAATCCTTATTATAAATTATGTAATTCAGGGTTGATTATGATACAAGTCCTTATAGTTGGTATCAAAATAGGATTTAGATAATTTTAGAGGTTAGATAATAAAAAAAACCTTCAAATATTTTAATTTATGGTTATGTTGATATGATATAACATTTAAGGATCACCAGGTTACTTTATTTAATCTATGTCTCTTCCGAATGGTTTTCCACATAGGAAACAAGAAATATAAATTAGGAAAGTATCATGTGGAAAATATTCTTCCAAATTAGTAGCATGGAAATGTTAGAACTGGAACTAAATAGTTTGTTGCTATGATGGATCAGTTGACACAGACTATAAATGGTGGTTGAATTCATGTTAGATAGAATCTAGATTTACCATAGAGGAATATGTCCATTATAGAGCATTTTATGAAACAAAACCCTCTAGATTTCAATGGAACCTCAAATCTAGTGGTATCTGAAGGATGAATCAATGTTTTGGGAAAAGATATTTTAATTCATGGGATATTCATAATGTAAAAAGGTAAATATTTACTTTTATAATTTTGAAGGTAAAGAGAATCGATGGTGGCCATTGTTTAAGAATACCAAGGAAAGATAAGAGCTCAAGGTAATGGAACAGAATGTATTTAAGAATATTTTCCCATACAAATATTTACCTTAGGTTGTTGAAATCAATATGGAGAAACAATTATTTTAATTGATGGAAAAATAGGAGGATTTAGGTGCCTTATATGAATTAAATTTTACTCGATAGGCCGGGTATGAACTAAATTGTATTTGGGATCTTGAAATTAAAATTAGTAGATTTTACATAGGATTAAATCCAAGATATCAAAGAGATGTTGACTCTTGTGAATTTAAAAGTTATGAGAAAAATTTTCATTGTATTGAGAAAATATAAATGGGTTTTTCTAATGGTTATCCATCATATGGCATCGAAGGGAAGAATCAATCAAGGTGGAAAGAAATGGAAATCTAGTCAACAAAGAAATCAAAAGGTAATCAAACCAACTATTCCAAGTGTGGAAAGATAAATTTTAAAGAATATTTATCTGGATATGGGAAATGTTACCGATGTGGTATGTTTGATTATATGGCTCATAAATGCATGGAAAATATTCATGATCTAACCAATAACGGTATGATATATATTCATCCAGAAATGTGATGTTTTATTTATAAGGTATTGGGCTATTATGATAGCATATGTCCAAAGATAGTCAATCAAGGTAGAAATAAAAAAGATCTGAGACAGAAGAGTGAAAAAAATCTTTTCAGACTTCCACGGTGGGCGTTGGACCTTCGAACAAAGTGTTGGAAAGTACATTACATGTTTATTTAGATTATGGCAATGATTTTTTTGATTTAGGGTCTATATATTCGTTTATCTTTTAGAAATTCACTCGTAAATTAGAAAATTCACCCCATGAAATGGAGTCCTAATTTTGATAAAAACATATAGTGGTAGGATTAAGGTGACATAAATCTATAGGAATATTCCTATTAACGTATGTGTAGTGAATTTTCCTATAAATATTTTTGTCAGACCTATTGTATAATTTGATGTTATTCCAAGAATGGATTTAATTTTAAATTATCATGATAAGAAATATTTCAAAGATTAAGAGGGTATTTTTTAAAATGAGTCCCAATTTATTTATAATAATGAATTTATACCTTTGATAAATTTTTATAAAGATGAGAAACCGATAAAATGTGGAAGTGAAAGTTACATAAATCATGTTATTTAAAAGAAGGAAAATGTTTAGTTAGTGATGTTACAGTTATAAATGAATATGTAGATGCATTTACTAATGTTTTTCCTTGTATTATTATTGATTTAGAGGTTTAATTTAGTATTGAATTAGTTCTTGATGCTATGATGATATATGAACCTCCTTATGGAATGGATCAAGTAAAACTTTTGGAATTGAAAAAATAGTTATAGGAGTTTATTGATAAAGGTTGCATTCATCCTACCACTTCACCTTGGGGTGCCTCTATTTTATTAATTAATAAATATTGTTCAATGAGTCTTTATATTAATTATATAGCCATTAATAAAATCACTATTAAGAACAAGTATCATTTACCTCATATTGATTATTTTTTTGATAAGATCCATGGAGTGTAATATTTTTTGAAGATTTATCTCTGGTTAGGGTTCCATCATTTGATTCTTAATGAGGAATATATTCTAAAGACAATGATTTAAACTAGATATGATTTTTATAAGTTTTTGGTTATGAACTTTGAGTTATCTAATTCCCCAACCGTATTCATGGATCTTATGAATAGAGTTATCCATAACTATTTGAAAAAATTTTTGTTTATGTTTATTGATTATATTTTGGTATATTCTAAAATTCATAAGGATTATAAAGGATGTTTAAGTATTGTTCTATAAACATTTAAAGAAAATAAGTTTACAGAAAATTTATTAAATTTGAATTTTGGTTGCAGCTGAATTCAATCCTTGGGAATATTATTTCTAAATATGTCATAACTATTTACATTACTAAAACTAAAGTGTTTGGAGAATGGATAAGATCTAAAAATGCTTTATAGATTCATAGTTTTCTTAGATTATCAGGAAACTGCTGATTATTTGTTGAAAACATTTCTCATTTATCTACCCCACTAACAATGTTAACTTGAAAAGGATTAAAATTAATCTTGATAAAAGAATTTGATAAATGTTTCTAGAAACCTAAATGAATCTTGGTTAATGCTCCAACATTGGCGATGCCATCCGAAAATAATGTGTTTGTTTTCTATAATGATGATTCTTTGAAGGGACCTGGTTGTGTTCTGATATAGAATTCTTAGGTAAATTCTTGTACTTTACATCAATTGAAACCTCATGCGATAAATTATCCTAAAAATGATCAATAACTAGTTTCTATGGTTTTTTCTTTAAAAATATGGCGACATCATTTATGTGGAGTAAAATGTGAAATATATACTTATCATAAAAGATTTAAGTATATATTCTCTCAAAAATATTTGAACATGAGATAGATAAGTTGAATTAAACTCATAAATATTATGATTACATGATTCACTACCATCCATGAAAATGAAATAGAGTAGTTGATTATTCTAGTTTAAAAGATAACACATCATTAGCTATGTTTATTTTAAAACCTGATCCGTTGGTTTTTGATTTGATGAATATTGACCTAGAAATTTAGTATGTAGGAACTCCCTAGGTTTTGTTTCAGGTGACAATGAAGTCATTATTGACATAGAAAATTAGAAAGCTCAAAAGTAAGACAATGATTTTTAGAAAAAGTTAGAATTTGTTAATAAGGGTAAGATTCTTAATTTTAACATTGACAAGAAAAGTGTTTTGAGATTTAGAAAAAGATTATGTGTACCGACTATCTCCTAGTTGAAAAAGGAATTGTCAAGTGATGCTCACAGCTCTACCTTTTCTATTCATTCTAATTATATTAAGATGTATAGAGACCTTTAGTAATATTTTAGGTGGGATAGAATGAAAATAGTTATTGTTCACTTTATAATTAAATGTTTTAATTTTAAAAAGGTTAAAGTAGAAAAATAATTAGCAAAGGGGATGCTTTAACCTTTTCCAGTTCCTGAGTGGAAATGATAGAATATATCTATGGATTTTGTAGTTTTATTACAAAATACAACTCAAGGTAATTATGAAATTTGACTTTTTATTGTCCGATTGACTAAATCTCTACATTTCCTTCCTATTCGAGATCACATGTATTTAGATCAACATTATATACTTTATGTTAAAGTTATAATCATATTGTATCGAGTACCTATTTCCGTTTTATCGAAATATGAACCTATATTTACCTATTTTTTGGGAAAAACGTTATAATTCAATTGGTATTAAATTAAATTTTAGTACATCTTTCCATCCTCAATCTGATGGGTAGTTTGAGTGAATGATTCATACATTGGATGATATGATTCGAGCATGTTCATTAAACTACGAGGGATTTTGTGATCAATATATGTATATATTTAAATTTTCTTATAATAATAGTTTTCATTCTAGTATACAGATGACACCTTTTGAGGCATTATATTGAAAGTGATGTAGAACTCCATCTTGTTGTGATGAAGTTGGTGAAAGGAAGATGTTCAGACTATATTTAATCAAATAAGTGGTTGAGAAGATGAAGATAATTCAGAATCTCATGAGAGAACCTTAGAGAAAGAAGAAAAGTGATGTAGATAACTAGAGTAAAGATCTTTCATTTGAGGTAGGTGATAATTTTTTTCTTAATGTATATCCTTGGAAAAGTGTCATGCATTTTGGAAAAAAGGGAAAAGTTATGTTCA
The DNA here is from genome assembly GCA_963277665.1 of Viscum album. Taxonomy (NCBI): domain Eukaryota; kingdom Viridiplantae; phylum Streptophyta; class Magnoliopsida; order Santalales; family Viscaceae; genus Viscum; species Viscum album. Next base: position 1,417,240,294 of record OY728127.1, read on the forward strand.
TGGTTTTTTAGAACATATGAAATCCTAGAGAATGTTGGATAAATTTATTACAAATAGGCCTTTCCTTTGAGTCTATATCAGGTACATGATGTGTTTCATGTTTCATTATTGATAAAATAAGTACCAGAAGCATCTTATATCTTGAGCCCTGAAAAAGTACAGATGGAAGATAATTATTCCTATTAGGAATTTAAAATTAAATTTATTGACCATAATGAGAAAGTATTATGGAATAAATTGATTCAGTGGGTTAGTTTTTTTGGAAAACAATATTATTTAAGAAGTATCATGAGAATCAGAAAATGTTATGAAGGGAAAATATCCCCATATATTTAGTAATGACTAAAATTTTGAGGTCACAATTTCCAAAAGGGGGAGAATGTGGAAACTTGAGTAGTATTAAAAATAAATAATTTCAGTGACTCATTTTAAACTTCCTGAGATTTTTTGAAATACATTTTCCAATGAATTTAATCTTTTTGATATTTTGAATTACACACAACATCGAGTTTAAATGAAACATGACATACTATTAAAATATTATTATTTAATATCATATTTATCACCTAGACATTAGAACGATGAGTATGGATAAGATTAAATAAATTAGGAAAATATATGATTTAAACATTAATATAAAATTAATTCTTTGGTGATCAATTGATTAAAAATAAAAATAAAAAAGTATTTAAAAATAAAAGAAATCTTTTTCTAGAAAACTATTTTTAAGAAAAAATGAATTTTACCTCAATAAATTAAAGAATTTTTGTTAATTATTATAATTAAATTTTTAGATTATATATTGAATCAAATTTTTAACATTAATTTTATGTGTTTTATACAAGACATAAGAATAAATCCAATTTTATGCTTAAAAGAGTATTTTTCTAAAAAGTAGTTTTTTTTTATTTTGCGCACTTATCTTAATAGTATTTATAAACAATTTTATAAAACATATTTTAAAAAATAAACTTAATTTTTAAAATAAAAATTTAAAAATTAACTTTGAGTGATTTTTTAGAATTTTTTGAGAAGATAAATTTTTTAATGAATAGTGAAAAATACTGGTTTTTATTAAGAATTTTCATTTCTTTTAAATAATTTTAAATATTGAAATTGTTTTAATATGGTATTGTATATAAAATCAGTTCAATTTTATAACTATTAATAAAATTTAGTTCATTAGAATCAATTTCATATTAAATTTTGATATAAAATCTTTTCAAACATTTGAACATTTTCTCTTTTGAAAACCACTTTCTCATCGCATATGTAGGATTAATTTTAAATGAAAATTTACCAATTATTTGAATGGAATTTGAAAAAAAGGATTATATATTTTGAATAATAATAATTTATATTATCTAATAAGTTTAACTTATTTTTTTAACCATAATGAATAGTAAAAACTGAAAAAAAATTCCACGATTAAGGTAAAAATGGGTTTATGAGGGGGGGGCGTTAAACTAACATGATAATGGTTAAAAGTGACCCAAAATTTTTTAAAAACCCATTTTATGAAAATATTTAAATATTATATCTTATATTTTTTACAATTGACCATTTTGGAGCCTTGTGGCATGTGAACAAAAAGGGCACATCTTTTTCTTTTAAAAACTTACAAGTGTTTCAATCACCTCATTTATAAAATCCCCCCCTCTCATATCCTATTCACACATTAAAAACCCATTGGATTCAAAAAATAATGACACAAAACAATTCCTTACTTCCCTAATACCAACCAATAAGACTTGTTTTTTTTCAAGAATTCAACATAAAATGACTTTTGGTGAAAACCAAAACAAGTTATCCAAAGAAGAGGTAACACCCGAAATCAAGTATTTTATTTTATTTCTTTATAAAACTCTTTCAATTATTATTATAACATTATGATGTTATAACCTCATTATATTACATATAATGAGATATTATATTAATTTCATAACCTAAATCCTTCTTCTCTACCATCAAATGGGTCCTAAAATCATCATTCATGTCTACGACGAACTACCGCCTCACGAACCAATGTTATTCATTTTCCATCACCACCTCTCAAAGATGGAAATAATGATGAATTTATTGTTTATATATGATATTTAGAATATTATTATACTTTTAATCATGATATCACATATTACTTCTTACTTTCCATTCTATGGTCATATGACAACGTGGTATGTGTATACGGAGGGCTACCACCCTGTGATGCGATGTAATTCATTAATTCTTTAAATGGAATATAATAAGGATTATTTTAATGAATATATGTTCTATATAATACATAAAAATTATTATTTAATGGTAAAATATTATTAAAATTTTTTTCTTTCAACCTGTAAAGAAAATAGAAATAGCATTCATGCTTACGTACAGTTTACTGTCTCTAGGAATGACATATTTCATTTTCTTTCTATAAATTTTATAGATTTATATAAATACATATATAATTAATATATATCATATTTATATCATATTTATAATTCTTTAAATGATGTAACCATGATCAAATTAATAGGACCAAAAAAACAACAAATCAAAACATACATGAAAAACCAAGCAATTATTTCTTAAACATGACTTTAGCATGAAATTGTTAATAAACTATTAAAAGGTCATGATTAAATAATATATAGTATGATATATATAATTTTGGTTCTATAATATATTTATAAAAATATTATATTTATTATATAGGAGGTTTGATCATGTATGAAGGAAGTCGAGACATAAGGTAAGATATTTCTAGTCCCTCTTTTATTTCCAAGAGACATAAATTCACAACATATTTATTTTGTGTGTTGTATATACTAAACATTTGACATATTATATCATTAATATAATTATTTTAATGAAATTAAAATTTCCATTTTATGTTATTCTTTGTTTTTTCTTATGATCCAAAAGATTACTAATATGGTAAGTGATTTTCATCTCACTTTTTACTTTTGTGAGGAACATGATATATTCAACACCTATTTATTTTATGTGGTGTATATACTACCTATGAATTTATTTTATTATTATTCCTCAAAAAATTATTTGTATTTACATATCCATTTCTGTATTTTTCTTTCATGGGGTTTATGGTACAAAATTTTCCAAAGTGATAAGAGATTTTTGTCTTAGTTTTCCTTCCTTGAGACATATACTATGTTATGAACCTATCCTCTTTTATAATGTGTATATAAAACACATTTGACATTTAATATCATGAATTTATTTATTCTCATGATTTTTTAAGTTTCATTTAACATTATTCCTTCATGGGGTTTATGATTCCAAGCTACCAAAGTGGTAAGGGTTTTATGTTACAATGTCATTTTTTATCGGGATTGCTCTTGATTATGTTTCAAATGATAAAATGTTATGATTCATCACTCAATAAATTATTTATTTTCCTTATACTCTTGTTAGTTCAAAATAATAAATTTTTTACCTTTATTTTCCTCTCTTTATGTACTTAAGAGTTCAATATAACCTTTTTATTAAAAAAACATATTTATT